>CM046842.1:25871051-25946051 GCA_025618425.1 Heliocidaris tuberculata
ACATAAAGATATTTTTAATCCGAATGCAAAAATTGTCTTTCTTCCTGATACAAAAGCCCATTTGAAATTTGAAATATTTAGAGAGAATATACATATATTCTAAAAACGAAAATGTATTTTATATTTCTTTGAAAATTACTATTTTACTAAATATAAATCTATTTTCTGGATACTATGACGTACGCGACGGAGAAAATTAATTTAAATTTATGGATGATAACTTTACCGAGCATCAGTAGTGACAAACTATGCATTCACCTGCTTTGAGATAATGGATTTCAATAGTCAGAATGCGCGTTGTATAAATTATGTTCTGCTCTGCCAGGCAAGCCCAAGAAATCGATTTCTATTTAGCAAAACCAGAGAATTTAAAAAGAAATATATAAATTTCAAATTTTAGAATATTATGTATACACCTGTTATGTATTTTCCATCATATATGGGGATTTTTTGTAATGAAGAGAAGCAATTTAGCTCTAGGATTACAAATATCTTCCTGACCGGAACGGTTCCCAATGGTTCATGTACAACTCCATATCATCAAGAAAATGGCAGCCCCCATGTAAACTGTTAGCAGATGATACCGTGTGCTAGAATGTCTTGATTTAAACCCTTTTCTGATATCTTATTTCTAAAGTGATACAGGCCAATGATTAAGAATATATATACACCTTTGAACATAAGTACATTTATATTCATGGGTTAATTCTCCTTTAATAATTATGCTAGTTTTCCTTTCATGGCCTTTCATGGAAAATTGGCGTAATTATTAAAAGGCCCCTGCAATATTGATATGTTTCATAGTTTTTTAAATGTTTATTGAAATATTTTTCCCAACCTCCTAAGCTTCACCCTAAAAAAGCTCCAGATTTCATTCCTGGAATGACATCTGTCAATCATCAGTCAGCTACACTAGCATTCAACAATAGACAATGGGATGTAACTCCCCCAGCTCGGCACATGCTCACAATTGAAATGCATGCTTCCAAACAGTACCTCATTACCATTCTTTTCCTGGTGATGCTACAGCATGTCTGACATAGCAACTCCTATGTAGGCATTGTATGGTTTATTAGAACAGATGGTCATCTCTGGCAAAGCTACATACCACTGTCTCTCCTTAGCTCATTAATGACTGACAGATGATGTCATTACAGGAATGAGATCTGGGGCATTTTCTTAGGGTGGAGCTCAGCATGTTTGAGAAAATGATTTTTAAAATATGTTTTTTAAAACAATACATAGATGTCTGAATAACAAAATATAAGTTGTATGCATCCCTGCAATTCAACAGGAATCAACTTGAATTGTGGTTGCAGGGGACCTTTAAAGGGATTCGGTAACTTTGTGGAGGCATGATTTCATAAATTTTGAATTTTTATATCTGTCTTGTATAATGATGTTCAAAAGGATAAATAAATAGCCAGGCTTAGAAAGGTTTTCAAATATATAATGCTATTATTAAGATATCTGTGACTGAATACTCCCATTTACGAAAGCGTATGGCCATACGCTTTAGTCTAACACTCAGTCTATGGGGGAAAATGAGTCTGGCATTTCTGGTCACTTGCATATGTTTACTTTTGTGAAGCACATGATGATTCTGAAGTGCTTTTTTTTTTCCCTAGGCTTCATTTTTACATCATATTACAAACATTGACAGCATTTAAGGCCAAGCAGCTCAGATTTTATCAAGCCTCTACAAAGTTACCAAATCATTTTAAGCAATCCAAGCCAATTTTCTGTGAAAGAGTTAATTCCCCTTTAATTAAACGTCATATTAAAAAAAAAATTCCCAAACCGTTTACTTACTTTATTTTAAACATCAGGGTAGGCGTACTTTCATTCAACCAGGAAATTGTAGGTCCATATACTAACCACTAGCTTACCCAAGGGGGGGGGGGGGGGTAGGGGGGCAGAAAGCCCACCCCCCTGACAACTTTTGACAGGAAAAAAAAAATACCTTTTTTTTGGGGGGGGGGGGGCTTGTCAGAGAATCATGGAGCTAAACGTCTGATGGAGAAAAAAAATTGACGCCATTTGGTATTTACATGAACTTTACGTGACATTTAATTGATAAAAAAAATAAATAAATAGTATTGTGTATATGTTACAATTAAAAACTTCCCCCTCCCTGTACCCACCCCCTGGGAGCGCATGCTCATCACCAATTTCGCACGCTTCGCGTGCTCACAACCGCCACCCTAAAATGAAATCCTGGCTACGTATACGCGGTTGGATCCTTCACGTCTGCCCCCCCCCCCCAATGAAAAATCCTGGCTACGCCTGTGACACACACACACACACACAACACATACCCAGCGTTTCAAATGGCTATTATTGAATCTCTTTTGTATCACCCACCTATAAATTTAAACTTGACACAATGCTTTCCAGATCGTAGCTCCCTCTTTGAAAGCTATTTTTTTTCCTCTTTGATTCAAATAATGCAGTATAACGACTAGGAAGCATTTAAAGTGATTTGGTAACTTTGTAGAGGCTTGATAAAATCTGAGCTGCCTGGCCTTACATGCTATCAGTGTATGTAATATGGTGTAAAAATGAAGCCCAGGAAAAAAAAAAGCACTTCAAAATCATCATGTGCTTCACAAAAGTAAACATATGCAAGTGACCAGAAATGCCAGATTCATTTTCCCCCATAGACTCAGTGTTAGACTAAAGTGTATGGCCATACGCTTTCGTAAATGGGAGTATTCAGTCATAGATATCTTAATATTAGCATTATATATTTGAAAATCTTTCTATGCCTGCCTATTTATTTATTCTTCTGAACATCATTATACAAGACAGATTTAAAAATCAACAATTTATTAAATCAAGCCTTCATAAAGTTACCGATCCCTTTGAAGCCTGGCTACAACAAACAAATCTTTTGTTTGACATTTTCCTTTCTCCCTGCAAGTTAACTCCAAACTTTTTCAAAATAACAATACAAATTGCAGTTGTAGCTTTCCTATAGGGTGTGCTTAAAGATAATGTTGAGTTCTGGTCATGCGAGACGGTGAAGGAAACTGTCTCAAAGCAATTGGGAAAGACTGATGAAAAAAGAATTGGTGTATACTGTGAGGTTTTGGAATCATCAAAATAAAAAAAAATTGGTCAAATCTCGCTGAAAGCACATGCTCTGCACACAGAAATGGGTATAAGGGACTGAACACGCATGTGGCATGAATGTTTGGCCCTAACACTTCACCCATTTTTCGTCGTATTTCGAATATAATGGCATTTGAAGAGCAATCTTCTTTAGGGGATCTTTCTATAGCATGGAGTTCATGTCCTGACCCCCCCCCCCCCCCCCGGGGAATCAAGCTTTTCAAATTTGACATAATAATTTGCTGTATTTTGCTATTTTATACAACACGCAGTGTAAACAGCAGTTTAAGAGGGCTATGATCAATAGATCTATTATTTGTCCTCCGTTTTTTATATTAGATATAGGGATATTTAGAATCAGCTCTCTTTCAAACATCTGTTTGTTCTAATGCGGAAGGGAAACTCTAACATCCTTAAAACAAAATCTTCTTTTTGGGGGGTCATACATGTACGCATGCGAGAAGGCAGGAGCCAGTGTAGAACACGCGCGACATAACTCGCCGAATATTTCGGGAAATATCACGTGACTAACGATCTCGCGTAGTTAGGGGCGTGGCCTGGCGTGTATACGATTGCTCTCGCTCACTGTCTTCAAATTCTAACGATTTGACCCCCAAAACACTCCCAGAAAAACTCATTGGAGATTCAAATAATCCAAGAATGATAATTTCCCCAAATTTGATATTTTTCATGATCCCCCCCCCCCATTCTCGAGTTCTAGCCCAGCGACTTCTATCTCATTTTAATGTGACGGGTCACATATATCGTAGCACAGTACTCTGGGCAAGATCACTGTTAAACAGTGTGACAATAATGCCTAAAAATGTTGGCTCTCGTTTTCTCCAAGATTTGTTTTCTCCGAAGGTTCGTGATTCCGAAAATTATATTGTGTTTTATTTCCTTTTCGGAATGGCGAACGTTCGGAATTATCAGCCCCATATCATTTTGAGTAAGAACCTTCGGAATTACGAACTTTCGGAATAACAAACCTTTAGGATTGATGAACCTTGGGATCAACGAACGTTTTGAATTATAAGCCTTTGGAAAAACAACATGTTTCACATAAAAATGCTAGTAAATATGAGTTTAAAACTATTTGATTTTGAAGAGGAGCAGGGTTTGTTAAGAACAAGTGGGACGTAAATTACCAAGTACGGTTCGGGGGGGGGGGAATCACGGGGTCCGGTTCCCTTTTATTTTGCTTGTCATAGTTTTTGTGCAAGCCCCCCCCCCCCTCCTGACTTTAAAAAAAATTGTTTAGTCAACACTCGAAACACCTTATAACCTTTTTTTTTAAGGCTTGTCCGTATTGTTTTGGGGATATGACCCCTCTTTTACAAAATCCTCAATAATCCCGGATTACGTACCTGTAAATGATCCTGCACATGTCACTCCTATTCCGCATATGAATCCGCTGACGCCAACGGCCATGTCAAAATTCCTGTCGTCAAAGATCGCTTCCTTAAATAATGAAGCCATTACTGTGTCTTCGATGAAGAAAGAGAATCCTTGGACAAATGCCATGACAGCTCGCACCTTTGCAAAAGAAAGACAAATGTTTTTTTGTTTTTTTTAACCCCAACATTTTGTTGGGCATCCAAGTATGCTTCAGATGCAAATCCTATCTGGGCCTAGCCTTTTGACAAGGCCTCGCGTCTTAGATTATATTCCACGCCGCGCACGACTTAGACGAGACTAGCTGTAGATACGGTGACTTGGCCAGATTCCGAGGAACGCGCGAGCGAGCGGCGAAGCCGCGAGGCCTTTTCGATATTGTTTTTTTTTCCCCTCTCGGCTTCGTCGCTAGCTCATGAATCATGCATAGCTGTAGGGGCGCTCGTCATTCAAATTTGAATTTCTTTTTCGCCAGCCCTCCAAAAGTCGCTCAATTTTTTTATTTTTTTTTTGGTCAAAAGTCGGGGGGGGGGGGCACTTTGCCCCCCCCCCCCGTGGATACGCTAGTGGTCCTAAGTATGTAAAGAAAATAGTCTCGCGCAGTGTTAGAATAGAGAAGCCACGTTAACGGCTAGACTTGTTAATAATTAAGTTCTATTTTGTATCAATATTTGTATTTTTGTGTTTATAACTTTCACATAACATTATTAACTTAAAATAAATGTTCGTTTATACTGTTTGTGTACAGGAGTTTATTACCTATGTGTTTTTACGTATAATTATCTCATTTTATCTTTACATCTTGACGTATTTTATGATTTTGATTGTACTCTCATACCCGAAAGTCGGTCGAAAGAGTCAATAAATTAGTACTCTCAGAAATAAAAATCAAGTGAACACTGAAGTCACTCCCAGAGGAGTAAAATAAGAGTCAAAAAGAGAGTAAAAATGCACTCTTTTCTTTCTAGAGAGCACTCGATATTCACTCCTAAACAACGAAAATAGAGTCAAAATCCACCTTTTTTTTAGAGAGAGGGAGAGAGAGAGAGTAAAGTCAACTCACTTCGAACGCTGAGCTGGTGAAGTCCAACAAGAAAGACGTCGTGCATATGGTACCAATAGCGCTGTACAGGGAAAATACGTTGATGCGTTTGAAAACGAGGATAAGGAAAAAGGTCCGCCCGATGATGCCCCCAATGCCACCAATAGTTGAGAGAAATATTGCCTTGGACGGGGCGATGCCCAGGTATTCCGCGTGAGGTACCAAGAACATCATCCATGCGTACATGGTGTAGTATATCAAGAAATTTATCGGAAGGGAGAAGAGATACAATGGTTCGTTTAACAATCCGCAAGATCGTTTACAAGTCAGAAACGCGGATGTCATCCAGGAAGAAGGGGCATTCGGTGATGACTCGTGCCTATGTTTGCTTCGTCTCTCAGTTTCAGTGAGACATCTTGGCTTCAAGATGCACCCCCGTTATCATCATTTTCCTCTTGATAAGTTTTATCCTTGCCTTGCTCCGACGCGTCGCCTACAATGAGACTTGTCAGCTCCTCATCTTGTTCATCATGACCTTTTCCTTGTTTGTTCGTATCGACGTTGCGTGGTACCTGTCTGGTCGTTGCGCCGCATACGACAAGGTTAAGGGAGATGCCCCCAAGGATAATAAAAGCTCCTGTGTATCCGTACGCTGGAGGGCCCTTTCCGTAACGACCGGGAGAAGCATGGACCCAGCGGTGTAGCCATAACATGTGAGAGTGTTCACAAAAATGAATTTTTCGGGGAAGAAATTATTGATTGCCATCATTATGGGCATAAATGTCATTGACAAGCCAACACCTGAAATAAACGATAAAAACAAAATTAGTCATGATAACTTAGGTTTTCCGTCCATTTTAACATTTAACTTCAATTTCGTCTCGAGAACCCTGGAATGTGCAAAGGTCAAAGTTAATTTCGTCAATTGTCATTCAATTTGGTCAATGGTCAATAGTTCCAACACTTGTCCATTCATTTTCGTCAGATTTCATTCGAATTCGTCTCCCCTGATGATCCGCTGCAGAATGTAGGCCTAATGATCGAATTCGTCTTTGTGCAATCAATTTCAAAGGAGTTTTATTCAAATTTGTCGGATAGACAAAGACATTCATCTAAGACCTTTCCAAAGGACAAAACAGACACTTTGTTCATAATTCATGTATGCATCCTCATCTATTGAATAAGATATATGAAAAGGTAACAAAGAAATACACGCCTTCAATAGACTGCTTCGGTAATGTATGCAAATTTTATAAATACCTTTCAAACAAAGGTTGTTCTTGACAGGCTCCTGGGAGCGGGGATGCTGGGGGTGCTGCAGCACCCCACTATTTTTTGTGGGGGTACTTGCCCCAGGCGGTACTTAAAGCAGGGGCGCAAAAACGCAAAAGAGAGAAAGAGAAGAAACTTATGCTTAAGAATTATTCGCCCCAATCCGCAGGGTAAAGTGCATTAGAAATAAATTTTTCTTAGGTTAGAAATGTGAAAATTTCCTAGCTCAGTCGATTTGCTCCTTCGCATGTATTGTTTGGGGATCTCTTATTTTCACACTCCAATATTATAGCTACATAAATTGTAACTTTATGTTGCATAGCTAAATTTCTCGATTATATTTCTCCTGAAATTTCGTAAATTCGGCTCCATTGAGGAAGAAGTTAATAGAAGACCGTTATCAATTTCCAAAACTCGACACTGCACAGGTCGATGCAGTGCTCGCTTACGATTTTTTCCCCTGTAAGTTAAATGTTTAAGAAATTGATTTTTAAGGCTTAAAAAAGAATATCGCTAGGTCGCTTCGCAGTTTCGTGTAAGTATGGGAGTGGGTGTGGGAGGGGCAATTTCATTTTTTGCCCAGAGCAATGATGCAGAAGGTGCCTTTAAAGTTTGGAACCTAAACACTTCTATTTACATTTTCACTTGCGTTCGCTTGCTTCGAACACTCACGCAAACAATTAGGACAACACATTCTGTCATGTTATGAATGGATTTCCTTCCTTATTTCCACGTACATGTAACTACAATTATGCAATTTAAATCGATTTACATGCAGCATTTAATGTTGTTCCTATACAAAATGAATACATTAACTCTCACTTGGATGAGTTTTTCAGCCAAAACATAAGAAAAAATCAAACAATGATTTTTGAGTGATTTTTTTTTAATGTCGCATCAACAAAACCAGCAACAAATTTTCTTACATATTTCTTTGTTTTTTACTCAAATTGGTAATTTTTCTTTTAAAAATCACGGCGATTTCAAGTTGATATCGATCGTGCCAACCCTTGTGCATAAGTTTGCAGAATGACCTACAACCAAGGAGCTTCAAGAGCTGGAGTTCCAACTGGCAACAAATTATCTCAAGCAGCTGCTCCTTTCTAAGGATGCACAAAAGAATCTACAGGTGCGCTGTAGCCTTTGATGTCCGATGTTCTAAGGCGCCAACATCATGGGAAAGCTTGAGTAGTGATTTTTGTCACAAATGAAATATCGAGAATATTTCACTTTTTAATTGAATAAACAAAGTGAAAATTTCACATTATGATAAAATTGAATACAACAGTCTAATTGTGTCCAGAAATTTGGCTATATTGTATGATAGTAGTTTCAATTTGTGGGGAAAAAAGTAAAATTTTACAATCCTAAAATCCCCAAATTTGACACTCTTCCGATTACTCCCTGCAAACGAAAATAAGAATTGCAATTGTTCAAGTACAGTTAATTATCATGTTATATGTCAGATTAGTGCCCACACATGCCCAGTCGCGCAATTTTGATTCATATATCAGGGAATTTTGTACAATTTCTTTTCGCTTGCCCCCAGTAAAGGTAAGCACTGTGAACTGCTCATATCGTCAGACTAGTGATAGCGAAAAGTAATTATCATTACAAAAGCATATTTCCTTTGAAAATGGCCCGTAAATTTACATTCAGGCAGGAATCTTTTTGTCTTCTTATCTGCAAGGAAGATCCAGTTAAGCACATGCCTGACATATTTTTCCTTGGCGGCATCGAACATGGTTCAAAGGGAATGAGCTACATGTGACTCCAGCTCTTGAAGCTCCTTGCTACAATAAATGTTATCTTTGCCGGCAACGTTGATTTCAAGGTCTGCACCCCCCCCCCCCCCCCCCGCCCACCGAAATCTTGGCTTTGCCAAGGACTTAGCCAAACAATGTGTAATAATACAATTGTAGTTTAAGCTGCTCCTACCATTTTGAATTGAGGGCGTGTTCGGCTAGAGCTGAATAGAGTACCTTAGAGCTGAATGGAAAGGGTTTTTCAATCTAAGGGCTCTTTTGTGCTCCTTTCGTCGATCATTGAGAGTTCTGCCTGTTTCCACAACAGACAGCAATTAGAAACAGAGAGACTGATCACTTGGCTTGAGAAAGTCCACAGGAGTGGACATAAGCTTGCTTACAAAATTTAAGGTTGGTAGAAGCTTAAACTGCAATTGTATGATTACCCCCTCCCCCCCCACCCCCAAATGATGAAAGTTTTCTGCATTATTGTGTAATAATATCAGTGGTCATCTACGAGGGACAGGGGCGCACTTGCCCCGGGCGACACTTGAGGGGGCTAAAAATACAAAAGGGAGAAAGAAAAAAGAGGAGAAATTGAAGAAAATTGTGATCATTCTGGATTTTGCGCCCCAATCCGCAGGGTAAATGCATTAAAAATACCTTTTTTGAGATTTGAAATGCAGTAGGAGCACTGTGGTACATTGGTGAAGGCACTTGACTCTCATACGGGAGGTCCTGGGTTCAATCCTCGCTTGGTGCTTACATCCTTGGACAAGATGTATTACCCACATTTGTCCCTCTCCACCCAGGTGTAAATGGGTAGCTGCTGGCAATAGACCGGTTCTGTAATGTATACAAATTTATGCACACTTCTTCTCTGAGCACGTAGTGACGAGCTATTCCATTAACCTGCTTTTTATAAATGAGCCTCAATGCTTGGAATCCAGTTTGCATACATTACTTGTTGCTATGTCCGGCAAGCCTCCGGCAAGCTTTCAGGTTGTCAAGAACAACCTTTGTTTGAGAGGTATGTATAAAATTTGCATAAATTACCGAAGCGGTCTATTGCTGGGGTAATGGTGATTGCAGGGACCTCAGGAAGAACGGCATTGAATCTAATGAGGCTTCCATGTGTAAACAAAATTATTATCATTATTATTATTATTATTATTATTATTATTATTATTATTATTATTATTATTGTTATTATTATTATTTATTTATTTATTTATTTATTTATTTATTTATTTATTTATTTATTTAACATTTTCCGAAGCTCGGTCGCTCAGCTTCCTCGCATAATTTTGCTCCGGGATCTCGTAAATTTGCTCCCCAGTATATAGAGTACATGTATAGGATATAGTGTTTTTGAAGGATTCAAGATTGATAAATGATTATAGTTGTTTTGCTCGCTATCATGTAAGTTTCGTCATCCTCTTATTGGGGGATTGAGTGTATAAAATCGCTTTTTGCAAAGGTTCAACGTTTCAAAGAAATGTCAACGTTCGGTTGTCTTCCTAAATTAATCGACTGTTTCTGTTGCACCCCATTTGAGAAGGAAGAGAATAGAAAACGATTAACCAATTTTCAAAATTCGAATCTCTACCCCTCGATTGCAGTGCTCAATTTCAAATTTTCCTGGTAAATTTTCCAAGTAATATATGCAAACTGGATTCCAAGCATTGAGGCTCATTTATAAAGAAAAAACAGGTTAATGAAACAGCTCGTCACTAGGTGCTCAGAGAAGAAATGTGCATAAATTTGAATACATTACAGAACCGGTCTATTTACATGTGTACCGACAGTTTTTCTTTCATGAATGTTATGTCAGATTTTAAGACAAGAAATGGAATAAAAATTATCCATATAGCAAACAAACGAGTGACGAATTCGAATGACGCTTTGACGAAATTGATTGCAAAATGATGAAATTTATTCATGCAATCGTACGTTCGCAGCCGAGGATGAAGAAATTGATTCGACTTCGACGAAACTGGATGCAAATTTTCACTCCAATATAGGGCTCCCCCCCCCCCCCGGTTTTGCCGAAAGGGTGCGTTGGGAGCGTAGGGTCACGTCGTGTTGACTGGAACGCCACCATTCGTCCAAGGCCCCCCACGCTTTTGCCAAAGGGGTGCGTTTACTTTTGCTAAATATTGTTGTTGTTATTATTATTGTTATTATTATCATTGATATCAGGGGCGGATGCAGGATTTGTTTAAAAAAAAAAGGGGGGTGCACAAATTTTCTGACAAGCAAAAAAATAAAAAATAAAAGTAATTTTTGTTTTTAAAGGTTATCAGTTCTAAAAGAGGGGGGGGGGTGGCACGGGCCCCCTTAAATCCGCCACTCTGTTACGAGATTTTTTTGAAAGCCTCAAAAAAGGTATGGGGTCGCGGCCGATTCGCCCCCCCCTCCCCGCTGGCTTCAAAAGGGGGGGGGGTGCGGCTGATTCGCCCCCCCCCCCCATCAGCCCCTGAATATTGTATTAGAAAAAGTCCAAACGCACCCTTTCAGCAAAACCGGGGGGGGCGGGGCTTTGGACGAATGGTGGCGTTCCAGTCAACGCGACGCGACCCGACGCTCCCAACGCCGCCCTTTCGCCACCCTTTCGGTACAAGCCCCAATATAATGCGGTGTATCCATTTCTAACTAGTTATCATGGTTATTGTGATTTCGTAGATAAAAATAATATATATGAGATTGAATGCAGAGTTTATCATACCCTAAATGATAAGGTGATTAACAGATTTTCGATTTTCGCTGCAGCCATATATACACGTACGGGCATATTTTCGAAATTGGGCCTGACGCTCCTTGCCCGAATATAAAATTTAACATATTCTGAATTATGCGAGCGAGCGAGCCCCCCCCCCCCCCAAAAAAAAAAAAAAAAAAAGATAATTTATTGTGGTAAAAATATCAAATGGTCATGAAGGTATACTAGATAAGTCATAAAAATTATATAATCGGGCACCTCGCTGCCTGAATATTAAGATTTGTGAATCACGCTGCGCGAATATGAGGCACTTCGATGCCTGAACATGAGAAACCTTAAAAATCTTCAGGGGACAGGGCCCCATAGCCCCCTAATCCCCCCCCCTGCGCCTTGTATATGGCTACACGCCCTATCCATTATTCACCCATCCTCTTACGTCTGTGGACATGTGTGCAGAATCAATTTAGGCTTTCGCTGGGACAGAGTTGTCTCTTGCCAAAAAAGAGATTTCATCAGTCTATCACTCGGCATCAATGATTCCATCTTCACATAAATTAGTATCATTAGTTCCATCTACCATTATCCGTCTACCATAAAATTTTGAGTTGAGCATGATTATTTATTTAACCTGATAAAGCGAGAAAGACTCCGATGGAAACGGTGTTTTTGAAGAAAGCACAGGCGAGAATACACGATCCACTCAAAACTCCACCGGACATAGCGACAAAACGATGGTTGGCCTTCTGTACAACGAGTACTACAAAGGGACCTAAAAGAAATATTGACAAAATACGTCAAAACTGAATAAGTGTACGGGAAAAGAAAAATTCCAATGTGAAGTCTGTAGATGTTAGTGTTAAAATAAAAATTATGACATTTCACCTGAAGTGAATGAATGAATGAAGTCCTACCACAGGGGATAAAGATGCCCTTTCTATTGCTTATGAAGCTATTAAAATCTGATTTAGGTGTTTTTAGTAAGATATTCATTTATCTGTAATGAATTTAAGGATGCAATCAATAATGAAGGAATCATTCCAGTGAACAAAATGATCAAATGAACAAAACAGTCCTGTTTGGCAGAACCCGCCAATCAAGTTTACAGTCCATCACTAACCAGCAATTCTGGCACTAGGGCAGACCACTATAGAGTCCAAGATTCATATCTTACGTGTCAAATTCATCCCACCATTGATTATATACTATGGCAGAAAACAACCGTATATGTATATCTTCATCAAATCCCACCCGGCACTAAAGATGTTCTAGCTATAATTATAGGGGGTACTCGTTTTTACGAAGGTTCGTTTTTACCGAATGTTCATAATTCCGAAGGTTCGTAATTCCGAATCACAAATTTCACATAGCAGGGGGTTAATAATTCCGAAAATGAAATAGGGTTCGTAATTCCGAAAAAAAAAAAAAGGGTTCATAATTCTGAAGGTTCGTAATTCCGAAAATGCAATAGAGCCATACATAACTTTTCGGAATTATGAACCCTATTTCATTTTCGGAATTACGAACCGTCGGAGTAACGAACCTTCGGAAATACGAACTGTCGGAAAAACGACATTTAACCATAATTATGTACATATACTTGGAGTACCAAAAAAAAATGAATATACTTTGACTTTTCTTGTCCCCCTTCTACAGGTTTACTTGAAAAGTGGTCGTTATGCTAGTACCGGTCCATTTAAAGATAAAGTTAAGTTCTAATCAAGCGATTGCATTGTGACATAAAAAGACTGTGAAAGGTTGATTTTATAGCACACAGTGGCGTATCTGGTCCTTGGCTTCAGGGGTTGGGGGGGGGGGGCAAACATCTGAGCCAATCTTGATCGAAAAAAAAGAAATGCTTTTCCAGGCCTTAATTTTCGTCGTTAGCGGGGAGGAGGAAGGGACGTCGAATGTTGTTTTAATCAGGGGCGGCGCTACAGGGGGGGGGGCAGAGGGGGCGACCGCCCCTATGATTTTTCAAGTAGTGAAAAAAGAAAAAAAAAGAAGAAAAAAGAAGAAAAGGAGGAAGAAAAGGGAAGAAAGAAGAAAGAGGAGTATTAAAAAGAGATGTCTTAAACATATAACTCTATATTACCCCTGTTATTTAATGGAGAAAAAATATGACGTCATCTTTAGGTCGTCTTGCCCCTCCTATCAAAATACCCTGGCGCCTCCCCTGGTTTTAATCCATTTCTTCACGGAAGAGTGGCGTTTAAATTCATACTGTTTGGCTTGACATGTACCACAATATTAGCTTCGTTTACCTTTTTGACGGTTGGCTTCAAAACGTCTATTTCTACTTAATGTTTTTTAGAGAGGTCGCATTTTCAAAAATTTATTCCTAATAGACCACTTTCGTAATGTATTCAAATTTGTGTACATGTGACTATTACATTCAATTGCTTAACAAAATATTCCTTTTCAACAGTCAGTATGTATAAGGCGTGTGCAATCTGCATTCTGACTATTGAAATACAATTACTTGTAGCATGTGCATGAAATAGTTCATTACTAGGAGTTTGACAGAGGTAAGCATTATAACATTTGAATGCATTACGAGAATGGCCCTTTTAACCACATCAGCAAGTCAAATGGTCATACTTACTTTTAAAGAGGTTTAAAGAGCAATTTGGTTACAGTTAACTTTTAAATAATTGTCTCACAATGATTGAAAAATGAGTTATGGTATTTTCCATCTTTGAAAATCTGTGAAGGGAGGGAGGGTGGATTGTCCCCCTTTGCCTCCTAATACGCCAGTGGTAGTACATAAGAATTGGTGTATACTGTAAGGTTTTTGAATCCCCAAAATGAGAAGAAATTTCCTCAATTTTGCCGACAGTCACGTCACTGCACACAGAACTGTGAACATAGGACTACCAAAATATACGTGGCATGAAAGTATGGTCCAAATTTGTTCAGCTTTCTCGAATATGAAGGCATAATAAGAGCAATTCTTTTAGTTTTCAGGGTACATTTCTCTATGATATTCTTCCAAACTGACGTAATGGAAAAAACTCACAAAATTATTTGTTTGAACCTTTACCAGAACGCCCTCATAGGCCCTTGCCTACGTGGGAGTGTGTCCAACATTCACTATTGCAGCAGTCAAAAACAGACAACAAAATTGCTCTAAGCAGGATTTAATTTTCTACAATTTGCTAGATTACTGATTCAATTTCTAATTTTTTTTTTCCTCTCATGTATGAATGATCTAGACCGGGAAAAGGCCCGCGGATACTCACAAAAGCTATTGTAGCCTAAAAATGGGGCCCTCATTAGCCCCGCTATACAAATGTAACTGGTATTATCATTTATAAATATCTTTTATTCAAAAGAACTTTCATTTTTACTCACTGGCGAGGCATAGAAGTGTTGCTGGCATGCTACATATTAGTCCCACAGTTGCGTAATCTGATTCAAAACGCTCTACCATCGTAGGAATGAGAACACCGAAAGATTTGGCGATGCCGGTATCGATAAAAAGTATCACAAACTTGCTAACGAGAATCACGTACCCCCAAGAACACACTGTAGAGTTTGCTGTGGCCATTTCACCCGAAACTTGAAGACTTGAAGACAAAAGTATACGTATCATCAAATACATCCACCTGAGTCGATTCTTGAACCGATGGTTATTCAGAAAATAAAGTTGACATTATTTCATTTTTTTTCCAGTCTTGAAACAAACAATAGACGCGTGTTCCTCTTTCGACAGAGTCATAAGCTAGAGAGAATTTAGGTAGTTCGCGACTCTGGAACCTTAATTGAATAATTCCTTCGAAACCTCTTATACGGCGGCGTCATGGAGGGTAAAAATATTTCACTGATTATTTATTCCTTTGCTTTCATTCAGACAGGTCCAAGTACGTTTGCTGCGCTCACTTCGTGAGAGGTAGAGTACCTTTATATAGAAGAGTAACGAACGACCACCCTTGATCTGGTGATTTGAATGCCATTTTGGGTCCACTATTATGTAACATTTCTATTCGATTCCGATGAGCACCTGGGTGTTCTAAATAGAAAGAATTTGAACGTCATTTGGGGTCCAGAAAAGTCCGACGTCCATGTCGCTACTCTCTATATAAAAGTACTCTAGTGAGAGGGAGCATTTTGAAATGTTAATGAGAGAATCACTGAACCGGTTCAAGAAGCACCACCGGGACTGACCTGCATCTATAATTACCACCTCCCATTAGTAAGACGGCATAGCTTAAAAATTGTGCACTTTTGTCTAAAAGCCCCAAATTTGGCACATGTGTTAAGAATTTCATTCTGAACAATATTTGATATGGAAGCACTTTCAAAAACGCATTTTTGAGGGATTTTGGGGCTAAATTGTAATGGAATTCCTGTGCACTTCAGTAAACAATAAATCGCGTGTAAAAAAAAAAAACAACAACAACAACAACAACAACAACAACAAAACAACAACAACCAAAAAAAAAAGAAAGAAAGAAAGAAAAAAAAAAACGGACCCTACCAGATGAGAGTCTGTACCACGGTCCCGATCAATTCAATAAGAAATTCGGTTGTTCCAGTTACGGCCGTGCATGAGGTTCTATATAGTCTGGGAGCCTGTCCCGAAATAGGCAACCCATTTTACATATGAGATTTGACCCCTTAAAGTTGCTAAGGCCATCCATGCCATTCACAAAAAGCTTGTCAGCTCGAACGAAGCCGCCGGGTTTGGCCCCAGAGCCCCCAAAAGGGGCCCCAAAGTCGGGTCGATTTCAACCCATCTAACATGCGCAAAACTTTGCCAGAAGGAAGGTGTATGACTATACCTTACCAAAACACCAAAACTGACAAAATTTTTCATCGGGATGGGTTGTCAGACCGCCCCTAAAAATTGGGGCAAATTTTTCCCCTTGAGGCCCATGGACGAAATTTGTCAGAAGGAAGAGTTATGGGTGTACATTACAAAAATATAAAAATTTACAAAAATTTCCATCGGGAAGGGGTGTAACATTCCCCCCCCCAAAAAAAAAAAAACAACAACAACAACAACAACAACAACAACAACAACGAACAAACACCAAAGTGCCCCTAAACCAAGCTTTGCTGCCCAAAATGCTCTGGATGTAGAGAAAAAACATTTTTTGGGCATTACAACCTTAATAACTCCAAAGTGTCTCATTCAATTCAGCTAAAATTTACATAGTACAGTCTTGAGTACTGTAACTTTTGGGGGTGCAATTTAGTGTCAAATGATCATTTCAATAATAATTTATTAAATTGTGAAAATTGTACTGCTTTCTCAAAAGTAATCAAATGATATTGTCCGAATTATGTAAACACACACATTGTTTACATAAACAGTTCTTTCCCTTGATTTTTTGTTGTTTTGTTGTTGGATTTGTAATTCCATGTTGTCTCTGAAAAATTTAAGTTAGTATGGTGAATTATACCAAGGAGCTTCGAAAGCTGGAGTTCCAACTGGCAACAAATTATCTCAAGCAGCTGCTCCTTTCTAAGGATGCACAAAAGAATCTACAGGTGCGCTGTAGCCTTTGATGTCCGATATTCGATGCCGCAAACTTCGTGGGAAAGCTTGAGTAGTGATTTTTGTCAGAAATGAAATATCGAGAATATTTCACTTTTTATTTGAATAAACAAAGTGAAATTTTCACATATAAAATTGAATACAAAAGCCTAATTGTGTCCAGAAATTTGGCTATATTGTATAATAGTAGTTTCAATTTGTGGGGAAAAAAAGTAAAATTTTACAATCCTAAAATCCCCAAATTTGACACTCTTCCGGTTACTCCCTGCAAACGAAAATAAAAATTGCCATTGTTCAATTTTCAATTTTCAATTTAAAGACATTTATTTCCAACTTCTCAATATACAAATTAATAAATGAGCAAAACAATGTACATATATTTTGAACAAAAAATATGACAAAATATACACTAATGTGATACATACATAGTTGGAGGACACACCTTTAAAAGCAAAAGCTTGGGGCGAGGGTGCCCTTAGTACATAATACATTATTACATAAAAAATATATGAAAAGAAAATAGCTACATACAAAAAAAGAAAGAGACCGCTGAGCTTGATTGGAGGGGGGAAAAGGGGGAGGAGAAAAGAAAAGAAAAATAAGGGGAAAGAGGAAAAAGAGGGGGAGAATGGAGGTGCAACATGAGAATTGTACGGAAAGGAGAAATACTCACGAAGAGGCAGAGAGAAGAAAGAATAGAGAGAATAGATACAACGGTGGGTGGGGAAGTGTCTTAAACCATATTATTTGTAAGATGAAGTGAAATATTTTTTCATCCTTCTTGAGAAGCTAGCGAGAGATGCGGAGTATTTTATTGTGTCAGGGATAACGTTCCACAGCTTGGGTCCTGAGTACCGAATATTATGTTGGAATAATAGGGTTCTGTGCTTGGGTAGATGGATGTGATTTACGTGTCTAGTTTCGTATTTATGAATCGTAGAATTTAATTGAAAGAGATTACAAAATTCTTCAGGAAATAAATTGTTTGTACATCTGTACATAAAAATGCTTTGTTGATGTTTATTTATATCGGTAAATTTTAGTATGTTAAATTGTTTGAACAAATGGTCGACGTGACACCGGGGAGCAGTACCTGTAGTTATACGAATTATTTTCTTTTGTAGAGTGATTAGTTTTTGCAATTTGGAGGTTGTTGAGTTCCCCAGGCCAGGTTGCAGTATGATAGATATGGTAGAATAAGAGAATTGTAAAGCATACGGAGGATGTTGTTTGGTAAAATGTGCCGCAGTCTAGAAATGTTGCCAATGTTTTTAGAGACTTTGTTTTCTGTTTCAAGAATATGTTTTTTCCAAGACATAGAACTGTCGATGTGCACACCTAGAAATTTTGTGTTTTCAACTCTAGATAGTAGTACGTTGTCGAGATATATGGAAATGCTTTCTAAATCAATGTTTTTATTATTGTGAAAAATCATATAGTTGCTTTTTTTTAGATTGACAATTTATTAGCTTTAAACCACTCGCATACAAGGCTTAGCTGTTGATTAACATTACTGCACAATGAGGTAAGATTTGATCCACTACATAAAATATTCGTGTCGTCGGCATAAAGAACAAAAGTTAATGTTGCTGTTGATTTGAAGATGTCGCTTATATAAAGAATAAAAAGCAATGGACCAAGCAACGACCCTTGAGGTACACCACATGTGATATTACTCATGTTTGAGAAAACCGAGTCAATTTTAGTACACTGGAGGCGATTTCTAAGATAACTGGCAAACCAGTCGTGTGCTATGCCACGGATTCCATACATGTAAAGTTTTTTTAGTAGAATTGAGTGATTAATGGTATCGAAGGCTTTCGATAAGTCTATAAAGATTCCAATTCTCCCTATCGCATATAGCCGATATCAGCCGATATCAGCCGATATCAGCTCCCGATGCCGATATCGGGGACAACGATGTTGGCACATATATTTCCGGTTCCAGTCTATAGCTATAGTGAGCATACACTGATATTTCCTTGCTTTTTTCGTGCGTGATTGTTCTGCTGAAAACACGTTTTGCATCTTCGGCTCAACATCCCACATTGGGTGGCTTCACAGAAGAATCCCATTTAAATATCAACTGTATAAAAACACGATTATTTGCTAGATTAGGAACAAAAGGGAATTTTTGCTACGCTGACCACGTCTTCTAACACATTGTCAATGACGCTCCGGCCGGACCCGGAAGCTCAGTTGCCAGCAATCACATGCCCAAAAATTAGAGCCCCGCATGCGTTCGGATTCGGAGAGCTATATGCGATACGGAGAATTGAATATTGATTTTTTTCAAATGAGTCAATTATATCGTTTGTTAGTTTAGATAATGCCATAGCTGTAGAAAAATTTTGGCGGAATCCAAATTGGTTTTTGTAAATAATGTCATGTTTAACAAGAAATTCGTAAGTCCTGGTGTATACAATGAGTTCAAGAATTTTAGAAAAAACTGATAGAACAGATATTGTCCTGTAGTTAGTAAGCTGTCTTTTGTCCCCAGTCTTAAATATAGGTGTGACTCTAGCGATTTTCAGTTGGTCTTGAAAAATCCCTTTATTAAGTGATGAATTGAAAATATGACACAGCGGTTTAGATATGAATCGCACTTTTAATTACCCTCAGACTGAATTCGTCTAAACCTGCAGATTTATTATTTTCAAACGAGCTGACAATATTACTTATTTCATTTTCATCTGTAGGATATAAATATAGAGAATCATCAGGCGGAATGTTCATGTATGTCCGAAAGTCAGTATTACACTGTGGTATTTTATTAGCAAGAGTGGGACCAATTTTTGTGAAGAAATCGTTAAATGAGTTACTTATGGTTAAAGGATCAGTCACAATTTTATCATCAATACTGAAGGCAGTCTCTGGGCATTCATGAACTTTCTTTTTTATAAGGTTGTTTATGGTATCCCATGTACGTTTAATATTTGATTTATTACGCATGAGTTTGTCTGAGAAATATCTGATCTTTGTCTCCCTGAGGAGTGTCGTAAGCCCGGGGGGGGGGGGGGGGGTACTCAGATTATAATCGGACGGGGGTGTGCGGCTGAGAACTCCAGACCCATACCCACATCCAAGGGTCCTTTTGCTGTAAATAGGCACCCATGTCTAAGGATTTTTTGTGAAAAATGGACCCATGTCTAAGGATTTCCCGGACAAATGAGGGAGAAAAGAGAGGAATGAAACAAATGATAAGAGCCGGGAGAAGAGACCCATGTCTAAGGATTTTTTGGGGAAAAATGGGACCCATGTCTAAGGATCTTTTTAATGAAAAGGGGACCCATGTCTAAGGATCTTTCTTCAAAAAGTCACCCTTCCCAGCGGCACATCCCCGTATACCCAATATACGTGAGTACCCCCCCCCCCCCGGGGTCGTAAGTTTATTTCGATATTGTTTAAATTGCAACTCGTTTTGATGAGTCGGGTTTTTTTTAAGTACCACTTGTATAGCTTGTTTTTATGTTTTATAGATTGTAATAAACCGTTTGTCATCCAACATTGTATTTTTTTCTCTCTCTCTTTTGTATTAGGGGAAAATTTAAATCATACAATTTACTTATTTTTGTTGAGAATGTGTTATATGCTAAATTAGGATAGTTAATTATGATGTTATATGTCAGATTAGTGCAAACACATACCTAGTCGCGCCGTTTTGATTCATATATCAGGGAATTTTGTACAATTTCTTTTCGCTTGCCCCCAGTAAAAGTAAGCACTGTGAACTGCTCATATCATCTGACTAGTGGTGGCGAAAAGTAATTATCATTACAAAAGCATATTTTCCTTTGAAAATGGCCCGTAAGTTTGCAGCCAGGCAGGAATCTTTTTTGTCTTCTTAACTGCAAGGAAGATACAGTTAAGCACATGCCTGACATATGTTTCCTTGGCGGCATCGAATATGGTTTAAAGGGAATGAGCTACATGTGACTCCAGCTCTTGAAGCTCCTTGATTATACGGACCTTCACTTATTACCGAGCGGAAACCCCGTATAAGAGCGCATATCTTCCGAATAGACCTATTCACAAATATATTCAAATTTTATGCATAGTTTTAAAACAAAGGTTGTTCTTGACAACCTGAAAGCTTGTCAGAGGCTTGTCAGACATAGCAACAAGTAATGTATGCAAACTGGATTCCAAGTATTGTATTTCAACCTCGTTACACTCTAAAACTTAAGTGTTAAATCACCATTTAAACAGGCCGAGGAGCGACAACTTTTCAAAATGGTAGATCAACTCTTAAACTGCTGGATTCAGCCTTTATAGTGCTGTATCCAGCATGTTGAAAGTGTTAATCTACAATTTTGAAAAAGCTGTCACTTCGCGGCCCTTTTAAATGGTGCTTTAACACTTTAGTTTTTAGAGTGTACTAGGTCCCCAGGAAAGAAACATCCATAAATTGTATCGAAAGGTCAACGCATTTTTACGAGTTGAACTATATGCGCTAATTGTTAGCGAGTGCAAGAAGAGTGTAAACCCGTGTGCATCACGGCGCACTGGAATTTTGATTGGCCATCCACTCAATTTTGCAGTCATGATCAGCTTTGAACACTTCACCAATATACAGAACTACCGTAACGAGTGGAATTTTGAAAATTACTTGACTGGAAAGAGAAAATTTCATTTACCTTGCTCTCCAAATCTCGTGACATGAAATGTATTAGAAGTGAAGATATTGTCCCGCTTCAAAATAGATACCAACTAGCGCATTCAGTAGCGTATCTAAGGATTATGGCGTTCGGGACAAACAATGAAGTTGCGCCCTCCCCCCCCCCCCCCCCCCCCCCGAGTGCCGAAACTTATTACGTTATTGTACAAGCGAGGGAACATTTTCATTTTTCGAATTTTGAACCCTTTAAAAAACTTTATTTAAAAAAATTACAGGGGCGTGAAAGTGCGAGATCCTGTAGCAACACAATTATGCGAGGGAGCAAAACGACCGAGCTTTAGAATATTTTTGCATTTTTAACCCTCAAAATCGTATTTCTAATGCATTCAACCTGAGGATTGGGGGCGCGTAATCCATAAGGATTATCATTTTTTGACATTTTTTCCCTCTTTTTCTTCCTATCTTTTTGCATTTTTTGCGCCCCCTTAAAGTGCCGCCCGGAGCACGTCCCCCGGCCCCTTCCCTAGATACACCAATGGGCGCATTAGTGTCTTATGTGCCCGATCTCCATAGGTAAGTGTACAAATTATGCATTTCTTATAGTTAGTTTTTTGGATTAGGAAGCATGCTTAAAGAACCCTTCGAATATTTCATTCCGAGTGAACTTTCCGATTCCCAAACTAAATCCATGTTGATTATTATAATTTTTTCCCTACAATTTTTATATAATTTAGTTAATAAAGTAAAACATAGGTTGGTTTGCTTCTGTATTCTATCAAACTTGCACGATGAAAGTGTCCGGGATTAAAATCACATTTTGTGTCTGCAAAACAAACTGACAAAGGTCCAATGTTCTGACGATCCTGTAAGAACTCAGAGGATACAGTTCATTAAAGTTAGTTGATATGGATACTGTTCATCTGCACTTTGTCCTGTTATCATGCAAATTTAAAGCATTACTTTCACATAGTTTCCTGACAAGGGAAAGTATAGCGATAAGTATCCAGTTATAGGTTACCGCATCATACCTCCCTTCGTACCACTGGTTACATTGTACAGGATGAACAACACATCTGATTTTAACATTCAACTTATGCGAATTGTTCAAGGTTGCCCTTTGACCCTTAGGACATGATATGACGGGTTTGCGTAAAAATGGTTTCGCGTCAATAGACCGTTTTGGTAATGTATGCAAATTTTATACATACCCTTCAAACAAAGGAACAAAGGTTGTTCTTGACAACCTGAAAGCTTGCGCAGGACATAGCAACAAGTAATGTATGCAAACTGGATTCCAAGCATTGAGGCTCATTTATAAAAAGCAGGTTGATGGAATAGCTCGTCACTAGGTGCTCAGAAAAGAACTGTGCATAAATTTGGATACATTACAGAACCGGTCTATTGACTGCACAAACAAGACCTACGAGTAGCTTCATGATACCAGGGCAATAACCTTGATGTTCTGTGGTTCGAGGTTCTGTGTGTGTGTGTGTGTGTGGGTGTGGGTGTGTTTTTGTTTTGTTTTATTTTGAGTTTTTTTTTTTTTTTTGGGGGGGGGAGGGGGGGAGGGGTTTGAAAAAGTAGGCCTGCCCCTAAGCATCCAAGTTGAAGAGTCTTCCCCAGGTGCCATGTGGAACCCCACCCAACCCCCCCCCCCCCCCCCCAAAGAAAAAAAAAGTGTAGGGAACGGGATACCAACTTTATAATTCGAAATGGCTAAGCGTGGGTCACATTTGTTCGAAACGATTTTCAATTAAAGGTATACTACCTAGGGGGCAAAACCCCATTTTGGGGGGTTTTGAGACACGGGCTGTTGTAAAAGGTTGCTGGGTATCAACTTGTTTGGGAAACCATCCTTCACAACTTCCAGGTGGACTACCTCAGAAATACGCTGCTGAATAGAAATGGCGGCAATTTTTTTTCCAAAATGGTTGCCATGTATTACAAGCATTGACAATTTTGAATATAACTTTTGAATGAAACCTCCAAATACCATGTTTGAGGCATCAAATTAAGAAATTAGATTCCTCACAACATGGTAACACATTCAATTGTCTTGGTAATGATTTACATAACAATTTTTGGCCAAATATGTGATTTTTTTATCATTTTTCCCCAAAATATGAATTGCACCAAAATATATTTTTCTCCATATTTCTAATGCCTTTGTGACAAATGACTTGAAACTTTCATTAAAACTGCCCAAACATATGGTCAATACAGTATGAAAATCACAAGTTCACTGCTTTTCTGGCAAAAGTAGTTACAGTGTTCTAAAGTTTACGCTTTGATATTGGCTGTAGAGTGAAAACTTGGTAGCTAAGGGCTGCCTTCTCCTTGGCAACGGTATCATTGTGAGGTGTAGAATCAAATATTTCACTTTTAATTGCTATCGGAATGATTGACATGCAGATGAATATTTTAATACCGAGTGTGATGTCAGATAGTGCAGTTTTATCATATCTTAATGATAAATAACTCTTTATTATTGATATGATTATGATGTTGTAAATGTGCCTATAGCAACTTATGATATTACCGAAACCAATACAACCTATTGGTCCAATAATATATAATATGAGACTTAGTGTCAAGTGATAGTCATGACTAATGATTTACACTCAAGTTCAGAACTTGCACCCCACACCCCTCCCGTGCCATGTCCGTTGCCCCCGCCCCCATTGCTATGATATCAATGTGCCTGGTAATCGATGAGAAGCCTCCAGAAACCATTTAAAGAATGCCCGGGATACATAAAATGGTGTCAAGTTATAGTCATAATAATACTCCAACGCCTAAAGATACTGTATAGTGGGGTTTAGAACGTTCAACACCCCCCCCCCCCCCGTGGCATACTGATATCCAAGGGGCAGGGGTGCCCTGGGTGGCACTTTAAAAGAGAGAGAGCGAAAGGGAGAAAATATCGTAATTCTATAAGAAATAGTGGATAATTAGTGTTTTAAGGGGGTTCAAAATTCAAAAGTTTCTAACTGAGGTTGCTTTGCTCCCTTGCATATAAGTTATATCAGGATCTTGATAAATGTGTTGTCCATAATATATCAGAGAGTACATAAACAGCATTTTAAAAGGTTCAACAATCAAAAGAAATCATAACTTTAGGTTTAAATTCCAGGATTTTCTCTAAATTTGCGCCCTGAATATAGGAAGCAGTGAATAGAAAAGAGTTTCTAAAGTTCAGAACGTGAAAGATTCTCTAATGTTCGGTTTCTTTGCTGCCATTCAAATTTTTTCTAAGGGTAAAATACTTATTTTTGTTTTTGAGGGGTGAAAATACAAAAGGTCTACCGCTCGATTGCATAGTTCTTTCTCGAACTTTAGCTACCAATATCTGGTTAAGTGCATCAAAATTCATTTCATCGCGTGGGTGTAGTGCCATAATTTTTTTTTTTTTATTTAAATCGGTAGTTATCTGGTTTGTATTTTTTAGGTTATACTTTTTTATTTATTTATTTTATTAACATTTATTTAAATTATCCATTTATTATTTATTTTTTTTTATTTATTTGTTATTTTGTATTTGATTATTTATTCATATTCATATTATTATTATTATTATAATTATTATTATTATTAATATTATTATTATTATTATTATTATTATTATTATTATTAAAATTGTTTAATTTTTTTAATTTATTTATTTCATTTATTTATTTATATATATTTTTTTTTTTTTTTTTGGGGGGGGGCGCAATTTTATTGTTTGGCCCGGGCCCCAAAGTCCCTATAGATACGCCACTGCGTGACATGTCCATGCCACCGTCCTCAACCCCCCTCCCCCTCCTCCTCATCCCCCAGTTAAAAGCGAGAGACTTTGGTGCAAAGTAATACATATTGGGAAAGCCCTGACAACTCATTTAAAGTCTAATGCTTTATCCTTCTTGCCACCCTTTCCCTTTTGAAGTTTGTTTAGGCCTAAATGAGAGTTGGATTCAAACGATAAGCAAGATTTACACTCAAAAACTTGTAGATATAGTGGTAGGGTTCAGAACTTGGGTCCGAATCCTCCCATTCGCCCCACCATAAAATGTCCTTGCCCATACCTCTACACCCACACCAGTTCAAAAGAAGACATTGGTGCCAAAGGAATTATTATGAAATACAATGTAATTGGGGGATTAATCTTGACCAGTTACAATATTTAAATTAAATCATTTTAGATTAAGCTCAATCTAATTCTACTTAAGGAAATTTATTTAGGTTAATTTTAGCAGGAATGGGAGCAGCATGGTAGGGAATTTGTGAAAAGCTTCTTCCTTAACCACTCTGCTGATTTTTTGAAAATACTATTCACTGTTTGTCGGCACATCTTATGACCTTTATTAGCTTGTTTGAAAATCAAAATTTCAGCTACCTTGTCAGCAAATTTGGTTGCACCCCCCCCCCCCCCCATTTAGAATGGTCTTGGATGCCCCTGACCAAAACCGTCCAGTATCTACACGTCTGGTGGTTTAAATATGTTGTATCTTTTGTTGTTGTTATTGTTTGGGGATATAAAACATTGCTTGTCCATATCGATTTGGGTAGATTTGAGGAGAACTTGTGGGCAAATAGGGTATGGTATAGGGGTATAGGGGCAGACATGTTCCCTTATTACCAAAATGATCTATAAAGACTCTTAAATCGTACTTCAACTTCATATTTTTCTTTTTCTTTTCCTTTTTCTTTTTTTTTTTCTTTTTCCTTTTTGACTGGAAATGGGGGAGGGGGTAAACATGGACATGTAATTATTCATATACAATATGCTCCATGAATATCTTTTGTTTTATGTTATAGAGGTGTTTTGTTACTTTTGTTTTTTAATAGTATAGAGGCATATAACATTATTTGTGCAGCAGCAAACCAATTTGATTGGCATATTCATACTCTCCTTGTGGGGACTGCTGGCTTGCCACGCTGTCAACAATTATCTGTTGATGCCTGAAGCGGCTATTGTTTGCAATTGCATAATATATGCCCAAAAAAGGGGGGTGCGGGGATAGGCCTTCCTGCTTCCAAAGTTTCTACATGCTTTGGAGTTTAAATAATATCTGTCACTTGAATCCAGGTCTCATTTATTTCACTCATGACCTAAATTGATTTCTTCAACTAAACAATTCTTGTAGATATTGTTAAAAGTCCAATTTAAGAGAAGGGGAAGGGGGCAAAAAAGGTAAAGCATTGACATATTTTTCCCCCTTTACAATAAGATTTTAAATAATAATAATAATAATAATCAAACATTTTTATATAGCGCATTACACATAAGCAAAATTGCATGTCTCTATGCACTTTAGGAGAGGAAAGAAAGGAAAGATGCACTGGGTTCATGATTCTGATTAACTATAAAGTGGTGAAAAGGTATGTCTTTAGAGAATTAATGAAGTTTTCATAGGAATTTATACTTTTCAGATATTCAGGCAACTTGTTCCACAAAAGAGCGGCAGAATGTGTAAAAGACCTTTCCCCGTATGATTTTGTCATTATTTGTGGAACACAGAGCAAGGACTTGGAACTGGAACGTAACATTCTATCGGGTTTATATGGAGTTAGTACTTCAGAGAGATAAGTAGGAGCCAGCTGATGTAAACATTGGTAGGTTAACATAAGTATTTTAAATTGGATACGGGACTTGATGGGCAACCAGTGTAGATCTCTTAAGACTGGAGTTATTGATTCATGTTTCTTCGTGCGTGTAACAAGTCGGGCTGCAGAATTTTGAAGGAGTTGTAGTCTTTGAATTTGAGAAGAAGGGAGACCAGAAAGTAAACTATTACAGAAATCAAAATGGCACATAACAAAAGCATGAATTAATCGTTCAGTGGTTGGTTTGTCTAAAAAATTGCGAATTTTACCTATTTTGTATAATCCAAATGAAGCTGAGCGACACTTTTGTGAGACAAAATTTTCAAATGTGAACTTATCATCAAAAATAGCACCTAAATTTCTGCAAGTTCTGGTTGCATGAACAATTGTACCATTTATGTTCAATGTTGATATGAGGTTGCTTGACCTATGGCGTGAAGAAAGATGAAGAAACTCAGTCTTTGTATCATTGAGCTTTAAACCATTTACCTGAGACCACTCTTTGATTGATTGCACACACTCTGATATCTGTGAAGTGACATTAATATTATCAGTTCTCTTAAATGAAATGTACAGTTGTGTGTCATCTGCATAGAACATCTTATGAATTTTGTGAGTATCAATAATATCTTCTAAGGGAGAGGTATAGAGGGTAAATAGGATTGGGCCCAATACGGACCCTTGAGGAACCCCTTGAGGGATGATTTCTGTGGATGACCGCTCATTTCCAATAATAACAGTGTGAGTGCGCCGAAACAGATACGACTCTATCCAAGCGAGTGCTTGACCACTTATACCAAAACGAAGTCTCAGACGTTTCAACAAGATGTCATGCTTAATAGTATCAAACGCGCAAGAAAAATCTAGCAGCACAAGGATGACTTCTTCTCCTTTGTCTAGAGATAAAAGAATGTCATCCGTTACTCGCAGAAGAGCTGTTTCGACGCTATGAAACGAGCGGTAACCAGATTGTGACTTTGCGTATAAACTGAATGTGTTCAGGTACTGTTGAAGTTGGAATGAAGCTATTCTTTCTAAGAGTTTGCCAAAATATATCAAGTTTGCAATCGGACGATAACTTTTCAGATCTTCAACATCAGTAGCCGAACCCTTCAGTCTAGGAATAACATTTGCATGCTTGAAACCTTCTGGGAAAGAACCAGTCATGAAAGAATCATTAATGACCTGTGTCATAAATGATAATAATTCTTCACGAAATTTTTTCAGAAATGAAGTTGGGACAGGGTCAAGTTCACATGTTGTGGAAGAAGAGGTAGTAATGAACTTGGCAACCTCATCTTCAGACACTGATTTGAATTTGCTGAATGATGAGGTTGCAAGCTTCTCAGGAAATTCCCTACTATTATCAGCCGCTGATGACTGTAATTCATCAGTGATTGACCGAACTTTCTCTGCAAAATATCTCAAGAAACGCTGTGGTAGAGATATATCAAAACTGATATTGTTTGGTAAGGTTTTTAACTGGGGTCGTAACAGGTGATCAACCTTCCTGAAGAGATCTCGAGGAGAACAATTTTTCAGTTGATTACGATGATAAACTCGTTTGGCTGAAGTGAGTTGATTATTATAGTGATGAGACGCTTTCACATAAATTTGCCGATCAATTTCAAGACCACACCGAGAGAAAGCTTTCCGTTCGAGAGCACGAAGTTTTTGCTTCAATTCTCTAAGTTCATCTGTGAACCATGGTGTGTCTGGACGATATCTAACAGTTCTAGTGACTTCCGGAGCATGCTTATCTAGAAGCAAGGATAGAGTTTTGTTAAACTGACCAACTCGCTCATTCAGGTCTGGGCTTGGAGAAGAGTACAGATCTGACTTGAGGATGTCACTGGAAAAGGCTTCGATGTCGATGCTGTAGATCTTCCTTGTCTTTATCTCCAATTTCAATGGTGGAGGCTTTCGAATGTCCAAGCTGCAAGAGATAGCAACATGATCCGATGGGAGATAAGACGTTGAGCTTAGATCAGTGACAAAATTGTCCGTGGCTCTGGTGATGATGAGGTCAAGTGTATGGCCAGCTCTGTGCGTTGGAAACGATACATGCTGTTGCAGGTTAAATGCTGATAGCACAGACAAGAAATTCCTTGAGTTGTTATCAGTGACAGAGTTAACATGGTAATTAAAGTCACCAACTATTAATAACTGATGAGGAGATGATATGAGTTGTTCCATGAAGGTTGAGAACTCACGGAGAAAGAGCCGCTCGGTTGAGTCTCCCCTGGCTGTGCGTTGAGGACGATAAATGACAATAAGGCGTGTTGGAACCTGGTAATGTGAAGTTACCAGGATATCTTAGTGTTCAAAAGAACTGAAGTTGGAAATATTGTCATACACCTTGACGCGAAGAGACTTTCGAATGCATATCCCAACACCGCCGCCAACACGGCGCATTCTGGGCTTGTGAAGCCAGTTGTGGTCTTTCAAAACAGATGTGAGCTGAGCAATGGAGTAGTTGTCTCGGTCATCTCCAATTAGCCATGTCTCTGTCACTGCAGCGATGTCAATGTTATCACCTATGATGAAATCTGATAACATGTGTGTTTTGTTATTCAAAGACCGTGCATTCCACAAGGAAAGTCTTATAAGACCGTTATTATGCTCTGGTGAACTTGACTTCTCCTGGAGACGACGCCGACGACATCGACCACCTTTACGACCCCGTTTGGTACGACCTCTACATATACCCAAATTGCGAAGTATTAACCAAACTACTGGAGTCACTTGAAACTTTTGAGACCTAAAACCTAAAAGCGTCTCTACACCATACTGAATTTTATTAGAAATTACAATATCCTGACTTTGAGTACCACCAAGCTTATCCAATGAATTATAAGCGTTACTCTGTGGACCCGGGTTGGGATGTACATCCCCACATAGAATCAACTTAACATGGAATGTAGCAGTACAGGAACTAGTCTGATTATATAATACCTTCCTTCCAACATACTTTACATGAGCACTTGTGAATGAAGGTGTGTCAAACAGTACAGAACATGTTACTCCTGTACCTTCTAGCACACCCCCACTCAAAAGTGAACACAACAATAGAATGGCAAGGGGGATGCCCTGAGAGGCCATTGTCACACAAAGCTTAATCAGGTGTGTTGTTCGTAAATAACACCAAAAGAATGGTTTCAATCTCACTTACAGCTACACAGTGATATACATGGTTACTCAAACATAATGAACATGGTTAAAGGGAAAGTTCACCCTGAAGATTACTTGAGTTTAAAAAATGCAGAAAAAATAAAGAAAAATATTGGCGAAGGTTTGATGAAAATCGGTCAAATAATAAAAGAGTTATGAGTATTTAAAGTTTTGGATTCGTGACTTCACATGCGAGCAGCTGCCCATTGGTCATGTAATAAATATTCCATATATTGGCATTTTTTTTACGTTCCACGATAAATTAATATTGTTTCTTTTCAGAATCTAGTATTGAATAATATATTCTAAATTTTCTGAGAAAACTGTATTTTATGGAATATTTATCACATTACATAATGGAGGAGCTGCTCGCATGTGACGTCACAAAATCAAAACTTCAAAAGTCCATAACTCCGTTATTCTTTAACGGATTTTGCCCAAACTTTCGCCAATATTTTTCTTTATTTTTTCTGCATTTTTTAAACTCAAGTAATCTTCGGGGTGAACTTCCCCTTTAAGTGCACATACATACTAGACCCTGTGCAGAAATGACTACACAGAGTGTAATGGTACTTTAATGCTTACCACAGTCAGAAATAAGATACTTATTTTCTAACAAATGCCAAAAAATATATCTGCAAAAACTTGCCCAGTCTGATCAGAACAATAAACCAAGAAACATGATGTAAAATATAAGCAAGAAATGAACCCAGTGCAAAGAAAAAAGGAAACTAGTGGAGCAGCTGTAACGCGCACCACCAGCCTCCTGTAGAGCTAAGAAGTGTCTCCTCTGACTTGCCAAGATTCTCCAATCTATTGATCTATTTTCCATCTAAATATTGCTTTACACTAAAAACTCTAGCTTTTTAACGCCGGGGAGGGGGGGGGGGGATGAATGAACATTTCATGTGATGGGGGCGTGTGGTTCAAGTTCTAAAGCTCATTATTCAGTATCTTAAATTGTTGGACTTATCATGACTATCACTTGAAACCATTTTATGTATTCCGAGTAGTCTTAAAATGTTTTTTGAATGTTAGCATCGGTTAACAGGCACATTTATGCACAGACATGGCAAAGGAGGGGTGTTGGGTGAAAGTTATGAACTTGAGTGTAAATCATGACTATCACTTGAAATCAGATAGATCTATTATTGGACCAATAGTCTGTATTGGTTTCTGTAATATCATCTGTTGCTCTACAGGCACATTTACATCATCATGATTCATAGCAATAATAAAGAGTTATTTATCAATAAAATATGATAAAACTTCATTATCTGACATCACACTCGGTATTAATATATTCATCTGCGCGCTGATAGCAATTATAAGTAGAATATTTGATTCTACACCTCACAATGACACCGGTGCTAGGGAGAAGGCAGCCCTTAGCAACCAAGTTTTCACTCTCAAGCCAGTATCAAAACGTACACTTTAAAACGCTGTAACCTTTTTGAAAGAAAAGCAGTGAACTTGTAATTTTGATAGAGTATTGACCATATGTTTGGGCAGTTTTAACGAAAGTTTCAAGTTATTAGTCATAAAGGCATTGGAAATATAGAGAAATAATGTATTTTGGTTTAAATCATATTTTTGGGAAGAAATATAAAAATTCACATATTTGACCCACATTTGTTATGTAAATCATCACCAAGACGATCAAATGTGGTACCATGTTGTGAGGAATTTAATTTTCTTCAACTTGATGCCTCATACATGGTATTTAAAGGTTTTATCAAAAAGTTATATTCAAAATTGTCAATGCTAGTAATACATGGCGACCATTTTGAAAAAAAATGGCTGCCATTTTTTTTCAGCAGCGTATCTCCGAGGTAGTCCACCTAGAAGTTGTGCAGGGTGGTCTTCCAAACAAGCTGATACCCAACAACCTTATACAACAGCCCGTGTCCCAAAAACCTGCTTTGCCCCCTAGGTACACCCTACTATTTGGTGTGTATGTATGAGTATTTTCGTGTATGTTAACAGCAGGGCAGCGCTAGGGTGTACCATTAGTGAAAAATCTCGTTATCATTATCGTTATGTGCCACTGGCTTTAATCTATTCAAAATGGAATAGCTTATGAATGCCTGTATTAAAACCCATGAATAGGGGAACATTATTAGCTTGCCGTTATCCGACATTTTGCCCAAACTGAATGTTCCTACAGCTAGGCGTTATTCAGACATGCATATCAGCACGGGCGTAGACACGCATAATTATCTATTGTTAGTGGGGGGGGGGGGATGATCTATTCATCATCCCCCCCCCCAACTAACAATAGAAAGTGTGTTCGTATCTACGCCAGTGCATATCAAATACCTGCTATTTCTTTGTAACTAAAATATTCCTTGAGAGTAAGAAATAATGATAATGATAATAATACAGTGAAACCTGTCTATAAAGACTGCTCAAGGGAGACACAGTAAAAGAGGTCTTTATGAGCAGGTGGTCTTTATGGAATGTTCTTTTAATACATGTTTCAATTGGAAACACTGTTCAAGGGAAACAAAAATTGTGGTCTTTATAGACAGGTGGTCATTAAAGCAGGTTTGACTGTAATAATAATAGTAATGGGTTCCTAATCATGTGTATAGCACACATGTCTGTCAGACTTGACACTCTTGGCTCTTCACAATTATGACACCGCTGTTTATTTTTGGCTGCTCTTACGGCGCTCTGGCATTTCAAGGAATTAATTCCTGCCAGGTACCCATTTACCTCACCTGGGTCGAGTGTGGCAAATGTAGATTAATGTCTTACCAAAAGACACTAGTCATGCTAGTACTGTGCCAAGGATTCGGACAAAAAAAAAATAGTAATGATTAAGACCCACCAAAGGCCGCAAGGGTGCGTTATTTGTTCCAAACTGGCCCAAAGAATTAGTTAATTTATAGTCAAGGCAAATGTTTTAAACTATTTTCTAGAGATAATATACAGAAGCACTGTAATTCTCTATTTCGATATCAAGATACAATTACGAGATTGCGGATATGAGGTGACAGCCGAATATGTTTCGGGTAAACATAATTTGATCGCAAAGGGCCACACTATACCATAAGCGGTTCAGAAGCATCAAACAAGAGTAAAATGACATATTTTCTTTCTAAAGATATTTGACGGTGTGTCGTACAAAGAGACTTTTCAAATCAGTCAATATTACATTATTTTGGGGCCACTTGAAAGGACGTGGGAGCTCTGAAACGGAAGCCATTAATTTCGGCCCTATTAGGAAATGTTTAAAAACTTTAAAATTGTACATTTTGTTCTTCAAATTGGCAACAGTACTATTTTTCTTTCAGTGCTACATGGTTCTAATAAGATGTAATTTTTTTGAAAACAATATACTGGTTACAGACTTAGTCGAAAAGTTGTAAGTTTTGATCAAAAACAATGATTTTATACCTCTGAATGTGTTGCAAATTTGAGGATTTTTAAGCTTTCTCTCATTTTTAAAATTCCTTGAATCAACGCAGTATGGTCATGCAATAAAAATGGACAAAGTGTGTGCGGAAACTTTCATCTTTCTACTCATGCATCCGGTATATCTTTTTTAGGGCTCTGAAAAAAAGTTAGTGAGACAAACCACAAAATGCGGAGCGATGTCGCGAATGTGTTAAATGGCTATTAAAACACATGGAAAAATATATCAAGAGTATAGAACTATATGGAAAGGTGATGTTAAGTATTGTTCATGCAATTGATGAAATATGTTCGAATCGTCACACACACACACGTACACAAACAACCACACGCAAAAAAGCAATCAATGCTCTTATGAAATATGAAGGGATCTTTAATAGTAATTTTTTACCTACAATTTGCCGGTCGGTAGAGGGTTTTGTTTTGTTTTGCTTTGCTTTGTTCTGTTTCATTTTGTTAATTTTTCCTTTTGTTCCATTGTAGAAGGTAGGACAAACCATTTTTGATAAGCAAATCAAAAGGTTAGAAATAGTGATCTAATTTTTGTGCCATTTCCTTTGCTGTAGGTTTTTCCCCAGGACGAGTAAGGTTTTATACATCTATCAAGCAAGGAATAACAAACCAGAGTTGTCCTTTCTTTTTAAAGTGCTGACGTCATATTCACTCGTCGTCCAGGATACTGGTTCCAAACAACAGAGCCGCCCATGAGGTTCACCGCGAATTCATTTAAGCAAAGGGCTGGAGCAGGGTAATTTCAGTATTTGGTGCTGGTGTGATCACCACGCCATTGTTTAGCACAAAATTGTTTGGAACCAGCAACTTTGACAACTTGCCCGGTATGACGTCACAGTTCGGTACTCTATGCATTCCAGAAACCTTCGAACGTCATTGTTATTATTCAGAACAAGCAAACATTTCAGCAAAGAAACTGCAATTATATTATATGATAGGATAACGTCGTATTTAATAACCAACACCGAGAAAAAAATGCATTACAATAAATAATTAGATACCAGATCATTGTTTTTTTGTTTTTGTTTTTTCATATAGGCTTACACCTTAATCGTCGCAAAAGCAAAGTGACCATGATAAGAAGAGATTTGAATGGAAAAATGGAAGTAAAAATAGTATAAGTGCTTATAGACCAGTTCGTAGTTAGCACATGTCCCAAACGACCCCAAATATCCACAGATATTTTAAACATGGAGGGTCCCCTTTCTGTGCACTTTAGAAAAATCACCCTGGGAGTGATAGAGGTGCCTCATGAATAACTTTTGTTTCCTTCTTTAAAAAGAATACTTCCACCTGGATATCATGGAATGCACCATTGAGGCATAAATGAATAATTATTAAATGAAATTCATGAGCGCATATCAAGTATTCGTGTCAGTGGGTTTTAGAATTTGTCACAGATGACCTTTATCTGCTCATGCTCAGATTGCATCTACGAACTAGCTTATTTGAAGCTCCTAATAGATTTTTAATGGTCACATCTTGCCAAAAGATGGCGTAATTTCCATTAGTTCTCATCCTTTCGGGGATTACAAAGTCATAAGGATCTCGCTCTCTTTCTCTTTCAATTTAGTTATGCATCACGCATGAACGTCTTGAAAGATCATCTAAGGGCTCATCTGTTTCAGGAAACTTTTCCATACACAAGTCATGTAACCCATAATGTTTTTATACTTCAATATAGGCCTACTATACTCAACCAAAAAGGTAAGTTTCCCTGACACTTTCTTATTATAACCCGATAAACATTTGTTGAAATTTCTTCATTCAAAAATTATTTTGGTCATGTATTGCCGCATAACAGGCGCATAACTTGCAATTCAAATTCATGAAACTGTATGATTTTCTCCGGGGAAGTTAGGGAACATTAAAATGCTTGTAGATATGAAAAAAAAAATGAAGTATGGTTTCTGAAAGAGCAAAAAATTTCACAAAACGGTCATATTTTCACGAATTTCGCAAAAATGTAAATGCGTATGTACCTCCTTCTACAAAAAATGGTGTATTTCTTTTTTTTCATTATATAGTCAATAGGCTAAAGGGTTCTATTTAGAGCCCATTTTATACCTCTTTCAACGCAAAACTGGTCATATTTTGTGAAGGATATTCTCGAAAGTATGCAAAATAGTTTTTCGTGTTTTTTTTTTAACTCCTCTAACAATTATGTGCTACACCTGTGAATATAAAGTGCTACCACTGAGACTAAACCTCTTTAACTGAATTGGGGGGGGGGGGGGGGAGGGTCATCTCGTGTTTTCCAGAAAACATTTATTAACGTCTCTTGATTAGGACAGCTACAAGGATGAGGTGCAGGACGATGACGGCGTGGATGAATCTGACGATGATGAAGGCCTCCTTGAACAATTGGGTGACATCAAACATATAACCTTCAAATTGAAATTGAAATCGAAATTGAAATTAAAACTAATATTTTGAATTGACAATGATGGAGACCGTCCTGAACGATGGAAAGAGGTTAGCAAGTGTGTATGTTTTTGTGGGTAGGATGGGAGGGTGGGTAAGATGGATGAGATGAAACTTAACATTTTGTTACAGATTTATTTGAGAGAGTTAATCAGAGACGACAAGAGAAGAGGAGCGAAAGAGTAGGTAGTAGGATTTTTTAACCCTTTCAGGACAAGAATTATTTAAGGGAAAAATTGATCACATTTTGTTCTTCAAATTGGCAACAGTAATATTTTTTCTTTTAGTGCTACATGGTACTGATAAGGTGTAATGTCAGTGAAAACAATGAACATGGTTAAGAATTTGTCTAAAATTTAAAAAATTGCCAATTTTGATGATAAAACAATGATTTTGAACCTCCCAATGTGTTGCCAATTTAAGGATTTCAAAGCTTATTGTCACTTTTAAAATTCCTGGCATCAAACGCAACATGGTCATGCAACAAATATGGACATAGTGTGTGCAGAAATTTTTGCTCTTTCTTCTCATGTATCTGGTATTTTTTTTTAGAGCTCTGAATCAAAAGATAATGAGCCAAACCACAAAATGTGGTCAATTGTCTTGAAAGGGTTAAAGTAACACGATCATTTGACGATCTTGTCTGACTCTGAAACAATGAAATATTGATTTTCATGTTTCACATCTATACATTTATAATCATCAAATGCCTCAAGAATTCCGGAAGTATGGTCACAAGCATTTCATTTCAGCCGGATGGGGGGGGGGGGGGGGGGGTGAAGGAGAAGCACATGTCTGAAATATTGAACCCTAGGCTTTTATTCTAATCCATACACTTTTTTTGTTGTTTACTTTTTTGTATATGAAAAAAAGCAACAGCAAAAATAATAATTTATAATTTGCCCCTACTCTCCTCGTGATTTGTTCATCACGTCACACAAAGTTTTTGGGGAAACGCTGTTGGCCCCACATCACGTATTACTGCATACCCCCTTCCGGTTTTGTAGCGATGTTTTGTCCCCCGTTCGCGCGTGCGGGCTTTTATAACTCTATGGTTTCTGTGCGATCTCGTTATGCATATGAAGTGAATGCGAGTGCGACTTTGTTAAGTGTCGAGTGTCGTGAAATGATTTATTTGTTGCTGACCGATTGTTGATATTCTGCTGATTTTAACTTATTTTGGATCCTTTATTTTAGGAAGATTTCGAATGTTTTTGAGTGCCTTGACATTCTCTTTTATCGATTACCTGTCATTTTGACTTTGTTACAATTTTATTTCAGTTTGATTTGTGGCTGGGAGTTTGACACCAATTTTCTTTTCTCCGATTTCCGTGTCCATTTTATTCACCGTGAATTTGATTCGTGTGATTTTCGTGCATGTGTGAAAACGCTTTCATTCGCTGGGCATTTCAAAATGGGCTTGTTCCAGAGAGAACCTAATTTTTTCATGGCAAAGGTAAATATTATTCCTATGAACAGGCCTTGGGGATTGCCTTCTCTGTATATGTAGAGGCTCTTTTGGAGAGCGAAGAAATTGACTCCAGAATGATGATGAATAACAGGTCAGATACGGACGGAAAAACAGCCCTTCATATCGCATCGCAAGAGGGAAACCTTGGCGTCGTGAAATCTATTATTTCTGAAGGGGCACAGCTCGAGAATATTGATAATGATGGCAGCACACCACTTCACTACGCATCGTCCTATGGCCATCTTGATGTAGTAAAGTGTCTGGTGGGTAGTGGAGCTCACCTCGAGAAGGAGGATAACGATGGCAGCACGCCACTGCACGTTGCATCATGCAATGGATATATTAATGTAGTGAAATATCTCGTACAAAATGAAGCTCATTTTGAAAGGGTTGATAACGATGGAAGCACACCTCTCCACTATTCCTCTTACAATGGCCATCTTGATGTCGTGCAGTATCTTATTAGTAAAGGATCGCAGCTCAATAAGAGTGACAACGAGGGGAGATCACCACTCCATGATGCTTCGTATAATGGTCACCTTGATGTCGTTAAATACCTCATTGCTAAAGGAGCTCTTATTGAGCAAAGGGATAACTCTGGTAGCACACCTCTCCACTACGCATCTTCCAACGGTAACCTTGAAGTCACTCAGTATCTTATTAGTAAAGGAGCAAAGATGAAACAAAGGAATGACTATGGTACCACATCACTTCATGATGCATCTTCGAATGGACATTTAGGTATCGTTCAGTATCTTATTACCGCAGGAGCACGACTTGATTCAAGGGATAACTCTGGTTGCACACCTCTCAATGTTGCATCGTCCAAAGGCCAGGTTGATATCGTTCAGCATGTTGTTGGTGAAGGAGCTCAGCTTGGACTAAGGGATAATTCTGGAAGCACACCGCTTCATAATGCATCTTCCACTGGTCACCTTGATGTCGTTCAATTTCTTGTTGACAAAGGAGCAGAGCTTGGTGGGAGGGATAACTTCGGAAGCACACCGCTTCATAATGCATCTTCCAATGGTCATCTTGATGTCGTTCAATTTCTTGTCGACAAAGGAGCAGAGCTTGGGGAGAAGGATAATTCTGGAAGCACACCACTTCAGAATGCATCTTCCAATGGTCACCTTAATGTCGTTCAATTTCTTGTCGACTCAGGAGCAGAGCTTGTTGAGAGGGATAATTCTGGAAGCACATCGCTTCATAATGCATCTTCCAATGGTCACCTTGATGTCGTTCAATTTCTTGTCGACAAAGGAACACTGCTTGGGGAGAGGGATAACTCCGGAAGCACACCGCTTCATGATGCGTCTTCCAATGGCCATCTTGATGTCGTTCAATTTCTTGTCGAGAAAGGAGCAGAGCTTGGGGAGAAGGATAACTCTGGCAGCACACCACTTCATAATGCATCTTCCAATGGTCATGTTGATGTAGTTCAATTTCTTGTCGACAAAGGAGCAGAGCTTGGGGAGAAAGATAAATCTGGAAGTACATCTCTTCATAATGCATCTTCCAATGGTCATCTTAGTGTCGTTCAATTTCTTGTCTACAAAGGAGCAGAGCTTCGGGAGAAGAATAAATCAGGAAGCACACCGCTTCATAATGCATCTTCCAATGGTCATCTTGGTGTCGTTCAATTTCTTGTAGACAAAGGAGCAGAGCTTGGGGAGAGGGATAACCATGGAAGCACAGCTCTTCAAAGTGCGTCTTTTAATGGTCATCTTCGTGTCCTTCGGTATCTTATTACTAAAGGGGCACCAGTTATGCAGACGGATGACGATGGTAACTCACCTCTCCATAATGCCTCTTTGAGCGGTCATCTTGATGTCGTTCAGCATCTTATTAGTACAGGAGCAAAGCTTGAGCAGAGGAATAACTCTGGAAGTACATGTCTTCGTGTCGCATCATCCAGTGGTCATCTTCATATTGTTCAGTATCTCGTAAAGAATGGAGCACAGATTGAGATGGATGGCAAATATGGCAGGACACCTCTTCAGGAAGCATTAGCCCATGGTCATTTCGATGTGCTTGAGTATTTTTTAGATATGAGTACACTGTTCGATAAAGAATGTGGTGGTAGAACACCTCTCCACTTTGCGTCATGTAACGGTCAACTTGATATAGTTCGCTATCTCTCTAACAAAGGAGCTGATGTTGATAAAGGGGACAATGATGACAGGACACCTCTTCATGGTGCCTCTTCCAATGGTCATCTTGATATCGTTCAGTATCTCCATGGTAAAGGAGCACAGCTTGAGAAAGATGACAAATATGGTAGGACTCCTCTCATAGAAGCAGCATCAAAAGGTCATCTTGATGTAGTTGACTACCTTCTTTACAAAGGCGTACAGGTTGGATTAGACTGGTATGGTGGTAGGACCGCTCTTCACGTTGCATCATTTAATGATCATCTTGATATAGTCAAATTTCTCATTAGTAAAGGAGCTGAGCTTGAGGACGTTGATATTGATGGTAGGACACCTCTTCACTATGCATCATCAAGAGGTCATGTTAATGTGGTTCAGTTTCTCGTTGATAAAGGAGCTCGGCTTGAGAAGCGTGACAACTATGGCAGCACACCTTTATACCATGCATCGTGCAACGGTCACCTTGATGTGGTTCGATGCCTCGTTAGCAAAGGAGCACAGCTTGAGAAGGCCGATAATGATGGGCGGACACCCCTTCACGATGCTTCATCCAACGGGCATCTAAATGTTGTTGAAAATCTTTTAACAAAGGACGCTCATCTTGAGCTGGCAGATAACAAGGGACGGACTCCCCTTCACGATGCATCATCGAGCGGCCATCTAGATGTTGTTCGGTATCTTGTCAGTAAAAGGTGCAGACTTGCAAAGCCTGATAATGGTGGTCTCACACCTCTACATTGTGCAGCATCTAATGGCCATCTAAGTGTAGCTCAATACCTGATTACGGAAGGATCTCACCTGGATACCGGGGATTATATGGGAAGAACACCTCTTCATTACGCTTCGTATAGCGGTTATCTTGATGTAATGAATTACCTCATAAGTAAAGGAGCTCAGTTTAAGAAGGGGGATAAATATGGCAACACTCCTCTTCACTATAGTTCCCTTCATGGTCATTTTGATGTAGTAAAGAGTCTGGTCGAAAAAGACCCCCTTCTTTCAACAGCTGATAGTAACGGTAGAACACCTCTTCACAATGCATGTGATAATGGTCACTTCGACATAATTGAATTTCTTGTCAATAAGGGAGCTGCGCTCACAACAGGTGATAATGACGGCTACACACCTCTTCACTATGCATCATTAAAGTGTCGTTCCGATGCAGTAAAGTATCTTGTCAGTAGTGGGGCTCAGCTTGAGAGGGGTGATGACACTGGAAAAACACCTCTGCACTATGCATCACTACATGGTGATCTTGATATCATTAAGATTCTGCTCAGTAAAGAGGCTCATCTTTCAGAGGGTGACAAAGATGGGATAACACCACTTCACAATGCCTCAATGTATAACCATCTTCAGATAGTTCAGTATCTCTTAGAGAAAGGGGCTGAAGTTGACAAGCGGGAATTGAATGGTAAAACCCCTCTTCACTTTGCATCAGAAAGGGGTTATGTTGACGTGATTGATTGTCTTGTTAACAAAGGGGCTGACATTAACAAACATGAATGGAGTGGTAAAACCTCTCTTCACTGTGCATCGCTCCCTGGCGATCTTGCGGTAGTTCAGTTTCTTGTTGGTAGAGGGGCTGACATTAAGAAGCGTGATAATGGTGGCAAAACAGCTCTCCACTATGCATCAATCTTGGGACATGATGACGTTGCTGATTTTCTAGTCAGTGTAGGAGCAAAACGTGAGGATATTGATTACTGTGGAGGCGCGGCAAAGGATTATGAAGGTAGCAATGTTACTATTGTGATAGATTGGCCTTTCCCTGAAGGACACATTTTGAAAGGTAATCTATATGATCTATAACATGACTAGAATTAAATGTTCATTAAATGTATTTGAATATTTAAGTCATGAATCTATGATATTTTCGTAACATTAAGTTTTTACATTCCCTCATGTTTTCAGAAAATATTTTGATTCGTGTGGCATGTTAGACCTCCTCTTCAATGAACATTACATATCCTTTAAAAAATATTATATTTATTAGTGAGTGAATGAGTGGAAAGAATTTTACGTATGCAGAAACGATTCATAAGTTAATACAAAAATTAAGGCCAGTCTGTTGCATAGGCCTAAGGGCACAATTTCGCCAGGGGGCTGACACCTCTCGCCTGAATATCAACTTTCCAGTTTCCAAAGTAAGATACTTTATTGTAGTAAGAATATTTTTTCTTCATCAAAATACCCCAGACAAGATTATAAAAATGGGGTATTCGGGCACCTCGCTGCCCGAATATGAGGTTGCCTGAGTAGGAACTATAAAAACCCCTGGGGAAATAGGGCTACGCCCAGCCCCAGCCCCCCCCCTCCCCCAACCTCATAAGCCCATATGCTCTATTGGTGCTTTACAGCAATCGCGCACGCGATATTATATATATATATTAATAATAATAATAACCGTACATTTATATTGCGCACGCATCCATCCCAGGGGATGCTCAAGGCGCCTACAAAGTACTATTATTACCATGGCTTTAGCCCAGCTGCCCTAAGGCGCTGAAAGCATAAGGAATAAATTCCTACCAGGTACCCATTTACTACACCTGGGTGGAGAGTGGCAATTGTAGATTAATGTCTTGCCAAAGGACATTAATGCCGCCGCGGCACTGGAACCGCAAATAATGAGATCCACAATCCGTTGACGTATCCACTAGACCACGACACATCTATAGCCCACGACACACATATTTGTCATAGTAAATTTAATGTGGGATTTATATAATATTGAATGGCCTTGAGTGGGATACAAGAATATATCGCACGAGCTATGAGCATATTTCACGAGTCGGCACGACGAGTGAAATATTTTCAAAGCGAGTACGATATATCTTTGTGTCCCACGAAAGAAAAGCCATTCAATATTATTATTATTAATTGTATGATACCTAGTTCCTCAATTTTCACCATTACATGTCCTTATGTTTTTGTATTGACTTCGACATAAAACAAAGGTAGAAAAACATTTTAGTCCTTACCCAAGCATTTTGCAAGAGCTGCGCGCATGCATCCATTGTCTTAACCTTTGCGTATTTAAGCGCGTATTCACTTTTTTACGCGTCACGCGCACCCAAACCATGAGATATGGAGATATATTGCACGGTCATCCGGGTACTTTTACACAAACCATGAGATATTGTTTTAAAATTGCACGGTCATCCGGGAACTTTTGCGCAAACCATGAGATATGCCAATTTTTCTGGTCGCCTGAAAACCCTTCATACAAATAATATTATAAGTTATAAATAACAATGTAATATTGATTTGATTTTTCAGTAGTGTGCAGAAATTTATAGACCTACATTGAAATGATGATAGAGAGATAGAGATTGTATTGGGGAAAAAAATCCAGAATCGCAGCCCTAGGACTGAATTGACATGAAGTACATTTTAAAAATATAGATACAAATTGACACAAATAAAGAAAAATACGATATGAAAAAAATTAGAATATCTGGGAAACAAAAATCTGCATTATATTTCAAGTTCATAATTATGAGTCCCAATAAAAAAAAAACTGTAAATAAAAGACTAACAGTTATTACGGTTTGTAGATGATTAAGATTATGTTACTTTCATTCATAAACTAAACTGCCTTTAAATAATCAAGCGCAGGGAAGGCCTATTAAGAGTTGCTATAACCGGATAAATTGTTTCCTGAGAAGTTCCCTATCATGCCTATAGTGCTCTAGAGCTTTTGACATCTGAAATAGAATTAGGCTATGGTAATGTTGTTATGATGTAGGAAATACGCAAAATACAAAATTGACAAGATCATATCGTCACCTCCGCGGATGAAGGAAATAGCAGCCATGTAATGTCAATGAGCTCTATTCCCTTTTTGCACTGATGCGACGGTGAATTGTTATCGTTCATATTCCCCTATGCAATAGTACAGTGAGTTTGGGATCCTTTATTCCATGAAACCCAAGTTCTTTGGTTGTGAGAGTTATTTCCGTGTCAAGTTTATAAGATATGTTATGACTAAGTTAATCACATGTAAACCACTAGCAATATTTACAAGGAATAACCGTATGTATCCTGTACTCGCAGTCTGTTTGTTCAGTAAGCAATCTCTATGCATCAAGTCTAAATATGGGGGGAGGGGGGGGGGGGGGGGGGAGGAAGTGAAAAAAAAATCTCATGCAAACTTATGCAACACCGAGGAATAGGTAGAAGGCCTTGAACCCGAATCTGTTACGTTTTTCATTTTTGTCCCGGCTAAAATGCAGCTCCTTTCACAGAGACTGTTATCCAAGCAAATATTTTGGAACAACGTGAGGGCGCCCTTTGCATATATTATTTCAAAAATCATTTATTGTCCCTATAAACCGGCTTTTTATTTTCAAATATGAAAAGTTATGATCTCGATAATTCAATTAGACAAGAAATTGATGCATCTTATAAAATGATTTAACCTGAAATGGTTATTTTTATTACACTGGGAGGCGGCAATTTTGGATTTTTGCAATTCTCCGTATCGCATATAGCTCTCCGAATCCGAACGCATGCGGCGCTCTAATTTTTGGGCATGTGATTGCTGGCAACTGAGCTTCCGGGTCCGGCCGGAGCGTCAATGACAATGTGTTAGAAGACGTGGTCAGCCTAGCAAAAACTCCCTTTTGTTCCTAATCTAGCAAATAATCGTGTTTTTATACAGTTGATATTTAAATGGGATTCTTCTGTGAAGCCATCCAATGTGGGATGTTGAGCCAAAGATGCAAACGTGTTTTCAGCAGAACAATCACGCACGAAAAAAGCAAGGAAATATCAGTGTATGCTCACTATAGCTATAGACTGGAACCGGAAATATATGTGCCAACATCGTTGTCCCCGATATCGGCATCGGGAGCTGATATCGGCTGATATCGGCTGATATCGGCTATATGCGATAGGGAGAATTTACACTAGTACCTTTAAATAATCGCCAGGGCTCCTCGACTAATACTAATAGTAGGCCACAAGAAGTGCTAATGTCAAATCTGGCATTGTCCGCTCTCAAGTAGATTTCCTTAATCTTCCCTACTACAAGGGCTTCTTCAACATTTGTTATTATCTTAATCACAAATTATCAGGAAACTTCTTTATCTAGATCATCACATGTCTTGCCTTAAACCGTTTCAATCCCTTTCCCCGAATTGAAATCACCAAAATACGTCGCTAAGTAAGCAAATTACGTTTCAAATTACCAATGGAGCTGAACCACAGTTACTTCTCTGAAAGGGCGACTTGTAAGGCCAGGAAAATGCAGTAGATACTATTATACTCTTAATACATGGTTGGGAGTGCGTTAGTGCGATCCGGCAGCACAAAGGTTTTTATCGTGGTGTACTAACGCACGGGGCGTAGCCGAGTGTGTTAGACACCACGATAAAAACCTGCGTGTTGCCGGATCGCACTAACGCACGAACTCACAACATGTATTAATAGTTTTATAAAACGGGTCTACAATCTTAGTGTTTTCTTACAATCTTAGTGTTTGATCCGGATTAGCCGTGTGTTAGTTCCCTCGCCGTGCGTTAGTACTTTTTTTTTGCACGGTCACGTGGTGTTATTTGACCAATCAGGATGGCTACGTTCTTAAACCCGTTTTAAAATATAAAATAGCTCTATTATTTTAAGCATCGTGATTGGTCAAAACGCGTCACATGACATGCAACTTTTTTTCGCGCAGTGCACGCGAGTGCAAAAGATGCGCAAAGAAAAGTGATATTGCACGCTCCAGTGGCAGTGACCAGCGTAGAGCCGTAGAAGAGGTCTTATCATTTCATTTTCTAGAACTAACAGAACTTTCGTAGACTCTATAACGTAAGATCTAGACTTTCGGTTGTTTTGATTTTCCTGTGCCGCTATTTTATAAAACAAATAACGCACTTGACCCTGTTGTGCGAAATGTAAATGCAGTGAACGCTCGGTATCTTCAGATGGTGTGCACAGAGAACTCGCCGCAAGCGGCTCGTGCACAGAAGCGGCACCAATCAAAAGAAACCTCGCGTGCACTTACACTGATAGTACATGGCGAGTTGAAAGGTTACTTAAAATTTTTTGTAGAATCTGATTTTTTTTGCTATTTCCCCTATTTTGGGGGTGCTGAACACGAATCTACCTGTTGCCATTTTTCTAAATGACGCCTTCGGCCGTTGCCATGGTAACGAAATATTTTCTAAAAAATAACATATATCTCTTATTAAACAACATAAAAATATAATGTAAGTAATGAAGTGTATCAATTTCAAGCTACCCATTTGATTTTAATCAAAATCTCAGTTGTCAAAGGTCATGGTTACGCTCAAAAAAGGTCGTTGCCATGGTAACGCCTAAAATTTCCAGAAAATAGCATATTTCTGTAATAAAAAACATAAAAAACATAATAGAAGTGTATAAATATATATATTTCATGCCAAAACTTTGCTTGACATCAAAGTCTTGGTCATGCAAAGTCATATTTGTGCCACAACATGGTCGTTGCTATGGCAACGACATGGTAGAACTTGCTATTTTGAGAAAAAATATCGCATTTCTGTATCAAAACAAAAAACGAAACATAAGAAAAATGTCCAATTACACATACTTTCCACTTTCCGACTCTTTTCAGTCTAGATGTAGATTTTGAGGTAATTATCATGCCTGATAGGACAGTTGCTATGGCAACAAAATGATGCAAACTTTAAAGTAGGTATGCATGGCTTATGAAATCAATAACAAAAGTGTATGGGCTAATATACCCAAAACGTACCCCATCCCCTTAGACACAGTTTCATCCATTATTTTATTTTTTGTTACCCGGATGACTCAGCTATCATTATCTGCCTATTTGCCATCAAAATGGTGGTGGATGAAAGTGCTAGAGACGTTGCCATGGTAACAAATTACTTTTCAGAAAAGAACACATTTTTCATAAATATAAATACATCCAACATACTATATAATGAAAATTTTCTGTAGAATCTGATTTTATGAGCTATTTGCCTTATTTTGTGGTGCTGAACATGAATTTATTTGTTGCCATTCTTATAAATGACGTCTTTGAAAGTTGCCATGGTAACAAAATATTTCCTGTAAAATAATCTCTTATGAAACTAAAAATATAATGTAAGTAATGAAGTGTATCAATTTCAAGCTACCTGTTCAATTAAAATCAAAATCGTAGTTGTCAAATGTCATGGTTACGCTCAAAAAGGGTCGTTGCTATGGTAACGCCTAGAATTTCCAGGAAATAGCATATTTCTGTTTAAAAAAACATGAAAAACCTAAAAAAAGTGTTTGAATATATCTACTTCATGCCAAGACTTTAATTTCCATCAAATCTTGGTCATGTAAAGTCATATTTGTGCCGCAGCGACATTGTAGAAATGGCTATTTTAAGTAAAATATAGCATTCAATAACAAGTCAATATCTAAGAATATCTCTTCCAGCTACAAGCTAAGCTGCAATTAACATCTGAATTATCCCAGGTCATGATTATGCTTTAAAATGGCCGTTGCCATGGTAACGTCTGAATATTCAAATAATTTTGTATTTTTAATGGAACAATCAGTCAAGTGGGGTAGAACTCCCGAGATCCACGGATAAGTTCTTTCCAGCAACCTTTCTCGCGTCTCCTGGAGACCAGTGTCCATCCTTAATGAATCGACATATGTCCTCCTAGGACTCACTCTTCTTGTATCTCCGTGAAGAGGTTCTCACAGGACCACTGAGTGTAGTGTGCGCTCTGGATGCCTTCGAGCATGACCTGAAAGCTTCAATCTCCTCAGGGTTACATTTGAGCTGACCTTTGGAAGGTTTCCGTACAGCTCCGAGTTCCCCATTCTCGATGCGTACTGGTTGACGCTCAGAGCCATCCTTAACATTCTAGTGTAGCACCCATCAACCATCTGATAAAGTCTCTTTGTAAGGGTCCAGGCCTCTGACCCATACAACAAAACAGACTCCACCGTAGCTGTGAAGAGATGTAGTTTTAGGTCTTTACGGAGGTCTGATTTCCATACTGACTTCAGGGTGTGGTATGCTGCCCAGGCCTTCCCCACCCTACCCACCACATCCTCCTCTGTGTTCCTGATCTTTGCTCCCAAGTAAAAGAAGTCATCCACCAATTCAATTGGCTTACCACCAGCACTCACGATCCCCTCTGGCCCCAAGATGTTCTCCACCAGATACTGCGTCTTGCTCTCATTTATCCGCAGTCCTACATTCATAGATACCTCCCCCACCTCTCTCAGTCAATCCTACGTCTCCTTTGCTGTGTTTGCCAACATAATTATGTCGTCAGCAAACTCAGCATCTGAAATCTTCTTAGCCTTAACTCTCCTGCTCCGAGCCGGAGTTACAGTGAAGCCAGAGTCATGGTGTTTCTCCAGTGCCAGGCGCATACAATAGTCAATTACGATCACGAAAAGATATGGAGCTAATATTTCACCCTGGGGTACTCCAGTCTATATCTCAAAGAACTTTGTCATCCCATCAGGTGTGATGACCTGGGCTCTGGTGTTTGTGTACAGCAGTGATATCAGGTCCAGTATCTTCTAGGGGATTTTATAAGCCCGTAGGATGTTCACCAGGCAGTTTCGGTCCACAGAATCAAAGGCTCTTCGGAAGTCAATGAACACCATGACAGCAGGGAGGCTCTTTGTTCTGTCACCCTCAAGAATCATCCTAAGCATGAGAATGTGACTGGTGGTGGATCTTCCCTCTCTGAAGCCAGTCTGGTTGTCTCTGAGCTTCTTCTCAATCTCTGCCTGGATGATCGCTTCAGATTCATTCTGTTGAGGGTCTTTGCAGCAAGTGACGTCAGTGAGATGCCCCTGTAGTTGTTGGTGTCAGTGAGGTCACCGTTCTTTGGTACTTGGACAATGTTACTTATCCTCAATTGATCTGGGACAACACTCTTCTCCAGTGCCTGATTACAGAACACCAGGATGATATCACTAAAATCATATCTCTTCATCTCCTTCTGCGACACTCCGTCATCTCCATACTCCTTACCCTCCTTAATTTTCCCCTGGCTCTCTTAAGCTTCTCACTATTAAAGGGCCCTGTCCATCTCCTTGAATAGCTGCCTGACCATCCTGGTGTTCTGAGCTGTGGGAGGGGTGGTCCTAGTAAGATCTTAAAATGGACCAGCCACTCCCCCTTCCTATCCCCAGGGCCCTTTCCTTGGATCTGACTCGAACTCCCTCTTTTCCTCCCCGTGATCTCGTTGATAATCATCCAACTCTCTTTGCTCTTACACCTGTCTTCTGCTTTCTCAACTCTCCTGATCTTCTCGATCAGCAACGTCTCCTGCCTAGCTTCAGTGTAGTTGGCATAGAGTTCTTCCTTCCTGTCCTCAACAAACTTCTTCCTCTCTTCTGAAGAATCAGCATAGAACTCGTCCATAGCAGCTCTCAGGTGTTTCCTGGCTGCACATACTCTGGGATCTTCAGAGTAGTCATCTCTCATCTTCCTCTTCCTCTTCGGCACCAAGGCCTCCCCAGCTTCTGCTACTGCAGTTGTGAAGTGGAGAAACTATAGGTGATAAAGTAGGAACATGAGAAAGGTATTTCCCATTCCTTTTGTACACAGAACTCAGAAATTCTCAATTTTCGGGCTGACATGAGGTCACAAATGGTCATGTGACTTGGTAACGGTATGACCGATTTTTGTAAACTTGATGTCACAAGATGCAGAAGACTTGAAAGAAAAAGTCAGAAAGTGGCGTGGCGTGAACATGCAGTGGTTCGAAATGCGCAGCGATATTTGTCTGGGGGGCTCGGAGCTCCCCCCAGTACATACAAAGGGTTAACTACCCAGCTCTCAGCTGTTATGATATACCTGTTTGGCATTAAACTGATGATGGGTGTGAGCACCAATGCTCTATCCTGGGTAATACACCTGTTGAATATTGCAATTAAAGAAAAAACATACACTTTGTGTCTGACATCATGAAAATGGAAAATTAGAGTCTAACGTCTGATGTGTTTTTCTGCAAGATTCCCAATCGATAAAGGCCATTGTTATGCCAGACAAGGGTCATTGCTGTAACAAACCTGTGATAGAAAAAAAAAAATTGTAACAAGATTATCTTTGAATAAGTGACAACATTTGCCAATGGATTTCTAGCTGTCCTGCTGAATCTGGACTGTTGCCGAACAACGTACAGCTGCAAAAACGAAAGGGAGTTAAAAAGTATGCGTACTAGGTCTAAAAAAATAATGGATATAAGGTAATAGTGGCCGCTTCAAAATCTTATCCTCCTGCTTCTCCTTTGTAACATCTAAATGCATGTTGTAGTACGTGAACTTGTAGATCAGTTCCTGAAGGTTATCGAAATGGCCTAGAGGATGAATGTTGCATGTTGCATGTTCCAACTAGCAAGGTCTTATCTGACCAACAGGTGCCCTTTCAAGGTCACAGCTGAGTTCTACAAAGTGTTAAACCTGAGTACCAATGAACACAGGAGGAAAACTGCTAGAGGAACTGGAAGACCTAGTCTCCTTCAGGGCCTGACTTGATCTATGTCTAGTTTATATGCATGCATGTAGCTAGGTATGAGCAGAATGTGAGACTTCATAGGTTGCCTCCAGACCTCCAGGTCCATGTAAGCATCTCAAAGTGGAGTCTTGGAAGGTCAGAGTAACAACCGCTGCATGCAGGGCTGTGTGACATCTACTCCGGCATAAAAGGTCAAGAGTTGTCTGCTCTTTTCAAAGGAGGTTGAAACTGGAGTTTCTGAAAAAGGGTTTTGTTGGCTTTATTGGCTTTTGCTCAGATATTTTCAAAACTGGCATCGGAAACTTATTTCATTTTACCATTCTTTTTCTTTTTTTTTAAACCATGATCTACTTATTTAATGTTTTCAGATTGCTATAAATATTGTGAATATTGAAATGTATTGTCTCTTGTTACTGGTAAGTAAAAATATAATCATATCACATCAATCATATCAAAAGAGCCTCCTTTGAAGCCCACACAAGCTGGCGAGAAAGGGCACAATCTAGGCAGGCTGTCCAAGTCATGAATATTTTTATCATGGGATAATAATGTCATATCAGGACTTTGCCATAGCAACGGCCATGTTTTGCCATAAAGCTTCCTATGAATAAATAACATTTTAATGACTATCAAAGAGGTACCTTGAATTACATTTTATATATTCTTGGACATTTGTATTGCGCTTTTGAAAAAAATATATGTAAAGGCTATATTATATTTTTCCTTCTTTACAATTTCAAAATTTGACTGATCGATTACCATGGCAATGTCTCTGGATTTTTTTCGGATTTATCACTCACCACCAGTTTAACAGCAATCAGGGAAGATTATGATAGAGAGTCTGCTGGTATATCCCATTAGATGAAACTGTGTCAGGGGCGGGAGTACACTTTCTACATATTAGCCCATGCACTTTTATTATTAATTTTCATATGTCGAGCATACTTACTTTATTTTTGTTTACATCAATGTGTTGTCATAGCAACTATTCTATCAGACATGACCGTTACCTTAAAATAATCTAAAATACATCTTCATTGAAATAATTGGAGAGTTGGAAATTTATTTACTTAGACATTTTTAAAGGTTTTTTTTTGTGTAAGTGTTTAGATAGAGAAATACCCTAATTTTTTCTCAAAATATCAGTTTCAACCTGGTCGTTGCCAAAGTAACGACCATTATCATGATTATGGTATGAATACATTGTTGTATGACTTTGAATGACCAAGATTTTGATGGCAAACAAATTTGGAGCATGAAACGGACAAACTGAGACACTAGTTATGTTTTTATGTTGTTGCATCACAAATATATGGCATTTTCTAGAAATTCAGATATTACCATGGCAACGGCCAATTTGGAGCATAACCATGACCTTGGATAAGTCAGATGTTAACTGCAAGGTAATGTGCAGCTAGAAAGTGATATTCTAAGACATTAACCATATGCATTTATCTTGTATGTCTTTATATTTATAACAAAAATATGTTCTTTTCTGAAAAGTAATTTGTTACCATGGCAACGTCTCTAGCGCTTTCATCCACCACCATTTTGATGGCAAATAGGCAGATAATGATAGCTGAGTCATCCGGGTAACAAAAAATAACAGAATGGATGAAACTGTGTCTAAGGGGATGAGGTACGTTTTGGGTATATTAGCCCATACACTTTTGTTATTGATTTCATAAGCCATGCATACCTACTTTAACGTTTGCATCATTTTGTTGCCATAGCAACTGTCCTATCAGGCATGATAATTACCTCAAAATCTACATCTAGACTGAAAAGAGTAGGAAAGTGGAAAGTATGTGTAATTGGACATTTTTCTTATGTTTCGTTTTTTGTTTTGATACAGAAGTGCTATATTTTTTCTCAAAATAGCAAGTTCTACCATGTCGTTGCCATAGCAACGACCATGATGTGGCACAAATATGACTTTGCATGACCAAGACTTTGATGTCAAGCAAAGTTTTGGCATGAAATATATATATTTATACACTTCTATTATGTTTTTTATGTTTTTTATTACAGAAATATGCTATTTTCTGGAAATTTTAGGCGTTACCATGGCAACGACCTTTTTTGAGCGTAACCATGACCTTTGACAACTGAGATTTTGATTAAAATCAAATGGGTAGCTTGAAATTGATACACTTCATCATTTACAATATATTTTTATATTGTTTAATAAGAGATATATGTTATTTTTTAGAAAATAATTCGTTACCATGGCAACGGCCGAAGACGTCATTTAGAAAAATGGCAACAGGTAGATTCGTGTTCAGCACCCCCAAAATAGGGGGAATAGCACAAAAAATCAGATTCTACAAAAAAATTTTAAGTATCCTTGAAAATTGAGACGAGGAGCCGTGTACTATGACGCACGCTAGAACGTGCGTTATTTGTATAATATTCTCAATAATATCGAACAGGTTTCCTATACCTCTTTTATTCCATCAAAACCATTGGTAGCCTTTAATCACGGCGGCATGCTAGGTCTTTCCTTCGCTGCTATCCTCAAGAAACGCGCGGAATAGTCCTCTGATATGATTGTGAGAAGTCGACACACGCAAGCTGCACGCGTGTGTCGACTTCTCGCAGTCAGAGGACTTTTTTGCGCGCTTCAATGATCGACAGAGCTAAGAGTAGATAGAGCAGCAAAGAAAAGAACTAGCATGTCGCCTTGATGAAAGGCTATACCATTGGAAAAGATATCGGAACTGTCTTCATATCAACAGACATTACACCAGTATTAATAACTAATAATGATCATAATAATAACATTTAAAGACTCCTAGTATGGGGAAACCTTGGATTGTATAATGAAAGTGAATAAAAAAAAAAAATCTCATATATCTGTGTCGACGAACTATCCTCGAATGTATCTGTCTTTAACCATTAGGAACTTTTGGCAAGACATTAATCAGCGTTTACCACTCTCCACGCAGATGCTAGATGGGTACCTAGTAGGACTTATTCCTTGAAATGCACTGTGCGCTGATTACGGCCGCCGGAGCTAAAGCCAGGGTAATAATATCCAAACCTTTGGAGGTGCATAGGGACTCTATATCATAACGTGGTATGCGCTACAAGAACGGTTTGTAATAATAATAATAATAATAATAATGATAATGATAATGATAATAATAATAATAATAATAATAATAATAATAATAACAACAATAATAATAATAATAATAATAATAATAATAATAATAATAATAATAATAACAACAATAATAATAATAATAATAATAATAATAATAATAATAATAATAATAATAATAATAATAATAATGCCTTTTCCTGGATTAATGCTCATTAAGCCATGATACTCTTTATATTGAATGAAAGTGAAACCTGTCTTTCTAGGTAACGACTTTATAGCAACACTCTTCACGGAAACCCTTCAATTCAAGTTTTGAAACATGTACAGCCCTGGCAAAAAATATTAGACCAGCTCCATTTCGGGGGTATATGAGTAGTGTTAAGTCCATTGTCTATGGAAGTTGGAAATGATTATCAACAGCTGATTCATGATTAATTGACTGCTGCTAATTAGAACAGGACAAATTCTCCCGGATATTTCCCCAGACGATAACACAACATTTTTTGCCCACGAGAATTTTTTTGACCAATAGATTATAAATGTCTGAGAAGATGAATCTCAACTGTTACTTATCTTGGTCTGAGCACCATGGCCTGCTCATTATTCTACTGAGACCATTGCATATGCCTTAAAAATTAAAGGTATTAGAAAATTAATTTCATGAAACAAGAATACATTCTTGCAGCATGAATGAGCTGCTGTGAGGAGAAACAAATACGACACTTTGTTGACAGCATGCCACAAGGCATGGCTGCTATCATCAAATGTAGCAAAATCCACTAAGAAGTAAACAAACTGCCTTCAGAGGAGTGAACATGATTTTACAAGACAGTCAGGCATCCCTCCTGGACAATTATCCCCAAACCACTTCTGTCAGGACATTTTTTCCCAAAACCCCTACCCTGGAGAATATCCCTGAGGAAAGTTAGCATCTAGGATATTTACATTCTGTTAGTAGTTCTGAATTATCTATCCGTTGGGATGCCCTTAGAAGTAATCGTCCTTTAGCGAAAATTGTCCTGGTTAATTGTCCTAGGGGTAATTACTGGCGGTAATTGGCGAATTAACAGAGGGCCCCGACGTGAAAGGCTCGCGTTTTCTTCTTTGGGGAAGTCACCGATTTTCAAGAAATACGCGAATAGCTCGTGAATAGTTCAGGAAATGATCGGACGAACTTCGCTGCTTTCGCGAGACATGCGCCAGACCAAGGAGTTATCACATGGCGAGACACGTGCGAGACATTCTCGAACCTGTCGGAATCCGTAGGTAGTGCGCATATGACAAACTTAAGCTTCTCAGACATTTTTGAGAACAAACAGCAAACAAATCACTACTCGGAATGCTGGAAACGTTAGCAAAAACTTTCGAACTTGTTTCCGCCGAACTAAAAACGACTCCTCCGAACAATTAACGACGCTTCCGAACCATCGCGTATGTTTGGCAAACTTTCTGAGCCTAAAATACGAATGTTGGACTTTGCCATTTTTTCCGCATTCGCATCCTTCGCGTATCGTTCGCGTGCCTCGAGAAAACCCACCTTTAGTGGCAGGGGCAGAAAAGAATAGAGAGAGAGAGAGAGAGAGAGAGAGCCAGACAGACAGAGAGTGAGACAGAGAGAGAGAGATTGTTGCAGAGAAAATCGGTAGGAATAGACAGACTCTTTAAATGCGAGATAATCTGAAATCAAGTACTTATCTTAATTAGTTATGAACACATACATACATTATATAATCAATTAGAATTTAAAAGAAAAAAATTAAACAGCATGAAGTGTAATAAAATAAATAAATAATAAAATTGGTCATGTTACATATTTTATTGCATATATCAAAGTAGTATATCAAATTACCAATTTACGGAAGAAATGGACTTTGCATGGATTGTCATTATAATCCTAAATTATATGCGACTCGAGAATCGTTTCGTGCGTGCGTTGCTTACAAGTCCCGTAATATCCGGAAGGTTGTTCCATCTTTGAGCTCCAGAATATAGAAAAGAATTCTGGTATAAAAATATGGTGCGACATTTTCTGAGTCTAAGAATCATCTTATTACAGCGTCGGGAACTTTTCATTTTTTTTTTCTTTTTTTGATACTGAATCAAGAAGAACTGTTCTATCGGAGGGTTTAGAAGGAGCAAGATTATGAACGAGTTTGAACATTGTACAACAGGCTGTTTTCCAAGAGTGTGTACAATGCTGGTCAAGACAATTGCATGAATACGGCATTGGACGGAGTCTCCCATGTTAATTTTGACATGAAGTATGCCGCTCTCTTATGGAGGCATTTTAGAACATTGTAGTTTACGCCTATATAACTTCTCCCTGTCCATACATTGCAGCAGTTAAGCATGTCCTGAATAGCAGTATAGGTAGAATCACCCACGACATTGCTAAACACGAGTGGCGTACTTAAGGGGGCAGATGGGGCACGTGACCCCCGCTGTACTTGATAGGGGGGGGGGGGGCGCAAAAACGCAAAAGAGAGAAAATTACGGTCCTTGATGATTATGCGCACCGAATCCAGTGTAAATTGCCATTAGTGTTTTAATGATGTTCAAATGCTAGATTTTCTAAAGTTCGAGGCAGCAATGCATACAGAAAAATGAGTGAATATGAGCGCATACAGGGCGACTGTGAGACAACTTCAGGCGCGGGCGTCTGCCCTGTCCAGGCCTTTTGTTCACTGCTCACTGCGGCATGAATTCTATGGAAATGAACAATAGTTGACTTGATTGACGCTAGTGAAAGAACGCCTCGTGTGAGCCGGGCTATAGGATCATGGGAGCGTTTCATGAAAGGAAGTTGTCGGATATTTCATTCGACAACTGTTATAAGCTACTGAAATCCTTGCTTCTGATTGGCTGAGAGCAAATTTGTCGGATAAAATATCTGAAAAGTCCTAAATTCATGAAACGCCCCCTTATAATAGTGTTTCTTTTTTTTTCTCCCCCCCCCCCCATCTCTCTCTCTCTCTCTCTCTCTCTCCCTCTCTCTTTCTTTCTCCTTAGGGGCTTTCACATATCCACTCCGGGGCCCGTACGGCGAGTAAAAACAAACATTTTGGATAATTTCGTACGGTGCCCGGTCGGCTCTCTTACGGCTCCAAAGGTCACCGGGACATTTTTCACCAGCCGTACGGGCGCCGTGGTGCTCAGCTGGCTGCTCTCTATTCTCCTGGCATTTTTCATCTGGCCGTTAAGCCGTAGAAAGCCCGTAGGAGGCCGTGGTGGCGCCCTGGGGGTACCGTGCGGGCCCCGCACGATTTTGTTTTCTTCTGCCAAATCTCGTAAAAATAATTGCCGGGCGCCTTGCGGTGCTCAGGGTGCAGGCTATCCTGCGGCCCCTCATGGGCCCCTCAAGGGTCCTTGGCGATATGTACAACACGGGGCGACTGCCGTCCAGGGTCCGTTTGATATAAAAAATTGCCCGTGCAGCCCTCGCACGGCGGCATCCAATCCTCCTTTTTGATATAAATACGGTGACATTGCTCTAAAATTCTCCTCCCCCCCCCCCCCCTCTCTCTCTCTCTCTCTGTTGAAGCCTGCTTGTAGTGCTTAGTATTGCACAAGTCAACTGTTCTTTTGACAGGATGGCACTCATTCCCCTGCAACGCCTGAGGCCACAACTTGCCCCCCCCCCCCCCGAACGCCTTCATCGTGCACGGATTGCCGGGCGCCGGCCGGGCGCCGTGAGGACCCCGGTCGGGCCCCACCCGGCGGCCCGTGCCGTCCCCTGTTCATCGGACGGAGCACGGAAGCTTACCGTACGGCACCTGGCCGGAACCCTTCCGGTTTGTTGACGGGAGCCTTTCAATTACACTCCTGGGTGCCGTAGAATATGTGACCACATACGCCGTAGAAATGAAAATCCTATGGGACCCTTACGGTCTCTAAAATCCACACCAAGCCGCCGGGTGGGGAAAATCGTACGGAGTCCAGTGGATTTGTGACCTACGCTTTATATGATGAAGGGGGCGGGGGTGGTGATCACGACTGCTTGTGCCCACTGGCTACGCATATGCATAATAAAATGGAAATTTCGGGGAATGGGACACGTGGAAAGCGAACATTTTAAAGATTATCGTAATTATAACATACATTTAAGAATTCAGTATATGTAGTGACATGTAATATAGATTTTCATATGACATATTTGCTGTTTTATCATAGGTCGACCCCAATACGAGCAGATATTTGAAGATGACGGTGGAGAAATGACGCTTTTGTCCCATGGACTAACGTTGACAGTCCCTCCAGGAGCTCTGCCTAAGGATACCAGTACTAAGATGCAGGTCGGAGTTCTTAGCGACATTCCAGAAGAAATTTCGAGACCGGGTGAGATGATCGTTACCAATGGATTTCAGCTTCTTCCCTCAGGAATAGAGTTTACATCAGGAAAACCAGTGATACTGAAGATACCCCATTGTGCCAATTTGATTGATCCTCGGAAGACACATGCAGTAATATACGTATGGGATCATTACCATGGTAAGCAGTGTAATTTTGTGATTCACACTTACGCATTATTCTCTCCTGTTCCTTTAAAGGTTTAACGATTGAGTAGAATTATTTAAAGGGTCTCTGAGGCCTCCCCCCCCCCCCCCGCCCCAATAATTTGTATACAGTTAGAGAGTATAAAATTAACCCCAAATAACTTTACCCGGCAGCGAGTTCTACAGGTTAGCGGTTAAGGAGTTTGAAGAAAACAAAGGACAGCGTAAACGATCGACGCGCGAACTCAACTGGAGTTGAGTTTCGCGCGAGCAGTTTTCTATGCGTGTGCGTTTTTTTTTATGCGTGCACGTTCGGCGAACGCCAAATGAATGAAGGATACAACGCAAAATGTTTTTATCGAATTGGAAATTGATTTGGTGCGTAACTTATGGATAATCTACAACCGAAATAAAACAACAAATGAATGAAGTCATACAACCCAGAATGTTTTTATCGAAATGAAAATTATAAGTTGGTGCGTAATTTATGGAAAATCTACAACCCCCCACCCCCCCCCCCCAAAAAAAAGAAAAGAAAATGAATCAAGTATTCAGCACAAAATGTTTATGTCGAATATAACATTGGTTTGGCGCATAAATTTCAAAGAATCTACAGACAAAATGAAACAACAAATAAATTAGAACTAAGACGCAAAATACATATATCGAATCGAAAATTTACCGTGCTATTTGTTACGATTTTTTTTATACTGGTATATAGTCGATTTTACAGTTTGAAAACCTAGAAAAGTTCTTTTCGTTTAAGTTTTTTTTTTTATAGATCCGTGATTGTGGTCTTCGAACAGTTTCAGCTTTGTTGCCGAAAAAGCAACTTTGGGTAATTTGCATATGCATAATTAGCATAAATTCATGGAAAATTAGCATAATTATTAAGCAATCCAAGCTAATTTTCCATGAAAGTTCTACATGTACTTTCATTCAACCAGGAAATTGTAGGTCCATGTTCTAACTGTAAGAAAAAAATAATCACTTTCAGTTGTTCAAATATAATTAAATTTGTATTTACATGAACTTTACGTGATATCTAATTGGGGAAAAAAAAGAACATTAAAATATAATTGTGTATTTCTTACAATTACAACAAAGAACTACAATTTCATGGTTGAATGAAAGTGGATTTCATGGAAATTTCGCATAATTATACCCGCAGCGTTTTACATGGCTATTATTGAATCTCTTTTCTTTCACCCACCTTGAAAGTGAAACTTCAGAACACGATAAAAACTACTTTCGAAAAATAAACTAAAGGACAATTTCAAAGGCCTATTGTACTGCCCATAGAAATCTTGTTCGGATTACGTGATACGCGATTGTAATGTTCGGACGTTTCTAAAGGTGATAGACAGGGCTATTGAAATTGCCTTCAGTTGATTTTTCGAAAGTAATTTTTATAGTGTTTTGACACAATGCCTTCTGGCCGTTGCTCTTTCTTTGAAAGCTAAGTTTCTTTTTCTCTTTGCTTTCTAATGATGCAATATTAAAACCAGGTAGCATTTAAAGCCACGCTACAACAAACAAATCTTTTGTTTGACATTTTCCTTTCTTCCTGCAAGTTATCTCCAGACTTTTTCAAAAGAGCAATACAAATTGCAGTCGCAGCTTTCCTATAAGGTGTGCTTTTAAGAGCATGGAGTTCATGTCCTGGCGATTATTGATCGCACCCCCCCCCCCCCCCCCCCGAATCACGCTTTTTTAAGCTTCACATAATAATTTGCTGTAATGTGCTATTTCACATATCACGACTTCTGTCTCATTTTTATGTGACGGGTCACATATACAACTCAAATAAAACATGAAATGGATGAAGTATACAACGCAAAATGTTTATATCGAATAGAAAATTGGTTCGGCGCATAAATTTCAAAGAATCTTCAGATCAAATGAAACAACAAATAAATTGGAACTGAGACGTAAAATACATATCGAATCGAAAATTGATTTGGCGCTTAACTTAGGGATAATATACAACCCAAATAAAATATGAAATGAAGTATACAACCAAGAATGTTTTTATCGAAATGAAAATTATAAGTTGGCGCGTTATTTATGGAAAATCTACAACCCTAATGAAACAACAAATGAATTAAGTATTCAGCACAAAATGTTTATGTCGAATTTCGAATATAACATTGGTTTGGCTCATAAATTTCAAAGAATCTACAGACAAAATGAAACAACAAATAAATTAGAACTAAGACGCAAAATACATATATCGAATCGAAAATTGATTTGGCGCTTAGCTTAGGGATAATATACAACCCAAATAAAACATCAAATGAACGAAGTATACGACGTAATTTAAAAAAAAAAATCGAATTGGAAGTTGATTTGGCGCGTAATTAATGGATAATGTACAACTTAAATAAAACATCAAATGGATTGAGTATACAACGCAAACTGTTTTTATCGAACTGAAAATTCAGTTGGCGCGTAATTTATGGAGAATCTACAACCCAAACAAAACAACAGATGAATCAAGTATTCAACACGAAACGTTTAAATCGAATAGAAAATTGGTTTGGCGCATAAATTACAAAGAATCTACAGACCGAATGAAACAACAAATAAATTAGAACTAAGTCGCAAAATATATTTATCGAATCGAAAATTAAAAGTGAAGACGTTTTTTTTTTTTTTTTTTTTTTTTTTTTTTTTTTTAATAACACACACGCACACCCTGGTATCAATATGCCTTTAGCACTTCATTTATTTGATATATGATAAAAGAGCAATGTAGATAAAATGCCTTGCTCAAGGGCATAAGTGCCGTGCCGGGGATCGAACGCCCGATCCTCGCATCTCCAGTCAAGCGCCTTAAACCACTGGACCACGGCACCTCCACGTTCCTGAATCGATATATCGTTAGGTGAGCTATCGTGATCGATCGATTAGTCTTTGCTCAAGTCTTATTTAGATTTTTTTTTTTTTTTTTTTTTGGGGGGGGGGGTTATTTTCAAAAATCAATATCTCCTGTATATGTATGCTGTCACCGGTGAATGTCGTGTTAAGTTTTCTGGGGCTGATTTTGTGTAAGCTAACTATACACAAATTAATTTTTCAAGCCTCAGGTACCCTTTAAGTAGGCCTACATAAGTGTTTCAAAAGAATTAAAGACTATTTTCTCCAGTATTTGAACTTTGTAAAAAGAAAACAACAATAACGTATTCTCCCCTCATTTTTTCCGAACAAATTTAATGGTATCATTCCCTTGGTTTTGTTTTTTTGTAATTTTTTTTTTTTTTATTGTGTTTTTTTTTAAATAGATATTTTGGGTCAGCTTCTGGCATTTTACTTTGTATAAAGAAATGGGCTTCTAATATTACTAGGGAAAGAAGCTATCGCAAGTTCAGTAACCGACATCACACACTGAATAAAGGTCAATTATGAGTAAACTGTTGCTGACAAGTTGTCTTTTCAAACATGTGAAGATGCTCAATAGGTGTTCTTTCTTGATCAGTAAGTGCTTTCTACATAATCAAAATGTGTTCAGTCTCGCACAACTAATGGAATTAATGAACATCCAGGTCATGCGAATATCTTCGACACCTGTCTATAAGTCACCTAATGAGGGGTTTGCCTTCCCAGAGGTCTTCACTGATAACACAATGCATGTGGTGATAGGGGATTTCAATAATTACCATGTTAACAATGTCCTTTGGGAATACTCTGAGACAAATATCGATGGAGAACTAGTTGAGAGTTGGTCTGAGGCAAATCAGCTTTTCCTCATCCATGATTCGAAACTACTAAACTCTTTCAACAGCGGCAGATGGAGACGTGGCTATAACCCTGACTTGTCGTTAACTTCAAACAGCATTACTTACCAGTGTGAAAGCGAGCGAAGCGAAGCGAGTGAACAAAAAAAATTTATGCCTGACGAGTGGACTACGCAGATGTGTAATCTAGCTCTTGCACCCGTGATGCATCTACTGAATGCGACTGCGGGGAGCCCCTTAAACTATGCAGCACCTACTTAACCGTTCCCTGCTATCAGAACCCTGTACATCACAGGATCTCCACGATTACAACCCACGTGACAGAGCCTTATTTTTCAGTGGCTGGGAAAAGTGTATAGATACACGAGAAGAAGAAGAATGAAATATAATTTGTCATATCTAACGTATTGAACTCATTGGATCATTAAGGCCTGCTTGTGTAGAATTTAATATTAATGAAATTAAATGTGTACGCCCTACCCCGGGTTGACTCTCATATGGGTATTTCCATATATATATATATATATATATATATATGCAGCAATGGAAATAGCCACATGAGAGTCTACCCAGGGTAGCACCCACCCCCCCCCCCCACCGGCAACACACCCACCTGCTGCCGAAATGATAAGTTCAACGTATTGAACTCATTTGAACAATTAAGTCCTGCATGTGTAGAATTCAATATAATGAAATCAAATGTGTACGCTCTATAAATTACAGGACTATATATATATATATATATATATATATATATATATATACATATATATATATATATATATATAGCAATGGAAATACCCACATGAGTGACTACCCGGGGTAGACCAACCCCGGGTCGATTAGGGAACTTAAACATTTTACGTATGTTTCTGGCCATTTAGTCAACCCATTGTAGAAAACACTTCCAACTATTTATATCACAGGTGACCAATATGTTTTAATTTATTGTCAACCCAGAGTAGTATTTGTGGCCATTTAGTCCACCCAGGGTCGATAAGAATCCCAAGTGCCTATACCACGATCTTCCTAGACACTTTAGTTTATTGCCAACCCAGAGTTGTCTTTGTGCCCATTGACTCATAGCCCGCTATTGTCGACCACTGTCACTTCCAGAAATCACGTACAAAAGAAATTATCCAGCAGCCATGGGTTTCATAATGCACAGGGCAAAGAGTTAAGTCAACTCAGGGTAGATAACAGTTCATATCACGGACATCCTAGACGTTTTAGTTTGTTGTCAACCCAGAGTAGTTTTTATGACCGTTTAGTCAACCCAGGGTAGATAACAATTCCTACTGCCTATATCACAGGCATCCTATTAGTTTTAGTATGCCAATCCAGAGTAGTTTTTGTGGCTATTTAGTGCAACCCAGGGTAGATAACATATCACACGTGTCTCAGATGTTTTAATTTGTTGTCAACCCTGACTCGTATTTGTGGATGCCTGTGATATAGACAGTAGGAATTGTTATCTACCCTGGGTTGACTTAATGGACACATAGACAACTCTGGGTTGAAAATAAACTAAAGTGTCTAGGATGATTGTGATATAGGCAGTCAGGATTCTTCGTGTATCCTCTAAAAATCTCTCTGAATTTTACTAAGGATTGGACCAATTTTGTATATTTCCCAGGTGGAGAGTCCTACACGACACTGGAGCGAATTGAACAAACATCAAGTGACTGTCACGTTTCACATCATTTCGTTGAAATATCAGTAGAGCATTTCTCATGCCTCTGTATTGCCTTCATATGGGACTGGTTGAATACTACTAGTAAACGAATGTCAGTCATGCCGTACCTTCCTCGAAAGATGCCAAGTTCAAGAGAAGTACTATTAGAAGTTCGCATGATCAACAAACCCGCTGGCGTATGCTGGGTAACTACATTTTGGTATAGGGGGTTAACATTGTATACGAAAGATATTCGTAAGAGAGACGGTTAAGAAAAGTCTCATGTCACCAAAGTGACAGACCTCCATCCATCAGGCTTCGTTCATCAACATCTGCCCACCTTCACCTATAGCTCATGGTCCTCGAACTCACACCCGCAATGGCGATTGTGCCTTTTCTGTGTGTGCTCCGAAACTCCCGAACAATCTGCCTATATTTATCCGTGACTCTCCAACACTTGCCACTTTTAAAACCAGATTACCGACCTACCTCTTCACACTGTAATTCCTGCGGCGCAAATCCATTTTGAAATTCGGGGGAGGGAGGGGGGGGGGGGTCACCACATGATTTAACTTTTGTACCTGTCCGAAATGTCTGAAATTTTTTTTCTGACAACCCCCCCCCCCAAAAAAAAAAAAAAAAAAAAAAAAAAAAAAAGGTTATCACATTTTTTGGGCTCTAGTTTTCCTCCAAAATTCTCTGACAAGCAAAAAAAAAAAAAAAAGGTTATTCAAAAAGGTGGGGGGGGGGGGGGAGAGACATTCGCCTATCTTCAAAAAGGTGGAGGGGGGGGGGGGACAAGTCCCCCTGTCCTCCTGGATTTGCGCCCATGTGTAATTCCCACAATTTATTTAAATACATATAATCAGGTTGTAATTCCTAATTCGTAGTTTTGTCTATGTGTAATTTCATAACTATACTTAATCTTATAACTATATGCCTTTTCGGCATTTTCATAACGTATTAATTTCTTTTAAATCCCTTCATTTTTTTTAGTTTTTAGCAAGTTTATCGCAAAATAAATCATGAACATCAATTAGTATTCGGATTAGAAATTATTGATATTGTTCACTTTTTACCATGAGCAACAACAAATGAACGCCTTTGTGCGAAATGTGAAAATCATGCATTTAACAAAGTATTGAGTTTCACACATTATACCATAAAAAGGAAGAAATTTTCAGTTTTGAGAAAAGAAAAAATTAATACACTGAAAGTCCACTCCGAACAGAAATATTTCTCAAAAGTATTCGTCAGGGTGTTATCTTTCATGAAATAAATTTGGACAATTGCAATCACCAAATTCCCATTTTGGCCAACTTTGGTTTGGCCTTATCCAAAGTGTTTAGAGATATTCTACAATATTAAAGTACTAGTATGAGCCAGAAAATTTTCCATTCTGTAAAATGAATCTTTGCATTTAAAAGTACTTAAAGGGGAAGTTCACCCCGAAGATTACTGGAGTTTAAAAAATGCAGAAAAAATAAAGAAAAATATTGGCGAAAGTTTGGACAAAATCCGTTAAAGAATAACGGAGTTATGGACTTTTGAAGTTTTGATTTTGTGACGTCACATGCGAGCAGCTCCTCCATTATGTAATGTGATAAATATTCCATAAAATACAGTTTTCTCAGAAAATTTAGAATATTTTCGTCTGTGCATTTGATATATTGTCAGAAATGTTATTCAATACTAGATTCTGAAAAGAAAAAATATGAATTTATCGTGGAACGTAAAAGAAAATGCGAATATATGGAATATTTATTACATGACCAATGGGCAGCTGCTCGCATGTGACGTCACGAATCCAAAACTTTAAATACTCATAACTCTTTTATTATTTGACCGATTTTCATCAAACCTTCGCCAATATTTTTCTTTATTTTTTCTGCATTTTTTGAACTCAAGTAATCTTCAGGGTGAACTTTCCCTTTAAGAACCGTAACTCAGTACTAATCATACATTTTTTGCTTCATTTTTCAAGATTTCCAGGAGATTTACTTCCCCCCCCCCCCCCCCCATCACCACCGACCACCCCTGGGGAAATGTAAAGAAAATAACGTCAACATAGTTCAGATGGAAAATGGTGCATCCAGAATGAAGCATTAATGTTCTTGACTTTTGAAAGAACAACGAAATGATATATACACACACGACGGGGGGTGGGGGGGGGGCGTGGAGAGTAGTGCTGGAGGGGTCCCCCCCCCTAAGGCTGAGAAATATTTGAGACAATGTAATCCTTTAGACGTGTAGCATTATGCAAAATAATAGACAAGTGAGGGATAGATGCAGAAGAGGGTTCTCCCAACTGCGCTGAGATACTTTTTAGCTTTTTGATCACCCATGGCACGTTCAAAGTATACAATAAATCTCACTTTGAAGAGTGGTGCATCATGCGCATTAACTGAATCAACAAAATTGTCGAATTATCGTTCATTACCTTTTCGTTAGAAGTATGACTTGAGATGGATGCACCCATATTTACCGCCAATTTACGGTTAATTCCTCCTTTAATGTCACATTTTTTCTCTTTTTCTCTTCCCCTTGTCTTTCTATATGTCAGCAACTCATTATTCTGTTGCTAAAACTTTTTGTATATTTCCTTGTTTTCACTTTTAATCCATGTGACTCTCTTACAGAAAGAATTACATGCCATGCAACCAACCGAAGAATCATGCCATCCAGCTAAAGATGATGACGATGAGATAGTTGTCAGATTTGAAGATATGGAAGTCAGTTGCCAGCTAAAAAATATTGTCGACAAGGTGGGAGGACTAATTAAAATGTATAAATATTCTACATTAATGAAATTTGAACTTCATAAAATGATGCATTAGATTTATAGGAATCACTGTCACATAGGATAAAACGGCGTACAGTTACATGTCGTTTTTCCGAAGGTTCATAATTCCGAAGGTTCGTTACTCCGAAGATTCTTAATTCCGGAGGTTCGAAATTCCGAAAATGAAAAAGGATTCGTAATCCCGAAAATGAAATAGGGTTCGTAATTCAGAAAATGAAATAGGGTTCGTAATTCCTAAAATTGGAAAGTAATGTGTTAAATATAGTCTCATGTTGTTCTCCTTGTATCAAAAGATGTTTGTACAAAATCATTTGATATTCCATACATGATTTTTGGTGTATTTTAGTGTAAATATCTGTAAGGAACCCTAGATCACGGCAACATACTGCCCTACTAGGACCTTTCCACCTCTACGGCTCCCCGCACAACAATCTCGGGGCTTCGCATGGAGATAGCATGTGTGTCCCTATGTGTAGAATACACACAATCCTCATAGATCTCGCACGCGTATATAGTGTATAGTGCACGCTGCCGTTGTATTGAGTTTACAACCCCAGGGCCCTCTTGCATAAAAAGTTGCGATTAAACGCAACTCAAAAAATTAAACGCAACTTGATTTTTAACCTTTAATCGCAATTTTCTATGCAAGAGGGCCCTGGCCAGGTATATAAATTATTTTTTTATGCCTCTAATTTGTTTGATATTCCAATTTAGAAGTGTAATCTTCACAGCATCTTAGTATATTGCTAGTATCTTGCTATTTATCAACAAAAAATTACCAAAACTGTGCATTACCTTTAATTACCGCTGAAATTTCCCGTTCCTCATCTGATATGCCCCAAAATTAAAGCCCTTATGAGATATAGGCTCCATATTGCTGGGGAATCTGTTTCAAGCACGCAGGCAAGCAAGCAAACAACAACAACAAATAAATAAATAAATAAATAAATAAATAGATAAACAAATAAATATTAAAAAAAAGAGAGAGAAAGAAAGAAAAAGAACGAAACAAAGCAACAAAAAAACAACAACAAAAAAAAAAAACAACAACAACAACAACAACAACAAACAAGATTTCCCGGAAGATGTTTATAATTGCGTTTTCTTATTAAACGACAGCGCCCTTCTAAATCTATTCATTCATCTAGTTGTGACTCACAGTGCTTGCTTTGAGAAAGGGAACATATAATCATTCCTTTTACCAGAACTTGCCTCTATAACGGCAGTTTACCGTGCCGAATCTATTAATCACAATGGGGAGAAATATGGTATACCCATCAGGAAGGAGAAGACGGGGCACTTCATTATAGGAGCAGAATTTTCTCCTCTGCGGCAAATTGAGGGTCCAATAATTATTGTTCTTAACCCAAAAAAGAATGGCTTTAAAGTGACATTAAACTGGCAGAACTTGAACAGCGCCATCTTACAGTGATTGCTAGATTATAATTATAATTTAAAGATTTATTGCATTTTATTTTTAATTTAAACAAACACCTTGTTTGGATTCTAGGCAAATTTTATACTTGAAACTATTATTTTTACTTGGCATTGTGGATAATTGTGTGAAGGTACATTCTAAGCTTTTACAAACTAGAATGGGGCATGATGGGAAAGTGAGCACAGACACTTATCAAATCCTGTTGAAAGATGGCGCTATTTAGGAGCTCCAGTTTACCTTCACTTTCCATTCAATTCTCATTTATTTCATTTTCAATTAAAAAGTACATTCAAAACAAATACAAAATAAGTCATAAACAAAATTAGAAAATTTTAGAAAAATTAGAAAACTAAAAATATAACACAAATACAGACAACAAAGAAAAATAGGAACAGAAAAATGACTATACATATTTAATGAAAGAAAATGCTTCAACTTTTTTTGTAAAGAAGTGATTGTATTGCAATTAGAAATATATTTAGGGATTGTGTTCCAAATTATAGGGAAATTATGTCGTACTGATTTCAATGCATTATTTGTTTTTACTGGCCATAAGTGAAAAGAATCTTTAAAACGGGTATCATGATTATGTATCTGGTAATTAAGAGTGAACATTTGAGAAATATCAGAGGGTAATTTATTTTGGAAGTAAAAGAAACCAAGAAGAGCAAGGGAGTCATAGTACAAAGTTTTCAATTTTCTGAACAATGGGGCAGAAGGGGCACGATAGGGACTTTAAAAACGTGTCGGTCAGTTATGGTAATATATCCTTATATTTTGATTTATCCCCCCCCCCAAAAAAAAAAAAAAAAAAAAAATAATAATAATAATAATGATAATAATAATAATGATAATACTAATAATGAAATAAATAAATAAATAAATAGAAATTTTTAAAAAATGAAATAAAATGAATAAATAAATAGATAAATAAAATTACTTTAAAAAATCATTAAAAATACCACCAAAAAAAAATATTTTGAAGAAATAAATTGATTAAAAATTTGAAATTAAAAATAAAAAAATCAAATAATAAAAAATAGAATAATAGATTAATTTAAAAAAAATAATAATAATGATAATTTAAAATATAATTATAATAATAGTAATAATAATAATAATAATAATAATAATAATAATAATAAAATCCGCACTTCAACTACAAAAGTATTGATACAGTATCCGACACAAGTGAGTACCCAAAATAAAAATTCCAATGCAACTTCTAATACATGCGTGTGTGTGTGTGTGTGTGTGTGTATGTATGTATATATATATATATATATATATATATATATAATAAAAATTAACAGAAATTATCAGTAAATGATTAATAAAATCAAGTTATCTTGTACATCAAAACTACTATCACTTCTACAAAAAAGAAATAAAAAGCATAACATATTGTATAAACTATATAAACAAATACAAAAACACAAAACAACAAACTAATGATCGATAAACGAAGTTGACCGAACTCAGGCTAAGCGAATGATTCGGTTTTACCGATTCCAAGTAGATCGTCTCTCAACATTTCAAGATACAAAATCATAATTTACTTCTAGTTGGTTAGTTTAGCCAAGGAGTTATCACAGAACTTCTTGGTAGCCCTTGCTGTTATTGCTCTAGTCTGCAAGCACAGACCCTAATTTGGCACTTTATCAGAAAATCAATTTGTCTTGGGAGAAGACTAGCCCAGCTACCTACTGGTCGTGTCAATGTAGTCAGCACAGACCCTAATTTGACATGTTATCAGAAAATTATTTTGTCTTGGGACAAGCCTAGCCCAGCTACCTACCTGTGCCAGGAGACGCTATGATACATGACCTATGGTAGTCTTATAGAGCGGACACTCTTTTACGACTGACTAGGGTTTGTGCCTGCGAACTAATATTATTACCCTGCCGCCACGCGTCATTGCCACGATTGCGTAAAAAAAACCCAGGATCTCCCAGTGAGCTGGTCTTATAATTGCTTTTCCATATGTGACATGGTTTGTTTATTCATTTTATTTATTTATTTATTTTTTCATCACGCGGAATTTGAAACACAGGTCAGTCCTCGGAGGTGGTTCAGTATTAATCACATGTTATGACATGATATGCAGGGGCGGATCCAGGATTTCCCAATAGGGGGGGCCGGAAATTTGAAAATTGCAAAGTTCAATCACCAATTACATCAACTCATTACATAGGAGTACCGTACCTGTATCTGCGCACAGGCTCAATTTCGAACTCGGCGTGACAGGTGTCTCTTGTACAAATTAATATACGTATTTCTGCGAGGACTGACGTCACTTGCCCGATCAATTTGTGGATTCTACATCTGGCGAGCGAGCGAAGCAAGCGAGCAAATTTTTGGCACTTTAATTTTACAGCCTTTAGAGGAAATATTATTACCAAAATATACGAGATAAGGTATTTACATCTGATATTCGGGCAGTTCGCCCTGCTGCCCGAACATCGGGTGACTTTGTTTGTTTGTTTATTCATTGGAATATACAAGTCATTTATATACATTTGAATTCTGAATGTGAGTATACTGAAAATTGATATTTAACCAAAAAAAATTTAGAACACAGGAGACGTCCGTCATAAGCGAATTGCTTGATATCGATATTTTCAATGTTGACTTCGGCATCGTTAAGGCCGCAGGTTCAGCATTCCTCTCTCCACTTGTCCCAGATCGTCGTCGAAAAGTGATCTCCAGAAGATAGACGTAATATGCGCGAGCTGAGAGCTAGAGCGCTAGCTAGATATAGACCATGGGATGACATGGAAAAAGAGGCTCTGTTTTTCATTTTCGTGGTCCACTTGTTCGCCCCACCTGAAAAGTTGGGGACAAAGGTACTTTTTTGTGCTGAATTCAAATATGAATGTTGCCAAGCCTGAAACTTGCACGTTATCACTCTAATGAGGTCTAATTATGCAAATTTATGCATAATTCATTGTTTAACTATAATACACAAAACACTGGTATCATTAATTTTAAAAAAAAGTATTTCAGGCTAATCTGGACTGCATCATCTGAATGTGAATATTTCTTAACCATATATGTATATTTTTTGTAACATTGATGCCTAATTATGCAAATCAGGCGTCAATATGGAAATCCATCTGGGGGCTATTTAACTAATAATGCTAATATCAAATCACATGAAAGGTGATATTTCAGGGTAACTTTGGGTGCTTGCTCTAAATATGAATGTTGTAAATCTTGGAAATGGCAATTAATCACTGTAATGTGGCCTAATTATGCAAATTTATGCAGTATTCATTACTTATATACAATAATTCACAAACACCGGTGTGTTCTCAGTAAAGACATATCCAAGGATTATTGGGACTGTATAATCTGAATGTGAATAATTCAAGCCGTAAATGTGTTAATATTTTATGACACTGATTCCTAGTTATGAAATATTGATGCCTAATTATACAAATTATTCATTTGTATGCAAATCCATTATTTTGGCTCTTTTAGACTGACAAATGTTTATACTAAACTGCATGAATACTGATATTTTGATTAAACTTTAGGTGCTTAATCTAAATATGAATGTTGCGAAGTTTGGAAGTGGCAATTTACCACTGTAATGTTGCCTAATTATGCAAATTTATGCAAAATATATTGTTTATCCCATAATTCACAAAGATCAGTATGCTCTCAATCAAAAGATGGTATTTAAGGATAATTTGGAATGCAGAATCTGAATGCGAATTTTCCAAGCCATAACAAATCTGTAATTATTTTATGACAGTGATTCTCAATTATGTGAAATTGACACTTAATTATGCAAATCTGCATCAATATGCAAATCCGTTATTGTGGCTACTCAACTGAAAATTCCTGTATCAGATCATATGAAAGCTATAGTTTGAGAAACTATGGGTGCTGACTGTAAACATGATTGTTTTCAAGCTTATAAACTAGCAGTTCGTCACCATAAATTATAATGATGCTTAATTATGCATATTAATGCAAACCCCATTTTTTGATAATGTAGTACTTGCACCGAACAGCTCAGTATCGTATCAATCAAAAGTTAGTATTCAGTTCTATTTCGGACTGCATCATCTGAATTTTTAATATTTCTAAGCAAAAATTGTGTATACCTTTTATGATATTGGTGCCTAATTATGTAGATTATGTATCAATATGCAAATCAGTCTATTTGACTGAACTGCAAACACTAACTATCAAATCACCTTAAAGGCAATATGCTAAGAGTAACTTTTGGTGCAAAATGCAATGTTTATAGGCCTGTGATTGTTGCCAAGTAGGAAACCATGATATAGTTAAATTCCAGTTATGCAAATTCATGCAAAATCCACTCTGTAATGGATAAAACTCAGTCTATAGCACTTGAAAAATTAGTAGGTCTTTAAAGAAGTATTTGCAATTGCATAACCCATATATGAATATTTCCAAGAAATAAAATGTATAAATTGTAATATCAGTGCTTATGTATGTAAATCCATGCAAACCTACCAAAATCTATCTCAGGTAATTTAGAGTGCTGAATCTCAAAGTGTCTGCTGCGAGCAGTGTGCATGTGATATCCTCAACATGAGGCACAATCTTGCATTCTGTGCCATCACAGAAAAATAACATCTCACCTCTCATGATTAGGAAAATGAATTTTAGAGGAGTTTCGTGTTTCAAATGTCCACATTAAACTTGTTAACAGTTTTCCGTATTTTGCCTTGGCCTTTATGACTGCCAAAGAATTGAACTCATTCACTTCTCATATCTGTCACTTCTGAGTAACACGAAGCTGTTTGTTTCTTTCATCTCGTGTGAATATCAGAGGCGTCAACTCTCACTTTTTCTTCACTGATTGAATTAATGTGTAGCAGATTTTCCTATTCATGAGCAATAAGGCACAAGAATTCTTTGCTGTGAATCTTCCCTTGACTAAACACGACACAGTGCAAACTACCTCATTCCTTACAATACTACTTGGTATTGCAGTTACTCTGTGTGTTCACAATAGGTAGCAGACTACATTATCCGTAGCAGACTACACTATCTGCATTGTCTTTGATATTGGCCACTAAAATACAGCTGTTGACAAACAATTTTTCACTTTTCCCCTCATAAAAGCCTCAATCCTTTCTTTTCCCTCCTCTGTTTTATAATAAACTTAAGCTCCCCAATCTAAATAAATCAAAAGATAAAAAAAACAAAGGTTTTATCATGCAGTTTGCACTGGCCATGCCATGCTGTTCTACAGCCAGGTCAAAGTAAGTGAAAGAGCCTGGCACTTCCCTATACACCATGCACATAATACACACAAACACAAAGCACACAAACTCTCATACACACACACACAGCACATACCATGTGGTGGGAATGCTGTACTAAACTCTGTGGCTGAAATCCATGTGGTCAAGAAGATATGGAGCTCAGTTTTTTGCTACAAAATAATCATTTTTGAACAAACTTACACATTTTGCAAATGGCAACATATGCCATTAGTGTTTTTATATTTTTAGTAACATTTACAAGGTGAAATTAGGTGGGGCGAACTCGCGGACCACGAAAAGTGAGAATTTCAGCGGTCATCCCATGGTCTAATAGAGAGGCGCTAGAGTTAGAGCTGCTATAGAGATCATCGATAACCAACGAATGCGCGCAATTTCACAATTTCAATGTGCGCGCGCAATGTGTACCCGTAACATAGAGTTAAATACTTCTTAACTCTATGACCCGTACGTATTCCCAGCAATTCCCGATGTAGAGTTCTGCCCCCTCAAACAAATAAAGGGCTTCCAAATTTTTGGGACTGGCCCAACCGCTCAAAATGTCCTTCTTCTGCCGCTCTTTGAAGGGGCCAGGCGGCCTTATCAAGAGTGATTTAGCACTAACCTTATAGAAAATAAAGCTTGACATCTATGTGTGGCCGGCCCCTTTATTCAATAACGGCTTCCGGAGGCCCTATGAATGACAACCTCCTCCCCCCCCCCCCCCCGGATCTGCCGATTGCACTTCTGCAGGTTCTGCTCCACTTTGTAGGGGGCCGGGTTCGACCTTATCATAAGTGCTTTTACATATCCCCCATACCTTTGCTAGACTCCTACTCAAATGTGCACCCCAATGCGGAGCGCAACTGAACATGTGCACACCCTATACCCCCCCCCCCCCCCCCCCATTCCCTTATCCAACGCTGCCGTCACGGCCGGCCCCCTCTTTTCAAATAAATTCTTCAGGAATGGCTCGAAATTTCTTTGGAGGGGCATTATCGTCCGCGCATTTGCACTAGGCATTTCAGACACTGCGTTTAGGCTGAGATTTTTAGGGGAAATAGTTTGCATTCCGACTTAATTTTCCACAAGCCAGGGCCGGCCCGGGTTTCGCACGTGCTTAACCCCTCAAATGTCAATGCCCCCCCCCCCTGCATTGTTACCGTCACCGTCAGGTCGTATGTCTCCCCCCCCCCCTCTCTCTCTCTCTCTCTCTCTATCTTTCTCTTTCTTTCTTTCTTTCTTTCTTTCTTTCTTTCTTTTCCTCCTTATCTTTTTTCCTTTCTTATTTTCTTTCCCTTTTTTTCCTTCTTTCCTTCTTCCTTTCTTCTTCTTCTTTTTCTTTTCCCCTCTTTTTTCTTTTTTTTCGCCGCCAATAGGGTGGGGGGGGGGGGGGGGCCGCGGCCGATTCGGCCCCCCCTGGATCCGCTAGTGATATGTGAGATGGAAGATCTTGTGTCGAAACTGACACGAAGCTCCGACTGTATTTTCATCTCTTATCGCGAAATCGCCCACGAAGGCCTGCCTTTGCTTTCCTCTGACCACTGATTTATGGAGGCCATGTATTTATTCTGCGAATTCATTTTGTCACGTGATTACTGTAATTACCTGACAAAATAAATTCACAGAATAAATTAGGTCATGAAATGAATAAAGAAAGAAATCCTGTAGTTATAGAATTATGGTGATTTGTAGAGTATCGTTCATGAATGTTGAAATTCTATTTATTTGTGACGTTTATTTAATTTTTCCACATGCAAGGTGTTTGTAAGGCTTCCCTTCAACCCTAAAGTGCCCTTTGGGTAATTCCTCTTTCTCATTTTGAAAATTGCTTCGCCGCCCTTCATGTATGCTAATTAATTCTTTATGTGACTGAACTGAAGGCAATGCATACATGAAATATGTAGATAATATTCCCCTTCATATATTCATGGTTGTAATATACGTAATTAACCTATGAATATTTTCTCATGTTAGGACGTCGTAACTTCAGGAAACTTATGGAAACCTAAACACACCGTCTACTTTAACCTAGACTTTCCTAAGGAGTCAAAGAACTTGCCGGTGGAACTCAATTTGAAACAGATGTCAGCACCTGAATCACGGATAAATGTCAAGTTTCTGTCCAGATTCGTTAACGAAACACGTGAGTTTAATACTTCGATTATTGGTCGAAGGAAAATTTTGAGTTCTGTTATTAAAGGTTAAAACTAATCTGCAAGCTTTCTCATTCTTTTTGTGTCAGTTTGGAAGAACATCATAGTCGAAATGTCCCTTGAAAAGTATGAAATGTATTTCCATACCGCATGAGTGTGTAGTCACATAGACAATTACAAGACTTAGGCCCTCTTGCATAAAAAGTTCCAATTAAACGCAA
>CM046842.1:25948551-26169377 GCA_025618425.1 Heliocidaris tuberculata
GTAATTTCCCCGCCCCACCTCCCTCCCCCACACACACAGTCAGGTGGTCATCTGTACCGCATGCGCGTTCTCGATTTTTGGAGAAAAGGGGTATAGATTAGGGGCTCAAAAAAAAAAAAAATCCTGAAAAATCGTTGAAATAGGGTGTCTTTTAGCATTTTTTCCCGAAATATTTTTAATTAGGGGTAGTTTTCAAATCTTTCCCGCACAATCCTGAAAATAGGGTCCCCATATTCCTGTCCATGCAAGTGCTGAAATTGTGGACACTCTTCACCTCGGCACTCTTCCTTCATTTAGGGGCTAATTTTGCTAGCTTCCCTTCCAAAAACCTGTGATAGGGGACCCTTTTTTGCTGGCTTCCCTGCCAAAAGTCCGTGATAGGGGGTAATTTTGATGGCTTCCCTTCCAGAAGCCCGTGATAAGGGGTCAAAATCCTAACCAATTTCCATCCTTAAAGGGGGTATCTCTAAGAATCTGGAACAAGCATATGTGTATGGTTGACCGCCTGAGTGGGGGGGGGGGGGGGACGGGGTAATTTCCTAAACAGACACTAATAAATAAACGAATTATAATGTTAATCCTTTCTCTTGGGGGAAAAATAATTTCAATTTTCTCTGATTGAATTTTTTTCTACCTCACTTTACAGTGTAACAGACGAGATGCTAGAACAGCTAGCAAAACACATCCCTTACTGCGAATACAGCATGTTCTGTGCAAAGATTGATATCCCTTACACTGAATCCCAAAACATCCTCCATGCCTGCAACAATAATCCTCGGTGTACCATCAGAGAGTGTCTAGCACGGTGGAAGCTCAATAGTGGTGGCAGCATTGCTGAGCTAAAAGTGAGACTTGAAAAGGCCGGCCTCAAAGGCTTGATAAAATACCTAGAGCCGGACAATCGTGGGGGCTCGACGTAAAAATACGTCAAGCCTAGGTCACCGGTTTGGGGGTCAACCTTCGACGATCCCTTTTTATGTCTGCTGTTTATTTTGATGCACAACCCCCCCCCCCCCCCCCAACTTAAAATCCCAGTTTTACTGAACTGTCATTGATGTCGGATTGGACGCAAACTTAGCCCTTTATGTAACAGCATGCGCAAATGTAGACTAGAGGCAGTTACCTAGCTCCGCTTGAAGAATACATGAACCGGGGATGCTTTTTTTTGAGGGGGGGGGGGGGGCGGGGGTGTTGTTGTTGTTGTTGTTGTTTTTTTTTTTTACTGCTGATGCTGCTATCGACCTGTTGAATGGGTGTTTGTAATGTATTTTCTGTACGGTATTTGGTATGATGATATTATAACATACATTTTATAAAAATATTTGACAATATATACACGCATTTTCCGGTAAATTAAGTATTGGGAATGTGTACGCGCACAGGGCATGTCCGCATTTTAGATATAATTATGTCTCCACAACTAGAAGTTTAATTTCATTCCTTCAGGGGTATTTTTTCCCCTCCAAATATATGAATACTCTTTACCACTTTGAACGTATCCCTGACATCACAGATGTGTCATTCTGTCTGTTTGGATATAAAGTACATTGCTTTAATATATTCCAAATGGCCAACTTTGCCATTATGTTAGTTGTTGTTTAAAATATATACGTAATATATCCAAGTGAAATAATTTAGAATTATCGAGAAGAATTAGATTACAGACAAATAATTTATCATGCAATGGTTAAGATGTATATATTTAAGGAAACTAAATAAATTTCAGTATTAAACGTATAAAATGGAATGGAAGCTGTAAATAAAACAAAGTTTGTCAAGGTACAAAATAAGATAAGGTTATTTAGAGACTGCCGTTCCGGTAATGAAGCAAACAAAGAAGAACCCCAATACATCGTTTAAACGCAACTCAGGAAAATCAAACGCAACTTTATTTTCAGCCAATCAGAAGTGCACATTAAGGACTTGCGTTTGATTTTTAGGAGTTGCGATTAAACGCAAGTTTTGTGCAACGGGCCCCAGGTGATACTTTTTTTTTGCTTGCATTATTATCGTGTATGCCTCAATCCAAGAGACTTTGACTAAGTGTTCCTCTGTTAATTTGTACATATCAGTAGTGTCCGGCAATCGCAATAGGGTTGCCGTTAGAAAGAATTGTCGTTAACTATGACTACTTGATGGGCCTGTCATAACTGTTTCAGATTAAGTCATCCTATTATGATGTAATGTAGGTGTCACTCAGTGTACTACGTGTTTAAAAATATAGTTATACCAAGGAAAGAGAATGATAAACTATATTTTGGTGTATGTTATAGAATTTAGCCATAATATGATCACAGTAAACATGCGTCATGGAAGCAAAATGCATATAATTTTTTAGTCCATTACAGAGTTTACAAGATATCAATTTCATGCACTTAAAAAATGTACGCGATTCTTTTTTGATTCCTTTGCTTCAAGAACTGTGTAAACCTCTATCTATTAAGCATTTCATTTTTTTTTTTTATTCGAAGTAGATTTACATAAAGCGTACACGCATGCAGCGCTTTTTGATATATACTGAATGTAAAAACGGCATAGACCCTTCATTATAAAGGCGGAGGGCTAGGGGGCTCTAATTTCAGAGGTAGGACTTAATTAGATATCATTCCATGAACAGTCAATTTCTTATATTTTTCGTATTACGTCTACTTAACGTGGCATCATTTAGGCGCCATTTGTATAAAAATTCAATGAATTCAATAGTACTTTTGTTGGTGGTTGTATCAAATTTTCCATGCAATATAATCAATATGAACGTGCACTCATGCACACTTCAGTGGAAAAAAAAACAACAAACAAACAAACAAACAAAACAAACAAAAAACAGAATGTTGTATGTTTTTCTTGTCAAGTGTTGTATAAACAACTAGCTCATTTTATCCAATAACTTTCCATCATACGGTACATAGTACATACATTACATTTCATCAATCTGCTCAACATTTGTAACATTTCTAGACTATTTCTAGATGTTTATCAGCATAAATAAATGTGCAGGAATGCGTAAATCCATGCACATATTCAGCTACTGATAATGATATACATGCATACCAAAATTAGAATCTAGATTTTGTTCTATAAGTTGGATGTTGGTCTATATTGATAGATCCTATACTAGGAAGGGATCTTGGTGCCATTTGGTATAGTTTTCTTGTTTTTGTTCATGATAATATCTTATTTGCCATAAACCATTTGTTTATTATGGCGAACATGCGCTTATATCAATTGTTTTCATATCGGGAATGTAGTATACACATGTTTATTAATGTTTTCATGTGAGGCATATAGTGTATATGTGTACATTATTGTGTTTATGTATATAGGGCATGCAGCATATGTTCTCATTATTGCTTTCATGTCGGGCATATAGTAAAAAAAATATACCATGCACTGAGAGGCTCTAGTTGAAATTATGGATTCCGGAGTGGCAGGAATAGCACTATTTTCTGAGGGGCATAGCCCTGAACAAAATAGTGCTATTTCTGTCACCGAGGAATCCATAATTTCACTAGTGATTCGAAAAGTGCATAATATATTTGTTTTATATCCCTCCAACGAATCTTGAAAAAAATAAAAATGATAATGTTTTCACTTACCATAAATGTCACCCTAAGTCTAATCCTGGTCATATACCGAAACTGATAGCACTTTTGACACGCTACCGATGAAAAAACACTGATCGATCGCATATCTGTGACGATATTCTTGGTATAGCACATTTTTCTTCATCGGCATTTTGTTTTTAACATCATCAGCATCATAGCAATGTTATGTTTGGTCATATGACGGTATGTAGACCAGTCACTAAACAGGATTTCATTAATGAAGGATATAATACAGTATATACCGCTATTATGTACATATTTTTCATGTCGGGCATAAAGTACATTATGTGTACATTATTGTGTTTATGTCGTGCATGTAGTATATGTGTGCATTATTTTTCATGTCGGGCATATATGCTATTATTGTCTTCATGTCGGGCATGTAGTATATATGTGTACATTACTGTCTTCCTGTAGGGCATGTATTACATGTATTATGTGTAAATTATCTTTGGAATGTCGGGCATGTACGTACATGTACATTGTTTTCATATCGGGCATGTACTATACATTATTTTTCATGTTGGACATGTATTTGTACATTTTTGTTTTCAAGTCGGGCAAGTCTCCGGCAACCGTTATGTAGAGCAGTCAATAGCAGTATCTGTAAATTGCAGCTAACTACAATGTATTGACTAATCAGTAGGCCTATCATTATCAGTTTCAGATTAAAAAGAGGGTTTGGTTCTGGTATTAGGTGGAAATAAATTGTGAGCTTTCTCATTCTTTTTTTTTCAAGTTTGGAAGAACATCATAGAAGATAGATCCTCTTAAAACGATTGCTCTTCAAATGCCAGCATATTTGAAGTATGACGAGATATAGCTGAAAACATGGGCCGCGGGGAGGGGGGCAGCTCCCCCCCCCCCCCCACTTTTTTTAGTAGACACGTAAAAAAAAAAAAATCCCCGATAATTTTCAAGGAAGAAATCATTTCTAGTAATGGATAAAATTGATAAAATTAATATAAAAGACTGTTATTGTAGTGAGAATACCTATAAAATGCAAATAAAATGCTAAAGATATGATTTGAATGTCCCGATATTTCCGATTTTATATATCAAAATCTCCCATCCATGTCCATTACTAACATGTTTCCATTGGTACAAATGGGCAATACATCCCCGCCTCTTTAATGCACAGTTAATGCAAAATCTAGGCCTAATAAAGCATGGTATTATAAACAAACTGTAGAAAGCAAGCTCAGATATTTTCACGTGACTTCTCGGGACAGTAGAGCATTCTCTAAAATGACAGTCTATCTATCACATCTTCTGCAAGTTCATGAGTCTTCTTTCAGGATTCAGAATGACGCATCAACTCTTTAGAGAAATTTTAGGATTATTTAAAATCAGGCGCTGTGGGGTGGGGAGGGGGTACAGTGTCCCCAGTATTTCAGGAATTTGGGTATCCAAGAAGTTCCCCCTTTTACATAGATTACTTTAGATAAGTGATCCTTTCCTTTATATTCCTGCCCGTTCCACAATCTTAAAATTTGATTTTAATACCATTGATAATTGCCAGAGGCCTGTTAAAATCTGAGATGTGCCCCATCTTCCTTGACAACTGTTCCTTTTCCTTAGTAAGAAGTGCCCCTTCCCCATTTATAAGTATCCTTTATATTATAATACGTTCCCCTTTTCCAATCTTATGATTGCCCCTATTCTTTCTGATAAGTGCTCCCTTTATTTTATTTATATAAACGAGCCTCTTCCCTTTTCATCTCTCATAAAACTCCTAATAAAATCTTTCCTTCGACAATTCCCTTTTAAATCATTTGCATCAACATTAATGTACCTATTATTCTCTTTCAATAACTGCCTTTTTTCCATTCTCACTTTTCAGATGCAAGAATTACCCCCTTTCCGTCTGATAAGTGCATCTTTACATGTGGCCATATCCTCTATTCAAATTTGAGAGATGCCCGTTCTAATTCGACAAGTGCCCCTTCCGCCTTCTGTTAAATGACACTTGCCATCTCTGATGAGTGCCCCTTTACACCTCTGATAAGTTTTCCTTAATTCATTTTGAAACGGGCTCCTTTTCTTTCTAAGAAGTACAATTCCTTCTGATAAGAGCCCCTCTTCCTTCATTAAAAAAAAAACACAAACAAACAAACAAAAACACCCCTTTTCCATTCTCATAAGTGTCCTTTTTACCTCTGGTATGAAGTGCCAATTCATGTGCAACAAATACCTCATGTTTCATCCTCTGATAATTGCTTTTTAAAAAAAAAATATGACATACTCCTGCTCCTTTTCTTTTTTGTTAAGTGCCATTATCGTTCTTGATAAGGGCCCCTTTTTTTCTTGCTCCATAATTTGTGTGGCCTAATTTATAGCGATTTAAAGCAAATTACTTTAATTCCGTCAAGGCTTGCTCGCTATGCGCTCGTATTTATATTTGATATAGATAATTATGTTACTTATTAGAGGTCTTTTCAGTCTCTCATGCCGGGACTGTGTTTAAGCACCCTTCAGAACTGGGTTTTTTTCTCTCTCTCTCTCTTTATAAGATGTTGTTGATCACCATGCAGCCTCACAGATCTTTAAAAAATTGCTCGCTGGCTTCGCTCGCTCGCACATTAATATGTAGGTCATCAAACCCAACTGCAAACTTTGATGCTTAAGTAAATTATATTAGAGCATGTAAGAGAGAATCCTAATTGAAATCCTTATAAATGTAATCACAATATAGGGTATGACAGTGTTTAGAGATTGTATATTTTTCCCGTTGTAGAAGCCCCTTTTTTTCCAGAAATAGCCCTTATCGGTGACCCTAAACTTTGGAAATTTCCCCTCAGTGTTGCGATCATACCCCCCCCCCCCCCCACTGCTTAAACTGAATTTACGCGGGTGCATTAATGAGTTAAATCAGATCAGCCCCCCCCCCCCCACACACACACACACTTTCAAAAACGCTCCGCGGCCCCCTGGAAAAGTTTGGACCAAACATTTATGCCACATGTGTGTAGTCCCATGTATATATTTCTGTGTGCAGTGCAAGTGACTTTCAACGTTAGTTGTTGTTTAAAAAAAAAAAAAATTATCGGGTGATTCCAAAGCCTGACTGTATGTACACCTCTTAAAACTCTCAAAATAAGCCTTTCCCGACTGTTTCCCGATAGTTTCATTCACAATGTAATTGCATGAGCAGAACTCAACTACATCTTGATTCACCGTGGTATGAAGTCAACTAGTTGTTAGTTAGTAGTGTAAAATATACATACTATGTAATATCTTGTAAACAGAATAAGACACGTTACCATATTTTGATCTATGTTATAATGTATTATATGATTGCGGTATAAACATACAATATGAGTGCGCCATGCACGCAAAATGAACAATATTTTTCTAGTCCATTACAATCTGCAAGATACTAATTTTTTGCACATAAAATTGCACATTACAGATAGTGTGCATTTTTATGTGCAAAAAATTAGTATCTTGCAGATTGTAATAAACAATATTTTTCTAGTCCATTACAATCTGCGAGATACTAATTTTTTGCACATAAAAATGCACACTATCTGTAATGCCTTTGCTATATTTTGTGTGTAAATCTCTTGTTATCAATGTATAAAGTATTTCATTGTTATATCATTCCCCGATGTATTTCAACGTAAATGAATGCACATGAATGCGTACACTCACACAACATATTTTGATACAGTGGCGTAGCTACAGGGGGATGGGGGAACGTCCCCCCCCCCAGTCGAATGGCAGAAAAAATAAAAATAAATGAAAAGAGAGAAAGGGAGAAAAGGAAAGGGAGGGGGGGGGACGAGAAAAGAAGACGATAGGACCGCCCCCCCCCCATGGTGCCAGTGTGCCCTCAGTGGATTGATTCACGTTACGCCACTGTTTTGATATACACTAATGATGATCAAGCCATAACGAAGTTTTGACAAGAATTCTTTTTTAACACATAACTTCTTATTTCAATTTCATTCGTACATGCACTTCAGAGGCTTAAAACAAAAGGGAAAGCGTTATATTACTTATTTTAGTTACCTCATTGTGTAAATGTCCTCAGATTATTATTTATATCATTTAAGAACCCCCCCCCCACAAAAAAAAAAAAAAAAAAAAAAAAAAAAAAGATAACAATTTTGACGAGGGCTGAAAAAAGAAGGAGGAGGAGACGAGTAACTAGGAATTAATTTTATTTGGCCTTGCCGTAATCAAATATGCCCATAATCAGAATCTGGATTTCGTTCTAATTGTGGATGTTTGCCTTATGTAAATAGATTTGTCTGTGAATATTCAATATCTAGTTTTATACTTTTATACAGCATGGTCCTGGTATGATTTAATTGCTATTTTGTATATTTGTTTCATACTTGAAGTCCACTTATGCGCATAATTATCATTGAACAGGTGCGCATGCAAAGTGGAACCGTTTTTCTAGTAAACTGGTTTTCAAGAAGCTTTTCTTATTTTGGATGTACATGTGTAGATATATTTGTGAAAACTGTATACCATCTGTTTTTATTACAGTACATGTATGTCATCCTATGACGTTGTATCAACCTCATAACATGATCGCAAAGACTTTCGGGAAATCAACTGCAGGGCAATTTCAATACTCTATTGTATATCCCATAGAAATTATGTTCGGATTAAGTAATACGTCATTGTAACGTCCGCGCGTTTCAGTGGGAGATGGACAAGGCTATTGAAATTGTTTTAGGCTGATTTTTCGAAAGTCTTTGGAGTATATCTTGTTCTATCATTCCCGAGACCACCTTTGTAATATCTTGTGAATGAGTTGGCTCAGTCGGTAAAGCGTCTGCCTGTCGAACCAAAGACCGTGGGTTCGAATCCACCCCGGGCGGATGACTGAAGACTGCGAGTGTGTGTTAGGGCGATCCTCCACATGTGTCACGGACGCAGGCTATGTTACAATGGAAAACACTCCGTCCCTCGGATAGGACGTTAAATGGAGGCCCCGTGTAGAGGAGAGTCGCCATCTTTGCACGTTAAAAACTCACTGCACTATTCGTAGATTGGGGGGGGGGGGAACCCGGTGAAGTGCTACACCTGCACATCCCAGTCAGTTATATCGGGCATTTGTTGGGAGGAGAGATACTGTTATTCAGGTCGCTTTTCCCCTCCCAGGCCATTTGGTGACGAAAAATTACTACTACTACTACTACTACTACTACTACCACTACTACTACCGCTATTACTACTTCTACTACTACTACTACTACAAATAATAATAATAATAACTTTTGTTAATACTAGTTACCTCATAATATACCATACAAAGTAGTATTGATCAAACGTGACCTTAAGATAGCTTACTCGTTATCGTGCATGACATTAGTCTGAATTAATAGTCATGAGTAAACCAAAAGCCAAATTACATGTCTGATATCAGTGGCGCAAATCCATTTTGATTTTTTTTGTTTTTGTTTTTGTTTTTTTTTGGGGGGGGGGGGGGACATTCGCCTCCAAAATTCTCTGAGAAGCAAAAAAAAAAAAAAAAAGAAGGTTATTCAAAAAGTGGGGGGGGGGGGACATTCGCCTCCGAAATTCTCTGACAAGCAAAAAAAATATTTAAAAAAAATAAAAAAAAATTAAAAAAAAGGTTATTCAAAAAGGTGGGGGAGGGGACATTCGCCTATCTTCAAAAAGGTGGGGGTGGGACATGTCCCCCTGTCCCCCCAGAATTTGCGCCCATGTCTGATATAGGCAATCACGTGGGTTTGGAGTGTAGAGTAGAGGTTCCAGACAAGAATGTGTTGGTTTCCCACGCTTTCCGCCACATGAGGCGCTGCTGATACAAAAATGGGGCTTGGACACCCCCCCCCCCCTGAAACTTTCTCCTCCTTAATGATATTTTTTCTTAATTTACAATTCTGGTGAGTTTGATGGAAATGACATGGGTTTTTATTTTACAGTAGAGGTTTAATGCACCCACTCAATCTCTGGATAAAGTTCCCGACCAGGTTTGCGAGTTTTGGCAAGTTTGATGAAAATCACGTGAGTTTTGAAAGAATAATGGAGATCTGACTTTACCATGGCCATCCTTAGGCCTATCTGAGGCCTAAATCATGTGGTGATGGCATTCTACTGGACATCAGACAGCAATATCCCTCAGTGGCCCATGCAATAAAATTAAGCACATGGACCGATCGTTTTCTTTGCATACTTGGGCTTCTGAGGGTCAAAGTAAATGCATGCAGAGTTTGGTGAAAATGACATGGAATTACTTTCATGACTTTGGAATTTCGCACGCTGGAATTTCGTTATGAGCGCCATCTATAGTTAAGGCGTCTTTATCATTACGGCCGATCAAAGCCTTATCCTTATGGACCATCGATCTTATGGACACGTTCCTGTGAATGTGTCCAGAGAAAAGTTTTTTCCCCTAGGCTGATCACGTTTCTTATTTCAGGCCATGTAAAAGAAAATCCAGCGGGAAAATGTCCCCAAATGCTTCCAGAATGTAGAAACAAATCTGTGATCTAGTGGTGATGTAAGCATGAGAGGATTTATTGTTCACACTGATTTTTCATGAATTTTTAACTTCATTTTTAACACATGACCCTACGGGAAAATAATGTCGTATGACCCTACTGGTTTTGGTGTCATTATTGGCGTACAGTCCATTTGACGCCATACACAACCAACAGCGAACCTAGAAAAGTTCTTTCCGTTGATTTTTTTTTTAAAAATCCAATCGTAATTGGTCACATAACAATTTGAGCTCTGTTGCTTAAGGGAAGTTGTGAAATGTGGATAATTTCCATGTTAAAATGCAAGGTGTTGACCATCTTGTGCAATGAAATCTGTGATACAAAAAAGGGATGATTAGTGTATCACAGGTTTCATTGCACAAGATTCACTTGAGGTCAAGTAAATTTTGATCGATACTATCTAATCATGTACATATTCATGACCTAGCATCCAATCAAAGTTTCATAATAAACTGACACGTACAAGAAATATGAATAATGCAACGTATCGGGTGCTTATCGGGCTCTTCAAATGATCTGAAAGAGGCGGGGCCTAATTCCATTCGCGTAATGATTTCCGCGCCTACTGCTTTCCGTCTAGTAAATATAAATAATACGTCTATGTTCACAACACTGTTAGTATTGGACGCAACGCGCACGTTGTGCGTCAGTTGTCTTGCGCCGTTTAATCCTATAGCCTACATGTGGCCATTTATGCAAATCATAGGATGCAAATTATGCAAAATATTCAAAGTTGATTTTTTTCTTTTTCGGCAACAAAGCTGAAATTGTTCGGAGACTACATGGGATCACAAATCCACGAATACACTTTAACAAAAAGAACTTTTCTAGGTTCATAAAATGTCAAGTCGACTATAAAATTGTACCACCGGTGACTTTATAGTGGTTGCATGTCGTTCTTCCGAAGCTTCATAATTCCATAGGTTCATTTTTTCCGAAGGTTCGTATGTCCGAAGGGTGGTTACTCCGACGGTTCGTAATTCCGAAAATAAAATAGGGTTCATAATTCCGAAAATGAAATAGGGTAAATAATTCCGATGGTTCGTAATTCATTTTCGGAATTATGAGCCCCTACTATGGGAAATTTGTGTTTCGGAATTACGAACCTTTGGAATTATGAACCTTCGGAAAAGCAAGTACCCCCTCCCCCCTCCCCCCTCCCCCTTAGAGTTCTGGCTGTGAATGCATGGTCTTTCTTCTGAAAGCAATTGAATCGGCTTAACCCTAAATTACCCTGTCTTCTGCCTATTGGTATTATGTCAAATGAAATTGAATGTTGTTTTTTTTTTTTTAGTAAAACATTCACTTTGTGTCATAACCATTATAAATAACATTGAGTTGCTTTAAGCGATGTTACAAGATCTCATAAACTTGTTTGACAAGATGTATAAGAACTTTCCCATTGATTTCTTTCTCGCATCTCAGGATTCGTTATTTATTTATTTTTTTGATTTTGTTTGTTTATTCATTTCTTAAAACTTTGATTTAATGTAGAATACTATTTAGCCTACACTATAATATTCAAATTTCTTACATTTTTATCGGATCGTCAAACCCATTATCATCCAACCCTGAATTCCCGTAATTTTTCTTCAAAAGTTCATTTAATGATATATATATATATATATATATATATATATATATATTTGTCGTTGTTCCGTTTTTCTTTTTCTTTACTTCATAGACCCCATTACTTTCAGTAGCTTTTAACCTGAACAATATATATATATTGTCCTTTGTTTTATTGCTATTTGTTACCTCTTGATAAAGTTATAGAAATGAGAAAACTACGTATTTTTGTGTTCCGTTTTATCTGTTTGATCTTACAGAGATAATTTTAAAATTGCACTTATGCAATTGATTGAATTATAAGAAACTAGGACTTGGTATAGCCACAGAGGAATGAAGGAATAATATTTCTTGAATCCTATTTTTATATTTCATTCATATGTGCATTATCTTTTGGCAAAGAGTTCAAACATAGACTCAAATGTACAATCTTTACACCGTTCTGTTTTGTAAATTTGGAATAATTACTGCAACTATATAAAGTTTAATACAAGTCATGATTTTGTCAAGCATGAACATAGGAATATGATGAAGCGAAGAAAGAAAACCCAGAAGATAAAGACTGATATAGACGGAACAGAATTTTATATCGTTTCTTTGTTTGTATCTGTTAATGTATAGTATTTTCTTGGTTTCATGTAAAATAGAAAGCAAGGAAGAAAATGGGTGCCTCATGAAAAAGGAAGTCAAAGGTGGAGTGAGAGAGAAATAGAGTTTGCTCAGTGGGTAAAGCGTCTGCCTGTCGAACCAAAGATAGTGGGTATCTGGGTATAGAAGAAAAGAGGAGACTCCGGATAGAGATCTGAATGAGAGAAAAGTGGGAGTGACGATAATGTTTCAATATTGTTTGGTGTCATGATTGCCTTTCTCCTAAAAGTGGAGGCGGTTAATTGACTATCATGGAGATATATCCAGGGGCGTTTCTAAAGGGGGGGGGGGGGCACGTGCCCCGGGCGGCACTTGAAGGGGGCGCAAAATACGCAAAAGAGAGAAAGATAAGGGGGGAGAAATTCCAGAAAATCTATGAGGGTAATTATAAGCGCCCAAGTCTAGGACAAAATGCAAAAGAAATTATGCTTTATAGGGTTTGAAATGCGAAAATTTTCTAAAGCTCGGTCGCTTTACTCCATCGCATAATTATGTTAAAGACTTAGCTATTTCGCGCCCGCATGGCTTTCTAAAAAGTGTTACCCATTAATTGACTCAAGTTGCTCCCCCCCCCCCCCCTCCTCTCATAAGGCAGGATCTTGTTAAATTTTGCGCCCCGGAGGGATATATGTGCATTAAAAAAAAAAAAAAAAATACTTTCAAAGTACCGTATAGAGCATTCGAAAGAAATCATAAAACCGCCTTGCAATTGCCTTGCTAAATTCCTCAAATATACTAGGGGGGGGGGGGGGAGGGAGGGGGGGGGGCGCAGATTTGATAGTTTTTCCCGGGCGCCAGAATACCTAGATACGCCAATGGATATATCAATATTAACAAGTTTTTTAAAAGAGAGTAAAAAGGAACTGACATTGATTATCAAAATTGCTACACTTTTGCCCCCCCCCCCCATCGAAACCTGAGGGATGATTCTATACTTAAGTTATTTAGTTCAAGTTCAAGTTCAAGTTTATTTACCTTTCTTCAGAATACATCAGATACATATGACCGATAGAATAATACATGTATGAGAAACAGCTACATAGTATAAAGTAACGATGATTTAACAACATATAACAGGAAGAAAGTATGTAACATGAAGAAAGACGAGAGACCTAGCAAAGCATGACTTGTTAATAAGGTCCCTCTCAAGGCGATTGCAAGATTATCAATTTTCAAATTACTATGGCTAACGACTATTCTACAAAAAAAATGTTCTACTTAAATGTAATAAATGCATTGCATTACATATGTGTATGATATCTAAAAAAAAAGAAGAAAGCTATATGTACAAAAGGGGAAAGATAATTACATGACAAGATACATTTGAGAAAGGAAAAAGAAGAGTGAAGGGATCATTGGGACAGAACACGTATTACACGTTCACAGACAAAAACAAACAGGAAAGTAGTTGACTATGTACAGCAGCACATAGAAAATTAAAGGCTTATGAAATATGTTTGCCGCCCTCTTTTGCTGGATCTATACTTTTTATGTCACTGCTAGTATTCTCTTAATTTTGGTCTCAAAATTATTATGTAGCCCTATTATAAACAAAAAGAAAAAAATGAATTAGAATTGCACCAGCTAATTCGTAAATCAGCATAGTTCCATGCGTTAACAGAATCATTTTGGCGAGGTATTTAATCTCAGTGCATGCACATGTAGGCCTATAGGTCTATCGCCCGACCTATGCTGCATTCGGTGGCAAATCATTGTGGAATTTTACAAATATCTTACTATAATTCAGCCTTTTTAATGAAAAACTTGTTTGAAAAGGGCCTCTGACTGAGTAGAAAAAAAGAGTAACTCTCTTAATAATCAATTTCGGTAACCAATTACACCAGTTTTATACACCTGTATAATAACCTTACGTAGTTTTATAGTTTAGCCGCCCGCTGGAAAACATGACTTCCTCTGCAATCGTAATAACCATTTCCCTCCCCAAATCGTATTCAATTTTGATATCAATAAAAATTCACATAAATAACAATCAATAAAGTAAACTGATACGTTGAAAATATAATTATGAAGGTTTTGGTGATAAAAATCAAAATCATTCAAACGACACCATGAGGGAGTAAGTTTGGTGATTGAAATACCGCAAGCGATTGTCAACAATCAACTTCCATACACGCCCAACATTAACACCGTATACCGGCTCACAATCGCAAGTTATTTCGATAGCAAGCATTTCGGAACGGAAAAAGAAGACCGGTGACGGCTAATATTTTGAGGATTTTTGAACGTTCTGTGAACTGTCTTGCGTGTACGAGCTTACAGTCGGAATCCGAGATATTATAGATCGCGATTTCCAAGAAAGTGGTAAGATTTTTCTCATTCGAAAATCATGAAATCGAGGTTTACTTTTGTGACTTTTTGACTCTGTGACTGTGTGTGTGTGTGTTGCATCTGGGCCGTACAGTGATGCGGTGAGCCGGATGTTGTGATGATGAAACGGGGGTTTGCGGCGTGCGAAGTCGGGCGCCGTTTGGTAGCCTAATACTTACTGTACATAGTCATGATAGTGTAGGTTGTTACATGTATTTTCTTTTCCCTTTGCATTACAGTAACACAGTCGTTTAATCGCAAGGTGGTTATGAATGCAGTGTATGGTATATTATGGTGTAATAGAGGATAACCTTAAAGCTCACAGACAGTCTCGCTTCTCGGTAACTCCAGGGAGCTCGAACGCTACACGTTCGAGCTCCCTGGAGTTAGCTTCTCGGTAGCAAAAAAAATACTGGCAAGAAACTTATCTAAGATAGTCACATACTATTCTCCTTTTATCATAAGACACATATACGAGATTATTTTAACATTCCATTCACGATTTCGAACAAATTTTAGTGTAAATATCTGTATGAAACGCTTGGTAACGGCTTTTCACTGCCTCATGCTAAGACCATATCCACCCGAAGGTTCCCCGCACAATAAACCCAGCGCTTCGCACTGTGTGTAGCGGCAGCAGCGTATTCTATAACACACGGCAATCCCCATGTGCGTAATGTGTGTGGCCGTTGTTTGAATTTACATCCCCTCTTTTTTGGGCCAGGGATTTTTATTACTTTTCACCTTTCATTCGATAAATACTTCACTTGAGGAGGAAAAAACTTCACAGGATCTTAGTTATGTTAGTACCCTGCTATTTATTAAGTAAAATCAAAGAAATCTCACGAAGAGTTTTTGAGAGCTTCCCAAAACTATCTCTTACCTTTAAAGGCTAATATTTTTAAAAAGGCCTGGCTAATTTACTTCAATTGAGTGGTATTCTCGTGAAATACATGTAGTCTACCGGGTACCCCTCATTCACTTTGCACAGTAGCAACAAGAGGTTTGTTGCGTGCATTATCATGAATATGGTGACTTATTTCCACATCCATAGACATAGCGCCCAAGTGTTTGTGTATACACTGAATGAACAGAAGACTATTTTACAAGATGGCCAATTGATTGAACACTAGTACTCTTAAAGGGAAATCCAACCTTAATAGCAAGTTGTTCTGAAAGAAAGAGGAAAAATCAGAGAAGCAGATTGGTGAAAGATTGAACGAAATCGGACAAGCAATAAGAAAGTTATGAATTTTTGAAAGTTGTAATCACTATGCATATGGGAATTTCAAATTGGCCGAATGGGTAATGTCATTGTTATGTAGCTGTGGACAACTCCCCCATTCGCTCTAACATATAAAATGACCAAAATGTGACTTTTTTTCAAAATGCATTACTCAGTAGGATCTTTTTGTTCATGAGGACCTATATCAATATGCTATCTCCATTATATTTTGAATACTGCCCCGAGGGTAAAAGCGCCTCAAAGAAAACCGCAAATTAATGATATTTTTGTGTACGACAAATGGGAGAGTTGTCAACAAAAATGTCACAATTGACTCACCGAATTGCCAATTTGAGATTCGCATAGATGTAGTGATCTCATTTTTCAAACATCCATAACTTTCTTCGTCCTTGTCCGATTTCTTTCAAACTTTCACCATCCTGGTTTTCTTATTTTTCTGCTTTCATACAAATCAACTTATTTCCAAGGTTGGATTGCCCTTTAATCTTATGCATGTTGACTATGTGTATTTTATTTTTAGTCCAGTGTATTTTTACATGACAACTAGTATGAATGATGATAGCCATGACAGCTATAAAAAAAGGTCCTCACTCCTGTCAGCTGATGCGATGTAAGGCATTTTTCACATTTCTATCATTTTCTCTAGGTGTACGAAAGTAATCTAAGAAAGATGCATGTACTATTGTACTTGTAGTTGAGCAGATACAGAAAAACTCTAAAGAAACAGGAAAAAGAAAGAAGAGAAGGAAAAAGAAAGAGGAAAATGGAAGTCATAAAAGAAAAATGAAAATAAAGAAAAGAAATATATGTCTTATAAAGAAGTGAAAATACAGAAAAAAAAATAATAGAGAAAAGGTAGCTTCTATGATAGAGCAGAGAAAAGGAAAGGAAGAAATGATTCGTAAGATAAAAAAGGGAATAAAAAAATTGCGTGAAAACTTAAAGGAGAATAAAACCCTGGGGAAAATTAATGAAAAGAGAGGATAGAGAGAAGCAATTAATAAAAGTTCATCAAAATCGGTTACGAAATGAGAAAGTTATGAAAGTTTGAAAAGTCTCAATTTCTACGGCGATCCTCAAATTGGCATTCTTGCTTCAAAGTGACAGGTTTAGTAGTACAACTCTCCATTTGTTTTGTACACAAAATTTCATGTTTTCCCCATTATCTCTCAAGGTTCAGCTTGTCTCCTTGTTAGCTCAAGATATATCATGGGAAAATGTATTTGACACAACATATGTTGAGTTCACAAAAAGACAAGCAGCATCTTTAGAGATAATGGAGAAAATATGAAATTTTGTGTACAAACATAATTGAGAGTTGTACTACTAAACCTGTCACTTTGAAGCAACATTGCCAATTTGAGGATCGCCATAGAAAGTAAATTGAGACTTTTCAAAATTTCATAACTTTCTTATTTTGTAACCGATTTTGATGGATGAATATTTTTTAAATTGCTTCTCTTCTCTCTATCCTCTCTTTTCATTAAAATTGATTTTCCCCAGGGTTTATTATTGTCATCTCTGTCATAATATTCCACGATATTTCACTTCAGTGCTGGCCTTGATATACATGTAAGTGGCCACTATAATTATACTTGTAGGTTGTTGTTGGTTTAATGGTGATTTTCCATCAATGATTTGATGATTTTCACTTGGCAGTATAAGAGATTGTGATTTCATATCTTATAATCTTCTAAATGTTTACAAATATTTTGTTGTTGCTGGTGATTGTAGTAGGCGATTGGTCCCTTTATAACATAATAAGAATGATCAAATTTATTTCTGATTTTTCGTGTAGGCCTGTTTACATTTAGTTCACACATTCAACTAAAATATGGAAAAGATTATTATTCAGAGGGTATGCTTAATCTGAGATGGGATCTAATCGCTGGCATGCTGTATCATATAACCATGACATTCTTGCGTTTATTTGTGAACGGTCCTTTTGATTTCGCCCTTCGATGTATGCCCAACTTTTGGTGACACCTTGTTAAATAAACATACAGTGTAGCCCTACCCTCTACTCTTTCATTGTCTCTCTCTCTTGTTCTCCTTTTTCCTCCTTCCTTTGTCTTTCCTTCTCTCTTTCTTTGTCTTTCTTTCTCTCTTTCTCTCTCTGCCTCTGTCGCCCACTGGAAGTGAAGGCCTAGATTCATGTACTGTACATGAAGGCAAATGCAAAATAGAAATACACTGGCTTGGGTTGAAACATGCACTTGAAATATTTCTAATATAAAAGGTTTACTTCCAAACTAACAAAAATCACCTTTTTGTGCAGTAATAGATACAGTTCTATACTTTTAGTCTTTAAGTATTTTAGTCTTTTAGTCCATCTTAAATGGGACCAATAATGCCCTCAAATATATAGTTTGAAGATATACCAAATTTTGATGATACTACTACTACTACTACTACTACTATAACTACTACTACTATAACTACTACTACTACTACTACTACTACCACTACTACTACTACTACTACATGTACTACTACTACTACTACTACTACTACTACTGCTACTACTACTACTAATGATAATGAATGATGATGATAATAATTATAAAGATGATGATAAATAATGATGATGATCATTATGATCATCATGATCATAATGATCATGATGATACTGATAATGATGATAATAATGAACAGTTATGATAATGATAATCTGGGTTTGACCAATTTTGTACCCAATTTCATTGGGATGTTGGTCCAGGGTCATTTAAAAAAACAAAATTTTTAAGCAACTTTTGTTAAATATTTTCTGAGAGTCTGCTTTGAGAATATCGTACATTTAATAATAAATAATAATACTCCGTTCTTGTATAGCGCATATCACAATATAAGGTCTCTATGCGCTACCAAGGGACTTTGGATACATAATTTGTCACTATATTGTCAAACCCTAAATAGTGACCTGTATAGAATGACCCCTGTCTAATTAGAGCCCACTTCTTTCATTTCCCTTGAAAAGTGTTTCCAGTGTTTTCCATTTTGAATGAACCTGTACTTTCAGTTTCTACCTTAACATATAGGCCTGAATTCACAAAGTTGGTAATAGATTTGTACCATGGTTTATGCAGATTTTGTGAAGTGTGCTTGATTTCGCACATACACCTAGAAAGATCCAAATAATGAATGCACATGATTAGCAAAGTGCGCAAATTTCATGCTAGTTGCCATGGTCTAGACCATGGTTTGTGTAAATTAATTGAAATAAACTGTGCGTAAAATTTGCACACTTTTCTAATCACGCGTGTTCATTATTGGATCTTTCTAAGTGTACGCGCGAAATCAAGCGCACTTATGCCACAAAATCTGCATAAACCATGGTACAAATCTATTACCACCTTTGTGAATTCGGGCCATAAAGATCACTCTTCTTGCCACTTGCTACATGTACATGTGCCCCACCATTCCATAATCTGCACTCCAGCCTCTAGCCAGGTAAATGGTGTTCACACATAAAGGAGGCTGTACTAATAGCCTATTTATGCCCTGTTTGATATCCCCTTTGATACCCCCTTAATACCTCTTTGATGCACCCATTGTATCCTCTTTGAAGCTCCCATCTTGACCAGCATGAGGAACAAAGACGACCTCCTATTAACCCCCCTCACCCATTGTGAGTCTGCTGTGGTTCTTTCAGCCATGAAGACTTTCAAATGGTTGTTAAGAAAAGGGTCCAGGTCCCCTTGATTCCTAGGCTTGTAGCCTAGCATTGGTGGTCATGGTAGTTGATAGGGGAACTGTTGATAGCGTGTGTATTACTTGGTGTTTGTATTGTGTTCATGTGGAAGATGATTTGATGGGAGGGGGGCGGGGGTGAATGGTGGTAGAAAGGCGGGTGTGGTAGGGGGCCAGGCATGGCGTTTTTGGCAGAACTTTCACAACATCCTCGGTGCTCATGCCAAGCATGGGGAATTTCAGTGCACCCTTTAGATTCTACTGACAAGGGTTATAGTACACTAACATTGATGCATACTTTCGACCTGCAAAACTGTATTGCTCCTCATAGACTGTCTCTCTGTGATGCAATCAGCCCATCTCAAGGCATTCTTTCAACCACCGGGTGGGGGGGGGGGGGGGGGGGTCATGTCTCATTGAGACCTGTATATCATCCACGTGAATCATTTTCTGAAAAGCACCCCAAACGGGGATTGCAGTAGGAGTAGTTTTGTCTGTAGTTTTGATACCCAAAACAGGGCAACCATCTCTAATTGTTATACCCTTAACAGTGATTTCCGCGGATCTTCTTCTTATCACCTCTGAATTTGATCCCCTTTTTCTTGATTTTTGCAGTTTTCGATACCCTAAATGCGTAACCCGGGTTACATGTACGCGCCTATTGCTGAAAAAGTACCCTTTCTATTTGTTTTCCTGTACGCGGATGATGTACAGGTCTCAATGAGACATGCCCTCGGGTTTCAACCTGCAAAATTGCTGTGGTCCACTGAAATCACTTAGATGCTGCGAAGCCATTGTCCTTTCAATTTAGACCAAGCTTTACCTTGAAATTCAAATAGTGTAAAAAGGCTGACACTTTTGTAAGGTAAAGTGTAGAGCAGTTGTAATGTACGTAACATGTTCAGGAACAGTATCCTTTGACCTTATCAAGCACAAACACACCTTGACAAATACACACTTTCTTAGATAACATGTGTGACTTGAAGAACAATTTAAGCCAATCCAAACAGGATTAGTGAAGGAAGGAGGGTCCTTCAAGGGCAATCCAACCTTGGTAATAAGATGATTTGTGTGAAAGCAGAAAAATAAGAAAAACAGGATGGTGAAAGTTTGAAAGAAATCGGACAAGGACTAAGAAAGTTATAGATGTTTGAAAAATGAGATCACTACATCTATGCGAATCTCAAACTGGCAATTTGTTGAGTTAGTTGTGACATTTTTGTGGACAACTCTCCCATTTGTCGTACACAAAAATATCATTAATTTGCGGTTTTCTTCGAGGCGCTTTTACCCTCGGGGCAGTACTCAAAATATATTGGAGATAACATATTGTTATAGGTCCCCATGAATGAAAAGATCCTACTGAGTTATGCATTTTGAAAAAAAGTGACATTTTAGTCATTTTGTGTGTTAGAGCAAATGGGGGAGTTGTCCACAGCTACATCACAATGACATTACCTATTCGGCCAATTTGAAATTCCCATGTGCATAGTGATTACAACTTTCAAAAAATCATAACTTTCTTATTGCTTGTCCAATTTCGTTCAAACTTTCACCAATCTGCTTCTCTGATTTTTCCACTTTCTTTCAAAGCAACTTGCTATTAAGGTCGGATTTCCCTTTAAGGATGCCACTAATTGGAAAACAATAAAAAAGTGTAACATGTAGGCACAACACTTTCCCAATTTGTGACAAGATTACAAGAAGTTCCTTTCTGTGTATGTACATTGTAGGGCGACACTATTTTTCACTCTCATGGCTCAAATTTACATGTTTACATGTTTTGAAGGTACATTTGTAAAATGTTATTCTTTTGGGCTTAATGTAACTGTAGCACACTCTAGCACACTAGATCACGCCATCTCTAAGGTAAGAATGTGGCGACTTCGTTTCAGTACGATCCAAGGAGGTCCACAGCGATCCAAAACGCTGGACCGCTGGACCACCTTCTAGTGGGTGCTAGATGGTCCTCTACATGCTACGAGTGGTACTATAAATCGCACTAACCACTGCAAGTGTGCGCACAGCAGGTGCCAGTGGACCTCCCTGGCATGTGCCCTGGGTCGCTCCATGATAGGAGGATCCATGTTCCAATCTCTTTACGGCCTTTTCAGACGAGAGTAAAATTCATCGTATAGAAAGCTGATTAGTTTAAAGCTGATTAACTAATCAGCTCTAAAGCAAATTTTCCCTGTGTGAACATCGAACTATACAAATTTCGAACAGGCACGAACTTGCGATCTAAAGACCGGTCAGAGCAGCCTACAGATACGATGTTGTATAGAGGAGGCAAAAGATTTTGTGTGTGAACGGATGTATACGTCTTTAACTGGGCGGAGCTAAGACCAGGCACGTGCTTTGATTTATGACCTGCTGTTATTATGTGCAGTGGCCCTACTGCGCATTTAATCAGCAGTGAATCTCTAACGATCGCACCAAATTTTTCTCTGTGTGAATGCTATCGCATAACTTTGAAGCTGATTTGTTTATTGCTCTTTAAACTTATCAGGTTTAGATGCTGAATTTTACCCCTGTGTGAAAGCGGGGTTAATGAGAAAGGGGTCTTATTTACAAACTGTTTTGTGACAAAATAAAGAATGCCGGAACAAAAATAGGCCCACATGTACATGTACATGTAGCTACAACATTATCAAAATTGTAGCCAAACCATGTTACCTTATTGTCATTGGCCTTCTTTGCATCTTGAAGTGTGCAGAATTCAATTTGTAGCTTACATTGTTATGTACCTCAGTTCTCTGTTGAAGTCTTTCAAGATATTTGTAAAACCACCCAACCGTTCCCCTTTTTATGGCCCCCAATCTGCAAAGTAAATGGCCTGTCCAAAACAGAGAGAAGAAAAGATAGTCCGGGATTTCAAATAGAAAAACTCGAAATTACAAAAAGGGCTTTGAAATCTTATTTAGATTTGCTCAGGCAGGTAAGCTGTAGTCTTTGGAAGAAGGCCTTAAATCTGAGTGGACAGAAACAAAAAAATCATAGTCTTGTATGTATCAAAGTTGAAGTTCATAGATTGCTCATGATGATTCACTGAACACTTGGTCACTAAAATAGTGCTCACTATTTGCAGGAGAATGTACATCCCGAGGACATAAAGATCATTAGTTGTGATGTAGGTTATTATTGTATTTTGATCAGTTACCTTAAAGAGTTTTTGTATTGAAACTACTTGTAATATATCAGGAAGCTTCCTATTGTATGTACATGTCTTCACGTTTGAGATTATGCTTTTTAACTTGTTGTTTCTGCTACAGCTGTATCTTATACTCCGGTTACACCACCAAGACTAACATCAGAATTGACAAGTGATCAAACAAAAACTTTATACATTACCCTGATTTGTCAAGAACAGTTCAGTTTGAGTCAGTAGTCGGTTTGGTTATGTGACTGTGACTTTCAATTATCAACTTGAGGAAGAAACCGACTTTTATTGCAAAAAAAAGAAGATAAAAAAAGAAGAATTGTTATGAACATTTTGATGGAAATACGTACATGTAAACTCGGCAAAACATAAAGTTTCGAGAAGAGAACGTTCTAGTAGACAGATATCCTGTGTGACTAACATCCCACAATATCAATGTGGGGATTGTTGGTCTTATGAGCCTCAGAAAAGTTGACAGAAGGCCATGGAGACTGTCATTCCAGTCTCACATGCTGTTGGTCCGTTGGGCAGTCAGTCTTGGGAACCCTAATATGTAGGCTTTTTACACTTTATTTTTTTAACCCTGTGCTATCCTTAACCCCGGACTATCCTAAAACCCAGACTATTTTTTGGCTGTTCTCATTTGCAGTTTTAGTCTTGTACTACATGTATCTCCATAGCCAGAGTGCTTAGCCCCACCTTTTGACATTTGGTGGGGCTACTCCTGCTTTTTTCCAGGGCAAAAATAATCCTGTACAGTCGTGGAGTTAGCCCACTGTGGTAAAACGTAATGTGAACAGAAAGTGGGCTAAGTTTAGTTCTGTACTATTGGTGGGGGCTAAATCCTTGTTTAGCCCCACTGATAGTACGGGACTAAGCAAAATTTTGCAAGTGTAAAAAGGCCTACCAGTGCACTATTTCGCAAAAGAACCCCAGTTGCTTGGCTTGTAATCTTCAGCTTGAGCTCACGCAATAACCCGCTAATTGCACCTTCATCACAAATTATAGCTTTCAAGAGCTATGTACATGTAGTTCTGATTGGGTTAGTTTTCCGGCATCACCGTTGGATCAGAATTTCCGGGTTATTTTGCAATCTTGGGTGGATGAAGACAGGCCTTAAGAAAACTTTTCAGAAGGTCTATGCGAAGGCCGATGGTCTTGTGGGCTGTGGTATTGAGAATGTAGGTCTAAAATGATACTTATAACAAGTTCTACATTTACAATGAACCCGCAGTGGTGTGCTTAGTGCGGATTATGCACATCTCGTATTGCTGAGTATCTTTGCCTAGTATCTTTACATAACTGTCCCCAAATCTGTGTACTTTAAGGCTCAAGTGGGGTTGGCACTCCAGCTAGAACAGTACATCCCTGATTCTCTTTCTCTGAAGGCCTAAAAATAGATAAATACAATAAAGGTCACCCTAGTGAAATCATAAAAGTGGCCTCTTTATTATTAAGGGGTTGTCTGTGGCTCGGTGCATTGGAGGGCCATCGTCTACAAGGAAGGCCATCATTATCACCATACTTTTTTTCTGCAATTCTGCTTCCCAATTGAAATATTTGTATTTGAATCATAATCAGAAATATTTATCAATTCTGAACTTTAGGCCTGATGGGAACTCAATTGATTCCAATCCTGATTTTATAAATCAGATGAACTGAAACCCCTAAGGGAAGAAAGGACCCTGGATGTACATTGTACAGGACATGTACAGCTGGTATTTCACAAATTACTGTGTAATATCAACAAATTGTTCAGACTACATGTAGTACTGTAAAACCAGAATTTTAAAGGAGAATGAAACCCTGGGGAAATATCCATTTTAATGAAAAGAGAGGATAGAGAGAAGCAATTAAAAAAAAGTTCCATCAAAATCGGTTACAAAATGAGAGTTATGAAAGTTTGAAATGTCTCAATTTTTATGGCAATCTTCAAATTGGCAATGTTGCTTCAAAGTGACAGGTTTAGTAGTACAACTCTCCATATGTTTTGTACACAAAATTTCATTTCCCCCCCATTATCTCTCAAGGTGCAGCTTGTCTCCTTAGCTCAAAATATATCATGGGAAAATGTATTTGACACAACATATGTTGAGTTCACAAAAAGACAAGCAGCATCTTTATAGATAAGTGAGTAAATATGAAATTTTGTATACAAAACATATTGAGAGATGTACTACTAAACCTGCCATTTTGAAGCAACATTGCCAATTTGAGGATCGCCATAGAAAGTAAATTGAGACTTTTCAAACTTTCATAACTTTTTTATTTCTTAACCGATTTTGATGAAACTTTTTTAAAATTGCTTCTCTCTATGCTCTCTTTTTATTAAAATGGATATTTCCCCAGGGTTTCATTCTCCTTTAAGCAAAAGTTTCATGCCATGGAACTTTAGATCACAACTGACAGGACACCGAATTTTGCACAATTTGCACAATGTTTTTCCACGAAATTAACCGTTGTTTATATTATAAGTTAAAGTTTCATGTCGCAAAGTTTTCTGTTTTTACAGTACCGGTATAATTTGCCAGCAATGTACTGTATGCTTTGTACGACCAAGGACTTCCTTGGTATGACCTGTCTTTCAGTAATGATTGAGTAGCAAACTGGACACTGAACTCACTTAATATTTCAGGGTTCTTGCTGACAATTCCTCCACAATTTCTCTCTAATGCATACGTGTACATGTAGATAGAAACTCATTAAATTGTCAGGGGGGTATTTTAATGGTGATCCCAAGTAATTACAGTACTTGCAGATTGTGTATGCAGTCAGTATAAAATAACTCTATTATCGTTAAAACTCTGACTGCTTTTCACCTAGAATGCATCTATTTTCATGCCAATATAAAATAAGAAGGACCCCAGATTCTGTCCCATCTATAGTCAAAATATCGTCTTTTGTTCAAGTCAGAAGGGTGTTGACTCATGTCTTTTAACACGGAGTTAACGCCCTTCTGGCTCTCAACAGCTGATTTCAGGGCATGAGGGCCTGTCTAATTTCAGTTAAAAACAACATCTTTTAATCAATAAACATCCAAGGGCCACAGAGAGCCCGTTCCGCTGGCCTCTATAAAAAGGCGTGTCAATCTATAACGTTGGATTCCAAGTGTAAAGGCCATTGATTTTGGCTGGAGGGCAGACTTGTCGCGCAACCCACGCGGAGCTGATACAACAATTGCTTCGTGATGCTTAAGAGAATGACTGTTCCTCGCCGAAATATTTTCTCTTGTGTTTCGGGCGCAATCCCATTTGTAAACATGTTCCGAGAGACTTTTCCATTGTCGGGGGGTGAAATATTTACGTTTTACGATGGACAAACATTCCGTTTGTAAGAAAACATGAATGAAAAGAACATGCATTAGATATCGTGGGATGGACAGGTATTGTTTTGGAAGACAATGGCTCCATAAGATTTGTCGCGAGTTTTGTCATGTATTTTTTATTATTTCTGATTGATTTATGGACTGAAGTCATCTAAAATGCATGGATAGAAATTAGAAAAGTTGATGTTTGCGAAACTTGTGTCCACCCAGCTGCACATGTCACCGCCAGTTATGTGAAGACCGCATGTATTGAAATGACTTTAGATAGAGCTTATGAAATTGAAATGTTTTGTAATGGCGGACATTTTTGACAGTTTATAATAGACTGCAATGCATGTTATGGCAGGGCTGTCAACTTTGGGGAACTGCTTGGAGGGAGATTCGTGATTTTTTTTCTCTCGCCTGCCCTCCAATTTTTGGGGTCTCTTTTGAAGTCCAAAAATCTCTGACAAGCAAAAAAAAAAAAAGGTCCTCAGCATTTTGGGGTCTCTTTTGAAGTCCAGAGAGCTGTGACGAGCTATCATTTTACACGTTTGGAGGGAGGTTTTTTCATAATGCGGGAGATTTACATGCTTGGCGGGAGAGCGGGAGGAAGGGCGTCGTGGCGGGAGTCTCCTGCTTTGACGCTGGAAGGACGGCTGGAGAATTAGCGTCGTGGCGTGAGACTCCCTCCAAATGTGGGAGGGTTGACAGCCCTGGTTTAAACCCAGTCTAAACCTGACCTTTGAAACAGAGTTTTAGAAAATCACATTCTAAACTCCAGTCTAAGTGTGGTTTAACTTTGTACAGAAATTTAGACTGCAATTGTGGTCTAATTGTGGTCTAAGTCAGTTTTAATATAACTCTGGTTTAACTTACATACATGTAGACTGGAGTTTAAGTCAAACCAGAGAACAAATAATGGCCAATGTATCCAGAAAAATTGGTAAAAGATTGTCATCAGTTTTCATCGCAGAATTGAGGATTACAAAAATGTATTGATGTAATTTGATTAAATGCGTGACATAAAACCTTTATGAATTTGAATCACTTGTGGAATCACATGGAACTTTCTTGTATTACAGTACCTGAGGTACGTACATGGACATGACATAACATAACACAAGTATCACTATATTACCTTTAAAGATTTACCTCATTGGATAGTATTTGCTAAAGGCAAATGACCATTAAGTTTCATGCATGCACATGAAATTTGTTTTGTTTTACAGGACATGACATTCATGTACAGGTCATCCATAATGACCCTTAAATGATAAAGGGATTCGGTAACTTTGTGGAGGCTTGATTTAATAAATTGTAGAATTTTGATATCTGTCTTGTATAATGATGTTCAGAAGGATTAAATAAATAGCCAGGCATAGAAAGGTTTTCAAATATATGATGCTGTTATCTATGACTGAATACTCCCATTTACGAAAGCGTATGGCCATACGCTTTAGTCTAACACTGGCTCTATTGGGAAAAATGAGTCTGGCATTTCCGGTCACTTGCATATATATGAACTTTTGTGAAGCACATGATGATTTTGAAGTGCTTTTTTTTCCTGGGCTTCATTTTTACACCATATTACATACACTGATAGCATGTAAGGCCAGGCAGCTCAGATGTTATTAAGCCTCTACAAAGTTACTAAATCACTTTAAATGAAATAGAAAATACTAATTTTTTAAACCATGAAAAGGTTGGATTCAGTGCAGTGAACTACTGTACAATGTATAGACACTAAAGTTTAAAGTCAAGCCCTAGGGAACGTGATGCCTTTCCAGGTACAGTGGATCCATCGCGTCTTCTCAGCTTCACACAATTTGTTCATAGTTCCATAGACGAGTTTATATAATGGGCTGGAATGAGCAGCACAATTGATCTAGCACCAGTTTTGAATGGTTCCACATTGATTACTCGTTCCAGCTCCTCGTGTGATCAATACTACACAGCCCCAGGAAGTGATCGATAATGAGGGCCGCTTAAATTGGCGCTATGAACGGAATTCGACCCTCGCATTCCTCATAATGGCATTGCTGATTTATTTGTAAGCGATTAAGGGGGCCCACAGGGAATTAGTTGGTTAATGAGACCGTTGCATTCCTCCTGTAATGGCAATTATTTTAGATCAATTCATTACTTGGTTAATTAGACCGCATTTTTGGATGTCTGAATTATGTTGTCCTTGCAAGGCAGTTGAAAGTACATTATACATGTGGCAGGACTAGAAATATTTTTTTGCTAGAAATCTTCCTCACTCCTTATTTGATGGCTTTCAATGTAAAGTTTTTGGAATAATCCCACAAAAATAGATTTGTAATATTGTTATTATCCTGTCACTTCTTATGACTGCTAAACATGAATTGTCATCTACATAAAAAAAAAACAACAACAAACAAATAATTGAAATGTTCTCTGACACCTTTTAAAAAAATGTATAGAGTCTACCACTATACAATACTGTTGGTCACCAAGTTAACCATTAAAGATGAAATAATCAACAAAAAAAAAAAAAAATTCCCTCTGGCACTACACAAGGCCCCGTCTTATACATGTACATGTATGTAAAGAGTTGTGATTGATTCTAAATTTTGAATACAGGTATAGACATGTACAGTGTACCTCTTTATAAGATGGGGCCCTAATATGCTATGGTGATTTTGAAGAGGCAAGCGATTTAGAGTTAAAAAAAAGAAGGTTCTATTCTAAATCATGGGTCAATCACGGGTCAGGATGAAATAATGATAAAAGGAAGAGTACCATGTTTATAAAGGGAATACCCCTTTCATCCCGTAATGGGTTTAAACTGAAAACCTCTAGGTTATTTGGGTGGCTCATAGAGATTTTGTTTGTTTTTCTTCTCAATTTTAATTGAATGATGAACTGAATGATGAAATGAAGAAGAGAAGGCTAAAGGATTGGAGTTCCTTTCAGTGTCTTAACCCTTTCAAGACAGGAATTATTTAAGGGCGAAATTGATAAGATTTTGTTCTTCAAATTGGCAACAATTATATTTTTCTTTTAGTGCTACATGGTTCTAATAAGGTGTGATGTTTTTTAAAACAATATTCATGGTTAAAAATTTTGTTGAAAAGTTGAAAAATTGCCAATTTTGATGAAGAACAATGATTTTAAACCTCTCATTGTGGTGCCAATTTAAGGATTTTAAAGCTTATTCTTGTTTTAAAAATTCCTGGCATCAAACGTAATGTGATCATGAAACAAAAATACATTAGTGTGTGCAGAAATTTTTGCTCTTTCTACTCATGCATCTGGTATATTTTTTAGAGCTCTGAATCAAAAGTTATTGAGCCAAACCACAAAATGTGGTCAATTGTCTTGAAAGGGTTAAATCAAAATCCATTATAAATCATGCACAGGTAGGGCACATCAACTTATAAGGGAATGATATGATAGACCTTATCAAACCAGTTTCATTTTCCTTTTTACTACCAGAACTGCATTCAGTAGTATTAACGATCTTCAATCCGTCTTGAATAGTGTAATAAAGTATCATGACACTGTCTTGATCTTAAAGCAGTATAACACACAGATACCAGAGCTGCTAATCGACCGGAAGATAATATAACAATAGAAATGCATGCCTGATTTTGAATAGCTGTAGTATGCATGCAATCAAGCCTGGCTTAATGAGGATCTGAGCTTGTTATTTGAATTGTATTGTCAGGTTCTGCGCTCGTTAGGGAATGACATGCAAGCACTGCCATGGCATGAAATGAATCTTCATTCAATCAATATATTCTCAGAAAGGATCTGCATGCACATACATGTATGTAGATCCTTGGAGCATTTTCTTGTTTGGGTTTGTTTGATTACATGTATTTATTTAAAAGTCTATGGGGAATTTAACCTTTTGAATATGAATCATATCAAAGGTGTGAGTTGAAGCAGAAAAATCCGAAGGAATTTGGTGAAAGTTTGAGAAATATTGGACAAAGAACGGGGAATTTTTGAATTTTGACAGTTGAGATGGTGAATGAAATTGAGAATCTCACACAAAGAATGATGAAGTTCTTCAATTATGATAATAGGTTATAGTTTATCATTCAAAAGTTCTTAACTTCATTATCAAGTTCATTTATCATTTGTGTGATTTTAGCATACATGTACACTGATTCGTTTTTTTTTCTCCTGCTACCCCTCATTTCAACTTTGTATTTACCCATATATGTTTGAACAGAAGTGTACCTACTCATGAAAGATGTTGGTTTGGGTATCAGTGTCTTTAAACTCCAGAACTTTAATAGAAGAAGGAAATGGGAGAGTGAAGGTGCATGTATGTTGTGCACTTAATTTTGTGGAGTCTGTTTTCAAAACTGTTGCGTAGCAGCAGATGTATGAACTCTGCTTGTTCAGAAAGCCGAGTGCGTACATGTTTAGATCAGAGTGTCATGACTTTGCAGATATACAAACCTGTTACACATATGTATAACTTGTAACATGTTATGGACCGCATGTGTTCCGAATCTAAATATTCCCAAGACTTTGTGTACCTACTGGGTCTGAGAGTCCCCCTTTCTTTGATCTGTTACGCCCACAGTTCTCGAACTGGATTATTACAGAAAACATTTGACTGTATACACAACTATTGTTGGGCAAGAATAGCCGCACCTTTCAAATCTGTGAGGTCTAAGTTTATTTTTAAAATTGAGCTTGGATCTTTGCTAGCTAGTTGTCATGGACAGATTTTACCTAGAGACAATTATGTGATAAGTTCTGTTGCACAGGCTGTTGGGAAGTACAGTAGTGTGAGATTCTGAGACACAATTGTAGTGAGTTCAATTTTAACAGTAATTCAAAGCTACCGTACATTTGTGATTTGGTAATTGAATAGGCAGTTCAAGAGAAACTGGTTCTTAAGTTAATTTTGAATTGTTATCAGGAGGGGGTTGGTTTGGGCCAGCAAGATATGAACAAACTACATGGATAGAAAACCTGCTAGGCTGCAAGCAGTTACATGTATGTGTAATAATTACGTTTTATGAATATCTTTTAAAGTCCTGTTGATTGTCTATAAAGCTCTAATTGGTCAAGCCCCTAAATATATTGTAGAACTGTTACAACTCAAAGCTCATAAACGTACCCACAATCTGTGCAGTTTTCATGATACTACTGCACACCCCATCATACAAAACAAATATAACCGTCTTTGGAGATCAAGCACTTGTATGCGCGTGCGCCCCCAAACTGTGGAAGTACTTACCGTTAGATATCAGGAAATCACCAGCTGTAAATACTTTCAAATCAAAACTAAAAGCATATATTATCTTTTCATTTAATTACTCATCGTATTTATATCAATTCTGTGGTTTATAGATTATTATTATTATTATTATTATTATTATTATTATTATTATTATTATTATTATCATTATTATTATTATTATTATTATAATCATTATTATTATCATTATTATTATTATTATCATTATTATTATTATTATTATTATTATTATTATTATTATTATTATTATTATTATTATTATTATTATTATTATTATTATTATTATTATTATTATTATTATTATTATTATTATTATTATTATTATCATTATTATTGTTATTATTATTATTATTATTATGATGAAAAACACATAGGTGTTATACATGTACATTTATGTACCAGGGCTTGATACAAAACTGAGACAGTGATTCCTGTTTGATTTCTTTTTTTTTTTCTTTGATCATTAATCAACTATCACATATATTTTGTACCATTATTTTGACAGATGTAGCCTTCGATAATCCGTGTAAATTTGTTTTGATATTGAGGAATTATATTACATGTGCATAAATATCTTTTCATCGTCCGTCATTTCTAGAACATAATGACTTCCTTTAAATGATTTATCTCTATTTCCAAATACAATCCCACGCGAAGTCTTCGCTCGTCATCAGACGAACTGTTGCTTCATACACCTAGAATAAAACATGCTTGGGGCGATCATGCTTTCTCAGCCATGGGTCTGAAACTTTGGAATGAACTCCCTCTACAATTACGTCAACTGTCGTCAACAGAAACATTCAAATCACAACTGAAAACGTATTTGTTCTCCACGTTGTGATTACTGTTACATACTATGTTTAGGAGAATTCTATATGTACCATGTATTTTTTTCTCCAAGCGCCATGAGCACCGAAAGGTGGACCTGTGTGCTATACAAGTAGCCACTATTATTATTATTATTATCTTACTGTTAATTGATCTGGAAAATAATCTTTTTTTTGTTCTCTTTCTCATCTTTTCTCTTCCAGGATATTCTGGTATAGATGACCGCACTATGACCACCCCAGCTCATGCATGATTCTGCAGGTTTGTTTATAAGATGACTTATTTTGAGAAGAACTTTTTGAAGTTCTTGTGAGTGCATTGCATGGTATTCCTTTTTAAACTGGTATTTCAGTTGGAATAATAAAAGGCTGTTATTAAGCACATTTGGTGAAATGTGTCTCATACACCACCTGTTTGCTTGCCAAAACTAAAGAAAGAAATATCACTTGATATGACCATTGACATGTCTCTTTCTGAGTCAGTACAGTAAGCTAGAAATGTTGTCCAAAAGAATCATCGATAAAGACACCAAAAGATTTTGGAATGCCAAGTTCCAAATAAACAATTACCCCAATCCCCGATCTACGACGCACGGTGAATCAACCTTGTGCAACTTTTTAATCCTTACAGTACCAACAAGTTTGCAAATGTTCACGTATCACTAAATTTTTTTTTTGCAAGACGAGATTTTGAACAAAGTGCATGTTTTCCTTCGTCTTGAAGTGACAGTAAACTGAAGCTCCTAAATAGCGCCATCTTTTAACAGGATTTGAAAAGTGTCTGTGCCTCTCATTTTCCCATCATGCTCCATTCTAGTTTGCAGAAGCTTAGAATGTACCTGCAGGCAATTTTCCACATTTGCCAAGTCATAAATAGTAGTTTGAAATGTAAAAGGTGCTTATTATCCAAACAAGCTGCTCATCAAAATTCAAAAATGAAATGGCATAAATTTTCAAATTATAATCTTAATTAAGCAATCACTGTAAAGAAGCGCTGTTCAAGTCCTATACATTAATGCAAACTTTATATTTATCTTTCATTGACCGGTTCTAAATATATCTGATCAATTCATTTTTTTTTTTTGTAACAGAATTATTTGATACAGTATCAAACTTTGGATGGCTGAAAGTGCCCATGGCACTGAAGGAAAAAAACTGGCTGATAAATCTGATTTTTTCTTTCACCCTTCACTCTTTGTTAGGCATTTCACCTGCCATGTTTCACATCAATTCTATCTTTTCTCCAAATCAGTCTATTGCCTTGGAGGGAATAAAATATACATATGGAACTTTTGGTCTTGATGACTTTTTTTTCCCCTCTCAGTGAAAATGTCCAAGTTCAAAAGTACAATTACTATTTAACATTTTGACAGGATTATAAGAATGATCGAATTGATTCTTTATTAGGCTTAGAATGAGTTAAGAAAAAAAGCCACTGAAAAAACACTGAAGAAACCTAAAATTTTACAAAGAAATAGAGGAGCAATTCCAAAGAAATTCCATTCTACTCATCTAAATAATATTATTTCAAATTTTCATTAGGGATTAACTTTCAGGTATATCTTTCTGTTGTGAGATTCATCTATACATGTAGATGAATTCTGACACAAAATAACAGAGAGAGGTGAAATAAATTCAATCAGTCTCCGTGCTAGGCTAGTCAGATCTAAACTAAAATGATAGACTGATTGATATGCAAATGTTGCACAGTAATTTGCAAGGGAACCAAAGTGTGACTAATTCAGTTTTAATTAAATCTCACATTCATTTTATCAACCTAATAAAGCAGTAGAATGAAACAATCACTATGCAAAAGTGAATAAATTAGTAATTTCTTTCTATCTCTGCTTCAAATTGATAACCTTGATGTCAAATTGGGCCTTGTCCTTGGACGTATTTAATGTTTGTACATGTACATACCAGGCTTTCATGTTCTCAATAGCATCCGTTTTTTTTTATTTTGGAACAATATGTCAATTATAAAAGAGTTTATTGTTTTGAAGGTGTGAGTCAGACGGATTGAATGCAGAATAGCGATGAATTTGATGGATTTTTGACAGGGAAACGGATGAAGAGTTTTCAGAACATAATTAACGACCCCCCTTACGAGCTCGAATGCCCCCACCTACTTTCGATGAAATGCATGATACGAAGCGAAAACAACTGACCATTTCAGCGTATCGTTACAGCAACCCACATGCTTGTGTGCAATAAAGCCCCCTTGATTACCAGCAAATATTCAAAATATTTCAAGTTCACTCAGGTGATATATTTAATGGCTCCATGTACTTCACATGTAGTCCTTTATACAGGGACATAGAGTACATGTATACATATTTTATGGAATGGGTGTTAAGAGATTGGGAGTAAAATTATTAACCTTGAAAGACAAGAGGGAGAGAGAGAGAGAGAATGGAAAGGGAGGGAGGGAGGGAGGGAGGGAGGGAGGGAGGGAGGGAGGGAGGGAGGGAGGGAGGGAGGGAGGGGGAGAGGGAGGGAGGGAAGGAGGGAAGGAGGGAGAAAGAGAGAGAGAGAGAGAGAGAGAGAGAGAGAGAGAGAGAGAGAAATGGGGGTTGGGGGTCCAGGGAAGGATGAAATGAAATAATTGTTGGTTCATGCAATGTAGTACATGTTGTCTGCTATCTAGGGAAGATCTGAAAACATTCAACTTCAACCTTCAGCATTTCATAATATGAGCTGCTGTGCCTTTCTACAGGATCTGTCATTCAAATACATGTAATTATGTCCTGTCTCCAGCTGGTCACATATCATACATGTAATGATAGAACAATTCTGTAGAAAAGGTACTTGATCTAAGAAAGTAATTAGCATTAATAATAATGATACATATTTCTAATGCGCACTGTCTGGTGTAGTACCACTCGTCTCAAGGTGCCACAATCATATGTCAACAATACTCAAGGGTTATCTTAACAAAACCAAACAAAGGAAAGAAAAAAAGCACTAACATTAATAATAATAAGTATTTCTAATGCACACTTTCTTGTATAGTAGTACCACTCAAGGTGCTACAATCATATGTCAACAATACTCAAGGGTTATCTTAACAAAACAGAACAATGAAAAGAAAAAAGCACACACACACACAAAAAAAACCCCATATCAAACATGTACAATTATATTCTTAATAGCTCTGAATGAAAAGGAGCTTCTTGATTAGAATATATATTTGTAAGCATAAATACATTTTCTACATACTTGTAGACTAAGTTTATTGTCATCATTTCTACAATTCTTTAGAAAAGTTATTGGCTTCAAGAAAATCATAAGCATTGGCATATTAGTGAACTCAAATACATTTGCTACATATATCCCTGGCCCCTTCTCTTTTTCCTGCCCTACTTTCATAATCTTCTATGCCAGCTGGTTCACAATCCAAAATTAAACAAGATCGGAACTTGGAAGGATTATGAAATGATGTGTGCGAATCGCAATGGGCCACTTCAAGTTCGGTGTTGAAAGCTGGTGTTGGTGTTGGGGCAAAACTAGCACCAGCCACAACACCGAACCTGAAATGAAGCTGGTGCTGGTATTGACTTCACTAGGTGTTGAGCTATCAATAATGTGATTGGTATTATCTTTATAAACCCAAATTCGGTGTTGGGGCTAGAATCAGCAGCCCAATTCACGCGCTCAACACCAACACCAACACCAACACCGAACTTGAAATCACTCATTGTACTTTATGGAGGGGGTCGATCCAGGGCCCTTAAAGTGGGCCCCGAAAGCTCTAGGGTTCTTAGATGCTCTCTTACTCTAGTGCGATCTCAGCCATACGTAGAAGCATTTTCAAACAAAGTTTAGTACTTTGTTTGTTTGTTTGCATAATTTTGCTTGAGAATTATTATATATTCGCAGAACTGAGAGAATATTGATTTTCAAACCTAGTCACTGCTACCTGTACACTGTACATGTTTAGTTTGCAGGCACAAAACCCTGGTCATAAAAGAGTGTCTGCACTATAAGACTACCATAGGCCATGTACTATAGCTGCTCCTGACAACGGTAGCTGGGCTAGGCTTCTCTCAAGGCACAATGATTTTCTGTTAAAGTGTCAAATTAAGGTCTGTGCTTGCAGACTAGTACATGTTATTCATGTGGATCACCCTGTATATTTATGTGTGATAAATCTAAACCATTCTGGTTCTGAGTCCCTGGACGACCATGAATAGCATCACACCTTGTTGAGAAAGTTACAGTGATAAGGGCTTTTGGGGTAGGCGTCTTGTAGTCTGCTGGCATACAGGATGTTCACAAACGAACAATTTATACCAAAACGGTATATCTATATGATGAATTTATGCGTCTGAACGCTGACTAACGAAATGTTGTATAACGGAACTAGGGTCAGAGCAACTAGAACTAGAACTCGATAACGAATCACCGTTCAGTGTCTGTCTGAATTACGTATGGCGACCATAGAACGGTATAACTGGGGGGGGGGGGGGGGGCTTAATGTGAGCGCGCGAAAGGTGACCTACATGGATGAGGGGGCTAGCAGCAACCATAACAACATGCGCAGTGGAAAACTGCGCATCTATACAATGTTTTTTCTAATGGGTTCGAGATATATGTGTGTGTCTGAATGGCCCGTAGGCTATACAATAAAAATTATATACAACGTTTCTTTATCGAGGTTCGTTATAAACGTTTTGCGTCTGAAAGGGGAATAGACTCTACGTGACATATACACAACAATGGCTTCACATAAATATTAGATTTCAGTTTTTAGGGTCCCTTTGCATGGCCCCTGTTTGAAATTTCAGATTTTGTGGGTCCGGAATTAAAATCTAGGGTCCCATGTGTATTACAAGACTCCTGTTAATGTAAATGTAGAGCCTTGCATTATGGTCTTATATACAAGTACATTATAGGAAAATGATATATAAGTCGCTAGCATGCTTAAATGTAGGGATTATAGCTACCAATAAGTTGAAATATATTCCAAATTTTTAAATTTTGCTATCGAGTCTTTGTCTAGTTTTTCACAGCTTAAAGTGTACCAGTCGTATTCAATCATATTGGGAGTGTATTTAAACTTGCAATTTCTTTTTATAGAATCAACATTTAAAACTCATATTTTGAATATAGTATATCGACATAGAACCCCTGAAATACGGAGCAAAATATTTCTTTGGCGATAGGTACATTTCGCAGATGCCATTTTTAGGCTTTTGCCTGATTTCTTCCTGTGATACATGTACTGTATGCACATGTGTATATCTTTTATATATCAGGCTTCATTTTTTATAAAACGTAGGAGACCTCAGAGTGTGGTTACATGAAAAAATTTAAAATATGTAGAGCCTGCATGTACGTTTGGGAAAATTTTAAAGCTATGATGTCATACAAGTACATGTATTGCATTACTTGTGTTGTGCTTCAGTAAGAGAAAAAGGGAACACTAGAGATCTACATCATGTATGTACCTATGCTCCCATGCAGATAGCCTTTGCAGTAAGTGTGTGCATTGAAAACGGAAACTGAATACAAACAAAACATACATAAGAACACTAGAGACAGGGCTTATGAGAGATGGAGAGATAGAGAGATACAGGGAGAGAGAGAGAGACTAGGAAGAATAGAAATGCTTGTGTACAGTGTAAGTGCTGAAAGCACAGAGAGAGAGAGAGAGAGAGAGAGAGAGAGAGAGGAGTAGAAATGCTAAGTGCAGGGAGCACATAGAGAGATAGACTAGGAAGAATGGAAATGTTAAGTGCTGGAAGCAGAGAGAGAGAAAGAGAGATTTATAAGGAAGAGTAGAAATACTGAGTGGAGGAGCACAGAGGGGGAGAGAGAGAGAGAGAGAGAGAAAGTTCTGAGGAACAGAAATGTTGAGATTGTTGCACAACCTACAGGATTATTAGCAGGCTGGAATTAGGACAGACGTTGAAAGAGACGGAAGAGAGAGAGAGAGAGAGAGAGAGAGAGATATATGAAAGGACACAACAGAAATACTAAGATTGTTGAGTAGAGGATTACCAACGGGCAAGAAACACATACATGTACACAATGCATGCATGCGGTTGGCAAGTACTGGAATAATGCTTCACAGTCAGTTGAAGAATTAAATCCGTGCTGACTCTTGGGGGCGAATCCTATTGATGCGAAGAGAGCCACCATTGTTCCCAGGAATGCCGATTGAACAATGGCACAAGGGTGAATACAGAGGGTGTATTGTCAAGCCGGGATTGTGTACGAGGAAAGGTATACAGTTTACAGTATGTATAGTCTCTACAAAAAAAAAAGAAAGATGAAAGAAAAGATTGTCCCCCCAATGTGTCTTCATCTGTCGTCATGTGTGTGTTTCTCTCTCTCTCTCTCTCTCGCTCTCTCATTTCCTTTCTCCTTTTTCTCTTTAATACATGAAACCAGAATCTATTCTGAATTGCAAAAAAAGTGATGTGATTCATTTATTTTGCAGCATGCAACTCTCTGATGTCTCTGAACCACTTGCAAAACCAGTTCGTAATTACAATTTGCGCATGTGCAGATATTAAGGTCATTTGTGCCGAGTACAATTGACTTTTGTACGCTTTCATCGCGTGTGCACGATGATGCGCGGCAGTATGATTTTATTTGTTAACAAGTAACGCTGCCACCAAAACAGATGCGCGTACTGTATGTGTACAGATTGTGGTCATTTCAGGGTCATTTAATAGACCGCTTCTGTAACACTGTATACAAATTTATGCACATATATTCTCTGAACACCTAGTGACGAGCTATTCCATTAACCTGCTTTTTATAAATGAGCCTCAATGCTTGGAATCCAGTTTGCATACATTATTTGTTGCTATGTCTGGCAAGCCTCCGGCAAGCTTTCAGGTTGTCAAGAACAACCTTTGTTTGAAAGGTATGTATAAAATTTGCATACATTACTGAAGTGGTCTGTTACGAACTGGCTGATTGGGGAAGTTTGTTTCACCCTAACGCCTCTTGTTCTCTCTCTCTCCCTCTTTCTTTCTCTCCTCACTCTTCTCTTGCCCTCCCTCCTTCTCTTCTCTCTCTCTCTCTCTCTCTCTCTCTCTCCCTCCTTCTTTCTCTCCTCACTCTTCTCTTGCCCTCCCTCCTTCTCTTCTCTCTCTCTCTCTCTCTCCACACATGTCTGTAGTCTTGTTTATATCTTTTTATTTGACTTGAATCTCTGCATTTCCTTTAGTTCAGCTTTCATTATTGTAACGTCCTTGAAATATAGCATATAATAAGACAAATCATGACCTGGAGGTTTTACGACAGTGCCCGGCCACCGTTTGTGTACAAATTGCCTCCAGTTTGAAAGGGTTTCTGACAACAGCCTAACAGATATCTGCAGTAGAAATGGTCCATATCAGGGTTCGTTTCATGAAACTTGCTAGCAGTAACAACTGCCCCATTTCTATGACAAATTTACTCTCAGCCAATCAGATTCAAGGATTTCAGTAGCTTATAACAATTATCGTAACTTGTTACTGATAACAAGTTTGATGAAAAGGGGCCCAGATGTCGGAAATTTACAGGCTTCTAGATAAATTATGTCGTAATGAACTGGTCTAGTGGATAAGTCACTGAACTGTGGATCCCAAGGTATAGGGTTTCAGTCCCTGCCATTTCTCATACATGTATGACATTAACCTCTTCTCTGCCTTCAAGTTTTAGAAGAATTCTCAGGAACTATCATAAATGACCTTTGAATTATCCAAAACCGACCTTTTAATTATCATAAATGATCTTCAAATTATCAAAAACGACCTTTAGATAAAATTCTGACTTGGAATGCTTTGTCTTTCATCATGCAAAGCTGAAAGTTGGGACCAAACTTTCATGTTACGTGTTTGTGTAGTCCCATATATGCACATTCTTGTGTTCAGTGCATGTGACTTTCAGCAATATCTATTTAATTTCATATTGATTTGATGATTCCCAGTATACACACCAAGTCTTGTGCAATCCATAACCAACCTTTCCCGATTGCTTCCATACAGTTTCTTTCTCTATTTAAGCGCATAACCAGAACTCAGCTTTACCTTTAAATATCCAACCTTTGGATATAGGATCCAAGTCTTTATAAGTCTTCTACGATTGATGGTGAATAGAATAAGACACCTGCGGGAGTTTCCGCACCTTAGAAGAGAGAGAATAAGGAGAGGAGATGTAATGATTTAACTCTTTGTATGCCACATAAATACTCTTTTATGGGATTTGTGTGTAACGTCTGTGCCAAATGGCACAATGGCACTGTAAAGTGTTAAAGCTGAGGAAAGCCTTGGTCCTTTACCAAGGAGTGTTTAATCTTCTTTTCTCTGATGAATGCAGAGATAGATCTACATACCAATGTTTGTCTGGTGTACTGACTTTGGCTTAGCACAGCTCATCTGCATATAACGGTCCACTCAGAATATTATCAGTAAGTTGTAACCAGATCCAGTAGTATGATTTAGGCATACATGTGAAGGTAAGTTTAAGCCTACATGTACATACATGTACTATGCCTAAATCAGTAAATGTAGGAAGAACAAACTGAGTTCAGCACATGGAAAGGGAGAGTGAAAAAGAGAGAGCATTTAGAATATTACAGCTAAAGAGATACAGTGGTATAATAACTAAATAGGCATACAAGCCTACATGTACATGCATATTATAATATACATGTACATGTAGGAAAAACCAACTGAGAACATGCACATGGAAATTAAGGGAGATTGAAAAAAGAAAGTTAGGGAAGATAGAGCAGAAAGAGAGAGGGAGAGAAAGAGAGAGGGAGAGAAAGAGAGAGAGAGAAGGAGTGCCGATTGAATCGAAATGAGAGTCACATAACATGCATGCAAGTACATGCATTGAGAAGATCAGTTGGAGAAAAACAGAGAGAGAGAGAGAGAGAGAGAGGAGAGTGCTGAATGAATGGAAATGAGAGTGACATAACATGCATTCAAGTACATGCATTGAGAAGATAAGTCGGAGAAAGAGAGAGAGAGAGAGAAAGAGAGAGAAAGAGAGAGAGAGAGAAAGAGACAAAGATTGAAGAACACATAAGCAATGTACATTAGATGCGAAAGTGCAGTGAATATTTTTTTACACAGTCCTTTCAGTCTGCATCATTAAATACATGTACATTCAGTTGCAGAAATTGCAGTGTTTCCTCACAAAAAAAAGTAAAGGGCAAGAAGACTTTGGTGGAAAAGATGAACAAAATCTTGAAATGATTGAGATATAGAAGATACATGTATTTAGAGCATCCATTATTTTTTTTTCTAAAGGTGCAAAACAGAGGTACAATTCTGAAGAGAATTATGCAGTTGAGGAAAAAATGTGAATTGCGGATATTTGCGGTCAGCATTGGTTCAGGGACTTTCAATGAAGTCTTTAAAAGTTGATGAATGTAGGAATCCCATTCGGTATTTCTCTATCGTTGCCTGTTCACACTAGCGAATATCTATACAAAATTTGTAGATATGGAAACGTATAAAGAATCATTGTGTACATGTGTATATGATCCCCTAAAAGTATCGCAATTAAGAGAAGTTGTACATGTCCAGTGTATAAGAAACTAGTTTCCAAGAGGTCGGCCGACACGGTGACACCATCTTCTTTTTTAGTGTCAACATTTGTCATGGTGTTTCTCCTTGGTTGCAGTTCACTGTTTGCTCATGATATACATGTACCCTACCCTGTAATATATATGGTTTTCGTATGATACTACGTTCGAAGTGGAAGTAGACCTTGATTCGTTTTCTTTACCAAGTTTTAATTCAAAACAATGCTCAAACCTCTCTTTTGTCACATTATATGATTTTTTTTTGGTGATGTTTTATTAAATACAACTTTATACCATGTTTGGACTACATGTATGAGATATTGTTAGCTACATGTACATGTACATACCTGCAGAGCCATCCTGCACAGTTTGATCAACTTGTTTTCCTTTTTTTTTTTGTGCTTGCCTGGCAAAGCAACATACACTGTTTTGTTACCTACTGGAGCCAAATTGGCCAAACTCTGTGTTGGCCAGCTCTGACTGTATGTACACAGGCTTCTCATCAAGATATGTGATGGGTTGTGTTAGTCTGAAAGGGGAGGGGGCCAATATAATCCAATCATCTATTCCACCGGTTGATTATGGAAGGTGGGATAATGGAGATAAGTATTGTGGTTAGGGATGTATTGTGAATGACCACTCAACCCCTTTGCAGTGATTTTTAGTACTAAGTTAAAGGTTCCCTTTTATGGAATTACAAAGGAACTTCAATTAGTAGACTTTTCTACTGTGAATCCAGATCTGTCAACCATTTTACCTGAATTCCATTCATTAATCTGTAAACTTGAAAATAAAAAATTAATTGGGAACGCCCCTAAAAATTTTGGAAAATCGGTCCAGCGATCGATGACGTCATGTGACGTCACACTCAGAATGCTTGACTCCACGCAAGCTGAAAGTGTGTGTGTAGGCTATTGAACTTCGTGTAGATCCTAGCTTCGACTTCGTGTAGATCCTAGCTTCGACTTCGTGTAGATCCTAGCTTCGACTTCGTGCCATTACAGCCCTTCATTTTAGTTTTTTTTAAATCCTATATCAACGAACGATAACATCTTCTTCAGACAGAAGAAATAAAAGAGGAACTAGGGGCACGGCCGTATTTGTTTGAACCAGACAAGTCGGATTCTGATTATATGACAGAGACGTCCCTGATTTCAATAACGGAGAAGATATCGACGGGAGACTTGGGAATTATAACTAGTAATTCCTTTTGATAATTAGATTGCCGATTAAATTTTAATTTACGCATATCCACCAATTATGAATCTTGTTTGCGCTTGCAAAATGCCCCAGTCCTGATGAGGCTGAGCTGATAGCTGATCGAGGCAGTGAGCTCGACGTGCGCAGGTGTACACGCCGTGCCGTTCGGTCGTTCACCTGCTGACCCTGCCTGGCCTGGGCTTGGGTAGGGTTTTACTGGTGCATGGGGTGGTAGCGTTTTGTTTCTAGTAAATTCTAACATTGATATCCAGAAAACCCTTAGCTCTCCTGTTACCTTGCATGTTTTCATTGTGCTGCTATGAATAATAAGTACCGGTAGACTAAGTTAGTGTAGGTACAGTGATAGTTGATCAATAGATATATGATCAATAGATACCGTAGATCAAGTTTGATTTTGGGGATGGCATCTTGCTTCAGGGACGGCCTCTTCTTGATGCCAAACGCCGCATGCAGCCCCGTACTATCGAGGAAGTCCTCCGCACAAATGTGCTCGGAACACACGGACACTGCGGTCACTCGGCCCCTTCCAATTGACGCGAGTTAGTTTTACTTTTGAGGTCCATTTTCTTCTAATATTTGGGTCTTTGAGGAATAAATGTAGACTTACACCCTCCTTTGTGATGTTGCTGCAACCTGCAAAGACACAGCGTTGCGGCATACTTCGATTTAGAGGTGGTTTTCGAGGTGGTATATAACTGCAAGTTAGTTTGCACGCGTGATATATGCAAGATATTGTAAACAAGCACCGGCGATGTCGGTTTGTGACGTCACACGTCAATCATGCTCGAAGAACGAGAATTCGGGGTTTAAAAGGGGGCGGAGCTTAGCAGACTCGTTTAGGCCTGAATACGTGGGGAAAATATTATTTTAAAAATATTCAGATACGTATTCGTTGCAAACGGATGTCATTTTTCAATTTAGATGAGTATCATGTACAAAATAACAAGAATTAGAATTTCATAAAAGGGAACCTTTAAAGAAGCATGAGTGATTCACATTTTCAGGAGAAATTTTATAAAATACTCTTAATTCTTGATCCTAGTAGTAAAGACTCGCCATTTATCATTTTTAAACAAGTATATTGAAAGACTGGTACTTTTTAAATATGCAGTTGTTTGGACCACAAAAAAGGCAATAAAACCTTTAAAAAGTTTTGAGAAATGTGAAGCCTTCTCGAAGAATGTATAGAGATATGCACTTCTGGTGCAAGTTCATGTTTAAATAACTCATTGCATTACATGTCTACTGCACATGGTAATCAACAGTAGATAATTTTCAGATGATAATTCTGAAAATATGCCTCTGAACTTATTCGCAGAATTTCATGGGATTCATTATTCATTTTTCAAAAAATTTAAGAACTTAGTGGTACCTTTAAAGCTTGTTGCATACCTTTTTTAAAGCTTGTTGCATACCTTTTAAAAAAAAAATAGCAGTATGTATTTGACAGAAATATCTTGGGTCAAGGGGTTATTATTGCATTTTCCCCACAGTTGAACTGTCGAAAATTTAGTTGTGTAGGCAGTAAAATGGCCTGTCCATAAGGGTCATATGAGTTTACATGTAAGCAGGACAAGTTTTCAAATTTGTTATCATTCTGATGAACAAAGCCGCACGGAAATTGTCTACATTATTAGACGGAGGTTACTAGAGTGTTACAGAACATAACGACCTAGAAAAATGAGTAAAAATGCAACATTTTTAAGTATTCTATTCCATCTAAAGAAAAATAAATGGACGTGTACTTTGGTTCTGACTTACATTGTACTTGTATGTAAGTCATGAAGAAAATGTTCACCTTAAGACTGAAAAGAAACGAGATCAGAAAATTCATTATCTCCATGGCAGTGGGAAAAATTATCTTGAATGCATGTTTTTGCTTGATTTGTGGTTACAGAAATTCCTTGAAATTGATGTATTACATGTATCTTCAGCCTTCAGGTATCAATATTTGTCATTACATACCTTGAATTTCTCGTGAACCATTAATAGATTCATACCCATTGTTTATGTAAAAGCGTAGTAATTAAGCACAAATGCTCCATAAAGCCACAAACTCACATGCTCACATTGCTATCTTATTGCTCATTGTTTACAATACAATGTACATGTATGCAGTTCATATGTACTTTTGGTACTGACATATCAATGTAGCTTTGCCAATTTACAGGTACACACAGATTTGTCAAATGGGCAGGGCTGGTACGGACAGACGATCTAGTCTCTTCATTTACAGGGTGTATGCTTTATTTTCTAGTACAACCTCGTTTCACGCACGGTTAGGTCGCAGACAATAGAACCGCATATCCTGTCTTTCAATATTTCACCCCTTTTTGGATGCCATCGTGTAGGGCCTGCCTGTGACTCACATTTTTCTACCAGTTCTCAGGAATGAATTTGTGGAGGAAAAGTGGAATTGCACATTTCTATAAATTTCAATGTGTACAGATTGCCGTTGACTTTTTAGTAAAGTAAGAATTCTGGATAGCGATCGGATAGATGCATGAACTCTGTTTGGATTTAGTGAGGAATGTTCAGGTTCGACTCGCTGAAAATCAACTTTATAGCCTGTTGAATGACCGTCTGTATGTGTGGTGTATGTAAGTATTACTGAAGTTTTCTTCTCATACGTTACAGACCTCTACTAGGCTTCAAGAGACAATCAACTCCCTTGTGTACATGTACATGATTAGTTTTGAATTTTGTTTTTACATATACATGAAATCACAGACTGCCCTGTTATTATATCGCCACTAAATTCACAAAGTGGCACAACCTCCCGCGGATCTTTCAAAACGCATTCCAAGAAAAATGCGATTCTAATTTTTGCATGTTGAAAACAGCAAATTTGACTTGTTGATATGTGTTAGATTTGATAAATTATATATACAGTATGTTAAGAATGAGAAGAATCTTGTCTACCCATTCATGTAGAAAAATAGAGTTGTTCATGTGAAATGTTAACAGTTCGAGGCTGCAAATATTTGTGTCACTTCATATCACTTTGTGAAAAAAATAATATGCATAATCTGGTATGCACCGTATGCATTTTTGTATTCGCAAAGTGAACCGATTGTGCTTGCCACGCACTATGCATTAATTCGCTTTTCAATTTTTTACGAAATGACACATTGGATTGGCGTGTGTACCGTGTGCGTTATTTAATACATTGGCTCCATTCACCATAACATAAAAACGTGTCACTTCGTGAATTAAATGGTTGGCCTTTTTGAGGTTCGTGTCATTTTGATCATTCTGGTTTTTTGCAGAATAAATTAAAATTGATACTTGAAACTTCGTTATGTGATAAATGATGGAAAATAGATGCTAAAAATTGAAAAAAATGAAATTTGATATTTTACGCTATTTTTGGTGTTAGTGCCACTCTTCGTAAATTCAGCAACGATATAGTGCTATATAGTGCTTTATTTTATGTGTGCCTACATGTACATGTATTTTACAGTGTCCTAATGGTAAAAATGTCTGACAGTGAAGAGAAAGAAAAAAAAAATGTTCCTCAATCTTTTAATTTTGTCATTTTACAGAAATTTGCCTTCAATGCCCTAAAATTCCCATCTGGTTAGAAATTACATGTAGATAGTTTAAAAGGGGGAAGGGGGGGGGGATCTCACACCCCTGTACCCCCTCTATTGATGCCCCATCTACTATCTCTCTCTCTAAAAAATGAATTTTCACTCTGTTTTCTCTCTGTGTGAGTCACATCAGTTATTACTCCTTTAGGAGTGAATATCAAATGAATATGGAGTGCTCTCTAGATTGAAAAGATTGAATTTTCACTCTGTTTCACTCCCTGGGTAGTCCCATCAGTGATCACCTGATATATTTTTATAGTATGGGTTCACCTGGGCCCTCTTGCATAAAAAGTTGCGATTAAACGTAACTCAAAAAATTAAACGCAAGTCCCAAATACGCGATCCTGATTGGGTGAAAATTGAGTTGCGTTTAATCGCAAATTTTTATGCAAGAGGGCTCTGGTCTGCTTATTATATCTAACAATCTTGTGATATATTTACAGTCTGATTTTCTGCCTACTATCAGTGTCTCCTGGAAGATAAGGTTGGATTAGAGCCGGATGTATCCAAACACAGCAGTACGTTTAGCACATTCTTATGCAACCATCATGTTGGGTACCTTAACTCCCACTCTGCCATTGGGTCATATTGATTATCACAAATGAACTCTTGAGGGTCAGATTTTGAAGTTACATGTAGGCCTACATTCTGTGTTAAAATGGACATGAAATACCTTCTATTAGAATCACCTTTGTGTCTGTTTCAGGGATACAATATCCATGCAGCTTTTTTTCAGTCAATTTATATGATATAATGTGACATTCAGGACTTAACCCCCCCTTTGCATGATAAGGGTTAGTAACAGAAATTGATCGAATAGTATGAAAGGTATCTCTGGCTTTTAAAAAAAAAATCATAGGACCTGAGTTACAAAATGATTTGTATTGAAGAAAGTCATTTGCTGCAAATGATAATTGGTTATTCATTCCTTTAATAGTGAATCAGTATGTGAATAAAGAGTGTGTGTTTATCACACTCTTAACCCTTTCAAGACAATTGACCACATTTTGTGGTTTGGCTTAATAACTTTTGATTAAGAGCTCTAAAAATTATACCAGATGCATGAGTAGAAAGAGCAAAAATTTCTGCACTCACTGTGTCCATTTTTGTTACATGACCATATTGTGTTCGATGCCAGGAATTTAAAAAAGGAGATTAAGCTTTAAAATCCTTAAATTGGCAACACATTGAGAGATTCAAAATCATTGTTTTTTATCAAAATTGGCCATTTTTCCAACTTTTCGACAAAGTTTCTAACCATGTGTAATGTTTTCAAAGACATTACATTTTATTAGAACCATGTAACACTAACAGAAAAATATTATTGTTGCCAATTTGAAGAAAAAAAGTGATCAATTTAGCCCTTAAATAATTCCTGTCCTGAAAGGGTTAAAGATCAAAGCAAGTCCAAACTGAAAGGAATTTAAGAAATACAATGTACCTGCTAAAGAAAAATCAACTGACAAGGTCACTTTTGGAAGATTTCGAAAGAACAAATACAGATTCCCAATTTCATCCGCTCCGTCACTGCATCAAATCGTTTACCTTTAACAGCTTTTTTAGTCCTTTGCCCAACTCTATGTACATTGTACAAACAGAAATCTGTTTCCACAGAACAGTAAAAAGAGTTATACTCTCTTTCTATCTCTCCTTCTTTGAAGCTCTCTCTCTCTTTCTCTCTCTGGTTCTCTACCCCTGTCTTTCTCATGATTCCATATATTTTTCTTCATTTCACATTTTATCTACTTTTCACCTATATCATGGACCTACCCATGCTTATATATATATATATATATATTCTCTGTGTCTGCTTGATTTTATCTTGTGATCTCTCTTATCTACCCCCTCTCTCTCTCTCTTTCTCTGTTTCTGTCTGTCTGTCTGTCTTTCTGTCTTTCTTTCTCTCTGTTAGCCTTCTGGATCAGGTTAAGAAACAGGGTCTCTGACTTGTAGCAAGCAGTTTGACACAAAACCTTTGATATCTCCTTTATTTGACAGTACATGTTGCAAAAAGGGTTCGTTTTTAAAACGTTGAGCACGATGAACGTGAGAGAACTTGGACCAAAGTCTATGGGAAATGTATATCATATCAAAATCAAATCATATATTTATTATGATTAGAATTAATTTTCTCCAATTAATTGGCACGTAGAGAAACATACATACATACAAGGCGGGCTAGGGCAAGTCCCCTAAGTACTGTACTACATGTATTACTGTATGACACTACTAAACAATACCTCAACTGTGATTTTTCAACTGGAACATGTATTGGGATAATGTGGTGTAACCAGACATTAATTTCAAGTATTATCAGGCCATGGGAACTGGCCGGCTTCCTAAATAAAGATGTTTGAGAAGATAATAAAAAGAACGAGGTGCTACTCCTAGTTTAGACCCACCCGGTCAAAGTACGATGGCCGCCCTTTGCCCGGCCTTGTTTGCTTGGATATCGCCATGTCTAAACCACAGACCCTATACACCCTTCACACTTCAGGGTTTAAAGAGAAGGTTGAGTCCTGGAAAAGGTGAAAGATAATTTGTTAGCTTTCTCATTCCTTTTATGTCAGTTTGGAAGAATTAATATCATAGTAGAAATGTCCCCCCAAAAGATTGCTCTTTAAATGCCCTCGTATTCAAAATATGAGGAGAAATAACGGACATGTTCGGGCCGAACATTCACGCAACGTGTGTGCAGTCCCATATACCCATTTCTGTGTGCTGTGCGTGTGTTTTTCAATGTGATGGGGTCGATTTCTTATCATTTGGATGTCTCCAAAACCTCACAGTATATACCAGTTCTTATGTAGACGTGATCAGCCTTTCCTAATTGCTCTGAGACAAGTTTCTTTTTCAGTGTAATTGCATGACCAGAACACAACTCGGCCTTTAATTATCAACTTGGTATGATGCACAATGAGAAATAATATTTCTCCCTTACAACTGAATTTAACAAAAGATGGATGGAAATAGACTTGGGGAATTTGAATTAAAGGCCTCATGTATTCTAATTGAATGCATTGTACTGTGATTGCTTAATTAAGTTTGTGATATTTCTGAAACTTGTTTCTGTAGTATTGTTGTATTCATTGCAGAATACTTCCTTCCTTAATATATTTATTAACTCTTTCAGGACAGGAATTATTTAAGTGCTAAATTGATCACATTTTGTTCTTCAAATTGGCAACAATAATATTTTTCTTTCAGTGCTACATGATTCTAATAAGGTGTAATGTCTTTGAAAACAATATTCATGGTTACAGACTTTGTTGAAAGGTTGAAAAAAATTGCCAATTCTGATAAAACAATGATTTTGAACCCCTCAATGTGTTGCCAATTTAAGGATGTTATAAGCTTATTTTCTTTTTTAAAATCCCTGCCATCAAAAACAATATGGTCATGCAGCAAAAATATACTTAATTAGTGCAGAAATTTTTGCTCTTTCTACTCATTCATCTGTATATTTTTTAGAGCTCTGAATCAAAAGTTATTGAGCTAAGCCACAAAAGTGGTCAATTGTCTCGAAAGGGTTAAATTGATTAAGTGAGGGAGAAAGGAAAAGATAGGAATAAATGAATGTTGATTAATCAGGATTATTGGGATATGATAATTTTTTATATTCAAAATGTATCTGTCATGTACAAAATAAACATTCTCTGATTGATATGGATATAGTTAACATGAATTCATTTCGGAGCAAAACGTACAGATCTGGGAATATATTGGCTATAGTAATTGCCCTCATGCATTGCTCATTAGTTGGTTATGTGCTACAGTAAATCAACAGCAGAAGTTCTGTGGCTGTTTTAGGGTGCGCTTACATTTCTTTTCTGCAGGAGAATTCAGGCTCTGCTGCTGGATTCGCACACCACGTGAGTGAGTTTTTAAACTGTTTCTGCAACCAAAAAAAACAAAAAAAAATCTCTGGAGTCAAACACAACCATGTTTTAAACTAAATGTGTATCAAGACACTGATTCTGACATGAAAAAGGAGCTCTAAACGCACCCTTGGAAACAAAATAATAGTTTATCATTACAACAACACATGTAGGAATGTGCTGTTTATTAATATTAATTGTGAACTTGTATAGTGTTATTCATTAGATGAATGTATGTTAAAGTGATTGATTAACTTTGTGAAAAATTGTAAAATCAGCTCAAATGCCAGTGAATTGTGTGCAGTCCTCTAACTACATATATAATTAAGGATATGTGAAAGTATGAGAGAAAATGGAACCCGTTTACTATCCTAAAAAAGAGAAAATCGCGATCAATCGCTAGCGCAAGTCGCTCGGCTTCTCCGCTGCGCTGCAGTCACAAAAACCAAGCACCAGCGCTTGGCGATTTCAGAGCGGGTTTCCAGCCCGTACGGTATTCTGTGATAGAGCGAGGTATGCCAACCGTAAGAGTTCTTTAGGGTTCGGTGGTACTCTATCCCGACATCACTGTTCAATCGTAAATATCTTGATATATAAACGACCGATCAGCTTATAAAACTCAGGCGATTCCTGTCTGAGCTAAAGGTTTGCAATTATGATTACAGCATTAGCTGGAACAGTGATTTTTTTTTTCAATCCTGGGCAAAGTTAATCAATGCCTTTAACCCTTTCAGGACAGGAATTATTTAAGGGCTAAATTGATCACATTTTGTTCTTCAAATTGGCAACAATAATATTTTTCTCGTAGTGCTACATGGTTTTAATAAAATGTAATGCCTTTGTAAACAACATACATTCTTAAAACCATTATCGAAAAGTTGAAAAAGTTGCCAATTTTGACAAATAACAATGATTTTGAACCTCTCAATGTGTTGCCAATTTAAGGATTTTAAAGCTTATTCTTGTTTTTAAAATTCCTGGCATCAAACGCAATTTGGTCAAGCAACAAAAATGGACACAGTGTGTGCAGAAATTTTTGCTCTTTCTACTCATGCATCTGGTATATTTTTTAGGGCTCTGAATACAAAGTTATTGAGCCAAACCACATAATGTGGTCAATTGTCCTGAAAGGGTTAATCAAAAGAAAACAGAAATGAGAGAGAGAGAGAGAGAGAGAGAGAGAGAGAGAATATGGAAATGGAAATGCCAATCGCCAGAAAAAAGAATACGAAAAAAATGTAGACAGAAGAATGTGGGAGTTTTTATTTGGGAAGTCTTTGACCTTGTAGATTAAGAGAAATGTTATGATTGTATTCAATATGAGAATGTCATGTTTTCAATGCATTTTTTCCACTCCATTTGAGCAGGGAACTGGAAGCGATTCCTTTGAGTCTAATGTGTGCAGAAGGAAAGTCTCGGGTTGAGTCGGCATAATGGATTGTTTCTGATGTTTGATCAGTCTAAGTTTACTTATTGTGACTTGTTGTATATTTCATCACTCGTTTTTCAACCAAAAGTAAGCATTCTGATCTGTTTTCATCAAAAAGGAAACATGAATATTCTGTTTGACTAGAGATCACCACACATGTTATGAGATTTAATTCCACATACTTTTACAATCACTTGTTATCACCTGTTTGAGAAGAATCATTAAAGCCATTTGACTCCTGAATCTTCTAATTCCCATAGGCTTAATACTGGGATGTGATGATACCTGTGAGCAATGGGTTAACCCTTTTGAGACAATTGACCACATTTTGTGGTTTGGCTCAATAACTTTTGATTCAGAGTCCTGAAAAATATACCAGATACATGAGTAGAAAGAGCAAAAATTTCTGCACACATTATGTCTATTTTTGTTACATGACCATGTTGCGTTTAATCCCAGGAATTTTAAAAAGGAGAAGAAGCTTTAAAATCCTTAAATTGGCAACACATTGAGAGGTTCAAAATCATTGTTTTTTATCAAAATTGGCAACTTTTTCAACTTTTTGACAATTCTTTTAACCATGTATATTGTTTTCAAAGACATTACCACTTATTATAATCTTGTAGCACTAAAAGAAAAATATTGTTGCCAATTTGAAGAACAAAATGTGATCAATTTAGAACTTAAATAATTCTTGTCCTGAAAGGGTTAAAAAGGATTTCAAATTTGGAGTATCAAGTAGCTGTTGGGAGCCAGTAGAGCATTAAAGGGCCAGTCTAATGAGAAATCACAGGGAAATGAAATCGTGCAGAATTTGCAAAAGGCTCGTTTACTTGTACACATAGCACGCCCGTTGTGCGAGGCCGTCGGACTAATGCCATAAATGATCGGACGGCACAAAGTTGACCGAACTGGAGCTAGGCGAATACTTCGGGTTTAACCGGTCCCGGGCCCTTAGTCTTGTAACTGGTCGTAACCTCGTTCACCCAAACAAGTTAAGTGTAATGCTGAAATATTTCCAAATACAAAACATGGTTTACTTCTGGTTGATTAGTCTAGCCATCGCTTCTGCACTGCCCTGCCGCGAGGCGTTGTCGCCACGATTACGTAACTACCCCCAGGCTCTACCAGAGAGCTGGCTTTGTAATAACATTTCCATATGTTTGATTACTTTCCCATCGCGCGAAATTTAAAACACAAGCCAGTCTTCACTGAACTATCTCAGAGGCGATCCAATATGAATCACATGTTTTAGCACGTGTGATGGAAGTCCTTGTATCGAAAGTGACACGAAGCTCCGAGTGTATTTTCCTCTCTCATCGGAAATCGCCCATGCAGGCCCACCAAAGTATCCCTTTAAAGTGATTTGGTAACTTTGTAGAGGCTTGATAAAATCTGAGCTGCCTGGCCTTAAATGCTATCAGTGTATGTAATATGGTGTAAAAATGAAGCCCAGGTAAAAAAACAGCACTTCAAAATCATCATATGCTTCACAAAAGTGACCGGAAATGCCAGACTCATTTTCCCCCATAGACTCAGTGTTAAACTAAAGTGTATGGCCATATGCTTTTGTAAATGGGAGTATTCAGTCATAGATATCTTAATGATAGCATTATATATTTGAAAACCTTCCTATGCCTGACTATTTATTTATCCTGCTGAACATCATTATACAAGACAGATATCAAAATTCAAAAATTCATTAAATCAAGCCTCCATAAAGTTACCAAATCCCTTTAATTCTGTGTTTAAATGATGAGTTAACCCATTGACTTACTGAATTCCTTAACTTTCATAGGCTTAATACAGGAGACACCCGGGTCAGTAGTCTATGGGTTAAAGACATGCTGTTGTAGATTCTCATGGGGAATTTGACACGATTTGGCTATTTACCCCATAACTGGGGTTATCAATCACCGATAGTGGACTTCACTTTTACTCTCGACAGGTCTTGTGTAATGCACGGGACCTAGCTCCCCAACTGCTTAAATTCTGCTCCGTAAGGAAAATTAATCATCATTAATAAAGCATCCAAAAGAAGACTGGCCTTTTTACAATCTCTCGAAGGAAGCTCCTGTTGTACCATCAAATTTTGAAGGCATGATAATTTCTGGCCTACACGAATTCATTCAATGCTAAAGAGTCGGAGTGTGCAAACTGCATGTATGACGCCATGCACATGTATGGCCTGGGGAGAGTATGTCTTTAAAGGGATTGATTAACTTTGTAAAAAATTCAAAAATCAGCTCAAATGCCAGTGAATTGTGTGCAGTCCTCTAACTACATATATAATTAAGGATATGTGAAAGTATGAAAGAAAATGGAACCCGTTTACTATCCTAAAAAAGAGAAAAAAGCTATAGCTTGGCGATTTCAGAGCGGGTTTCCAGCCCGTGAAGAAATAGGGATTCGTTCATTGTATGGTATTTTGTGATAGAACCGTAAGAGTTCTTTAGGGTTCGGTGGTACTAGTATCCAACATCAATGTTCAATCGTAAATATCCTGATATATAAACGACTGATCAGCTTATAAAACTCAGGCGATTCCTGTCTGACCTAAAGGTTTGCAATTATGATTACAGCATTAGCTGGAACAGTGATATTTTTTTTTCAATCCTGGGCAAAGTTAATCAATCCCTTTAATGCCCTTGTGCATTGTAGCTCTGAGCATGAATGCTCCATGTAGTTTCTATCAGGTAATAATTAGGCCTGGGATATGACTGTACAGAAGATCAGGAAGTGAATGTATATTAAAATCACCATGCAATCAGGTCAGCCTTTCTGTTTGGGAAGCGTTTCTATTGTTATCTTACTAGAACGTATCTTCAGGGCATTATCAAGGAAACATACATGTACATGTATTGTGATGTCTTGATTCAGTGATTTTTTGCTTTAGATGATCATTTCCACTTTGATACATTAAATCCTCTTCCTGAATACATGTGAGAGGGAGAGGCAGAGAGAAAGAGGGAGAGAGAGGGGGGGGGGGAGAGACAGAGAGAGATAGAGAGATGAGAGAGAGAGAGAGAGAGAGAGAGAGAGAGATAAAGATGGTGAGGGATTAACAGATTGGGAGAGAGGGGGAAAATAGAGAGGAGGGGGGGGGGGGGATAATGAAAGAGATAGAATACAGAAATTTAAGAGAGAAAGAGAGATTGAAAGAAAGATAGAGATAAAGAAAAAGAGAGGGAGAGATGGTGGCAAAAATAGAACGTGAAAATAGAAAAAAAAACAAGAACTTAATTGTCTGTCAATTATAGTTTCATTGTCCCCGCCGAACGAAGTTTGCGAGGGGACTATGAAACGGGCTCCGTTCGTGTGTGCGTGTGTGTGCGTGTGTCCGTCCGTGCGTCCGTCCGTCCGTGCGTCCGTCTGTCCGTGTGTGCTCAAATGTTAGAAAATGCTACTTCTCCGTCATTTCTTGGCCGATTTTGATTCTGATTGTTTTATCTGATAGGGCTTGGTGAGGGCTTCCAAACTTCTACACAGAATCGTGAAATTCATTAATTATGCAAATTCATGCAAATTTATTCAAAAGTGACGAAAAATGCTACTTCTCCTCTATTTCACATCGGATTTTGATTCCGATTGTTTAATCTGATAGGGCTGGGTGGGGGCTTCCAAACTTCTACACAGAATTTTGAAATTCATTAATTATGCAAATTTATGCAAATTTATTCAAAATTGACGAAAAATGCTACTTTCCTCTATTTCACATCGGATTTTGATTCCCATTGTTTTATCTGATAGGGCTGGGTGGGGGCTTCCAAACTTCTACACAGAATTTTGAAATTCATTAATTATGCAAATTTATGCAAATTTATTCAAAATTGACGGAAAATGCTACTTCTCTATTTCACATCGGATTTTGATTCCGATTGTCTTATCTGATAGGGCTGGGTGGGGGCTTCCAAACTTCTACACAGAATTTTGAAATTCATTAATTATGCAAATTTATGCAAATTTATTCAAAATTGACGAAAAATGCTACTTCTCTATTTCACATCGGATTTTGATTCCGATTGTTTTATCTGATAGGGCTGGGTGGGGGCTTCCAAACTTCTACACAGAATTTTGAAATTCATTAATTATGCAAATTTATGCAAATTTATTCAAAAGTGACGAAAAATGCTACTTCTCCTCTATTTTACATCGGATTTTGATTCTGATTGTTTTATCTGATAGGGCTGGGTGGGGGCTTCCAAACTTCTACACAGAATTTTGAAATTCATTATTCATGCAAATTTATGCAAATTTATTCAAAATGGCTGAAGGTTCATAATGTTTTCATGTTTTATATTTCAGTTGTATACATGCATTGTGGTATTCTCTTCTTTTGCATGCAGTAACATTATTATTTTATTCACTAAAGTTTTTCACTGAAGTTTTAAGGTTCAGGCTAGTTAATTTCCACAGATCTGCACTTCCGGCGGGGACATTTATTACGCATTGCGTAATTTACTCATTCACTTGTTTTTAGAAAGGATGGACAACGCTCAAAAAGTAAATATCATCTGTTTGGAGCCGGAAAGGCCTTAACTCTGTGTAAAGTAATATTATTAATGATAATACATATGATTTATAATGCACCAAATCCACTCTGTAGAGTGCTCTAGGCGCAGTGTAGAATAAAGAAGGGCATAAGAGTGTAGAAAGACAAGAGAAGAATGTAATGATCAATGGGAAGCATTGAACAAGTAAGTTTTTAGACTGCTTTTGAATGAATCTGGAGAATTGCAACTTCTAATAACTGTAGGTAGATTATTCCACAGCGCAGGACCAGCGTGGGCAAAAGCTCTTTCCCCCATGTTTTTGCAGATTTTTGAACAACAAGTTAACCAGAGTTGGATGAACGTAGTGATCTACATGTAACAGGAGTGTATTTACAAAGTAGACTTACATTATAATGAGGAGCAGAACCCTTGACACAGTGGAAAACAAGAAGTAAAATTTTGAAAATACTGCGATCTCTGACTTGCAACCAGTGAATTGATACAAGCTAATGCCCTTTTGGCTCCATACAGACAATATATTAATCTGTGTATATTGCTCTGCATGTAATACTTTCATATCTACTCCTGATGTTTACATGTATGAAAGTGATGAACTTGATTTTCTCCTCGTAGTATGAGTTTAACATTCAGTTCCTTTTAAACTCAACCGGACTTAGGAATGTACATGTGCTGTAAGGTTTCAGGTGAAGTTACATTTTTGTACAGGTATTCTTTATTTTTAAAAATTTGAATAAATACGATTTAATACTTCCCTTTCTAAAACTTTGAGCTGCAATAGTTAAAGGTACATGTAAAGTCAGACACGTTGCACACGTGTGTGATACTACCCTGTTTTGGTCCAGTGCGGTTTATTTCCCTTTTTTAGGGGAAGCGAGAGAAATTTGCTTGAATTTTCTCTGTAAGACTTTTGACCTATTGGCTACTGGAACTGGGTATGACCTATGGGAATGAGAGAATGCAGTAGTCAGCGCAACAGGTTGAATGGTTTTCTTGGGTACATGCCATTTGTGCTCGTATAAAGGCCACCGCACACCTTACGATCGGTCTGCGATCCGATTTCAGAAGAAAATGTAATATCATGTGACAAATCATTTATAAACGAAAAATATTTTTGACTGAGGGTCTGAATAGTCATACAGACAGTAAAATCGATAATACGGCTTTTGCCGAGTTTTCTAGTCAGTGGAATGGCCAAATCGGCTCTGAGTCGTCATGACGTCACAAAAATCGTACGACTGCCTACGATTGGAAACAAATTTTGCCCTTATTCCCTGTAGAAAGCTGACAGCTCACCAAAACCCTATGTTTAGTATTCATATTACTTGAATAGGGTAGATTCATTTGTTAAAATGCCAATATTTAATGCCATAGCGATTTATTTCACAAATCGGATCGCAGACTGATCGTAAGGTGTGCGATGGCCTTAGGAAATATATGTACCTTACTTTCAGGACTATGATGCAAGTGGACTAGATACGGGTGTATGCCATATTTTGGAATGTTGACAATGTTATATTCATAGAAGTACATGTAGTTAATCTTCCTGACATATTTCCTACACCACACTCTAATCATAAACAACACATTTTTGTCAACTTTCCGAAGTTTATTTTGGAAAGCAAAATATTGAACAATTTTGCATCGACTGTAAACAGTAAATGGATTAGGATGGTATGCAGTAGTTAACCCTTTCAGGACAGGAATTATTCAAGGGCAAAATTGATCACATTTTGTTCTTCAAATTGGCAGCAATATTTTTCTTTTAGTGCTACATGATTCTAATAAGGTGTAATGTCTTTGAAAACAATATACATGGCTAGGAATTTATCGAAAAGATTAAAAAAATGCCAATTTTAATTTTAAAAAACCCAATGATTTTGAACCTTTCAATTTGTTGCCAATTTAAGGATTTGAAAGCTTATTCCTCTATATAAAATTCCTGGTATCAAATGCAATATGGTCATGCAACAAAAATGGACAGTGTGAAGAAATTTTTCTACTCATAATCTGGTATATTTTTTTAGAGCTCTGAATTAAAAATTATTTAGCTAAACCACAAAATGTGGTCAATTGTCTCGAAAGGGTTAATGGATTAGGATGGTATGCAATAGTAAACATAAATCATCCCTCTGGAATTTAGAGAATGTTACAGAAATCATCATTTTCCAAAATATTTCACAACAATACACGTTTCGTTGGCCAAGACATGTTCAGTAAAGCATGTAATGATGCATTTCCTCAAAAATCACAAACTACTAAATGTAATTGATAATGCTCCTTGTTACCATTGTACAAATACCATGCAGGATTGAAACCTCAATCTAGAAGGAATTGGAAATATGCGAGTTACCGTGACAACTTGCAAAGATCAACAGAGAGGAATTGACCTAATGAATCGCGCGAAAATTGCTGAGCAAATAGAACAAGAACGGTGAACGATCAAGGCAAGATAAACGGCTTTTCATATTGATACGACACACAAACTTGTTTGGAATTGGACCCTCCATAGAAATTTCTAATAGAAAAGGACAAACAATATTTGGGGCATACATAAAATTCCTCTATCTATTCTGATTTACCGCTGTAAAGGAAAGAGGCTAACGAAAGGGCCATGGAAGCGAACGTTTCTGTCCACATTTCGTTGAATAGGGACATGTCACCTGATCTTTGACAAAGAACTTTATGAACTGGTATGAAATTCCTTGACACGGTGCAGCGATTATGCGAGATAATAATGCAGGATGAAGCAGTGCATCGGAATGGCGCAGTAAAGATTCTATTGTGTAGAGGGATCTATGACCTATTGCCTTGCCAAGGTACATCTTCATAACATGGGTCCGTTCATACAACCAGAATGATATGTTGGTTATGATTTGAAAGTATGACAGTGACTGGAAATTACTGCATGAAGTTTGGTTTGTAAGCAAAGTTCATAAAACCTGGGAAGAATTTTAACATCTACTTCCCTGTCATAATGTTAGAATAGAAGGTAATTGAAGATTTGATCGATGTACATGTATGTATTGTATGCATCTTGCATTGAGGTGTCTTCTTAACCCTTTCAGGACAGGAATTATTTAAGGGCTAAATTGATCACATTTTGTTCTTCAAATTGGCAACAATAATATTTTTCTTTTAGTGCTACATGGTTCAAATAAGGTGTAATGTCTTTGAAAACAATATACATGGTTAGAAATTTGTTAAATAGTTGAAAGAAATTGCCAATTTTGATGAAAAACAATGATTTTAAACCTCTCAATGTGTTGCCAATTTAAGGATCTCAAAGCTTATTCTTGTCTTTAAAATTCCTGGCATCAAACGAAATATGGTCATGCAATAAAAATGGACATAGTGTGTGCAGAAAATTTTGCTCTTTCTACTCGTGCATCTGGTATATTTTTTAGAGCTCTGGATCAAAAGTTATTGAGCCAAACCACAAAATGTGGTAAATTGTCTTGAAAGGGTTAATGAAACTGAAAAGGTTTAAATATTATGAATCTTTAGGCTAGATATTGTTTGAACACAGTGTAATTAAAATGTCTTACATGTACATAGATCTACATTTGTTATAAGAATAGTAAAAAAAAATTCAATTTTTAACCAACTTTAAAGACATGTGGGATTGAGCACAACTAAAATGATAACAGAACGAAGATGTGAATATGGCCTCTACAAGTTACAGTATATAGTGTAAATTAAAACAAAAAAGTTGAAAAGGTACCCTTTAAGATGCAAGATGTGAACAAAACGTTGAGAATATCATTACTTGCATTTTCTTTGTTTCTAATTTCTCTACAAGGGATTTTTTTTTTCTGCATGTCAATCTTTAAAAATATTAGTCAGGTACATAGTAAAGGAAAGCAGTTCTGAAACTAACAATGTTACCTGTATAAATAAAACTGGAAATAAAATCAAATGAAATAAAACACACCTGGCTTGTGTGTAGTCTGTTTTTTGAAGCATTCTTTTGAAACGTGGTACATGTATTCCAGATTCAGTCCAGTTTTGAAACGATTAGAGAGATTGAGCACAGCTGATGAAGCTTTAACAGAATGAAGCTTTGATAAATAAAAAACAACCAAAAGGTAAAATATTGAAGATGTGAATAGGACTAAGAGAATATCGCCTTGATTTTGTATGGCATTGTGTGGACGCACCTTTAAAAGTTTGCATTCTTTTGAAACGTCCTATTGAACGTCATAGTCCAAGGTTCAGTGCTCTTCTTTAGATGTAGGGCAGCATGATAGGGAGAGAGAAACAAACTATTAGCATTACTTCGGTAGGTGTGTTCTCGATACTGATTGCATAAAATTGTAGTGGCTTCTGTGGGGTGCCATTGCTTACTGTGAATGCCTACGGCATGCTGTTTTGACGTGATTATTGCGTTTTGGAATACTTCCGAAGTTTTGGTACGTTCGATTACATCCCGGATATGGGCTTGTGGAGTACTGTTTAATGTTGTAGACGTTACCTTCAGTGGTTACCTGTGACTATAAAATATACTGTCTTTACTCTTTGGATATTTTGATAGTTGCAGTCTCTTGTCATTCTAATCTTAAATGTGACATAGTCCTAAGTCCTGCAAAATTATCTTCAAACTCTCATTGCCTTCTGAAGTTATTTAAGACTTCAGCCTACAGTGTGGATTTTTCAGCAAAGTTTGCAGTAAGTTTTCTTCTCTTCACCCTTACATGTACATGTATTATTACTCTGAGGCTTTATACTCTGTGGAATCATCTTGGAATATCTATGTGATGCAATTTAGTTCAGTGAGAAAGTTTTTTGTGCGTTGTAAATCAAAGATTGAATCTACTGGTCGATATTACATGTACTTGGGAGTTGTTATTTGTGATTAATTAATGATGACTTCAGAAAGGAAATTTTGTAAACTTTACCAGAGTTGTGACAACAGTTGTTGATTTTCTTCTCAATCAGGTTTCCGGTAGTGCTTTTGATGCCAGTGTTCATGTGGAAACATCACAGCAAAAGATTTTCTTTTGAAAGACAGAAAACAGTAGAATTATAGGAGAACTACAATGTTTGTTATTGCATAGTATTCTTGAGACATGTTTGCATGATTTTCGTAGTGTACAGGGACAGAATTTTTAAGAATTAGAACGGATAGATGTCTGTTGCTTTAAGTAATTAATTTTTTCTGTTGAAATCTTATATACATGTATATCCATGTGCAAAATAATACACTAGTATTGTATTTGGAAATTCATTACACGGGTAAAAACTGTTATCTTTATGAATAAAACATATTGTATTTGAGACTACATGTACATTAGAAGTTATTTGTCCCCTACATGTAACATAGATTTAGCATATGAACACTGAATATAAATTGTAAAATTTGTGTACAAAATGTTTCAAAACGTCACTTAAAGGTACAGATTTACATGATAAACACATCCATTGTACAGTCAAACATGCTTTAGCGACCACGTACCTGTATAGGAAGACAACCTGTCAATAAAGACCTCAATTTCTGTTTCCCTTGAAAAGCATTTCTCATTGAAACATGTATTAAAGTAACCTGAACATAAAGACCACTTGCTCTTAAAAACCACTTTTCTTGTCTCCCTTGAGCAGTTATGTACAGGTTTCATTCTACATGTACATGTATGTATTGAATTACTCGTGCTGCTGCATTTTTTTGCATGGATACCAAACGTCTACATGTTGCATAGCTACATACTGTAGTAAACAAAAATATTTCTCTCATTTTTATGGTTTGTTCTAGAATTTATGGATATTGTCTATTTTATTGATCTCCATGTTTGTACTGTACATGCTATTGATGGATGCAAGGCATTCCAGTCAACTTAAAGCAAAGTCCATGTACTTCACTGTTTTCAATGGACTGGTTTAGTAGGCCCTAAATACCTTCGCCCTCAGGCTCCATGAGCTGTTTTTACCATCACTCTATAGTTATCAATATGGATATGGAATTATTTTTGTTTACTCAATAATGTACCTTGGAACTTGGAACACTATATTCTTTTTCACTTGCTTGTAAATAGAGGTGATATTTAAAGACCTGAGAGCCTCTGGTATGGTGCTTCCTGATTAATGAATCAATTAAGCCTGCTATCTCGGTTACATGTACATGCAAAAAAAGATGTATTTTTCAGTTTATGGGTCAATATCGTATATTACCCGGAGATACAGTACATGTAAATGAAGATGAACTACATTGCATACACAATATAAAGCTCTGCAAAATAATTTATAAAACATTCTGTGCAGTAACATTGTAAATTGTTTATATTCTTATTTATGCCTCAGGTGTTTGATGAACTGGACAGATTTGATTTAGGGACAGATTAAGTGACAGAGGCAACACAATGCCGATTCCTACAGGGAGACAGAACCCTTACACACTGGAGCCAGCGTACGGCCATCATGGTGCACATCATTCGCAGTAAGTGGAACTTAAGGACCTTCAGATCTATCTGCTTTCTGAAACATTGTTGTGAATGCATGTATGCTCACAATATCTCACAATATCATTTTATTGGACAAAAATATTTACAATAGTTACTCTTTTCATTGTCGGTCTTTTTGATACAAACAGACGTAGTAAATGTCACTATTGATGAGACAATTATGAATATGAAGGGAAAAAATCTTTGTCAAATGACATCGGATGCAATATCAAAATTTGGTTGTTCAGATTGCCTACCACCAATATTATTATTCTTATTGACTAGGTTGGTTTGTTGAATTCTATTTATAAACTTATAAGTTTATGAGCTCCGTCTATGAAAGATGGTTAGTGCCTTATCATTACGCCGTGTTTACGACCCTGTTTTACTGTTAAACCGATACCTGGAATTGCGTTGTGTTTTTGTTTCAATATTAACGTGGTGGCAGCGGTGGGATCAGTCAATGTGTTACCCTCATTCACATATGACATGATTCAATGCAGTATTTTTTAGTTTTACACATGTTAATGGATGGCAAGTGGGAAAGTGAATAAGTAGCCGTGCGCTACAAAAGTCCTGTGCATAGTCATGTATTTGCATGTTCTAAGATACTGAAATGTGAAGGGCATTATGCTTATTTCATCCCAGCGGTTTCCCCACGGCATATGTGAACGATGCCTCAGTGTGTATTTGGGATTTCATCCCTATTTCCTTTTTGCTACTATTAACTGTTATCTTCTTTTACTACAGAGGAATGAATGGTCATTTAGACAGAGGTCAGATACCAAACGGCTACCCCCCTGGCCCTGGGCGCCAGAATGGTATTCCACATGAAGGGCCTTCCAGAGGAGCAAATAACAACAATCACAAGAGTCATTATGGTGAGTATGGGATATTGATATTTTTCTTTTAACCACATACCTCACGTTGGATTTTTTTAGATGCAAGATGCTGTACAATGCACCTGAAGAAAGAATTTAACATATTGCTGCTTAGACTCTACGACAAATGCTCTGGCAACAGTCACTCCATGAACAATTCCTTGAGATGAACTAAATTGTTAACTTAAACTCAGGATACCAACATGATACCTAAATCAACATGTAACCCTAAACCTAGCTGCTCAATGTGTCTGAAAATTACTTCTAGAAAATTACTTCTAATGTACTTCAACATCTCCTGTACCAAACTACCAAAATTTATCAAAAATACTTGTAGTTCCTCGCGCGGAATTCATGTTGTGCCTTTCGGAGAATGCTATTTCTAGGAAGTTCTCTTTAGCTTGTTTACGCTTTGCTTGCCCAAACAACCAACTTACAGTATCATATATCATTCTATTCTTATTATTTTAGGCCAGTTTTTGGCTGTCTTGTGGAATACACCATCCCTCATTCGTTCTACACAGTTTCAGTTCATTACCTGCAATGCTGCGGTGACCTCTTTCCACTTCCATAGACTTTAGTGTGTACATAAAAAAAACTGAATGAGAGAGGTGGCTTGGAATTCTTATCCCACCGCTGCCACCATGCCAATGGAAACATAACAAACGCAGAGTGGTAACATTAGTCAAACTATGTCCTCTTTACTTGAAGCACGGTGCAAAGTGACCATCTGACCAAAGCAAGGGGGCGTAACACATACATGTAACACCAAAACCATTAATTGTAGTTTCCCTGAAATTCAGTTCCTTTACCCAGGCCCAAGCTTACATGTGCATTGTTGTTTAATGCATTCTGGATACTAAAGGGGAAAAATACATGTATGACTTTAAAACTTCATTGATTCCACAGGGGCTTATGGTGACCTCAGGCAACCCGCAGAACAGATGACGAGAGACCTGAGGAGGCCAGTATCGTACCCCAACGGTCACCCTCCACCAGAGCATGATACCTCTAGGAGACCTGTGTCCTACCACCCGCAGTCACACCCTGAACCCCAACCACACCCTCATGGCCACCACCAGCAGCAGCCTCACCCCCATCAGCAGCCCCACCGTACCGCCCATCATCAACCACAACCACAGGCACAGCAGAGACTGAATCGCTTTCCTGTCGAGGTAAGAAATCATTAGACTATTGTTTGATAATAGCCAGAAGAGCTTAATCCTCTATAAAGTGCTTGATTAATGCCATTTTGGCTCTTAACAGACTATAGCTACGTTAATATTGGACTTGTAGTTTCGAAACTTAAAGCTAGTGAAACTTGAAGTTAACTAAACAACGGCTCACTAACAACGACGAGGGTTCACACGGGCCAGAAACAACAACACTCGTTCTGAGACAACAAGTCGAGCGTTAGTCATTTAACTTGAGCAGAGAGGTCATCGTTAACAACGAGATTGCTAAAACTCAAAGTTTATTCTGTCCACACGGTCAGTAACTGTGAGGAGGACCACCCACTGCTCGTGGTTTCGACGTTAACCACAAGCTCGCTTGTGGTTCTGGAACTACAAGTAAACTTGAAGTTTTGGAACGAGTCCATAGGTCTGAAACTACAAGATAACTACAAGATAACTTAATTTTTTAAAACTACTTGTAAGCGAAACTTACAGTTTAGCTCCCTTTGTGTGAACCTGACAGATATATTATATTAGGATTTGTCAGCATACTTACATGTACATGTAGCTCAGCTAAACAAAGGGTTTCAAAAAGCTGTGGTCCTGAATTCATAAAGAACATTGATTATTGCTGATGTCATTGCCTCTAAATTCATGACCTGATTTAACTGAATAATAGTGCATTTAATGCACATTTCTTATTTCCTTTCCTTTTCCACAAATGTAAACATTTGCATTGGATTTTGAAGAAAAAAAAGTATTTTGTATTCATTGAAGGTAATCAATGTGTTAAAATATGCCAATTTCTATTTTTTTAAAATAATTATATCTACAATGAATATCTGCTGAGGCTACAGGTGCACATTTATATGACAAAGGGTTAAAGTGACAGCAAACTGAAGCTCCTAAATAGCACCATCTTTCAACAGGATTTGATAAGTGTCTGTGCCTCTCATTTTCCCATCATGCCCCATTCAAGTTTGTAAAAGCTTAGAATGTACCTGCAGGCAATTTTCCGCAATGCCAAGTCAAAAAGAATAGTTTGAAATTTAAAATTTGCCTATTATCCAAACAAGTTCTTTGTCCAAATTCAAAATAAAATGCAATTAATTTTGAAATTTTAATCTTAATTTAGCAATCACTGTAAGATGGCGCTGTTCAAGTTCTACCAGTTTAATGCCCCAATCTTTACTGAAACATTCCTATTTTTTGTTCTCCTGTTCAGCATCTCTACACATTTGCCATGGACAAGAAAGAAGGCGTGGTGTCGGTAGAAGATGGTATCCGTAAGCTGAGATTGCTGGATGCAAAGGGCAAGATCTGGTCACAGGATGTTAGACTGATGATGACCGATAAGGAGGTGGTACTAATGGATGAATATACTCAGGTAGGTTTCTTTTGCAGCCTATTTTGTTTTTCATCTATAGTGTATATATATTTCATTATATACCTACTTAGGGCAAAAATAAGTGGTAAAAAATGCAGCGAAAGGGGGAAATCGACTATAAGGAGAAATATGCATTTCTCCTTTACGTTTTGAACTAGACTTTCTGTACTTTGCCTGTCATATCACAACCTGTAACTTCGCTGTCACAATGCTATATTGAGCGTCCACCGATATGAGAACCCTTCCATTTTTTTTTTTACTGTAGGGTAGCCTTATGCAGGCATCTCAAATTTCAGGTTTCATATTGTGCCATGGGTAAAATATGTGCTGTTTGAGGAAATGTCCTTTATCATATCCTTTATTATGTATAAACAGGTTTATATAAATTTTCTCCTTTGCTATGCTTTTTTTACCATTTCCCCTTTTGGGGCGAATTAGTGGTATATATATATATATATATATATATATATATATATATATATATATATATATATATATATATATATATATATATATATATATATATATATATATATATATATATATATATATATATATATATATATATATATAAATATATATATATGTCTCCTTTTTCCCATCAGATTCTTGCCCTTCTTGTACTTGTTCTTTTCTGTTTCTTGTTTATGTAACAGTCTACTTTTTCTTTCGGTATTTTACGGCATATACATGTGTACATTCCCCAAATTAGAAAAAATTGTATATAACAGAAAATATGTATATATTTCTTTATTTTCATTTTTTTGTTCTCTTATTTTGCTTACTAATTTCTTATGTCTAGAGCTGTCTCATACTATCAGTATCACCTTCTTGCTCTTTATTTCTCTGTACTTGTTGTTTCTTTCTTCTTTCCTGTTTATCTTTCCGTTCTTCTCTCCCTTCTGTCTCTTCCCTCTCCCTTCTTTTTTACTGTCTGGTCCTCTTTTGGTCTTGCAGTTTGCTACATTGTCTATTATATATCGTAATTCTATGCATTCTCGACGTATGTGTTATTTTCGCATGTATATTGGAACAAGATGCATGATTTTTCTGTAACCCAATTTACATGTATGTCATTGCAGGAAACGTTAGAGGTGTTCCCTTTGCAGGACATAGGAGCGATCTCAGCCGAGCTGAAGCAGTGTAACTACGACAGTCTACTCGTCATCAATGTGAGATACAGCAACAAGAGAGTACCCGAGATGATGATGTTTCAGTGTGAACAGATCCCTGTAAGTACATGTCTGGGACTAGGTCTAAGATACACCCTGTTTAGAAAAAGAAAACTTTCTTCTTTTATACATTCAAACTATAACTTTACACCATATGACAACAGTATGGTGGTTACTACTGTGAGAGAGATTAACAACAAGTAACCGAGATGATGATGTTTCAGTGTGAACAGATCCTGTAGCTGTAAGTACATGAGTAGTATAGGGACAAAGATACCTCTGATCTCACATGGAAAAACTAACATTTGTGTGGTAAAGGCTTTAGCTAAATGAGGTTCAAAAAGTTGTCCTCTTGTGAAACATAGTACAGCAAAGCGTTCATATATACATGTATATTAGGAAATTGAAGGTGTTGTGAAGAAAACAAAAAATAACAGTTTAGATTATATAGAAGTATGCATAAAACCTAGTTCTCATAGGACAGGGTAAATTTTTTTTTTTTTTTTAAAGCCTAAAAAGGAACTGTCTCAAAATGCCGCTGTGTGCAGCTACTCTTCCTCATCCCCACTTTCCATTCATACATATAAATATTTTCATACATGTAAATAGTTTCTATTTTGTTACAGCTGATTAGGTCGCCGTGTGTGAACGCGCCTTTAAATAGAAAATTGAGTTCTGGGAAGGGCGAAAAATAATTTGTGATCTTTCTTAATCCTCTTGTGTCAGTTTGGAAAAAAACAGCAAAGTAGAAATGTCCCATGAAACGGATTGCTCCTAAATGCCCTCATATTCAAAATGTGACCAAAAAATGACTGAAGTGTTCGGGCCGAACATTCATGCCACATTGTGTGTGCAGTCCCATGTACCCCTTTCAGTGTGCAGTACGTGCTTTTCTGCAATATTTGGGTCAAGTTCTTATCATTTGGAGGATTCCAAAATCACACAGTATCCACCAATTCTTACATAGACATGATCAATCTTTCCCAATCGCTTTGAGACAGTTTCTTTCACAATTTAATCAACCAACGCATACTATCCAGTCCGACTTTTTCTTTTTCAAATTCAAAGAAATCATAAGTGCATTAGGTATTGAAGTTGAAACAAATAATTATCCTGATTTAAAGGATAAAGAACTCAACTTTATATTTAAAGTGAGCCATTTGAAAGAGGCACATGTTCCTACACATGTAGGTTGTCTCTTTCAATAAGGATGTCTACATTTATTTTGTTATAAAGCAAGAGAGACAACAATTCTGTATTGAAAAAAAACCTCCCCACTATTGTGTTAGTACATGTTGTATGTATAGGGATAACCTTGAAATCCTACACATGCAGCATCGTGAACAGTGGAAGTTTTTATCGTGACATATAATCTCTTTTCTAGAGCTTTGTAGCGATCAAGAGGTTTCAATGTAATAAATGAAGAATAGAGGCATTGTTATGTATTGAATATGTGGCATGTTTCCAGAAATCTGGACGAGGCCACAGTTAGCTCTTTCAGTAGAAATGTAAATAACAGTGTATGGTGATGGATTCCGGAAGATAATATTGAATATTGGTCATAAGACTGCACTGTGGAAGAAGTTCTAGCAGTTTTTATGAGCGATTGATAATGTATGACATGGGGAGAATAATCGTAAAGTTTTTTGAATCATTACAGTTATTTTTACATGAAATTGACTAATCTCACCTAAAATACAAACACTGTAAAACAATTGGCATTGATATGGGGACATACATGTACATGTAAGACAACACACACAAGTTGCTTCAGAATTTGAAGTAAAGTTCAGACTATTTCTATTCATTTCATCTGGTTTATTAGTCCTTTTCAGGACTTCACCTTTTCAAGAAAGAATCTCTGTACTCCTATTCTCCCTCTCACTCTTTTATATCTCCTCTTCTCTCCTTGCTCCACTATCCTTCTCCAACCCAACAGCCCTTTCCAGGACGTAAATGTGATAAGTAGACTTTAATTTTTTGTTGTGACATATTATTATTCAAAACTGTACATTTTGTTCTGAAACCCAACATTTTTTAATGTTTTTCTAGGCCCCAGAAATTGCCAGGTCACTACAGAGAGCGGTTGATTACTATGCATCGGGCAAGAAAAGGAAGCAGCAAAGGTAAGATTTCAACAAAATCAATTTTAGCAGGTGGTCAAAGTTTAGTTCATGTTATTTTTGCTTCAGTTTTAAGTACATGTACCAGGGAAGGAAAATCCAAACTTGATACCAAACAGATGTGTAGAAAAGCAGACAGATCTTTCAAACAGATTGGTGAAAGTTTGGACTGAAATGTGCAATTATATGCATGGATTTCTAGACAAATAATTAGAAATTGTGAAAATTCATACACAGGGAACAGTGCATATGAATGTGGAAGCAGGTGGAAGTACATTTAAAAATTATATGTAGATGTTTTAAACTAGAGGCTTTTATTTTTAATCATGTCATAGGTTGACATGCTTATTAAACAGATCTACCTGAGATCATGTCCAGAACAATACTGGCTCTTGTAGGCTGCTTGCAATATTCAGTACAGAAAAATAGCCTGAAGTTGAATCTCATAGAATAGGTTTTCAACCTTCCCAATGCTGAACCTACATACAAATAGACACATATCAGTCATGAGCATATAATGTTTGACTGCCCTTTTGCCATGTCACGTAATGTACATCCCATTTTGTTGACATTAATTACATGTACATGTCGTCTCTAAAGGGCCATTAAGGTCATTACTTGTGTTATTACTGATAATGTGTGCATGCACTGTAGAGTTAACTTTGACTCTGATTTGACAATGTGTTTGATTTATTTGATAACAAAGCTTTGTACCACATTGTACCACCAAGCTAAAACAGGGCTGTCAACTTGGGGAACTGCTTGGAGGGAAGATTTGTTTGTTTCTCTCGCCTGCCCTCCAAAAGTCACTCTGTGTCGACTCTAAAATTATCTGACGAAAAGAAAAAAAATCATCACCTTTTTTGGCTGTCTTTTTACACCAATTTTATATGTTTGGCGGGAAGTTTTTTATAAAGCGGGAGATTTACATGCTTGCCGGGAGAGCGGAAGGAAGGGCATGGTGGCGGGAGTCTCCTGCCACGATATTGGTGCGACGGCGGGAGAATGAGCATGGTGGCACGAGACTCCCGCCAATAGCTTGAGGGTTGACAGCCCTGCCTAATATGCAAAAGTTCTGATTTTGGTGGGTTGGTTTGTGTTGGTGGCAAATTTGAAGGAAGGAGGGGGGGGGGGGGGGCAACTGGCTTGTGCCCATGTTTGGAAGCCCAAACGTGCATACCTTAAAATGTACACACAAAAATATTCCCTCCCAATATCCCTCTTTGTGCCCTTTTCTAATTTTGTACCCTAAAGGCACCTGAAAAATGTCATAATTTATTTTCATTTTGACTTTTTTGTGGGGGTACTTGTCAGAGATTATTGTCAAAATTCTGCCCCAACTCCCATTTACAAAATCCTGTATCTGCCCCTCAGCCATGCATTGTAGATCGTTTAGTGTCTCGCAGGAGTGCATTTTAAAGAATCAAATTCATTATACAGTTAACTACATGTATGCAGTTATTCCCTGTTAACTTCCTGCAGGGCATGTGATGTTATGATGCCAGGTATTTTCCAATTTTTTTTTAACAATCGTTTTTAATCCCATCTTTAATACGCTCAATTTACCGAGAGCAAATAAGAGCTGAAGTTTGCGTGTCTCCCAACCTTTATTTAGATCAGCCCTCTTTGTCAACAACATACTTCCATGTTTGTTCAGCTCTATTGACTAGCATCATGTCTTTGATGAGCCACCTCCTTTGAGCCCTGCAGATTTTTTTTTTTTTCTTGGTGCAGCATGAACCTTATAAAAGATTCTGGGGTCATTTCATAACAGAAACTATAATTGTGACCAGGCACCACAAAACCACCAAAAATTCGCCGGATAAGAATTCTTAGTTAAGCTCTGATTCTGAAAGAGGAGATTGTCAGCTTTAAGATGATATATAACTCATGAGCATTGGATGTTCCTAACCCACTGTACAAAGAGTGGAATGCCCGGTCCCACATAATGTTACTTTTGAGAAATAAGGGTTTAAAGTTTGCAGTCAGTTGAAGCTTTTCGACTTGCAAGGTTTTGTGCAAAGGTGACAAAAGGAAGATTAGAACTCAGTAGAAATTTCTATGAAAGAATTATCAGATTGTCCTGAAACTTGGCCTACTGCTTGAGCACATCCTGCTCATCATAGGAGACCAATATCAATACAAAAAATTACTCTGTTTTAAAGTTATGGGAGCTGAAAATGAGACAAGTATTCAGGGACGTTAAAAAAAAGAAAACTAAGACAGCATAATCCAGAGAAGACAAACATGGGTCTAGTAAATACTTTCCTAAATACCACTTTCAGATTGTTTTGTGCCTCCAAATCTTTAAATTACTTAGGAAAAAGTATACTCTTTCAGAAAATACCCAAAACTAAAATTTGAAAATGCCAACCAAAAACACCTTTATTGAGCTCTAAATCACGTAGTGCGACTTTTTGGTGGTTTTGTGGTGCCTGGTCACAATTCTTTTAAAACCCATTGCAGTTCAGAGCAATCTTAGTGTCTACAATAAATAAGCTGTTCTTCCTCAAATTGGTCTTGTTGACTTTTATTTTCTAAATCTACATTTTAAGCAAATGAAAATCTATAGTTAATGAACCAATGTGACTGAAAATTACTATAAAGTAAAAAAAAAAGAAAAAAAAAAAAGAAGAAATTGCCCCAAATAGTGATTATGAAAAGAAATTAAACCACATTGCCAATTTGATGGCTAATGATTATCTATACTGGTAATTCAGTTGTTTTTATTCTGGATCAGAAAATGACTCAACGTTTTGTGTGATGTTGCTCTTTTTACTTATTGGTAATGTGTAGTTGATAGCAGTCTGAATTAAAAGATATCCAAAAATGTCTGTAAAAGGCTACACTAAACTACTACAGGATAGGTCTGCAGGATTAAAGGTTACAAATTTATGAAATAAATATGATACAAAAATATTTTATACTTTAGCCAATTATTCAGAAAAATGAGATGAGTATTTATGACCGACAAGACTACATGTCCCTGTAACTCTTAAAGTTACTTCATCCCTTTTGCAGACTTGCACAAAATTCTGCGAAAATTTGCACAGGTTTAGTAGACATACTGTAGATACTGCCAATGAAATTTCAAGGTTCTTCTCATGTAAGAAATGAAAACTTGCTTGTGTTGCAGAGGGAGCTATTCAGAAATCAAAATTATATTTTTTAGAGTGGAAATAAAATCGAGTGTTACCAAATTGTTTTTATTACTTTCTTCAAGGCAAATTGTAATCCTTTTCACATCCGTACAAGTTTTCCAATTACCATTCTTTTGTATTTTTTTTTGCATACTCACACAAGTTCAAAATTTAGGGCTGCAAAAGAGATGAAGTACCCTTAAGAAGAGAAGAACATTTTTTTCCTATTGTTATTGCTGAGAGAAGAAGAGAAAGAAAGCTTTGTATACATGCAGAGTGACAGTGAGTTAGATTAGTAAAATGAAGTGAGAGTGATAACAAAATTCTATCATCTATTTCCCATTCCAACATGAATTCAGCCTACATGATATAAGCAATAACAAAAGCAACAACTGCAGGACAGCTTTCTTAGCAAGACTATGCAACCCCTGGCAACAGCAATAACAATATCAATGCCAAAGAGGGGAAGGATTCACCACTTTTATCCTCTCAGTGTTGTCAGTACATGGATTTGACCTTTGACCTTGGATAGGTCACCTGGGAGCAAGCCTTGAGTCTAGACTTGAACTCCCCTGCTGAATGTCTATTATGGTTTTAGGCTTGCTTTTCATACTTTGTACTGTTGCAGATGTATTCTAAATGTATGTGTGTAACACATGCATGTACTTTATAATGAAAAATACTCTCTTTTTTTTGCAAGTGAAGATTAAGAAGGAACATTGTACATTTGTAAGTGACAGATCCACTGCATACAGGACACAGGCAGACACAAATAATGACCAAAGAACAAAGAGAAGTAGAAAGAAAATTATCACTTTAACTTTATCCATACTTGTAGCAGTTTCTTTAGGTCTTCGCGGTTATGAAATGAGAAGACTTAAAGTGACAGGTGTCATAATATATAAAAGAGTGCAAATTAAAGGGAAGGCAAGAGATAGAAAAGAAAAAGAAACAAATTAAAAGAAGGAAATAACAAGCAACATGAAACAACAAAGGAAAAGCTAGCTTTACTGTCGGCGAATACCATATTTCTGTGAAATCTTCATTAATTTTTCTGCTGTTTTTGTCAAAAAGAACAAATAAGAAAACATGATTGTATACATGTACATGTACATATGAAAACTTTATGACATCGTAAATATCCCAAAAGGTCTATGTTCCTGAACTTTAAGACTATATTGCCATGGTTAGTTAATAAACTGCTGTGTTCGAGGAATGCGCTGCACCCACATAAAAAACTCCTCTTATCCTGGTCTTTCTTGGCAATATTACACCACCCCTTTCCATTAGAAGGTGGTACATGTATGTTCATTGGATTGATGACGCATTTAACTTTCCCTGAGAGTATATTACGGAAGGATTTTCGGGATGGACTATTCGCAGATTGTTGAATATTTTGCCCAAATGTACAGGTAAGAAAAGTTTGGAGTTGTGATTGCTATGTTTTTGTCGAGACTTGTCAGCTGTGTTGAAGTTTTTTTATTTAGGAACATGTACATGTAGCTGGTGTTTACATACATCTTGGCAACTATTCTTGGTTGAAATTCCCATAAAGAGAATTTCTGAGAGTCAACTTTCAAGTACATTTGCATGTAGTTGATAATCTTTCTTGGTTTATTATGCCTACTATGAGATCCCTTGGCTGGCATACATAGTACCTCGCTTAAATACACATTGAGAACTTAAAATGCAAACGTTTTTTTAACCCTTGCTCTGATGTGGGTGGCAAACCGTGCCAGAGAATTTTAATGATTGAACATAATGTTAAAAGGCTTAGGACCTACAGAAGATTGAATTCTGAAGTCTGTTCCCAGCCCCCCCCCCCCTCTCCAAAAAAAAAAAAAGGAAAAAAAAAAATCATGCCATAGTTGTTAATATGTCTTGTACTTGTGGTATGTATGAAAGATAGTAAATTCCAAAATGATTTCCACTCTGCTTACACTGAGTTAGTCTCATAGTATTTACATCTTGCATCTGTAATGACAATTTGTTCAACAGAGTTTATCTAAAATAGAAAGGAAACAGAATTAAAGTCTTGAGTATGATAAGGGGGAATGGATAAGAGAAAGCAAATTATTTGTTGAGCATTGTTATGTAATACAGAAAGAGTAGGACTCATGCGCTGTTGAGTGCTTTGGATCATCTTCCCTTAACTGAACCCCATCTCCAAGTGAAATAACTAATAACTAATATACATGTAAGCTACAGTATAGTACTAATTAACCCTTTCAGGACAGGAATTATTTAAGGGCTAAATTGATCACATTTTGTTCTTCAAATTGGCAACCATAATATTTTTCTTTTAGTGCTACATGAATCTAATAGGTGTAATGTCTTTGAAAACGATATACATGATTAGGAATTTTGTTGAAAAGTTTTAAAAGTTGCCAATTTTGATAAAAAACAATGATTTTGAACCTCTCAATATGTTGCCAATTTAAGGATTTTAAAGCTTATTCTCATTTTTTAAATTCTTGGCATCAAACAGATTATGGTCATCCAGCAAAAATGGACATATTTTTTGCAGAAATTTTTGCTCTTTCTACTCATGTATCTGGTATATTTTTTAGAGCTCTGAATCAAAAGTTATTGAGCCAAACCGCAAAATGTGGTCAATTGTCTCGAAAGGGTTAAAGACATTGAATTAAATTGGCTGTATGGGAATTTGTCAAATAGTTTTGGCAGTTGATGCATGAACAAATTTTATGAAACAGGATCCTGGTTGTGGGGGTGGGGGTGGGGGGGGGGGGGGCTTTGCTTTACCTAACTTAACTAATATGATGGAAAAGTTGAAGGAGAGGATGGGGAGGAAAAGTAATAAAGAGGAGATGACAAATTTACCTAAGAAAAATAAGCAGTATGAGGAGAAATTAAAAAAGTTGTTGTAGCAGGAGCAACAAGAAAAAAAAAATACTCTAGGAACCTCACCGCCACCGCCACCGCCACCGCCACCGCCAAGAGTTTTAGATACAGTACATTGACGTAGACTCTCAAGGATATCTGTTGAAATATGAAAATAGAATCTATTCAGATTCAAATAGAACAGACACTTGCAAGAATGTATTCAAAATGAATAGAAAAGAATTTAGTCAAAATAGTTTTTGAAAAATATCAAAGTCATTCTGTTATTGCTATCAGTTTGAATCTGAGTTATTAAAGGCGACTTGAATGCTAGTCAAATTGTCGAAATGATTGAATATGTGAGGCTGTTCTATAATGGGTCACAAGAGTATGGTGTTATGTAGGGTGCATACATTTCCAACTAAGACTTCATGCTGTTGGGTTTAAAACAATCTCTGTAAATGATTTACACGTCCTTTAAGATCAAAAGTTGTTTTGCAGTATGTTAAGCCATCGTGATCTTTGCACCCATATACACAATACACCTGTACACCTGTTTAATATAGAGTCTGATGCCTTTGTTAATGTGCTTGCCAGAGAATGTACTCAATTGTTGTTCCATATTTAGAAAAATCACATGCCAAAACTTGCGATTAGAAAGCATGATTTATCATACTGTACCTTTCTATGTAAACGCGAGCAGGAAATGAAATGTGAAATATATCAACATTTACAAATTGCACATGATTGTGTTGTCATGTTATATACATACATTTACATTAATAGTAAAGGTTTATACATGTAATTCTACCTAAAGTAATATGACTTAACTTTGATAAAAGAACAGAAGAAGCATATTGACATATGTTTACATGTTATACATGTAGTTCTGATATTGGAATTCAAATGAAAACAAAGGTGTTTTTTTTTTTTTGCATCTCCCTTTCCATGTTGTTTTGATTATCATATGTGTACTACCTGGGGAGCGTTTCATCAAGCGTTTTGTCAGTGGTTTTTACCAACAACTGTTATACAATGTAAGCTACTGAAATCCCTGCATCTGATCGGCTGAGAGCAAATTTCTCAGTAAAAATCACTGACAAAATGCTCCCTTGTTGAGCTCTACAGATACATGTAGGTATTATATTGTGTAAGATGACAAATATGCATGGCACAATGAGTGTAGTTTTGAATTGTAGGGCCTACATGTACCTGAAAGATGTACTTGTACATGCAACATTTTTTTTGTGTGTTTTTTTTCTTCAAAATTCTCTGTTAGCATTTGGTTATAGTATCTTTCAATTTCAGCCTGATTTCTCTTTCTATCAGTTTCTCTCTCTCCTTATTATAGATATTTTTATCATGAGGTCAAATGGTATATTATGATATTTGTACATGTTTTTGCTTATTGTTACTTCTATTATTTCTCTCTAACCTTTCTCAACAGATCTGACAACTATGGCGCGCTCCCCGCAGCGCAGCCCCACCCCCAGATGCAGTCGCAGGCCCAGGTCCACTCAGAAGACAGAAGAATGGCTTACGACGCAGATACCATGTTCATACCGCCCCCTCCTGATGAACCCGCCCCGCCTCCACCCATCGATGGTAACGTCAAGAACAAGGTCGCAGCCTTTGCTGCTGCTGCTGCCGCTGCACAAGGTAGGTTGATGTCATATTTTGGGCATCAAATTTTTATTTTCTCATCTGAAGAGGGTTTAAGAAATGATACTCATTCACTTATTTCTGCAGATTTTTTTTTCTGTAAGTGCTTTTTTTATATGGTGGTGTCTTTTCACATAAAATAAATGAATTCTTTTCTATTACGTCTGCACATGTACTGCAGCAGATTGTTATCTTGTTTTGCACATGTACATGTATGTGTATGTGTATTTTCTCATTTGGAGAATGTTTGAGAAATGATTACCATTCACCTAATTCTGCAGATTGTTGTCATTTTTAAAAATTTCTTGTTGCATTTTCACATGTAATGAATGTTTAAAAAAATACGATTTCCATTCATCCACCACTGCAGATTGTTGTCATGTTTTAGAGCTATTCCTTGTACATGTATATTGTTATTTAGTAATGGCAAAGAAATTATTACCATTCACATATTTCTGCAGATTGTTGTTATTTCTTTTATTTCTTGTTGTATTTTCACACTTTTAGAATGTTTAAAGAAATATGATTTCCATTCACCCCTCTAGTGCAGATTGGTGTATGTTTTTTATCTGTTTCTTGTATTTCATTATTTTTGAAAATGTTAAGAGAAATGATTGCCATTCATATATTCGTAGGGTTGCAAATCATTTGTTTACCCTTTAGTCCATGAGATGTTAATACTATTTAAACTTTCAAATTTCTAGCTATAGTGTAATTTTTTTTGTGATTCATCTTGTTTAATTTGTTATGCATGTACATGTAATGTAAGTCCTGGAATATTATCTGTAATTATTCCAATTTTCAGGTTGCATTGAGCATGCACTTCATCCATTCACATATAGCACCTGTAAGTATGATACTTTGAATAGAGTAAAAAAATCTTTCTCCCTATCATCAGACCCCTTCGAAATATTTTACAGACTGTCATCTATTTTTCTTTTACAGGCAATTGGAGAAGTATATTACCAAAAGGGTTCCAGTTTTCTGAATGATTACAGATTGTTATCATATTACTAAACAATTATCTTTTCGTTTTAAACATTTTAGCTAATGGGAGAGGTTTCTTGACATGGGGGGTTCCAGTCTTATGAGGACTGTTACCATGCATACTGTATATTCATTAACTTTTTCTTCTTTTAACCATTAGAGCAAATGGAGTTTCTTACACAGGGAATTCTAGTCACCTGGAAAATTGTGGACTGTCATCATATATTCATATAACTTTCTTTTCTTTTAAAAGTACAGCCAATGTGATTGGTGTCTTAACAGTGGGTTTCTAGGCTCCTACATGTAAATGATTGCAGACTATAATATACATGTACATCCATAGGCATTCCAGTCTTCAGAAGAATGCTATCATATATTCATTAAACCTTCTCTCTTCTTTTACCTTTGCATCCATTGAGAATGGTGTCTAACGAAGGGGTTTCCAGTTTTCTGAATGGTGACAGACTCTTACCATGCATTCATATAACTTTTCCTTCTTTTCCTGTTACAGCCATTGGGAATGGTATCTCATCATCTCACCAAGATGTTTCCAGTCTCCTAAAATGATTACAGACTGTCATCATATTGTCATATACCTTTCCCTTTCCTTCACCATATAGCGAATGGTAATGGTGTCTCACAAAGGGTTTCCAGTCTCCTGAAAAATTATAGACTCTTATCATATTTATTAACCGTTATGTTAACATTACAGGAAATGAGAATGGGGTTTCACCAAGGGGGTTTCCTGTCTCCTGAAAATTACAGATTGTTACCATATACTCATTTAACTTTATCTTCTTTTACCACTACAGCCAATGGGAATAATAACTGACCAAGGGGGTTCCATTCTTATAAATGATTACGGACTGTTCTCATTCTCTCTATCATTATTATGCTCTTGTTCCATTACAGCCAATGGGAATGGTATCTCACCAAGGGGTTTCCAGTCTCCTAAATCAGCTCCTGTGAGGTCAGCAGAGTCAGAGGAACCCATTGAGTTGCTTGCTATGAGGACAGAGAGGGATGTGGTGAGAACAATATAGTTTACTCATTTGCTTGGAATGCTATCCAAAGGTTATCAGAGTTTCATGGAATGTGTTAGGTTTCGAATCTTCAACATAAGAATATTAAAGGGAAAGTTCACCCCGAAGATTGCTTGAGTTTAAAAAATGCAGAAAAAATAAAGAAAAATATTGGCGAAAGTTTGGACAAAATCCGTTAAAGAATAACGGAGTTATGGACTTTTGAAGTTTTGATTTTGTGACGTCACATGCGAGCAGCTCCTCCATTATGTAATGTGATAAATATTCCATAAAATACAGTTTTCTCAAAAAATTTGGAATATTTTCGTCTGTGCATTTGATATATTGTCAGAAATGTTATTCAATACTAGATTCTGAAAAGAAACAATATTAATTTATCGTGGAACGTTAAAAAAAATGCGAATATATGGAATATTTATTACATGACCAATGGGCAGCTGCTCGCATGTGACGTCACGAATCCAAAAATTCAAATACTCATAACTCTTTTATTATTTGACCGATTTTCATCAAACCTTCGCCAATATTTTTCTTTATTTTTTCTGCATTTTTTAAACTCAAGTAATCTTCAGGGTGAACTTCCCCTTTAAAGGTTCTATTCAAACTATAAAAAAGAAATACAAGTTCTAGAAAATCAGTCCATAATTTTTTTTTTAGGAAATAAGATTATATGGTGCATCTTTATGTAATGTCTTTGACATTCTCCCTGTTCATGTACATGTACATGTAGTTATAATTATCTTCATGTAGACATTTGATTTTAGGCTTATTCATAGCCACACAGAAAAAAAGTGCTTAATAAAGTGAACATTAATTTTCATTTAAAAAAATGATCATGTTAACAATTTTTCTCAAAACTTTTAAAAAGAAATGTTTGAACTTTTAGACAACTCAGTAGACAATACGACTACTTCCACCCCCTTGTCATAACAGGTTAAAGGGCAATCAAAATTTGGTAATTAAATGATTTGTGTGATCGCAGAAAAATGAGAAAAATAGGACGGTGAAAGTTCAAAAGAAATCGGACAAGGAATAAGGAAGTTATAGATGTTTGAAATATGAGAGTGCTAAATTGTTGCAAATCTCAAATTAGCAATTTGGTAAGTCGATTGCGACATGTTGGTAGGTAACTCTCCCATTTTTTGTACACTTAATAAATATCATTTATTTGCGTTTTTCTCCTAAAGCGCCTTTTCCCTCAGGGCAGTACTCAAAATATTGTAGAGATCATATTGGTATACATGTAGGTTGTCGTACAAAAGCAAGATCCTGCTGAGTAAAACATTTAAAAAAGAAAATCATGTTTTAATTATTTTGTGTGTCCGGCATTATGTCACAGTGGCATTACCTATTTGGCCAATTAGAAATTATTATTACACATCCAATTTCGTTCAAATTTTCACCAATCTGCTTCTCTGATTTTTCCTCTTTCTTTCAGAACAACTGGCCTTGAAGGTTGGGTTTCCCTTTAATAGTGGGACCTACATGTACCTTTCAAAGTTCAGTATTGCACCATATTCCCCTAATTACTGAATTCAAACCAATGCTCTGGTGAAATTTAAAAACATTGTTGTTAAAAATGCATGTACCCCCCAGTACCTGTGTGTTTTGCTTATTCATGGCATTATACATACATGTACATATTTTGTTAATATGACTTTTTGCAGGAGATTCTAAACCACTGCTTTGACGACATTGAAGGGTTCATTGGCAGACTGCAGAAAGCGGCCGAGGCGTACACAGAACTAAGCCGAAGACGACAGTCCAGGAAGAACAGAAGGAGGGAACACGGCGACGGCCTGCTCCTAGCCAGGTCCAGACCTCCCACAGATGGAGAATATATCGAGTGCTTCCAGAAATTCAAATATTGCTTCAATCTACTGGTAAGTCAGGACTCGTTTCGGGGGGAAAATGGCCACTTTTATATGTGTGATTGACTAGAAGGAAAATTGATCAAGAAAATGGAGGGAAAAAAAAGCTTGTAGATGAATTGGAGACCATTCTGCTATTCTCCATTAAACTTCTCTTTTTCTCTGTTTTACACTTGTTTTTTTTTTTTTTAAATCTACATCTCTCTCAACCTCTGTCTCACCTAATTTGATTTTATCTCTCCCCCTATCTCTTTCTTTTCATTGCTACTTTCTCCATCTTTTTTTCTTCTCTTTATCTCTCTATCTCTTTTTCCTTTCTCCCCTCTTATTCCTTTCATCTTTGTCCTGTCTTTTCCTTCTTCTCTCACAGTCATTTCGGTTTATATTATCCAACATGTACATCCCCTGTTCTTCTTTCTCGTCACACTTGCTCTCCTCCTTCTGGGCCCTGTATCTCAAGACTTGTCTATCAATAACAAGTTGCAATACATGTTATAAGCTACTGAAATTCTTGCATCTGATTGGCTGAGAGCAAATTTGTCATAGAAATGTGGCAGTTGTTACTGATATCAAGTTTCATGAAATGGGGCCCTGTTATCTGCAACCTCTTCTGCTCTCTCCATTCTCTTTTACATCCACTCACTCACTCTCTTGTGCTCTCTCCCCCTCCAGGCCAAGTTGAAGGCTCACATCCATGACCCCAATGCTCCGGAGCTGGTCCACTTTCTCTTCGTCCCTCTCAAGCTCATCATACAGAGTTGCCAGGGCCCAGAGCTAGCCGCCAGCGTGGTCTCTCCCCTCCTCACCCCCCAGGCTGTCGACCTCCTTCAGAACTGCCTGACGTCAAGGCAGCACGAGCTTTGGATGTCGCTGGGAAGGGCTTGGACTCTACCACTGTAAGTTGACCAGGGACCCCCGTTTCATAAAACTTGTTATTGATATCAAGTTACAATAACAGTTATAAGCTATTGAAATCCTTGAATCTGATTGGCTGAGAGCAAATTTGTCATAGAAATGTAGCAGTTGTTACTGATAACAAGTTTCGTGAAACGGGGACCAGAGCGGTATTTTCTTTCAAGCTTCTGTTTCGTGGTTGTACCCTACTTTTTCCAGCATGAAAAATTATCCATCTGAATTTAATCCTACTTTCCTCAACTTCATAAAAACAGAACATGTACCACCCCCAAAAAAGAACACAAATGAAAGAAAATTTATTAATTGTATAGTTTATACTAAGCAATATATATATTCTCTTTGTGAACTGTGATGTTACATCTTGTTTTCAGTATTCCTTTTCATGAATAGATTGTGTATTTCGTTACTTTTAAGTTCTTGTCAGGTAAAAAGTTCATATTTTCTGCAGTATTTACAGTTCTCTCAATATACGTAACTTTGAGTTTGAGAATTATATTTCCGTCTCATGTTTGTTGATTAGTTTCAAACTGGTTCTCAGAATTCTTTTTCAGTGTAGAACTTTGCAAAAAATAAAATCTATGCAAACTTTTTGTTCTTACTTCAGCTATTTTGATGACATTAGAAATGCAATCACCAAGTAATGGATTTATTGTTTGATTGGTTGAAAAACCGTAAATGAAGACCATACATACTCATGCTTTGCTTTTTAATCACCTCAGAACCGAATGGCCCAAGGATCGTCCTGTGTCTCGATACGTCCCTCGATTCCGTGATGGCTGGACCCCACGACCCATCCCTGAGGCACAGACCAGTCCAGACTTCAACACAACCGTTCTGGTCAACAATGCTTCAGTGGCTGCTAGTGCAGCAGCGGTGGCTAGGGAATCACCAAGGAGACTCTCAGATAGAGTAGGTTATATTTTCTGTCTTTGTTTCACTCAGAGCTTATGCGTCTCTTTGGTCTTACAGTATCTATCGTATCTTGTTCAATCGAGTACTGGAGTACTTGGTGAGAGTCTCTGGTTATACACATTATACCTAACAACCACTATTTTTACTCCTTTTATATTATTGATTTATTTTGTGTTATAGAGTATACAAATATTTCTTGTAACCAATGATTAAGTTTAAGATTGTTGATTACTTTTAGAAATGTTTTAAGCCATACGATGCCACAACCTTGTGTACCGATCTGCATAGCAGTGCCATGTACATGTGAAGTCGCATAGTTTGTTCGCACTTAAGCACCCCAAAACTGAACCCAGCACAGGGAGGATTAGTGGCTGGCACAATAGGGATTAACACTGTGGCACTGGGGTTGGTACATGGGGGCAGATTAAGGGTTAATTGGGACTTGTTATGTAAGATGCTCAATAAGGAGATACATTGAATCACATGAAGCAACATTTGTCGTTGAGGCTACATAGTTTCAAAAGAACAAATAAAATACTTTGGAAAAAAAGCACGCACTTCAGGAGAGAAATGGAGTTCAGAGTTCCCTCTCTCGATCGATTGAAACAAAGAATGGCTGTCGGAAAGAATGAAATATTCAGGCATATATGAAGAGAAATAGAAAAACATTCATGCTCATGAGGTAACAAAGAAGAGTCAAACAGAGATCTAACTTTAAGGGAATGACGTGCACACAAATGATTCATTATTCACCCAATGCCTATGGGAGCCCGGTTGCTCCTGTATTAAGCCTATGGGAATTAGAGAATTCAGTAGAATTCAGTAGGGGAGGGATACAGTAAGAGGAAGGAGGCAGACCTAAGCATTTCCAATTAAATTCATTGTAACCCTGTCTCATTGTAATCGCTCCTTTTTTTTTCAGAGTGTCGATCATCATGATGGTCCAGTCTTTGGCCATAACCATCAGAGGCAACCCTCAAACGACAGTGGTCATATCGCTAATGGACCAATCATCCATACAAACGGACCTAGTGCTCACTCAAATGGGCCTAGCGCTCACTCGAATGGGCAAATCGGTCATTCGAATGGCCCGTCCACTCACACAAATGGCCATGGTTATCACCAGAGGCAGTTATCAGACCCATTGGGACATAGCCCAAGGTAAAATATTAATGACTGGAGAGACTGAGACAAATAAGAATTTAGATTGAGGGAGAAAGAGAGAGAGAGAGAGAGGTAGGAAAATATGATGAGGCAGAGATAGAAAGACAGGGAGATGGGATGGGAGAGAAAGATGAAAGGGACAGAGGGAGGAGGAACATAGGGAAAGAGACCTAGGAGGGAGGGAGGGAGGAGGAACATAGAACAAAAGAAAAAGAAAGAAAGAAGAACAATCATGATAATGTAGCATACAGTTGCAGTTAGAGAGGGAAACAAAAAAACTAACTGAAAGCAGAAAGTCAGACTGAAGAAGAGGAGCTAAGTGCATACTGTAAAGTTATGTTTTAAATGTTTATGAAGAAGGAAGCAAGAAATGCTGGACAATCTACATGTACACGTATACAGTTGTATATAGGTAGGGAGAGAAACAAATACATGTACATTATGCAGTTAAAAAGACAAAACAGAAATCATAGAATCAAAAGTACAAATTATTTCAAATTGTTGATATTCTCTTCTGTGTTTGACTTCCACAGGGGATCAGCCATGCCTACCCCACCCCCTCCTGCCCCCAAGCCTGTAGCCAGTCCCGTAGCTGCTAAACCAGGTCGTAGGATGGCCACAGCCATCTTTGATTTCGTGGCCCGCAATGCCAAGGAGCTTACCATCATGGCTGATGAACAGCTTGAGGTGAGAATTTTATTAACCCGTTTAATACTCACCCTAAGACAACTCAGGATGTAGTCCATGGGAAATGCGATCAAATCGTACCCAACAGGTAAAAGGGTACCAATCACCAAAAAATATTTTGCTCTGTATGTTTGAGGTTCCATGCCGTTATACTATATTCAAAATTTGGGCTTCAAGTATTAATTCTATGAAGAGATATTGCAATTTTTATTACACTCTCTATAAGCGTAAAAGCGACTCGTGAGTAGACTACTGGACGCACCCGTACGCGCACGCCAAGTTAAGTTGTGTATTTTTTTTTTTTTTTTTTTTACTGTTCTTGACTTTTGCTGAACTTACATGTAGGATCATTTTGAATGAATGGTAAATTTACAAGTTTGTCTTCCCTTGCCCTTCAGATTCTCAACGACCAGCGTAAGTGGTGGGAGGTCAGGAATACCTCAGGCCAGTCTGGTTACGTCCCCTCCACGCTACTCAAGGCGACCACCCCCTCCCCCCCTACCAACACCAACTCAAACCATGTCCCAGCGCCCCCTACCAGCCTACCACCCCCACCTCCACCTATGTCAACATTCAGTGTGAGTACCAGTGTACTTCAGTGATGCTTTATTCAAGACATCTCTTCAAATCAGGCTGTTTTTAAGCAAAGCCTCTTTTTGATTTCAGGTTTCAGTTAACTTTTTCTTTATATATGAGGCCTTTGACATCAATACATGCGGTTGCATTTAGTTTTGTTACCAACAAATCAAAGTGAAGTACAAAATGTGCTATGCTGATTGTTTTCAAGTCGAGAGCTCTGTGCTTGATATTCAGATTTGTTTTTCTTTTTGAGTTCCATTCGGTCATTTACATGTGCACTTTTTGAGAAAGAGGCCTCTTGGAAGGTAATGCTTCTGAACTGAAATGATTGTTTCAATAAAACAATTCCCATTTTGTTGATATCTCTGGTATTTTTAAAAATTCTATGTAGAATATTAAGTAGAGAAGTATGTTTGTCATTTTGCCTATTCTAAATATATATTTGCATGGCTCTTACAATGTATTATATCACACCATCACCTTATTTGTTTTAGGCCCCTCCTCCTCCTCCACCCCCTCCACCATCTGATGGAGCAGGAAGATCAAATTCAACTCAGAGTAAGTCTCTCTCATTATTTTTGTGGTACTTCTGTTTATCATCTTGGTTATTGGCTATATTTAAAATCAGCTTACAAGCATCCATTACATTTGATTTGATGTGACTTGACATGGTTTCTTGAAGATAAAAATGATCGCGGCTCAAAGCTTAATTGAGATTCTTTTACAGATTTGAAGATCAAAAAATATGTTCATGACATAGTTATGTACATGTAAATGTGGTTCCATGACATTTACTCCTGCGACAATTGCTCCGGTCAAAACTTTGCCATGTTAATCCTAAACCTAAACCTAACCCTTACCCTAACCCTAATCCTAATCTTCACATTGTTGTTAACAAAAAACCAAATCATGACCTTGACCTTAACCTTTGACTTTTTGAGATATGGATGTAGGAGCAAATGTTGTATCACCGTAAATGTTCATGTACAATAGTAATGAGAGATAATCAGCATAGGTTTGTATTAATGTAAAGTACATGTAAGATAGTAGTTTAGGATGTTGCTAGTTAATAATAATATAGCAATAATAAGTAATTATGGGTGTTAAAACTGTCAATATAAACTAAGGGGAATCTTAGATGTGGTCGTAGCATGCACAACATATGTTGCAGTTGACACTTTAACCGTTGTAAAATTTAAATTATGCTTTTATGTCTTAAAAAAAAAAAAGGGCAGGAAAGAACAACACCCTATTCAATATCCTTGTGTAGACCTACTTTTCTACATTGAGATGTTGTGTTTATAAATGGGATGTGAAATGTATAGTATGATTGATTATTCTGTTATGTCTCCTTTCCTTAATTATTTGTTCTTTGGTGCCTCTTTACAGATGCAAATGGTATGGACTTTGCTACCCAGCTTCAGAACACATTGAAGAACAAACAGTTCAAACAACCCAATGTTCAGGAAAGAAGTAGGTTACGCTAGTCTGCAAGCATAGACCATAATTTGACACTTTATTAGTAATTAATTGTGTATTGAGAGAAGCCTAACCCAGGTTCCCTCCTGCTTGTGTGTCAGGAGCAGCTACAGTACAGGGCTTATAGTAGTCTTACCGTTCAGACACTCTGTAAGCGTTTCGACTGACAGGGGGTGTGTGCTTGCAAACTAGGTGACACTCTACTGAGTATGATTAATCGTGAATGTATGGCCTGTGAATAATTTTAAATAGCAGGATAACAGAGAATTACATTTGAGTAGTGTTTCAATGATTTTTCTTCTCAAAACCTTTACATGTATATGACCCAAATGTACAGATGACAGCTTTGGTATTGACAAGTTTTGGAAAGGAGTTTAATGTTATTTGATCAAGCAAAATCACAACTACTGTCATTTAATAATGCAAATTTAATCGTGGGAATAGTTACTCTTTATCAGTGCTACTCTAGGAGTGGAGAATGTGCACACATTGTGTGCGGGCAAGCCTGGATTCGTTGACCAGGGGTAGTAATATACGTGTAGGCCTACATGTATCTGTAAAGCACTGATAGACATCATAGATGTACATGTATAAGGCACACTATTGATCCATGATATAGTTATTATTATCTTTGAAATATATTATTGTGATGTTGGACCTGAACATATCTTTGGACATTTTCTTCTGTTACCACAGCACCAACATCCAGCAGTCAGTACGACACACTACAAGAGGAGCTTAAGAATCGGGTGAGCAATGGAGGAAAGACCAAGAACTACCGGGTCCCAAGACGAAGTAATAGTGATGTCACCCTGACGTATGACTCCAGTAGGGACGATGTTAAGAGGTGGCTGGAGTCCAAAGGCTTTAGTCCCATGTGAGTATTTTGAATGATGGGTGACTACTTTCCTTTCGTCCCATGTGAGTATTTTGTGTGAGGGTAAACATACTTTCATCTGCCTGGTAGTCCAGTGTTTACATTTTGAGTGAGGGGGAAGTGACACTATTCAGAATTATGTGAGATATAAAGATGGGAAACTAACAGTGGAAAAAAAAGAGAAACACAGAGAGACAGAGATATACAGATGCCTGACATGAGACCTTTGAGAAGAACTTATTTCACTTCTTCTCTTAAGTCTTCTTTGTTCACCATTAGTTATCGGGACTGCTAATGAACTTGCATTAATCTAGTATGTTTAGACTGGAAACGCTTCTCCTGTTAACAACCATATGGTCTACTCTTTTTCAATATGCATGGACAGTTTCTTCTCTTTTTTGTAAATCAATGAGAAAATGATGTATAAGTCTGGTACATTTTCTCTTGTTTACAATGCTACCTTTCCCTATGTCTCTATACTCCTGAAACTGTTCACAGTCTTGGAATCTTGGATGGATCCCAGCTGTTTAGTCTAACGAAGGAGGCACAGAATATCATATTTTAATATTTTTTGGGCTCTTGATTATGAGATATCAAGATCAATAAAGAGACAGAAAGAAAGTTTTTGGCTACAACCAGTACCACTTCCCATTTTGACATGCCATCCTCTCCTATATCTCCTGTCTCGTAGGACTGTTCACAGTCTCGGAATCCTGAATGGAGCCCAGCTGTTTAGTCTAACCAAGGAGGAGCTCCAGCAGGTCTGTCACGATGATGGATCCAGGGTCTACTCTCAGCTCATGATCCAGAAAGCCGCCCTCCAGGTAACCTTTCAAACTAAACTCTAAATCCAGCAGTTTACATACATTTCTATGTCTTATTTCATACTCTGATACATAAGATGAAGTCAGTCGAGTACATACACAGTCTCCTGTTATTCAATTCTACTCTTAATCCAGTCTCTTCTTACTGAATCCAGAGCCTGATCAGTTAAGAGTAAACATTTTGTCCGTCCATGACTTCAAATATTTTATGGATTGTAATTTTAGTAGGCGACCGTGGCAGCCAAATTTTATCAAATTTCAACTCCTTCAGTGATGCCTTTCACAGTGAAACATAAAATAACTTTCTTCAACTAAAACTCAGATGAAGTGGAGTCAAAATATATGCACTGCATCGTGAATGCTTGCTGATTTGATAGGGCACCCACATATCCTATATAAAACACAGCATTGTTGGCTTCTTATATTAGTTTATATACCACCTAGGGGTAAAATAAAGGTATTTGTTTGGGAACATGACTAAACTTATAAATATATAACAGTATATCTGTGTAGATCCTAATTGTATGCTTGAGAAATTAACTTCATTGTACATGTATGTTTTAACAAGAATTGACTTTCATCTATTTAATTATTCATTTAATATATTCATGAATTTTGATCCATGTACTTATAAATCATGTCTGCACGTGCGCCAAATATTAACGCGTAACACAACACAGCACAGTCAATTGCACGCACTAGCATTTTCAATTATTGAAATATATATTGTATATGTTTTGATATGATTCCCATGCCTTACCCCTAATACATTATGTGATATTAGTTTTGTTGATAGCTTGGGTATAAATAATTACTTTGATTGATGGGCATTATGTTAAGCAACGTGATTGGCTATTGTGTAAGTGAATATTTTTCATTGATATTGAAATAGATTTCAACCAGTATGTTGAATAGTTGAAACAAACTATATATTAAATGTATTATTTTTCTTTAAACCATATACAGGGGAAAAATTTAGACATTTGATTTTCTTTTTTTTTTTCTGTCTTTTTAGCGTACATGTAAAATAGCTTTTTCTCGAAAAAAAAAATTGCTTTAAGAACATACTTTTTGAGTTCATGTGGTTCATATACTAAGTATATGTACTGTTTGATAACATTTTGGCTCTGTTAGGACTGTATTTGTTTTCTAACAAAATTACATCTAAAATAAATTTTTTTTTGTACATAAAATAGTAATTTTTAGAGCATTCTTCAATGCAGATATATTTCAGAGCCAGTTTTTATCTGCCTATGATTCCTTGGTAATATTCTGAGCTTTATGTAATTTGGTGATGAAGTGGGAAGAAACATGTGTTATAGTGACTATGTTTTTTGCGTTGTTGTGTATTGTGAATTGTCTTACTTGTTTGATATGTCCCCACTAACACTTCATTTTTAGTCCCCAAGTTGCAAATTTTGTCCATTTAGGTGTTTGATGTACACATTAGTGAATAGTCACTGTAAAACCATGATATATGTATATATATATATTTATGGCATATCTTAGCTGTTCGATACATGTATGCCAATATTTCGCATTGGGAAAAGAGGGACAGGAAGGATGATGGTTGTACATGTAGATGAATCTAAGGTGGCATTTTTTCATTGGTTCTTGCAGAATTTTAATCACACACATAGGCCCTAAATAAAATCCCTGAGCAGTATCCTGAACGGTCCAAACCAATCTTATTGTGGCACATTATACTTCAGTAAAGCCAACATTATTTCACATGGTATCGCCATTACATGCAGTTGCATTCTAATTTGTTACTCGTTGAGTGATGTTTTTGAAAGCCAACTCCGTATAGATCCTCCCATTGGCATCAAGTAAGCAAATGTTTGTTTGTTTTTTGGTCAACAAAATGAAAATTATTTTTACACCTCTAGCTCTAGTCTGTATGATATTTACTTTTAGGTTTTAACCCTTTCAAGACAATTGACCACATTTTGTGGTTTGGCTCAATAACATTTGATTCAGAGCTCTAAAAAATATACCAGATGCATGAGTAGAAAGAGCAAAAATTTCTGCACATCCTATGTCCACTTTTGTTGCATGACCAAATTGCGTTTGATGCCAGGAATTTTAAAAACAAGAATAAGCTTTAAAATCCTTAAATTGGCAACACATTCAAAATCATTGTTATTTGTCAAAATTGGCAACTTTTTCAACTTTTCGATAATGGTTTTAAGAATGTATGTTGTTTTCAAAGGCATTACATTTTATTAGAACCACGTAGCACTACGAGAAAAATATTATTGTTGCCAATTTGAAGAACAAAATGTGATCAATTTTGCCCTTAAATAATTCCTGTCCTGAAAGGGTTAATTTAACCCATTGCCTATGGGAACCGGGTTGTCCCTGTATAAAGCCTATGGGAATGAGAGAATTCAGTAGTCAACAGGTTGAAATTACCACAGTGTAAGAGCAATGAAAGAGGCCCCCCAAACCAGAAAAATACAATGTACTCGAGTGTAACCTGTTTGATTTCGTCAGAAACAATTTATTCAGTTAACCCTTTCGAGACAATTGACCACATTTTGTGGTTTGGCTCAGTAACTTTTGATTCAGAGCCCTGAAAAATATACCAGATACATGAGCAGAAAAAGCAAAAATTTCTGCACACACTCTGTCCATTTTTGTTACATGACGATTTTGCGTTTGATCCCAGGAATTTTCAAAAGGAGAATAAGCTTTAAAATCGTTAAATTGGCAACATATTGAGAGGTTCCAATCATTGTTTTTTATCAAAATTGGCAACTTTTTCAATTTTTCGCCAATTCTTTTAACCATGTGTATTGTTTTCAAAGACATTACCCCTTATTACAATCTTATAGCACTGAAAGAAAAATATCACTGTTGCCAATTTGAAGAACAAAGTGTGATCAATTTAGCCCTGAAATAATTCCTGTCCTGAAAGGGTTAATAAGACAGACAGTACATTGATTGTGGCATGTTTGTATGCACCTCTCTTTTCTTCTCTAGGAGGAATTAAATGGAAAGTCGGAGCTCGACGCTATCATGATGCAGCGCAAATCTCGGGTCCTAGACGAGACCCTCCCCCCGCCCGATTTCATCCCGGACTCGCCTCCGGTGTTTGACTCGCCGACAGGTAGAAATTCTTGATTCCCCACAGCTCTCTGAAAAAATAATAGCTATCTCAGTAATTCTCATGAATGATTATGAAAGTTACTTATTTAATAACTTTTCAAAGTGTATGCATTGTGTTTGATATAAGCGAGTAAAACAAGAAAATAGTGGCTTTGGTTTGATTCAAATTGATGAATATTTCATTTATTTTTTTGAAATAATTATTCCCTCATATACTCCAATTTCTATGCATCCATTCTCTTTGCACCAAATCATCTGCATTGTTTCCTTAAACTTAATAGCAGCTGCTGTGATCGTATAACAATTTTGCTGAAGGCCAATCAAATGCCATGAATTCAGAAACTTATATCAATGGTTGTAGTTTGTCACTGGTACAAGTTTTCAGAAGCGAGGCCGAGATCGATCATATTTCTTTTCCATTCGATGTTCCTCATTGTCTTGTCCCTAAGAATTCACTCGCATAAGTTTCACTCTCTGCTCTTTTTACATCTGTCTTCTTGTTTTGTTTGACCATGTTTTCCATATTGATGTCACTAATCAAACACTTGCATTAAATGTGTTTGTTTGCTTCATATCACTAACAAAGCATTTAATAGACATACCTGTATGTGTGAAAATCCACTAAGTTTCCATCTTTATCTAAGGTAGCTTTGCGAAATGCAGTGGCGCATAATGACGTGGGAAAGACACAAAGAGGATAAATGCTAGTAATGGCTGTGCTTCTAAAATTAGAATCTGACATTATAACTGAATAAAAGTTTTCATATTATTTTGCTTAAAAGTGTTAAAAGAGTTAGATACTAATTCTGCATCCCAATATTTTGGTCCTGCCTCAATAGAATTAAATTAGGATTTTGATTAATTTGATCATATGCTTCTCTCCCGCCATTTTACATGCCGTCACGTTTCGCCAAGCTACCTAATGGTCCATTGTCTTCCATTTCTAATTTTCTAACAAACATTTTTGTTTTGTTTTAACATTAACCCTTTTTCTCTCAAACCTCTTCTCCATCTCACCTTACATAATCAGCTAAGAGTCAGAAGGGCGTTAACTCCATGATAAATGAAAAAGCTAATGAAATTCTGGCTCTTGGCAGAAGAAATGAAGTTGCAGTATCTCAGCAACTGTTCAGAAACATTTGACCTCTTTTGACAAATCTTCAGAAACTAGGAATGCACAAATACTAATCTCATCTCTTGATTTCTTGCACACTTTGTCTTCATTGCCATGCTACATGTAGGAGAATTCTGTACGTTTCTCTGAGATTTCACAGAAGCTTTTTGTTCAAATTCAGTTACGTTCTGGGGTAATGGGACTTGTCTGGGTATGGGAAAGTGATGCATTGAATGTTTTATGGTCATGGTTCACTTAAACCCAGGGATTTTGCAATTTTTTTAACTGTCTGTAAGGGCATATTGAGGTGTTTTCATTTTGTTTCACTGATTTATGGATCGCTCAGTGTCAACCGCTTCATGATGTCAAAGTTACTGTAATTCTGTAGTTAAATGAATGCAGAGATATCTTGTCATTGTGTAATCGATTTTCTGGATTCATTGTCCGCAGTTGGTTCTTTCCATTACAAATTTGCACTTATTTGTATAGAGTAAACAGGTTGACTTTTCGATCTCCATAAATCGGTGGATACTGGCTAAAGCTTTCTAATGCAGTCATACCCTATACATGTATCTATTGACATAATGCTAACCTCTTTACTTCTTGCTCTCGAACAGGACTTCCTCATACCATATCCATTAACACAACGCAACCTTATTCCAATAGTGCACTCATAGAGGACCACCCTATGCCATATCCATTAACATAATGGGATTTTATTCCTATAGTACTCTTTTAGTACACCGCCTTATACTATATCATTTGATATAATGCAATCATATTACCAAGTTGCTCTCTCTCAGTCGATCACCTTATTCCATATCCATTAACATAATGGGATCTCTTTCCTTTATTGTTGCCCTTGAGAGCAATCTTCTACCATATCCCATGTATGTAATGCAATGTTATTCCCTTATTGCAATCATATAGGACAACTTTATGCCACATCCATTGCTGTAATGGGATCTTACTCCTTTACTCTTACACTGTACTATTAAGGGCAACCTTATACTTTGTACCATATGAGTCCACTGACATAATTCTGTCTTATTCCCTTATTGTTCTCATAGAGGGGCCCCCAAATGCCCCATGGTGAAGTCACTTGGAACATGTCACGTCGCTTCTAGAACCTTCTTGCGCTAACATGCTTGTCTACTCATCTTGGATTCATATTGCAGCTTTGATCTAATCAACATAGTCACTAGGCATTTCCCTTGGGTTGTCATGCAAGAGCTTTTTGTTTGTGATGGATGCAGGATATATGCTCCATTAGTCATCTCATGAATTAAAAAAAAAAAAATACATACTTTGCATGTTGGGAACTTATTGGATTTTGGGGTCTAATTGCTTGATTTTAATGCATGTGCTTTTTTTTTTTTGTGGCTTACATTGAAATAGCAGTTCATTTAGGTTGCTCATCAAAAAGCTTATTCATCTGTGCTTAGCATTTCTACTCCAATTTCATCTGAGTTTATTAGTATATATGTATTTCCCAAACAATTTTTAAAAAATCGCTGTCTCTGTGGGTGAAATCACGAAAGCAAAAATGGTCACCTTTTATTCAAGTAGGGTAACTCGAGCTTAAAGGGAGTATAGAATGATACAAAGCTGATTGAAGTCATTCCAAATTCTATGTATTGACATGATGCCACATAATTAAATTGCTGTGCATCTAGCAGAGTAATGTACATGTATATGCAAACATGTTTTTGTGGTGATCCTATTGTAATTTATTTAATACATGGAATGCATGCTTACAGAGGAGTATGGTACTTTCTTACTGCAGGAAAATACCCATTTTGCATTTAGTTGTGTCATTTTTGTAAATTGTTGAATAGTAAATGGTGCTTATAGTGAAACAATGCATATTGATGTGCTTAGTTAATGCATATTCATGAGCTTTGTTAATATTCATATTATAGATTGATTCTATAATGTAGTCAGTCAGATGATGCAATCCAGTGGCAGAGTATTATCAGTTTACATCATGAATATATTATGAAGAGAAGCTGAGAGGGAGTTGAAAAATTATGTTAGCAGTATTTTTATACCACTGATGTTATAGATTCATATACTGTGCTTTATATTTACACATAAAACTATACCTTTATCAATACATCCTACTTTGGATGTATATGTAAATTTCCCCCTAAAATTTGATATTTTTTGACATCTAGAAAGAAAAAGTGCCTAAGGTAACTATGGAAAAGGCCGAAAGACTAAACATACTGACCTACATGTATTTGCTTATATATTTGCTCATATATTTGCTATATAGTTTCATGTATGGACTGCACTAGGTAGGTAGCGAAAGGGAGTGGCGCATAGAGACGCCTGAAAAAAAAAGATTGCTTATTTTGTCTGTGCTTCTAAAATTAGAATCAGAAAAATCGGAATGAAAGTTTTCATATTATTTTGCTTAAAATTCTTCAAAGAAGTACATGTAAGTACTAATTCTACATCCTAATACTTCTGGTTCTGCCTCTATAAAATAAAATTTTGATTTTGAATAATGTTGTCATATGCATCCTTTCTGCGTTTTTACGCTCTGTGACGTTTCGCTAAGCTACCTTACTAAGCTAATTACATGAATCTGTTACAAGAGACAGAAATACATATATACCTTTCTACTGATTATATACACCTCAGTTGCCTGGAATGGAGTCCAAAATAGTCATCCCATCCCAGATGGAAATTTTGTCAATTTTTATGTTTTTGTATTGTATAGTCATACAACTTCCTCCCGACAAAGTTTGCTGCATATGTTAGATGGGTTGAAATGGACCTGACGTTTTGGGCCCTTTTCGGGGGACCTGGGGGGCAGACTCGGGAGGCTACGTTTAGAATGACAAGCTTTTTCCGAATGACATGGATGGTCTGAGTAGCTTTAAGGGATCCATTCTGATAGGTAAAATGGGGTGACTATTTCAGGACAGGCTCCCAGACTAATATGTGCCATGCCATTAGAGTGTACTGATGCAAGCCCTAAAGCTTGTGTGAACATGCTGAATACGTTTGGTCTGGAACCTTTTTAACCCTCTATTTTCCAAGGATCAAAACCCTGGGCCCTGTTTCATAAAACTTGTCATCAATGACAAGTTGCAGTAACTGTTATAAGCTACTGAAATCCTTGGATCTCATTGGCTGAGAGCAAATTTGTCGGTAAAAAACACCTACAAGACTCTTGATGAAATGCCTCCCTGGACTGCCACATTGTTAGGAATATATTATACATGTACACTGTACATGTTCCAAAGATCAGCCGTGGCGGTCCCCTGTTTGTTCCATGGGTTGACAAAAGCCAGAAAAGAGTTCAAATGCCTGTTTGATTAAGGACGGTGAAATATCTCCAACAGATCAATGTGAGATCAATGCGGGACCAATTCCATGGGTTTATTTACGTTTAGTAGGTTTAACACCTTGACATACAACTAATGAGAAACCTTGCAGCCGGGCAGGCATCCCAAATGGCAAATTAGTCACTCCCACAAAGGACCAGAAGAAATTAAGGAAATATCCTACTGGGTGTAAGAATTGAAACAGTACTCCACCTTGTATTCCAAAGAAAGTCCCCATATGCACATGTACACTGTATTCCCATCATATTCATTCCAGTGTATTACTGTAGTACTCAAAACATCATACTAAACTTTGTATTCAGTTGCTGTGTGACTGTTTGGGACATAGTTGTAGTAGAATAAGACATAGAATGTGATATATTTGAACATTAGCTGTGATGTTTCCAGCTATTTTATGTCAACAAATAAAGGGGAAAAATGTATTCAAGATTAGTTTGTATATTTTGTGAATTACAATATATATCACTAATACTACTATGACACATGTGTATAGTATTTTTACCAATAGAAAATTTAAAATGTTGTAAATTAGAAATGTGTTTTTATCGAGCAGGATGTAATTCTTGGATATGAATTTTAGATATCGGTGCACTTTGAAGACAGAAAAGTAAAAATTTATTTGTTTATCAAGACTATGAAACAATTTATGCTGAGTCTGAACAGCAGAAATCAAGTGATATACTGAATATCTACATTTGTTTGTACATATAATTAATAGTTTACATGTAAATAGATTTTCAATTTCCATTATGTTCTTGGGGTATACTATATTCCCGATCATTCCTATATACATATATGTATGCATATACACTCCTTATATAGAGCAGTATTCCGTGTGTTTTGTATAATTGGGTTGTATACAGAAGTCACATGCAAATAAATCATGTAATTCATACCTATATTTATCAATTATATTATGGTGTGTATTTATATATTATTCTACATAAATGAAAATTCGCTGTGCCTATTATATGAATGTTTTGTAAATTTATCAAACATTTGTTAAGATTGTAAATAATTTTATTTTTGGAAGAGAAAAAAGAGAAAGGTGGTTTGATTTCTGATGAATGATGCTATAGATTTATTTAGTACTGATGTAAATCAACAATTTTCATCTTTAAATCGTTGGATGTATTCAATGTATAAATGGGAGATTCTTGTTACAATTTTACAATGAATACTCCATGATAACTATTGAGATAATATTTCATCACTCAGATTAGTAGTGCAAGATGTAATATAATGATCCTATTCTTATGTTCACCAGTACCACATGTGACTATACATGTAGATATACTTACTTTAATAATCATATTCATTTAATACATGTACTCAATTAAGACAAATATATGAAGAGATGTATACAAATATTTTTATAGCTTTTTTCCCATGATGTTACAAAGAAAGAGCCACAATGAAATTATTTTGTCGAAGACAATCCAAATGAAATTACTGCAGAGTGTGAGACTTAATTTACCTTAAGTTTTTGTAGCTTTAATGTTTATTAATATGCTGTGAATGGGAATGCGTTTTGGGGCTGTCGGGAGCCGTTCACACTGGGCCAAGTTCACTCTGCTTTCCCGTGATGCCCATGCATCGGATTATTGTTCAGATGTTGCGTTCAAGTGCATTTAACGTACGAGCATGGCTTGGTCATCCTTTAAGCAAAAAAAAAAAAAAAAATAGATTTCAAATCTCGTGTAGCGGAATTTGTTATAAATACCTCAGAAAATTATTATATTTTATGTAATACCAGTTATCTCTTAGGAGAGCAGGCACATTTTTCCTTTTCTTTCAAACTTTCTTATTTTGACAAATGACAACGTAATCATGCAAACTGATGTGAACGCACTTTTCATTGCACACATTTCATAGGAACAACTCAACTGTAAAACATGTTATTTTTAATCAATTTAGCTTATTTTCACCTGTATGTAATATTTTCAATACCGTAATGTTCCCAGTCGTTTCATTCAACACCATAAAAAGGGACCCAAACCAAAGTTGTCAACATTTTGTAAAAGCTTTATACTGGCTTTGTATTGTAAAATCATGTTGTTGCCTGACAACGTTTTCAAGAAGAGTTGTTGAACTTTTTGCCGACCATGTACGAACGGCTTATTTAGAAAATCAGTGTACCTGTAATATAACAACATGATTTCATGTTCTGTCAAATTGGTTATTTTTCTGCCAAATCCGTAATTGTCTGTATTCTTGTTCTTTCTTTGTTTTATTCTCGGCGGCTTTATTAATTGTATCATCATCGCTGACAGGAGTATTACAAATTATCGGTTAACGCTTAGAAACCAGTTTAAACATTTTTTTTTTTCCCGACATTTCTCAAAATATAGGGACAGAATGTTTCCATGCCCTACATTCATTCCTGATCGCGATTGAGATAAAAATGAATATCAAACAAGATAATAACTTTTTGTTGAAAATTATAATAAATTGAATATCCTTTAAGGGAGACTTTGAGCAAAGAGGATTGATTCATAACAGTATATTCCTGTACATAATATTATGATGTATCATACAAGAAATTCAGAAAAATTGTATGAGTTTGTCTAGGCAATCTCCTACCTATTATTTTGTTATTCTTGAGATGTGTTGCTATTCATCAATTATCGTGACAATTATGGGGATTATATTCATGGTTTGTTTTGAGCAAGTACAATATGATTTTTTCGTAATTTTCTCCAGAAATTACATTACTAACACATTTAATTGTGTAAATAAACCCATGTTATAGTATTCCCCTTAAGAGTTTTATCGTAGATTTTAAATATGTATCTCTAGTATGTCCATTTTGAGTACTGCTCATATGAGTACTGCTCATAATATTTTTTTTTCTATTCCGCTGACAGATAAATATAAAGGGAGAAACCTCGCTAGTCAAGGACCGTTATTCATAAGGACCACTTACTCATAAGGACCGCTATCCGTAACTCGTGACTACATGAATAGCGGTTTTGTACGAATAGCGCACAAACCATAGACAAATTACCTCGCTATTCATAAGGACATCCATTCTTAAGGACCGCTATTCATAATGCGTGTCAAATGAATAGCGGTTCTTATGAATAGCAAGCGGACCCCATATAAAATGTAGGACGATGAACTATTTCTTATAATCTCATAAAGATATTTCATTGTTACTTTTTAGATAAACCAGTGTGCCTTTTACAAGAATGTAAATACGCCGTGGTTAGAAATATTGGGGGCACTTTTGAATGTCTATTTCAATGAAGTTTCATGTACAAGATTAAAATGGAACATTTGGATATAGACGACAAAAAAGTGTCAATTTAAAAAGAATATGTCGCAGAGACTCATGAATTTAAAAACTTCTAAAGTAAGTACATTCTACTTTTTTCCATGTACAAAATTAAAATGGAACATTTGGCTGTCCTTCACAATTTGAAGAAGAAAAAAAGTTTCGATTCATACAGAATGTGCATGTGTCAAAGAGGCTCATAATTTTTCAATCACATTTCAAAATTCTAGTAAATACATGTACATGCTACATTTATTCCTTATTATGTATCCTTTAAATGTCGTATGGCGTATAGTACTTGTAATGTTTTATATCTACGTGTATTCCGTCATGTTATGTCCTTTACACGAGACAAAATGTCGAATGTTGTCAACCTTTCCAAATGTTAGTAATGTCTATCTTGATAACGCGTATTGTAATTATATCATTGCGGGATTAAATTGTATTATTACACTCGTACTCGTGTTTTTTGTGTCTTCCTTTTTTTAGTTATGTTTATTGATTAATGGGATCTGGCAATGACTCACTTTTCTAGGGAGCCCACAACACACATACATGTACATACATTCAAACTTTAAAATTTTTTTTTTAATTACACGCATGCACACGCTGGTATCAATATGCCTTTAGCACTTCATTTATTTGATGTGCGATGAAAGAGCAATGTAGATAAAATGCCTTCATCAAGGGCATAAGTACCGTGCCGGGGATCGAACGTGCCGGGGATCCTCGCATCTCCAGTCAAGCGCCTTAAACCACTGGACCACGGAACCTCCACTTACTTCAAACTCATGCACACCCACCCATACCCACACACGCACACAAATCGATGTGTAAAATGATGGACTAAAAAATTTACAAAATAATTGAACGAATTTGAGCAAAAAATAAGTCTAACGCAGGAATAATAAGGATAGTAATAATCATAATCATGACAATAATTACAGTGATGGTGAAAACAATGATAAAAATACTCTAAAAAAGGATTGGTCAGAATAACCATTTTGGTGAATATGTGTCGGACCGAAAAATTGGTCAAAATCAACCAAAAATTTTGGTACATTTTAACCAATAATTTGGTAATATTGACCATCATATTGGTCAATCTTCAATATTTTTGGTCGGACACATATTCACCAACACATTGGTTATTCTGACCAATCCTTTTTTATAGTAGTATTAGCAGTACATGTAGTAATGATAGTACTATAGTGACAATGAGGATAACGAATTAAAAAAAAAGGAGAAGAGAGAGAGAGAGAGAAAGGGGTTGTAGATGTGCAGTGATTGAGGTAATGTTCGATTTGTATGTGTACATTTTTTTTCTTCAGTGAAGTGCAAGTTAGAAAATGAATGAATAATCGTAAGAAGAACAAAAACCGTACAGTTCATGAAATCATTTTATTATTCATGTGTTTATTTATTCACTTCCATGTGTGCTAAATGTGAGTTATATTACATGTATTATAAAACCAATTAATTGTCACAAAGTTACTATGAGGTTTTTCTGAACTCATAGCCCGCTATCGTCGACAGAAATCACGTACAAAAGATATAGCCTTTGAAATAATCCAGCAGCAATGGGTTTCATAATGCACAGGGCAAAAGAGTAAATTAAGCAAACTTGAGATGTATTCAGCTATGTTGGAAAGTTTTGAGAAAATAATGATTTAAGGAGATATATGAATGACTTAAAGGTTCCTGTATGATCAACCAAGATATGGGACTTTCTGTATGTGGAATTTTGACATCCTAAAACATTTTCATTTAAGCACGAAGACATGAATAAGCAGGCCACCATTAGAGTGGTATTATTTACTATCTATGTACATTAAACGATATACTAATCCAGTCCGAAGAGTCGAGTTCAGATTTTTTTTTTTTTTTTTTTTACCATACTTCATTTCTTTTTCCAATTATTCTCTTTAGAGTGCATTCGACTATTTTGAGCTGGGATATCCTATCCAAACGAAATGATCCCTATTATGATTCCCCCAAAAGATGATTTCCACTCCTTTACATTCAGAGAGAACTGTGAAACCACTGGTCAACATTGTGAGACTCTACGTCAGCCACACGCCCTCTACGCTCTTGCCAGATCATTGATATTCACATATTATTAAATTACATGACAAAGGTGAAATAAAAATCATTGGACTATATTAACTAAGCGTGCCAGAAAAAAAAATATGGCATCAAAAAAAAGAAAAAAAAAAAAATCGTTTTATTTATGTGGTTTGCTTTTATGACACATTCAAAGGCTTTTTTTATAAGCAAAATTTTCATCTCCAAAATTAACACTAACAACTCTTCATTGTTTTATCATACGGATTTTCCAAATGCTCTAGATTCATAAGAACACTTATTAGAGCATTATGTATCCTGTCATGATATTTTCACAAAACAACTATATAGTACGGTATACACGTAATAGGTCACTGGACCGTCTTGTACATCGAAAACACACACGCGCGCACATATATATATATATATATATATATATATTTATATATGTGTGTGTGTGTGTGTGTGTGTATAATGCATATTCAAAAGTACCAATGGCAGCATCATTACATACTAATCGTAGTTTATAACCAAGTTGGCCATCAATCCAGAAACTTGTTTCAAACGAATGAATCTGGCTGGTAAAAATACAAAAACCAAACATTTCCAGCAATCTGGTTCGAGATATTTAAGGCTTTTTTTCTCTCTCAAGCGAAGCTAGTTTTCTAAAAGTATCTATGTTTTTAATACCATCCTTACAATGCTGAGGGAATATTGATTTATATTATGATAAAAGAGAGAACACCATTGCCTTCAAAATAATTCAAGAGAACAAGACTATACAAATATCAGCCTATCAAATAAAAAAAAAAAAAAGAAAAGAAAAGAAAAAAAAAACCCTGTAGAGCCCACAAATGTAAAAATCAACCACAAATGTACAAACATTGCACCCGCAAATGTCAAAATAACCACAAATGTCATAACATGTCAACCACAAGTGTAAAAAATAACCATAAATGTAAAAAGAAAATCGCCCACAAATGTAAAAAATTCCATTTTTACCACCAATGTCATAACATGTCGACCGCAAATGTAAAAACTCATTGCTTGCATACTGCACCCATGTGAGATGTGTTTGTTCGCGTGTATGCGTGTGTGTGACATTTTCTTGACCACTAAAATCCCTAAAATATTACAACACCCTTAACCACAAATGTCAAAACATGTCAACCGCAAATGTAAAAATAAATTAAACTAGTGGTTAGTGTTTCCCTTTTTATGATTACTTTACAGAGACGGGGGTCGAGGAGCTGATCATAAACTTTGAACAATGGCATGAAAAATTCACATAATCCATCGATCTCTACATAGAAGAGCAATTAATACGATTCTAGTGAGGGCAATTAATGTTGTATCCCCCGAAAGCAGCCAGTCCATATCATTATTATTAACAAAACCAGACATCTAGAGCGAACTCCAAAATATTGTTTAAAAAAATTCAATTTATTGCCCGCTAGGCCTTTTTAACATGCAAAATCCCACTGACTTTCGAAACCGGGCAATTTTGTTGGCCTGTCAAAGCCGGGCAATAAAATGTAAGAATTGCATTGCTCAAATGTCTGCTATGGTTAATAATAATTTTTTTTTTATTCACGCGACTTTTAAGGATGAAATATTTAATGGCTGAGAAATGCCTGAACCCTGCATGTTATCGTTTCAATCTATAGTGGTAATCAAAGATAACACATAAGTAGAGGACCTACACTATAAGGCGCATGCTGCATGTTGTTTTGATTAAAAATGAAGTGTTTTATTGCCACTTGGTCTACAGCCAGTTGGTCTAATAGCCAATTTGTCTAACATCGTTCGGTCTAATAACCAAAATTGGTGTAATCATCATTTCGTCCAATTACCATTTGGTCTAATTGTCATTTCGTCTAATTACCACTTGGTCTATAGTGAATTTGTGTAATAGCCATTTGGTCTATTTGGCAATTTTGGAACCGGTCCCCGGGAAGGGGGGGGGGGGGGTGATGGGACTGCACCCCTTCACTTTTTGAGTAGACGCGCTTCATATAATTTGGTTTAATGATTATGAACAATATATATTTTTTTAGAAGAGATCCCATTTTAATATATTGTAATAATGTATGGCCTCTCTCTTCACTCGCTCACAAAATGATGTAAAAGGTAAAAATAGAGAGAGAGAGAGAGAGAGAAATGGTAGAAGGATAAAGAAAACCATGGCGAAAGATGGAAGAGAAGATTATAAAAAATGCTCCTCCCCCCCAAAAAAAAAGAATAACAAAACGAAATTAAAGATGAAAAGAAAAAAAAAATAATGCAATATAGGCAAAATGATAGAAAGATAAACCAAGGAATAAAGAGCGAAAAAACATAGAGAAAGAGAAAAATGATAGAAGAAAAAATATAAACTAAGATTAACATATGAAATGATGGAAGAGGTGATAGAAGGAATTAAAGAATAACACAACTAAAGGAAAGGTGGAAAATGAAAGGATAAAAGCAAGGAATAACATAACGAAAGATAGAGAAATGACAGAAGGATAAAGATGTGTATATAAGAGAAGATAGCGAATGAAATGAAAGGATAAAAAAACAATATAATAAAAGCAAAGTTCAATTAAACAAATAATTTAAAATTCATAAAGTATTAATTATTTAATTAATCGATTTATTCACTAGATAATCAATTAAGCACATGTGATTAATTCATGCTCTATCAGATCGTCCTTTTTCCCCCTCTTTTTTACTCCCCCCCCAAAAAAAAAACAACAAACAAACAAACAAAAAACAAAGAAAAAATACTTAACATACAATTACTGCAAAATAGTTTGAAAATTTCGGCCAGTGCGCCGAGCCGGGGCCTGACTGTTTAGTCAAAGCCCCCTAGAGTAGTATTGTAGGTGGAAAACAAGAAATTAGCCCAGTTGGTCATTAGACGAAATGATGATTAGACCAACTGGTAATTAAACCAGACGGCTGTTATCGGACCAAATGACGACCAAAGGGTTATTTGACTAAATGGGTGTTGACTAAATATCTTGTATCATGTGTTCTTTTTATGTGGAAATAAATTAATACATAAATGATGATAGACCAACTAAGGTTAGACTAACTGACATATGGACCAAATGATGTGTAGACCAAATAAGTAGGCCTATTAGACCAATTGGGTTTCGACCATTTGATGATTAGACGAAATGGCAATTAGACCAATTGATAATGGACCAAATGGTTATTAGACCACTTTAAACCAAATGGCTATTAGACGAATTGACTATAGACCAATTGGAATTTTGTGCTAATGAATCTCAAGTGGGGTTGTGTGTGTGTGTGTGTGTGGGGGGGGGGGGGGGGGGGTGGGGGTGTGTATGTCTGTGCGCGCGCGCGTGCTCGTACATGCGTTGATTGTAAATGTGATGCTTCGGCTAAAACCTGAGTCGATTTTCTGTAAAGCCCCTTTCCGATGGGAAACCCGAATCCTGACAAATTATACATCAATCGAAAGGTAATTACATGAGGATTATGATAAATAAACTGCCATTAAGTCAAATCGAACCATAAGAAACCAACTTAAGATTTTCTGAACTCGTTCCCTCTTTTTTCGATGCCAGCTATGCTTGGGCGAAATGCGTGATTTCGTGTGACGTCAGTCGAAGGAGAGTGCCGCGCTCGTCGGTGAGCGCACCTCACCGCCAGCGCGCGCGCACTGCTAGTTACCTTAGCTTCGGCCAGGGTTGCCATTTGGCCTTTTTTCCGGCCAGATTCCAGAAATCTGGCCGTATAAAATTTAGTTTGGCCGTGAAAAAAAAATATTTCACGGCCAAATTAATTTGGCCGTATTCTGGCCGTAAAACAGAAATCTTGGCCGTGAATCTTTATTTCTGGCCTTTTGAATAATCAGATAGGAAATGTAACCATAAAATCACTTGAAATATGTAAAAATGCAATATAGGATGTGCATGCGCGCGTCTGCTACGGCGCGGCGTGTGTTTATGCATGAATTAAGCCCTGGGGAGCGTTTCATGAAAGGACTTGTCATGAAAATAACTTAACTGTTATAAGCTACTAAAATCCTTGCATCTGATTGGCTGAGAGCAAACTTGTCGGATAAAATATCCGGCAAGTCCTTTCATGAAACACTCCCTTAGCCTAGTCTACACACTAGTCTGTGCTGCAGGCCGGGAGCACGGTCGATTATAAGCATGCGTATACCGGTACATACTAGTATTCGCATGACCACATCTTATTAGACTCAAATACAGAAACTTGCACGTTGTCGCTCAGTATCATGTCAAACTATTTAAGCAGGCTTTATTGTAAACCTAGGGGAGTGCATGAGACAGTTAATTTGTGTATAGGGGTGTACCTAATTTCATTTCTAAATAGATATAATTTGGCCGTGAAATTTGGCCGTGAAAAAAAATAGTTTGGCCGAATTTGGCCGTAAAATATGTTGAGTTTGGCCGTGAAGACTAGCCACGATCTGGCAACCCTGGCTTCGGCTGTAGTAGTTTGTGACTGTGGGCAATTTATTGTGGAAAAACACCGTACTGATCTGAGACTAGGTCGAGCTAGTTGGATCTTTCTACAGATTTAGAGGTAGGCAAGAACATTTTATTTTCATATATATATATTTGTTTAATGTGGTAATGATGGGTTTAGACCCAATTATTATTAACAATAACATGATTTGTTGTGGCAAACTTCAGTTTAACTTTAAGAGAGTATCTCGCGATGTACACGCGGCATACAGACTGTGCATTGTCCTATATAGAGCGACGACATCGACGACTCTTCCCGTAATCCAATCTGGTGTAAACTTATGTGAGTGATTTGAAAGATATTTGAGAATGTTCCCTGCAAGTTTGGTCGAATTTCAAGCGGCAGAACCTATTCCATCCACCTGGATACCGGCAAAGTGCACTAGCGCCGTCCCGGGAAAAAGTATCTAGACCTAACGTTCAGAAAAAAGTGTTGGCAGCCTAAATCTAGTCCATAAACGGGAATACCCTTTCAGATGTAATACATCTGACATTGGATGTACTCCTGAGGCAAAAGTGGAGTCAAAAGAAAATTTTGTTTATTTACAGCAACCTCTGTCACTTTTCACTTTTCTAAAACTAAGTCTAAGGTTTAACAATTGGCTTCTAAACTAAAGTTCTAGCAGGGAAGCTCAGCTCTATATTATACGTAAAACACATGATATGCATGCATTTAGCGCTATACATAGCGCGCATTCAAAATGCGGTAATACTATATTAAAATTACTAGTACTAGAAGACTAAAGGCTCTGGTGTGCGGCCGCTTAAAAAGGGAAGGCTCTGGTGTGCGGCCGCTTAAAAAGGGAAGGCTCTGGTGTGCGGCCGCTTAAAGGGAATTTGCTGATTTATCAATCAAAGACTCGCACATAATTCAATACAATCAATTCATAGTCCAAATACTTGCTTACTAAAGTAAATAGAAGGCAAAATTAAAATTATTGACCAATAACGTGGTCAGTAGTGTCCATTTTTCAAAACGGTGCTAGGGGTCCTGTGTGCGGCCGCCTCTACCCCTGTGAGCAGCCGCCCATGATATGCCGGGCATTCAGCATCATATTTGTGACTAAGTGAAAGAAAATTAATATCACATTTCATACATTACATTCCAATACTTTATAAAAATTAATAATATTTTGTTGAAACCCATAAAATCTGTCAAACATGATGATCTATCAAACGCCATGACCAAAAAATGAAAGCAGACTACAATTTCCTACAAAAACCTGCATTTTGTACACGTTTTACACAGGGTGGCTGCTCACCAGACCCACTCAGAAAAATGGCACTGGTGAGCGGCCACCCCCATGCAGCTTTCCCTGTGGTAGTGTAAATAAAAATTTCTGAAGCAAAACATGGACCATCAACTTCATTCTCTTAAATAAACATCAAATTACACATCAAATTGAACAAATAAAGTTTAAGTATTGGTTTAAGTATGTCATAGTCTCTTAACTTAAAAGTTAAGAAACTGCAATTTTTTTGTCGATGACTGGTGGCGTACATTTCTCATGATGTTGAGCGAGATTCAGGATACTTACTGCTTTGGCTGAGTATGTTTTTTGGTGCAATAGAACCTACCTGAGACTGCCCAGGGTAATTTTTGAAGGGATATCAAATTTTTTTTTTTTTTTTTTCATTTTTTATTCACCGCCGGCTGCTCACAGGGGACCGGCCGCCCACAGGAGCACATACTGAAATGGGAAGCTTAGCTTTAGGCTTAGACTCTTAGAGAATATGTACCTCCGAAAACTAACAGAAATTGTCACATGTGTTGCTTGTTGATAGTTATAGGATGTTTCAACTGGTAAGAAATTATCTATTGTTAATTATGGATGTCTAAATCTTTTAGGCTATTTGTGAGCACATTTGTACAGAATTTAACTGCAAAACTAAAACTTAGATCTGGGCCCCGTTGCATAAAAGTTACTATTATGGTAACTTTGCCATCAATGGTAACTTCCATGGAAACCTTGCTTTTGATTGGCTGTTGAGCATTGTTACCATGGTAGTTACCATTGATGGCAAAGTTACCATAATAGTAACTTTTATGCAACGGGGCCCTGAACTTGATAGCTATACCACCAACACCCCCTTCGTTTCCGCCGGCACTGCCCGGATTCCTTGGTTCAGGTTCCTCCTGATACGGTAGAATCTGCTGCTGATGATCATCCTCGATTATCTGCTGATCATCCTCGATCAGTTCACCAATTTCTCCTTCGTCCTCATCTGAAAATTCCTCATCTTCTGACGAACCGGACTCCTGCTCTGAGGCTTCAAATTCCAAATCTAAAGGAATTGACTCAGGATCTGTCGACGTAGATAATTTGGCCTTTTGTACAGAAAAATATGCGCTGTATACAGTTGATGAATAGCGAAGGAAATGGGGCGGAGCTTAACTCTCCTTCGATACACGTCATGAATTGTAAGCGGTTTCGTGTAGCGTTCGGGAGGAGTTCGGGAAAGTTCGGAAAAATTGAGTCCCGACGGCTTCCGATTGGGGCTTTAAACTTGGACTTCTTTCGTGTAAACAGGATAGCTAGGCATCTAGGTAAACTCTGATTGAATATTCATTTGCAATTCCTCTGTTATATATAATGAAATAATCAAAGATTAAGTTGAGTGTTTGCCAATGAATTGCAGAGAGAGAAAACAAATGAGAAGCTGATATTTGGAGAGTTATAAATTGGAACAAATTATGATTTATCTTTTGGAAGCATAAAAAAAAAAACCTGCAATAAATTAAGTAGGTCTACAATCTTGCTGGAAACACAAGGAATAGAAATCACTGGAAACATAAATGGGTGAATAAAACATGAGACAAGCAATTTTGATCTAAAGTTATGGAGTCATATTGGTGAAACGATAACATCTCATAATAATAAAATTATTTGTTATTTGAGGAACTTGGCTTTAGTTATAACCTTACACATTAGAATCATGGATGTGCTCACAATCCTTTCACCAGAACTCAACTTTCCTTTTACATTATTTAATGATATAAACTGATGGATATGTATGTTGTGAATGAAATGGTTTTAAATACACTTTTTGAAAGACAAGTAACATTTCTTTTAAATTTTTGTTTCTCGTCTACGTATTTAGTTTCATCAGCTAATAATATATAAGTTAACATAACTGTTTCTAAAACGTCCATGTTTATATCTTACCCATAACCCGAGCGTACTGCTTCACTTTGGAAGGGGAAACGTCATTATCCGCTGTTGGGGTTGAAAAAATACATGAGGAATTAGGATATCTTGTATGTGAAGGTAAGACGTAATGGAAGAAACAGTGTTAAGGGGAAAGAGAGATAGGAGAAGATACCCTTAAAACTAATAAAACGAAAGACTGTATTTAATAGACATTAACTTCATAGTACTGATGTACACAAGCATTCCACCCTTATAAAGGAAATGCTATCTTAATTTGATAACGGTAACAAAATTATGGTCTCATTTACATAAGGTAGCCTCTTCAGTATTAATGATGTATCGATATAAATGACTTGACCAATCTCAAAAAGATTCGGTTAAGAAAATAATAACACGATCTATGAGTGTGTTTTTTTTTTTTTTTTTTTTTTTTCTTTAAATAAAACAAATGACGCCTGTCTTCATACGTTCATTATACGATCGATCCGCTCTTGGTGAGGGTGTATGCACCTTAGCCTGACGGTTTTGCACTATAGATGCCCAAAACCTCAACTCCAGTACCGATATATCACACAATGTATAATGAACTCAATGGCATGCATCATTTCTATAATGGCAGCGCTCCCACGCCACTAAATTTTTCATGTGGAAATCGAACGTTCATCAGAAATATGACTAATTATGTATCCAAAAAAAAAAAAAAAAAAAAATATATATATATATATATATATATATATCTATATATACGTTCGTGATCATGCTGAAATATTTTTACATTTATAAATGAATTTTAATTTTTCGAATGCTGAAATAACGGAAGAATTAAGTAACATAACAATTCTATTAATATTCCTTTCTTGTTTAGCACTTATCACATTATGAAATAACGTGTAAAACAAAAATAAAACCAAGAAATACATTAAGAAAAAAGACAGAGAGAAGAAAAACAAAGAAATACATAATCAAAAAGACGGATAGAGGAAAAACAGAGGAATACATAAGAAAAAGCAAACAATAAAGAAGAAAATCAAAGAAGTTCATCAGAAAAGAATGAAGATATAGAGAAGAAAAAACAAAGAAATACTACAGAGTGAGTCAGAAAAAATGTCCCATCATTTTGAAGGTGTCTTGTGTGTAGTATGAACATTTATGGGTTTCATGATATGTCTTGGTAGAGTTATACTCCCAGCATTTTTTGGTACCGTTTTCATTTGGATCTTTGCATGCATGACTGAATAACAAACAATTGATTGATTGATTGATTGATTGATTGAATTTATTAACAACATCACATCACATAAATGACAGTATAATGAACAATCATACATTTTACTACAGAGTAATAATTGTACATGAATACATATATTTAAAAAAAGTAAAAGTAATATATATACATATACATGAATGAACAGAAATGGATTTACAATGATATGTAGTCACAGATCTACATAAAGTACATGACAATGTAATATAGATGTACTAATACTGAGGTGAAGTTGTTAATTTGAACTAGAAGTTAGCACAAGTGCTAGTCGAGCCTAGTCCCATTCTTTGGCAAGATGTTTTGTTCTGTTAATTTTGTTAAATTGTTTTTTCAGTACCTACATGTACAATTTTTATTTCGTATGTAAAAAATACAGACAAATATATTTTTAAAAACTGTTACATTTCTTACAGAGAAAACAAGAGCTAAAACTATTAGTTGTTGTTTTTTTTCTTCAAACAATAATTCCAATTTTTACAAGAGAGAGAGAGAGAGAGAGAGAAATCTTTAAACAACTGAAATCACTATTGTGTGCATGTGGTGTTACAGTAAAGTGAAAATTGTTACAGGTATAACACATATGATAATACAGATATGTGTATTATAAGTAGTTAAGAAAAATCAATCAATCAGTGTTCTAACAATCTTTAGAACACTGAAAATCTCACTTGCGCCAAGTGGCTGGGTGAAGATTTAAATAAATTTTGAAAGAATTTATAACTTATGTGCACACAGAAAGACACACACACACGCACACACACACACACCACACCACACACACACACACACACACACTCACAGTAAACAATTCATAATGCAGTGTTAACATTTCCCCTTTTCTGATTAAGCATTGATTTTTTACCAAGATCATCGCTGCATGTTTAAGTGGTAATTCCCTAACAATTTTTCCCGTAACACATTAACCACCACCACCACCATCATCATCATCATCATCAAGGGCACATTAATCCAATGTGCTATCTAAAATGTATCTCGTTGGTCATGTCTTTTGTTGGTTAACAATGGCAATTAACAATGGATATCTGTGCTTTTGTTGTACGTGCCTACAAAAGGGCTTGCCTGATTTGGCAGCAGTTACTTATGTTGAGCCCTTTGTGAGTAGCACAAGTACTGGAATTATGGTTCGTCCTCAGTTTACCCCGCACCAGAGATCATTTTTGGTCATCGAGTATGCAAGAACTCAGAGTGTAACAGAAGTGTTGCAAGTGTTTCGCCGCCGTTACCCCAATGTTCGGTGTCCCAGCAGAAAAACTGTGCTCCGCAATGTTCAGAAATACAAAAGAACAGGAACGAGTCACAACCTCAATGCAGGACATTCAGGTCGTCGCAGATCAGGAAGAAGTGAGCACAACATTAATGCCGTTCGACAGGTGTTAGAGCACGCTCAAAATAACAACCAAGGGATCTCATCTCGGAGGAACGGGCTTCAGTTGACCCAGAGCAGTCGTATCACCCGGCTTGATTTACGGTATCACCCGTACCAGATGATAAGGAGGCATGGACTCCTTGCAAGGGACGAGAACGAAGGATAGCGTTTTCTAAATGGTTTCTGCAAAGACCCCTCTCTTCCTTGAAGATCTTCTCATCGGTGATGAAGCCTGTTTTTCCCTCAACAGTTCGCTTAACACGCACAACATCCGCCAATACGCACCAAGAGGACGGAGGCCATTCGAGTTTCCCTATGAGCAGAAGAATTCCAGACAAAAAGTGACAGTTAGGATTGGCCTTGTAGGGAATGGAATGCTCATTGGCCCGTAGTTCTTTGACCGGACTGTTAACGGAGAACGTTACCTGGACATGATCGACAACCACGTTGTTTCTACTCTGAACCAGATGCCTCGATTCGCGCGTCAACGAAACGGCCAGTTCAGGCACCTATGGTGGGCACAAGATGGTGCCCCAGCGCACAGGCGAAGGATTGTCACTGACCGCCTGCAACAGCTCTTTGGCAACATAGCGATTGCGCTGAATGAGGAAGTTGAGTGGCCCCCCGAGATCACCGGATCTCTCTCCTCTTGACTTCTTCTTGTGGGGGTACTTGAAATCACGGATCTTCAGTAGCCCACCTGTGAACATCGAAGAGCTTCGAAGGAGAATCGTGGAAGAGACAGACGTTGTACGCCAAGATGGGGACATGATCCGGCGAGCTTGTCAAGGAATGCTCCACCGTGCACAACTGTGCATCGAGAGGAATGGAGGCCACGTCGAGGATTGAGTGCGGAGGGATGTGAACTTTGGGAAAAACAGATTCATTGTTGTACCTCAATAAACTGTACAAATTAAAAAATACCTTGTTTATTGTTTGTGTTTTTATTCACAGACATTTACAGTGTATTTGTGTGTGTGTGTGGGTGTGTGCGTGAATGTGTGTGTGGGTGGGTGTGTTCTTTCTGCATGCACATAAGTTATAAATTATTTCACAATTTGTTTCATTTTTCACCCAGCCACTTGGCGCAAGTGAGATTTTGCAGTCTTCTAAAGATTGTCTGTTGTTCAGTCATGCATGCAAAGATCCAAATGAAAGGGCACCAAAAAATGCTGGGAGGATAACTCTACCAAGACATATCATGAAACCCATGATTAAATGTTCATACTTCAAACAAGACAACTTCAAAATGATGGGACATTTTTTCTGACCCGTGCACTCTGTATAGTACTGCTGCCACGCCAGCCGTTTTCGCCACCATACACACGTGGATATTGGATAAACGACTGCCATTACATCTGTCAGGCGTTCTTTTCAGCTGCTTGTAAAAGATGAATTATGATTTTGATTGATTTATAGCAAAACGCCATGGGGAAAAAATTCGGCGAGGATAAAGTGATCAAGTATAAAATTTTCTTTAAATGTATCGTATTTTGCAGCCGTCCCTTTGCTTTTAAAGCCGTCCCTGTGCATTTAAAGATTGAGAACGCATCTTGGAATCGTTCATGCCTTCTGCATTCACATAGGGTTTGCGTGCAAATTCTCTTGCACAGTGAAGCGCGGAGAGTGATCTCCTGGTAATCGATTAACTATTTTGACGTCAATTTATTACGGGTTTGCGTTATAACGGTTTTGCGTGATTTTACTACACTGCTAAGTGTGTTAGTTAAAATCATATTACAGATACCCTCACTAGTTGCCATTGGTTTTTTGAAAAGCTTGTCCTTAAACTATGTAAACATTATTGTAAACCATTACTTACAAAGCCCAGCATTTTTGTGTAAGCATGGAGAAGAAGGAGAAGATTACACTTCAAATTTATTTACAATACATTCTATGAAAATGGTCCCCTGAGCTTTGATCTATGATCTAAATTAGATATATCTAGTTGTTTGAGAAGATCGATAAAGTCAAAATTAGTGGATAACAAGGTTTTCTGATATTGGGTACCTCTAAATTACTTTCATTTAATCATAAATTTATTTATTTATCCTTCTCTTTCTACACAGGATGATTCTTTACAATGGTGAATGGTGAAAGAACATTGATATACACAATCAGGAGAAATGAACAAAGAGCAAATATACTGGCCTGCACAAGCTTGGAGAGGTAGGCCTATATTGTGCATAATTAAATTTGGCAATACCTACAACCCCCCCCCCCCCCGAAAAAAAATGTGTTTTTTTTAATGTATAAATAAACAGATATATAATATAAAGAAGTATATCAATGGTACACAACTTGTAGAATAAGTGAGTTCTTTGAAGCAATTTTAATTTCCTTTCCCCCTGACCTGGAAATTCTTTATTTGTTCATATAATTATGGGATTTTAATTTTTTTTTTTTTTTAAGGATAAATGAATGTGGGTGAAACAGCTTTTTATAAAGCTATATTTACTCTGTTTCAGTCATGCATATTAACATATCTGGCACATTGCAGTCCCTTTTTTGTTTAAGATATTTTTTTTTTCAGTTTTCTCTTTTTATTCTTTTTACCCTGATATTAAGTAAGTTTCAAAAGAAGCAGAAAATTAAAGAAACAGATCAGTGAAAATTTGAGCTCCTCTCCCATTTGCTCAGTTAAAAAAAAAAAAAAAAAAAAATCATCAATTTTAATTTTCTTAGATTTTAATTAAGGAATAGATTTGTTTCAGACAGGTTTTGTGCAAAAATATACCGGCAATGATTTTATATATATAAGATGCATGCATGTTTGAAATTAATGACTTCTGGGGTACAGGGAAAATGGAAGAGGAGCTCGCCAGAAACGTCACGGAGTTGCCAATTATGTTTGACTGATTACAACTTAAGAAAATCATAACTAGTTTCTTATTTCTTATCATATTTTGCTCAAACCTTCACTATTCTGTTTCTTTAATTTTTCTGCTTCTTTTAAAACCAACTTATAATCAGGGTGAACTTTCCCTTTAAAATTATACTAGCTCGATATGTATTTATGCAAGGTCCTAATTAATCAGCAATCTCACAAGTGGATGCATGTATAATGAAGTTGGGGCTTTCATTCAAAATAAAATAATTCAGATACGGGTTTCTGATTTGGAGGATTTTTGTTGGAATATTGCATTTGCTAAAAGCCTTAAAAAATAAGTGTCTTTAGCTGAGTGAAATTTAACCAAACCTAAATTTGATTTATGTCGGTGACCATTTCACCAGTAGCGAGCTTTCGAAACAGGACGGAAGGTCACGCGACGGGAGCGATAAGCGTTCGTGCTGGACGTCGCGCACAACTTCCCGTCTTGTCTCAATAAACGTTTCGCTACACGGTGCAAGGACGGAGACGTCTAAACAGAAACGGAAACGGAAAGATGGCGCGCCAAATATAAATACCCTGCCCGCGCTCGCATATTGTTCCTTATTTATTTCTTTGTTTTTCCTCTAATCTGCCTCTTCTGTCTCATTATCTATTTATTTGTTTTTGGTCTTTTTTTGTATCCTCTTCTCTTTCTTTATACATTTCTCTGTTTTTCCTTTAATCTTTCCTCTTCTCTCTCCTTATGTATATCTGTTTTTCCTCTAATCTATCCTCTTTTTTCTCATTAAGTATTTCATTGTTTTTGCTCTAGTCTATCCTCTCCCCTCTTTTTATGTATTTCTTTGTTTTTCTTCTAATTTTTCCTCTTCTCTCTCATGTATTTCTTTGTCCCTTTTTAAAATATCCTCTTCAGTTCCCTTCCCTTATGTATTTCTTTGTTTTTCCCTTAATCTTTCTTCTTCTCTTTCCTAATGTATTTATATATTTTTTTCCTTTCATCTATCCGCTTCTCTTTCCTTATGTATTTCTCAAGTTGTTTTTCCTTTTTTATTTCCTATTATTTTTCCTTATGTATTTCTTTGTTTTTCCTCTAATCTATTAGCTTCCCTCTCATTATGTATTTCGTTGTTTTTCCTCTTTTTTATACCCTCTTCTCTTTCCTTATGTATTTCTTTGTTCTTTCTTTAATATTTCCTCTTCTCTTTCCGAATGTATTTCTTTGTTTTACCTTTAATCTATCCTCTACTCTTTCCTAATGTATTTCTTTGCTTTTCCTTTTCTATATTTCTGTAGAACTACAAGATTCAACGTCTATACTCTATGTGAATGTCGTGAAAATTTAGCTATCACATGTAGTGCACTGCACTGTGCATGCACGGGTAGCAGACATTTTCGCAAAATATACATGTACCGCTCCGTCCTGTTCACAGACTGGACGCTATTTTGGCTGAATACCGTCCTGAAAACCAGGAGGAGTGCAGTGGCGTTCCCGCATGCGCAGAAGGAGCGTTCTAGCAGACATGCGTTGTGCGTTGAGCTACCGTTCTATTTTGAAAGCTCCCTAGTATAACAGAATGAAACAGTTGTTACGCAAATTACTTGAGAACTGATGAGAAAAACTGAACATGCATTCAATGATATAAAGAATATGAACATTTCACTTACTACTATACTTCTGCAAGGATGTGCAATTTCAAGATTTTCATTATTTCTTTTCAAGTTATAAACTTGTTATTTGGATTGATATTTATCGCTATTAAAATACAACAAAAACATAAAGCATTTAGATCATCTATTTTATGATGTTAAGGAGATGAAAAGTTATCTATCTAGTTACCTTTAACATTGACATGTTCTTAGAGCTTGTCAAATCCGAAATTCTCATTTTAGTGATAATGTTCATGTGATATACTTTTATATTAGATGATTTAAGGGTGGGAGGGGGGGGGGGTCCACAACTAAAAATGTCAAATTCAAAGTTTGTGTGAAATGTAAGCCAGAGTTACCTTTATATTGAAAGGAATGAGAAATATTAAAAAAAAAGAGATTAAAAGCAGTGGTATCGTTCGAGGGAGGTGAGAGGGGTGGTAGGGGGCAGTGGCAGATTTAGGGGGGGGCACTTCCGGCCTTTTTTACAGAGTGACATACCTTCATCAGTTCATAAACTTCAAGATTACACCCCTCCCCCTTTGAAATAACCTTTTTCACCTTGTCAGAGAATTGTCTGCAATGTGTGCCCCATCTTTTACAAACTCCTGGATCCACCCCTGGGGGTATGGGGTATACCTTAATATTTGTAATGTTTCAAACTACGGTATTTTGGCATGTCAAAAATTATATCAAAATAAAAGAACATCCATTTTCTTTTTTCATTGTTGAAATTTGTGGGAATTTTTTTTTTCCGCACGGTAAGTATTGAATGGAAGAGTGAAGCATTGAATGGAATGGTTTATCATAAGTAAATGGAAATGAATGGTATTTCAAGACTTGTAATTGAGTGGTGACTTACAGGCATGAAAGCTGGAAAGGAATGGCTACATATAAATTTTGCTCACAAATATGAATTAAACGTTATGTAGAAGATAATTGTTCCCGGTTATTTGATTATTTCTGTCAATTAAAAAAAAAAATCCTTCCAAAAAAGTACAAACGTACACTCTTATTTGTCAACATAAAAAACAAAATTTAATTTACCCGAAGACTAAATAAAATGGTTGAGGAAGAAGAAGAAGAAGAAAAAAATCCTCAGTTAACTAAAGGACCCCACCCCCTCACCCCCAAATGAAGATTATGCTTCCTGTTATGAAAACCATCCCTGAGAAAAATCCTACTCTGCAAGATAATTTTTAAAAATTATTATTAGGAGAATTTATTTATCTATTTATTTATCAATATACTTAATGCATATCAAATGAAATACCGATATTAAGTATATCAACAAGAAAAGAGACCTTTGCCACTGGTGACGTGTCAAGTACTTCACATATATTATTTACATTATCTGTATCCATGATAAGATTTGATTTAGTCCTTTCGGGTGCATTTTTTACCTTTATTTACTTGTTTACAAAAGCGATAGATTTTGATTCGAAGATCGATTACAATTAAAGTGCATTTGACCGAGCGCCGTCTGCCATGATTAGAAATTACCGTCGATGATTCACCGAATCTGTTGCGTTGAAGCAATGAATACATTACCACAAATGTATTATATTAGTGAATTTGACCTTCCTTACTGCGCATGCTCTAAGGCTAAGCTGATGCGCGTAATGTTTTTCATACTGCGTACAAACGCATGCTACTCTCGGGGAGTATCTAACATAATAAATCATGCATTTACGCTCATGAATTATGCTACAGTGCTTATCGGGCCTTCTAATGGACCCGGACAAGATGGCTGAGCCTTAAGGCCACCGCACACTACACGACCTGAGGTCGTACGACCTTCCGAACTACGGTATGACGTCACCAAACACCCAGGTTTCAGGTCGTAGGACCAGGGGGGTGATTCACTAACAGCTAAAATTAATCCCAAATAAGAAAAAATCAATTTCAGGAACAATGTCCATCCTAAGAGCGATATCGCTTTTAGTGACTGATTCACTAAGTTATTTGGGATTGATTCCAGCCTCTGAATTGATTTTAAGGTTGGGAGTGATCCGGATCGCTCCTAAACAATCACAAACGGCCACTCCACTGCATGCCCGCCCACCCCAACCCGGGCGCGGCTACGCCGTTCCTGCCTGCGCTGCACGCCCATGGCCCCTAGCCATAGCCCCTAGCGCCCTGTGTTTTGTGCAATCGATGCGTGCGCGCAATTAATGCAGTAGCTAGGTAACGCGCACTAGCTACGCGCTAAGTGGAGAATTAGGTCGGGTGACTGAGGGGCGGTGACTGAAATTTGAGTACGTTGATTGGTTGGAATGAGTGCGCTCGTAAATATTCATTTGCGCTCATATATATTCATGATAAAATTGATTCTATCCTAAAAGCGATTTAGTGAATCAGTAAGGTGGAATTAATTGATTAATTGATTTTAGGAATGATATCGATCCCAGTTAGTGAATCACCCCCAGGTCGCACGATCAGGTCCTAGGTTTTGGCATGTTGAATTTTTGCGAGGTCGTGGACTAGGTCGTACGACCTCAGGTCGTGTAGTGTGCGGTGGCCTTTAGGGCCTGGGGGGTGATTCACTAACTGGGATCGATATCATTCCTAAAATCAATTTTCGGGATTGATTTCATTCCCAGCTTAAAATTAATTCCACCTTACTGATTCACTAAATCGCTTTTAGGATGGAATCAATTTTATCATGAATGTATATGAGCGCAAATGAATATTTACGAGCGCACTCATTCCAACCAATCAACGTACTCAAATTTCAGTCACCGCCCCTCAGTCACCCGACCTAATTCTCTACTTAGCGCGTAGCTAGTGCGCGTTACCTAGCTACTGCATTAATTGCGCGCACGCATCGACTGGACATACACAGGGCTTGGGCCTATGGCTAGGGCAATGGGCGTGCAGGCAGGCACAGCGTAGCCGCGCCCAGGTTGGGGCACGGGCGGGCATGCAGTGGAGTGACCGTTTGTGATTGGAGCGATCCGGATTACTCCCAACCTTAAAATCAATTCAGAGGCTGGAATCAATCCCAAATACCTTAGTGAATCAGTCACTAAAAGTGATATCGCTCTTAGGATGGATATTGTTCCTAAAATAGATTTTTTCTTATTTGGGATTAATTTTAGCTGTTAGTGAATCACCCCCTGGTCTTCCCAAAGGACGTTAGTGTAGACCAGCCTGGCCTCTTTGAGAGGGAAGTTACTATTCCCGAAGCCCAACATAGAGGGAGACATAATACATAGTACAAGACATAGTACAAGACCCCATAGCAGCCAACCCCACAAAGAGTCCAGGGGGGTTATTCACTAACAGCTAAAATTAATCCCAAGTAAGAAAAAAAATCAATTTTAGGAACAATATCCATCCTAAGAGCGATATCGCTTTTAGTGACTGATTCACTAAGGTATTTGGGATTGATTCCAGCCTCTGAATTGATTTTAAGGTTGGGAGTGATCCGGATCGCTCCTAACAATCACAAACGGTCACTCCACTGCATGCCCGCCCGCGCCCCAACCTGGGCGCGGCTACGCTGTGCCTGCCTGCGCGCCCATTGCCCTAGCCATAGGCCCTAGCCCTGTGTATGTCCAGTCGATGCGTGCGCGCAATTAATGCAGTAGCTAGGTAACGCGCACTAGCTACGCGCTAAGTAGAGAATTAGGTCGGGTGACTGAGGGGCGGTGACTGAAATTTGAGTACGTTGATTGGTTGGAATGAGTGCGCTCGTAAATATTCATTTGCGCTCATATATATTCATGATAAAATTGATTCCATCCTAAAAGCGATTTAGTGAATCAGTAAGGTGGAATTAATTTTAAGCTGGGAATGAAATCAATCCCGAAAATTGATTTTAGGAATGATATCGATCCCAGTTAGTGAATCACCCCCCACTGCAATACTTTCCCACCTTGGAAATCCTGGGCATCAATCAAGAGATTCTTGACCCTGATTGGTCAAAGATCCCTGGAGGGTTGGGGAGAGGCGGTCCTCTGAACCAATCAGCTGGTTGGCATCATATAAAAAATTAACGGGGAATTTGAAAAAAAAAAAAAAATGCAACCAGTGTGTGCTGTGCAAATAAACCAAGGATGCCAACCAGCTGATTGGTATTAGTCTAATTACCCAAACTGTAATATTTAGTTCATGGGTGAAATCAAGGGAAAAGCAATTGAATGAATAACAAAAAACGGATGGTTATCATGGTTACGATATCATGAAAATATCTTTATTTTGTACAGAATTCGTAAAAACTTTGTATTTGTCATCATCCTTGAGGTAAAGTTGTTTTTGGTGAGAACAAAAGTTTTGTACGTGAGACTAGTCGTCCCTGACCAACAACTGTGTTCAGAGGACCGCCTCTCCCCAACCCTCCAGGGATCTTTGACCAATCAGGGTCAAGAATCTCTTGACTGATGCCTAGGATTTCCAAGGTGGGAAAGTATTGTACTGGACTCTTTGTGGGGTTGGCTGCTATGGGGTCTTGTACTATGTCTTGTACTATGTATTATGTCTCCCTCTATGTTGGGCTTCGGGAATAGTAACTTCCCTCTCAAAGAGGCCAGGCTGGACTAACGTTAATGCTGCGACAGGGATTCGAACCCCGTACATTGTGCTTCACAGTCTGAAGACTGATCCACTAGAAAACACAACCTCTACATTCTTTATAAAGAAGCAACGCAAAGTAAAGTTTTCTAAAGATGAACTATTCTCCAGGAATTACCTACCGCTTGGAACTCTGAGAGAGTTCATATACAGATGCGGGTCATTATTTGGAGGCAAACAAAGATCTGTAAGACATAAAAAGAAAATAGCAGAGTCAAAAGATACTAGTAGAGTATAGACATATGCTAAGCTTAAGCATATTTTCTTTACTTAAATGGAAATACATTCATTTCCTTGCAGATGATGCCTCTTTATTCTTTCCCAATTTTATGGATGATTTGGTATACTATGGGGGGAGACAAATATGTCAATATTTGATAGATTGATAATAATATAGAACAACCTTTGGTGGTCTTTTTGGCGTAAAGATAGTTGCAAAGAATGGCAAATAACTTCCCCATTATCTTGAATCAACAATAGTCACTGTGATAATTATGAGAAAAGGCACAGAAACATTGATCTTTTGCTGGGTGGATCAAGGATTCTTTGGTGGGGGTGGGGATGGAGCTGGCTTACAACTCTTCAATTCTACTTTCCCTTAAAGGCTCAATTTGAGGGGTACTTTAAAAGTACTTTGAGTAAACCATATTAGGTTTACCCTCTTTTTGGTTCCGGCACTGTTTTAATCTAATGTTAAGTGTACACATAAACCAATCGAATAGGGAATACCGAGAGAGAGAAAAAAAAACATCCTGTTCATTCTATACTGACATATGCATAGATAAATGAATAATTACGTTCTTATGATTTATATTTTTCAATCGAAAGTAATGTGTTTTTGTATAGATTACCCTTTGCCAAGAACTTCCTGATGGTTTTTGAAGTACACACACACACACACACACACACACACACAAAGTAACTATTTAAAAATATATCTAATGACTAAATTAGGTAAAATAATTATTTGGTTTTTCTTTCTTTTTTTTCTTCTCATCATGTGACGAAGAGTGGCCTCAGGTAGGGGAGCTGCCCTTCGGTCAGTGGGGTTGGGGACAGTTGCGTAATGAGCCAAACAATTTGACGGGGCGGCTGAGAAAAGGCATACAGGGCACATTGTCTTAATACTTGCAAGCGAGCGAAACGAGTGAGCAAATATTGACCTTTTTTTAATTAATGAAAAAAGTAATTTTGTCATATATCCGGTATGTAATTTGAATGTTTTTCTTTACCTTCCTTTCCTTTTTTTTTTTTTTTGGGGGGGGGGGTGAACCTTTTTTACGGGGGGTATGCCAGTGGATGGGGGTGGATTCTTATAGGTTGATGTAATGTCAGAGAAGAAGGCTACTGACAGAGGAATAAGTGTGTGAGGTGGTCTTATTGTCATCTTTGCCTTCCCTCTCTTCCTTCATATCATTTCTGACCTCTTTTTTAACCCCCCCCCCCCGCCAAAATCAAACAATGGAAGGTTGAATTTTTTGTGTTTTTTTCTTCTAAAATATCAGACCTGCCATTCCTAATGTTTGATCATAAGACAGGCCGAAACGTGATTGTGTGAAATTCAAATTTCCAGTAGAGTACCGAAATGTGACGTCATATCGGCCAAGTTGTCAAGGTTGCTGGTTGTGCTAAACAATGGCGTGGTGATCACACCAGCCCCAAACACTGAAATTGCCCTGCTCCAGCCCGTTGCTTGAATGATTTTGCGGTGAACCTCATGCACGAGCTCTGTTGTTTGGAACCAGTATCCTGGAAACGAGCGAATGTGACGTCAGCACTTCGGTACTCTATAGGGCCTACTGGACTACGAAATGCACGGCTGGTAATATTGAGGACGTGTACCAACTAACGTCCTAAAAGGCATGGAATCGTCATCCTGGAAATTTTGAAAAATCGCAAAAAACACAAAGCCTAAATAGTGATCTTTAGATCAATGCCTAAATGCTCATTACCCTCAAAATAATATGAATAACTGAGAGCTGTTAAAAATAAATGCGCAATGCGCACATGATGTGCAATCGTTATGAAAGGTTTAGTCGAATATCGAAAGATTCATATTTTTATATTGTTCAAAAGAATAATATTTGCTTTCAGCCTTAAAATAGAAAGAAAATTGTGTGGGCATAATAAGAGTAAAAACAATCATCCGGTCTGGAATGCTTTGAAGGTATATAAACTAGGAAAAATAGTATGATAAAAAAGCAAAGGTAATATATAACAAAGGTCACGAGGAATGCGGCAAAAGGAAAATGTTTTAAACTGAAAGTACTGTTTATATCAAACTTCCAAGTACGATAATTACAGAAATAAAATACCAGCTTTGAAAAAGGTTAGTTTTCACCTACCCTTCATTAAAATGTATTATAGACCTATAAATTCATTTTATTGGGTGCAACATTGGTATGCTTATCTATCTCTGTAGAAAATTGGAAAAGGTCAAAGGTCACGTTAAGACGTATCATTGGCCTTGAGAATGCTCTGTAAATTTCGTTATTTTTTGGAGGAAGACAGTCGTTAGAATATTCTTTTTTGCGGTCATATCATCGCCAAAGGAAAAGTGGTGTAATTCGTCTGGAAACTATACCTTGAAAATTTTGCCCGATTGAAGAGATATTTCTGGATTTATATTAAGTTACATACACAGGATTCACGATGTACGCCAAGACAGCCACACCCTCACGAGACGCCTACGTGGCTAATGGACCGAAGACTGTCTTCATACAGACCCGCGCCTTACCGTTTGGCCAAGTCCAAGGTGAGGATCTCTATTGTGCATTATCGAAACACATTAAAACTGACAAAATTATGGGGATTCAACGGATAGGCTCCTTTAATATGGCGCATTTATCTACAGTGTCAAGAAGACAGAATTAAGCTCATTACAAGCGGTCTGCAATTTAGAAACATTGTCATACCCGTATACGACATCAACCCGTACACCAAAATGAATGAAGAATTAACAAGGGTGACCATTAAAGACATTCCTTTGTCGGTAAATGACAACATGATTAAGTTTGATCTTGAGAAAATGAAATGTACAGTGAAAGGTCAAATCATTAGACAGAAATTACGCGTTAATGGACAGCTGGTAAACTGTTTGAACGGCGATCGTGTATGCTACATTGATCCACAGTCACAACCATTACCGAGAACGATTAATGTGGAAAACATGTTTCGGGGAAGAATTGTTCACGCCGGGCAACCTGAGCAAGTGAAGGATTGTTCAAAATGTCTCGAAGCGGGACACCATGCATCGCAATGTACCAACGAGATCAAATGCAAAATCTGCAATCAGTCTGGGCACAAAAGCGTCAGTTGCCAAGCCGACGTAAACCAGCGATTACGTAATAATGAAATCAACGAGGTCATTAACGCTGTGAAGGATGTGAGGAATGCCGCTGCCCGACCTTCGGATGAGCCAGACAAGAAAAAACGATCATGACAATAGCGAAGTTCACGAGCCAGACACAACAGGTCATGCTTCATCAACTTCAACAACTCATCGCAGTGATGACGTCAGCGTACGGTCAAAGATATCCCGTCAACCGGACATCTCTCATTTTCTTCGACCGAGGTCCACAACATCATCGCCGCGCAAAAATGATGGAAAAGTTAATGAACAGAAAGAGAATGTAGATAAAGATACGAATACAACTTCTTTAGTATGAAACCTACAGTGAAGAAGAGCAAATATCTAGATCTCCAACACCGAAAAAAAAAGAAGGAAAAGGAAAAGAGGAAACACAAAAAAGTAAGTCGTGATGAACTGTTAATGTGAACATGGGCGAAACGCACGTACGTTTGTTGGAACTCAAAAGCGCGAATTGGTGCAAAACCGCGAATTGCCGCCTAAGCATGTAGAAAATAAGTTCAGCGCGTAGTGTCATACTATACATATGGTCCTTGAGGGAAATCCTACCCCCCAGATATGAGGACCTGTCTACGCCAATTCCCCCATCAACATACAATATTAGTGCCCCCCCCCCCCCCGGGGGGGGGGATGCTGTGTACAAATATCCCCCTCCCCTGATTTCAAAGAATCATGTATGCAAACTGATTTTTCTGGCTCCGGCTCACAAAATTATTAATAAAATGCGGGGGGTTGTGTGGGTCAGGGTAAGTTGGGCAGAGGAAAGAAATATGGATCACCCCCCCCCCCCCCACTTTTCAAAGTGGATTTACGCCCCTGCTTCATGATAATTAATGAGAAATGTTTGATGTTTTGTAGGGTTCAGAGCGGGTTAAACAATGTTACACGATCCGCGTCTAGCAATTTGCGGTTTTGCACCAATTCGCGCTTTTGTCAAAGAAATTCTATAATAATGACATAGAATGTCTTTGACTTTTGTACTCCAAAAAGATTATAGAATCTCTTTGTTGTACTCCAACACACGCCGCCGCGCTGGAACACTGTCGCACATACGTAGAGTATGACACTACGCGCTGAACTTATTTTCTACATGCTTAGGCGGCAATTCGCGGTTTTGCACCAATTCGCGCTTTTGAGTTCCAACATACGTTCCACCTTGTCATTTAGTGGAGAAAGTGGGCGGAGCCAGTTTGGGTGCGCGCGCTAAGTACGCTTGTTTGTTAATTTCGTTTTTTTATTTTTCTAAATGTGTGTCTCAAAACCCCCCGGCCCCAAACCAATGAAATCTTGAGAAATCATTAAATGATCAATATTCCTCATAAAACGAATATTCATGAACCAGTATTTACCGATTTAACAATCAATCGAGAACATTCTTTGCATTTATATCCCCTTGAAATGAGCTAAAAAAATAAATCGATTTTTGAACAAAAAATGTAAACATTTGCATGGTTTAATAAAATGTTAGTTTTAACTGTTTTATCAATTTTTTTGTTTTTTGAAAATCACAATAGTAATTAATTTAGAGTTTACCTAAGCTGGCCACAAGGTCTTTCTTCGCATTCCATTTTTTTCCGAGACAGGGTATGCTGTCAGAATCAGGTAAAAGACCTTAATTTTTCACTATTTAAGCAACAAATTTGTGCCTCGTAACATTTGTTTGAATGTGAATTGTTTATGGCGTCATATTATTGTTGAAGTTATATGTTATTATAAACAGTGGAAGTGGTTAAATCCAACTTTATTGCTGTTTTATTTAATCAGCGTCATGGTTGGGAGAGGGATGAGGTTCATTCTTGACATGTGAGCAGCATGGTAACAAATTCTTGCGTGCGTAGATCGACAGATCGCCCCGTCTGTCGGGTCAGGATTCTAGTCCCGTGTCGATGTGGCGTAGTGTTTTACCCGTAGTATATTTATGTTAAAATGACTGTTGCACAATTATATTGTTTTTTTGTTTTTTTAAATGACCTGTATAATTTCTTGTTAACCAAGTTATCAAGGTGCAATTACATGTATTTTATTTTTGAACTTGTTACCTTGTTTTCCCCTAGTTCAGTTTTGGTGAGAGGTAATAGACGATTCCATAAATCAAGAGTCCACACAATTATATATAGTTTATATACAAGTATTGACAAGTTAATTTAAAAGGAGAAATATCTAATATATAGTAAATAGCATTCAATTAGATGAAATTTGCAAGAATTTTCAGACGTTTTGAAGGAGGCAGGCTTAAGTGGGAGAAGTAGCAGTTCACAATTTTATATACACTGTAAGGCCACTAGAAATGTCAGAAGTTAGCCCCCCCCCCCCCCAATTTATGGAACCACCAATTAACTTTGTATAATATAAACATATTATATATCTTTTGGGAATAGTTATCTTAATGTGTTACTTTATGAGTTACTGTATTATTTTCCAAATCCATAAGAAAGGGAGAATACTGTAAGGTGCACTATAATACATTTTTGATTTAGACAAGTAACCATTTCCAGTGTTGTTCTTGAAAATGTTAACTTGTTATTAAATTTATTAAATATACCCTTACTCAAGTTGCAATGAATTCTTTTGGCCATTTTAATGTTATGCAGTTTTTTTTTTTTTGTCATATCCTTAATGATAAAATAGATACTGTAGTGATCAGGGGCGGATCTAGCTTTTTATAAAGGGGGGGGGGTTGGGGGCGGTATGCGAGGGAGCGAGCGAGGGGGGGGGGGGAGGGTGTGGGAGGGGGGTGTCCCCCCTCCCACAGTAGGGAGAATTTTTGAAAATCTGTGTGTGAAAATGGCGTTTTCTTGCATCTAAAACACCACTATTTTTGGTATAGAGGTCATTGCCAAATTAACCCCCCATGAAAATTTGTAAAATTTAGTTGCATTTTCCTGCAATGTAAGGCCAGTTGACAACACAGATACAAAGAATTGGGGACCTTGGGATAAGCACTGTCAGCCTAATACTTTTATTATGAACAGCTTGTCACTGATACTCACTGGCAAATCTCAGTCGAATATGATGGACTGGCAGAAGAGACGTCGTGGATGTTTCTTCCCCCCCCCCCCCCCCCAAAAAAAAAAGAAAGAAATAATAATAATAATAATAATAATAATAAATAAAATAAGTACATAAATAGAATAAAATAAAATTACAAGTTTAAAAAAAAGATAAGATAAAAAAAAAATGGTCCCCGGATTTTTTTTTTTTTTTTTTTTTTTTTTTTGGGGGGGTTGCAACCCCCCAACCCCCCCCCCCCCTCTAGATCCGCTTCTGGTGATATTAAGATAGTGAATAGATAATCATACCTTTCCTGATGTTTTGAATATGGCGGTTTTGCCATCAGCAGATTCAGACATTTTTTCTCGAATTATTTCTAATCCAATAGTTCTTTGTCAGATGGGGTTAGGCGTGTTTGTGTAGGTAGTTATGGTCGGATTGAATTATGTTATTGCAAATGTGAGAGTTAATAGTGGTGTGGTTGATGTTTATGTTGCAATGTAGGCATGTTGCATGAAGGTTTGTTAGAAGTGCATGTACGTAATCTGGTGGTGTTGTAATGTGGGTGTACTGAATGGATGTGTGGCATGTAGGACAAGAGATGACATCACCGACAAACAAAGATCTAATACAAGCAACACAGAACAAGTGATGACATGGAGTGTCTACAGGACAAAATACCACACGATCACACAAGCCACAGACAAGGAATGAATCTTTGACGAAAAAGCGACCAGACAGGGTGGGCGCTGGGGGTCTGGGGTCCACGGTCCCTACCAAACTGTCAAAATAATCTGAAATAATTGATGATGTTGATTTGATTGGTCTGCCCACACGTTTCACCTTTTTTGGTCTCCCCTTTGATGTCGACTTATACCTTACACAAGACTCACACCCTCCACTACGTTTATGGGGCCCCCAAATTTTGATGTTGAGTTTCTGTTTTTTCTTCAGTCTTGTGTAACAGCTGTGGCAGAATGTACTTGGATGGATGTCAGGTTCATCCCTTGCCACATTAAGCCCCCAAACCTCCAGAAATTCACCCCTGTGCTTACAGGCGTGCCGGAAGCAGTTTGGGATGGGGGGGGGGGGCAAACATTCAAAGGGGCTCACCTTTCAAGGGCTCATGTCTTCTCACCCCTAAAAAAACACACACGCTTTCCCACCCTCTCACAACAATACAGACGCACGTACACACCTTATCGCGTTATTATCAAATTTTCCATTGATAGTAGGGTGTGTGGAAATTTAATTCCTGTATACTCTTCTTTTATTTGAATGGAATAACATTTGCGGTGTGATTCAATTCAGGTTTTATTTTTGTTTATTTTCTTTTTGGTTCCCCCTCCAATTTTACTCCTTTACTACTAATTTTTTTTTTTTTTTTATGGGGGGGGGGGCGAAAATGCATTTTACCCCCCCCCCCCCCCCACTTCCGGCGCCTAAGTGTGCTTATCTACCTGATGCTTCACCCCCTTGCTACCCCCTGCTTTTGTTACCCTATCGCCACAAAACCTGCACAGGGCCTGTATGCACTCTAAATGACTATCTAAGCCCCTAGCACCCCCCTGACTGGTCATGACATAACAACTACCAAAAAAATGGAACGATTACAAACACAACATCACTTCACAGTAAAAGGAACACAGAATCACATACCACAGACAGAAAGGCACGAAAAAATTGAGGAATGATAGCAAACAGAGAACAAAAGACAGGTTATGTATCTGAAATTGTTGCAAAAATGTGTGTGCCGTCACTCCCACTGGATCTCGGACGTATGGGGTAGCGGACGGGGTGGGGAGTTTTGACATCCAGGGACGTATATTTTGCGTTTACACATGGTTGACTGATGTTGATATCGACGACAGGGATATTTACAATCGATTCCCACTGAAACTTGCACTAAAATTTCTCAAAATTCCTGCGAAAATCATGACGTCATGGATAGGAATGTCTACACTTTTTGGCAGGGTGATTTAAACCATTTAAACTGACGCACGTCACCAACGTTGAAATTGTGCACAGGCTAGGTCATGGCGCGCCCCACATAGTGAACACAGAGCTACGCGCGGTGTAAGTACGTGAACGAAACAAAACACTACCTTTTTATCCCTCAATGTAAGAGGGATTATAGACAAACTAAAGAGAAGCAAAATATTTCTATGGTTACTTCATCAGAAATCAGATGTTGTTTTGCTTCAAGAAACATTTTTAATATCAGAGTTGGAAGTTGTAATTAAAGCAGAATTTAATTACAACTGTTTCTTTAATCAAGGCACAAATCATTCAAAGGGTGTAGCTATTCTTGTATGTAAAAACAAATATGATGAACCGCTTGAACATTACATGAATTTTCATGGAAGAGCAGTAGCCATACGGTTGAAATGTCAGGAAATTTCTTATTTCATTTTGAATGTTTATGCACCAACCAAACGTTGTGAAAAAGAAACATTTTACAGGAAATTACTTCTGTGGTTGCAAAAGATAAAATGCAAACGATATTTTGGTGTTAGGTGGAGACTGGAATTGCATACAGAATAAGCAGCTAGATACTCGTGGTATTGTCATGCATATAAACAGGTTGAGTGGTTTAAGAAATTGATAAAGCGCTTCAATTTGATTGATGTTTGGCGAAGAATGTTTCCATTTATAAAGCAATACACTTGGCGTCAATTGTCACTTAATTTATTTTCACGTCTTGACTACTGTCTATTATCAGATTCACTTGGGTGTTATGTGCAAACAACTGAAATAAAACCAGTTCCAGAGTGTGATCATTGTGCAGTCACCCTATCAAACGCTTTCAAAGGATGTGGTTTATGGAAAATAAATAATTCACTTTTAACCTGTTTACTACTAAATTCTCTCATTCCTATAGGATTAACACAAGAGCCACCCGGTTCCCGTAGCCAATGGGTTAAGGGATGCTGACTATAAGGTGAACATAAAACGTTTGATTCGTAAAATTGAATTAGAAAACTTAGATATGAATGCTCAGATGAAATGGGAAATGTGCAAAATTAGAATAAAAGAATACACTATAAAATATTCAAAACGAAAAAAAAATGAAAAAAAAAATGAAAAATTACAAAATGAATTTTATACAGTTAGTAATGACAATAAAGAAAATCCATCTGAACAGAATTTCGGGAAATTGTAAAAAATCAAAATGAAATTAGACCAATGGTTAACATATAAATGTAGAGGAGCCTTTGTTAGATCAAGACAAAAATGGATGGAATGAGGTGAAAAATGAACGAAATATTTTCTTCAAACTGAAAAAAGAAACGGAAAGAGGAAAGAAATAGATTGTATCAAAAAGAGCAAACAATGTATTACAAACTGAGAAAATATTCTTATGAAATTGTAAGTTATTTTGGATTTTTATATTCTAAAAACACCGATGGAGCTAAACTGTCTGAAATTGATAATTATTCAACTTCAGTTGAACTTCCTACTTTAACGGAAGATGAAGCAGTGTCTTGTGAAGGACTGATTACTGAACAAGAATGTCGGCAAGCTATTTTCTCCATGAAAAACAACAAGTCACCTGGTAGTGATGGTTTATCGGTGGAATTTTTAAAATGTTTCTGGGACGACGTAAAAACTTTGTTATAATAGACTGTATAAATGAGGGTTTTAAACAAAAAGAATTATCCCAGTCGCAAAAATTAGCTGTGTTAACGCTGTTATATAAGAAAGGGGGTAAACAAAATTTAGACATTTGCAGACCAATATCATTACTGAACACTGATTATAAAATCTTAGCAAAGGTGTTTTGTAACAGACTGAAATATGTTATAGACAAATTGGTTTCTTCTGATCAGTCAGGTTATTTGAAACAACGCTCAGCTATGCAAAATTTATGTTTAGTCCAAGATATTACTGAATATTGTGAATCTGGTAATTCTCCTGGTATCTTTCTTTTTCTAGATTTTAAAAAAGCTTTTGATGTGGTTAATGATTTCTTATTTCAGTTATTATATAAGTTTAATTTCAAAGAGTGATTTATTAGTTGGATCAAAGTCATGTATGCCAATGCGATGGGAAGTGTTATGAACAATGGATGGGTGTCTCAAAAATTTCAAATAAGAAGCGGAATAAGACAAGGTTGTCCGCTTTCTGCACTTTTATTTCTTCTTGTTGTTGAAGTAATGGCCTTGAAAATCAAGGAAAATAATGATCGACATGGTATTATTGATAATTCTGCAAATACTCATACTTCAGAAGTTTTTAAAATATCACAATTAGCTGATGACGCTGTTCTTTTTCTTAACTCTGTTGAATCGGCAAACATTTTACTCGAAGAAGTAAGAAAATTTGGACACTCTGCCGGACCGAACTTAAATGTTATGAAAACAAAAGCAATAACAATGACACCTCAAGTAGAATTCGTAAAAGAATTAAAATGGAATGATGATCCAGTCAAGTATCTGGGTCTATACCTAACTCGAAATAAAAAAGAATCTGATCGATGAACTGGTCTCTGAAACTTGAAAAAGTTAAAATGAGAAACTTGTTAAAATTAAATCGTTAATAATTTGTGTATGTTGCTTCAGTATTACCTATTCCGCCGAAACTAATTGTGGAGTTGAATAAATTGATTTACAATTTCCTTTGGAATTAAAAACGAGACAAGGTCAAGAGATCAGTACAGCTGAAAATGCAGGACTGAGCATGGTAGATTTACATTCCAAAGTTCAATCCCTGCACTTAGCATGGTTAACAATGAAAATAACACTGATGCACGGTGGAAATTCATGTTTAAATACTGGATTGAAAAAATATGTCCGTTGTCTTTGATATTAAAAACAAACTGTTCTCGCAAAGATATGTTGATGCGGTAAATTGCCACTTGGTCTAATGCCAACTGGTCTAGTAGCCAAATAGTCTAACGTCATTCGGTCTCAAAACACTTCGTCCATCACCAATTCGTCTAATCAACATTTCGTCTAATAACCATTTGGTCTAATAATCACTTCGTCTAATCACCACTTCGTCTATAGCCAATTCGTCTAAAACCCATTTGGTCTAATACCCATTTGGTCTAAACACCACTTGGTCTAATAATCAGTTCGTCTAATGTCCACTTGGTCCAATATCTATTTCGGCTAAAACCATTTGGTCTAATAACCAAATGGTCTAATCATTATTTCGTCTAATAGCCATTTTGTCTAAACCCAGTTGGTCTAACACCCACATCGTCTAATCATCACTTCATCTAATTACCATTACGTCTAATCATCATTTGGCCTAATTCTCAGTTCGTCTAATAACCATTTGGTCTAATGTTCACTTGGTCTAATATCCATTTGGTCTAATACTACAGACAAATGGGTTAGCCCGTCATAGTTTTATATACCGTACATTGCATGGGCCGTGGAACCGGGCCGGGGTGGGGGGGGGGGGGGGGGGGGGGGGGGGGGATAGGGCTGGAGCCCCTTCACTTTTTGAGTAGACACGTTTCATATAATTTTGTTTAATGAATATGTACAGTATATATTTTTTAGAAGAGATCACATTTTAAAGATAATACATTGTAATAATATTTAGCCGCTCGCTTCGTTCGCTAGCAAGATGATGAAAAGGATAATTGGTACCCGGGCAAGAGGCGTCAGTCCCCACTTCCAAAAACGTTCCATTTCCCTCTAATGTGGTACATGTAGTAATAATGATAATAATGAATAGAAACAGAATGACATAATGAGAGAGAGAGGGAGATGATGGAAGAATTAATATAAAGGAAAGGTGGAAGTAAAGATTAATCAATGAATTACATTACAATAGGGAAGATTGAAAGTTAAGGGATAGAATGATAAAGACATTATAACGTAAAGATAGAGAGAGAGAGAGAAATGGTAGAAGGATAAAGAAAACCATGGCGAAAGATGAAAGAGAAGATTATCAAAAAGGCAACAAAAAAATAGAGAGAAGAAGAATAACAAAACGAAAGTAGAGATGAAAAGCAAAAAGATAAAAAAAAAGATTTAAAAAAAGAATAATGTAAAATAGGCAAAATGATACAAAGAAAAACCAAGGAATAAAGAGAAAAAAAAACAGAAAGAGAAATATGATAGTAGAAATAACATAAAGATTAACTTACGGAAAGATGGTAGAGGTGATAGAAGGTAAAAGAAAAACACAACTAAAGGAAAGATGGAAAAATGAAGGGATAAAAGCGAGGAATAACATAACGAAAGATAGAGAAATGAAAGATATTTTGTTGTAACAAAAGCAAAGTGCAATAAAACAATAATTGAAAGTTCACTAAAATATTAATTTATTTATTAATTAATCAATTTATTCACAAGATAATTACTTGAACACATGTAGTTAATTAATGGCATGCTCCATCGAGTCACCTTTTTTGTCCTCTCCCCTCCCTCCCCCCACTCAAAACAAAAACAACAAAAAAATCTCCCGCCCCATCACGGGGGTCAGTGAAAATGTCGACTCTTGGGCAATCCCCACCCTCCACCTTTCCACTTCATGTAATGTTTTTTAAAAGTATAAACACTGCATAGATCATGTGGACAACAATCGGTGGCTTAGCTATAGTCCAGCTGTAGGGGGCACTGGCTGGGGGCACTGGCACGATGGGGGGGGGGGGGGCAGGGGCCATGGGCAGGGCGAGGGAACCTAAACCTGACCCTAATCCTAACCTGATTTCATATTCATGAGCATCTGCCATTCTCCGTGGACCCAATAATGATCTCCCTCAATGCAGTGGTCATACGGTAGAGTCCGTAGTCGTATAGCAAGATCGAGGGCAAAAAAAAAAATAATAATAATATTAATAAAAAAAATAATAATAATATTAATAAAAAAATTTAAAAAATTAAAATTAGCCCAGTCGGTCATTAGATGAAACGATGATTAGACCAAATGGTTAGTAGACCAGATGGCTATTAGACCAATTGATAATGGACCAAATGGTTATTAGACCAAAGGGTTTTAGACCAAATGGCTATTAGAGGAATTGACTATAGACCAAATGGTAATTAGACGAAATGACAATTAGACCAAATGGTGATTGGACGAAATGATAATTATACCAATTGGTTATTAGACCAACTGATGTTAGACCGAATGATGTTAGACCATTTGGCTATTAGACCAGTTGGCATTAGACCAAGTGGCAATAAATACCTGATTTCTCTGTTAACTGTCTCATATCTTGGAGTGAACTTAGGTACGTTCATTTTCTGCACGTCGAAAATGTTCGAAATGAAGTATTATGGTACAATAGCAATAAAACACTTGGTAGTAAAACCTTATTTTGTAAAGAATGGTTTTCAAAAGGACTCTTAAAGATTAATGATATTGTAGAAAATGGACATTTCAAGTCACGAGATTATATTTGTAATGTGCTTGGTTCGAACTCTTTGTTGGTTGACTTCATGTATGCGAAGCTCAAGAAGGCGATCCCTAAAGTCTGGATCAAACGAATCCATGAAGTCAATCGGCATGATAACGATACAGGTATTATGCAGAATTATAATGTGTTTTATGAAATCAAAACAGGTGATGCCATTAGAATGTCAACAATGAAATCAAAACATTTTTATAGTTTACTGTGTGAGTTCAAAAAAAGTGACCCAACTGGATTATGACATTGGGAAGAACATTGTAACCTTCATATCGATTTTGATTGGAAAAATATACATGTATTAAAATTAAAATTTAAAACAATGAAAAACAATAAGTGAAGAAATTCACTTTTAAAGTACTTCATGGTATCTCACCTTTCAGATATAATTTATGTAAATGGAAAATTGTAAATGAAAATTTATGTACTTTTTGCAAAACAACTGAAACGTTTGTTCTTGTTTTGTTAGAATGCCCCAAGGTAATATTATTCTGGAAACGGATTGTTGCATTTATTCGTTATGACTTCAAACAAACACTGATATTGAATGAAAGACACTTGAATGTTGGTATAGATTCTAAATGTTTAAATGCTAAAGATATAAATATAGTAATCACATACGCCAAATATGCAAATATAAAATGTATATGTTGAACTACTTTCAGGGGAAAACTTATAATAGTTTCACAATATGGCATGCTTTTAAAAACGAATTACATTTAGATAACATTTCAGATGATATATCAAATGCTATTCAACAATTTATCCCGTGATTTTAATAGATTGTTATTTTTTCTATCTTCCTTTGGAGATTTTTCGTTGAGAAGTGAATGTATATTTATATGTATTTTAATAATGTATTGCTGATTGTATCGAATAGATGACCTCTGAAGAGGTAAAAAAAAAAAAATCTCTGTAGAAAATTACCATAATAATGTGTTAAACAGCGACTGGAATACTTGCCATCCGTTTCAGGGTCCTCTACTGTAGGACAAAACACAAAGAAATATAGACATATTTTAATGCGCTGCTACGGGTATCAACAGAGCATTCGGTTATGATGATCTATGTAATACAATGATAATGAGGATGATGATGACGCTATTACTTCTATTATTACTACTACTTAAAATCATAATAAGTAATAATAATGAAAATGCTAATAATGATAGTGGTGGTGGTGGTGGTGGTGATGATGATGATGATGATAATAATAATAATAATAATAATAATAAAAGAAAATTTTAGGAAACGGGGTGAAGTGGGACAATAATCATGATGACTTTTTACTTAGTAACTTTGTAAGATGTTAATTGTAGCCCTTCATTTTTTTTATATGGTGTACAATAGTAATACTATCCTACATAATGACATACGATACATCCTCCCTATCATTTGAGCTGTTAAGTAATTAATTAATTAAAAAGAGTTATTGAACGGGAAGAAGTGATAATTAAATCATCATGTAGAATCGTGGTATATCTGTAAATGTATTTGTGAATACTGGTTTTTAATTATTTCAATTCTCAATACATTTTGTAGGATTTGCGCAAATTCATTCAACAATTTCCTTTTTTTTTTTTTTTTTTAAAGATGGGTGTCCTATTTCTCCAGCGTTCCAGCTCAACCCGTTCTCCACTATAGAAGCCATAAGATGACACCCACATGTTTGTTTCCCCCGATTACTAGTATGTAAAACATTAAACACAAAACTATCGAGCAAGACCAGTTCAAACAAGTCAGACGGACAGTTTGGCCATTTAGCAATACAAGAAAAAATATAATGGCCAAGCATTTATATATATATGTATATATATATATATATATATATATATATATTTTTTTTTTTTTTTTCTTCTTCTTCTTCTTCTTCTTTTTTTTTTCTCAAAAATTTATGAATGGCGCAGACGACGCGAATGTGGCAGGACAAACTTCTTTAAAGGTTGGATGCTGATCAAAATAACAGAATTATACACAAATAATACCTGCATCGTAATCGCTTGAAACGAATATATATTCGATATCGCTTTCATCTGAAACACAATGGAGTGAGAGAGAGAGAGAGAGAGAAAAAAAAAAGAAAGATTTTCAATCACTTGTTGTTTGTATATCAAATTATTTATTTCAGCCAATACTAAAATAGTATATTTTCTTTTTAACTATTCAGCTTATATTTTCCCGCCTTGGAAGAGTTCTAACTAACATTTGCAATCAGATTTTCATTTAACCACTCAAGCCGTAACTGACAATCGTAAAACGTTATTTGGTGGCGTGTTATATTTCTTCATTTTTCTTTTCAGTTCTCTCTTCTCACTGAAATAGAATAGAAATCAGTTGCTTTATATGGATTGATATTGATGGAATAACAGCTTTCTATATAAGGTGTTATGTATAATTTTGAATCGATTTTTTCTTTAAAAGACATTATATTTACAACGTGTTTAAATATGGATGCAGCAATATAACAATCATAATCATAATCATATTCATAGCAATAATAAAGTAATAATAAGGATCGGTAAACATAATGTGTGATAAACGTAAACGTTTAAATTCACAAATTCATCTTTGCCACTTGTCAAAAGGCTATCCTAAATGCTTCGCTCAAAAACTGAAAATCCCCCCCCCCCTAAAAAAAAAAAAAAAAATTGAAAAATAAATAAAAAATAAATGAATAAAAAATGAAAAAAAAAATAATAAAATCAATGAATATATGAATAGATAAATTAATCAACAAATAGAATAATAACAATAAACAAATAAAAAAGAAATTTAAAAAAAAAAATAAATAAAAAAATGAAAAAAAAAAAAAAAAAACAATCCTTACTCGAGGAAAAAGGTGTAATCTCGTGTTCTTTGGCGATGGCAAGAAATTGTCGAAATATAGAAAACGACGATGCAACAAACTTGTAAGTGTTTTAAAAAAATGCATTTTGAACCCTTTTGAAGAGGACTTCTTTTCAAAACCAAATCGGATTCGGATTTAGACCTAATATAGGCTTTTTACACCTACAAAATTTTCCTTGGTCCCGTACTATAGGTGGGGCTAAACGAGGATTTAGCCCAAGCAATAGTACGGGACTAAGTTTAGCCCACATTCTGTTCACATTGCATTTTACCAAAGTGGGCCAACTCTACCATAGTGCGGGATTATTTTAGCCCTAGCAAAAAAGGAGGGTTAAATCTAAATCATAATAGTTTCTATTCCTGATCATTTCATTTCACAAATGATTATATCTCACTTACGGTGATAGTAATATCAATAATGTACAGTATATTTTAGTTTTATAATAAATTGATAATAAAAACGAACTTTTACAGAACTTACGACCGAAAAAAACAAACCAAAAAAAAACAAAACAAAACAAAACAACAACAACAACAACCAAAAAAAAAACAAACAAAAACCTATAGAATCTAAAATATCGTGGCATTACTTCTGTTTTATCTAGGAACTATACCCGAAATATAAAGTTATCCGGTCGTTATTTATCGCACCAGAGCTTATCACGTTCGATATCATCTCACTGACTTTACATTCCCCTTTCCACATTTATACCTTGTCCGTAATTTTCACCAAGAATGGGTTGATGAATGGCGCAGTTTTGACATTAATAACAACAACAAGAGAAAAGACTTAGCAGGGCCTTCTTGAAAACCAGTGTTGAAATCACTGATGAAGCACCCTGGTAAAATAAGACTAAAAAATAAATAAGGAACTGATATGTATCCACATTTTTCTTTTATATCATCTGTATTTTTTAATTTTTTTTAAAATTAGGTTATCATTATACAAAAGCGTCCTTAGTGATTGCTCACCAAGTTGTTCCTATTGTTTTCGTTAAAGAACAGTTATTTTTTTATATTATTTGCTAACCAGATTTTTAAGCACACACACATACTCATATATATATATATATATATATATATATATATATATATATATATATATATATACAGTGCGTCCAAGAAAAAACGAAACCCTAAAACAAAGGGTTATTGTGACCAAACTATTTGCTCTATGACTATAATTATCTATTTTCTATAAACTAGAAGTATTATGCTTTTAAATGAAACCTTGATGACATCCATCGGTACATGCTTCACCGATCAGCAGCATTTTGAAAATGACATGTAAAAACTCAGTTGTGCCGGATTTGGGTAAAACCATGAAACGTTAGGATCACATGCAAAATGACCGAGTTGAAATACCAGCTGTCAGAGATATGATACGTGAAATTCCATTTTGTGGTGGCATACATTCAATCAATATAAAACATTCAATCAATATAAAACAAGGGTCAATAACCAATTTCCAGTGGCAGCAGGGGCATACGCCCCAAAAATTTCCAATATCAATAAATATCCCTTAAAAGATGAAAAAGTGCCCTTCCTGTGATGGAAAAGGTGCCCCTCCTTAGGTGGGAATTGCCATAATCTTGATAGTTTTTCTGCCTTATGTGACCTTTCTATCTTGTATTTTCATTAGATGACAATGGAAAGTGTCACTTACTTTACTTCTAGGAAAAATATCACCTTTCTGTCCTCTTTGTTCTTAAAATAAATTTCAGTTCAGCAAAATGCTAACAACTGCTTTTCATTTCGATTGCAGGTACCATTTCAATACAAAACATGCCCTTTCTTTACCCCCAGCATTGACTTTCCTTTATGTTATGATAAGGGCATTATCCTTACCTTAATTTTTTAGAGAAACATATGAAAACAGTCTTCTCATAGGGTTTTAAAAGTCATGTTGCATTTTGGTCATGATCGCATGTGATCCTAACGTTTTCGTGGTTTTACCCTCAAACCGGCACAACTGAGTTTTTACATGTCATTTTTAAAATGCTGCTGCTCGGTAAAGCATGTACGGAAGGATGCCATCAAGGTATCATTTAAAAGCATAATACTCATAGTTTATGGAAATTAGATAGTTATTGTCATAGAGCACATATTGTGGTCACAATAACCCTTTGTTTTAGGATTTCGTTTTTTCTGGGACGCACTGTATATATAAATCTTGTTAGTAAATAACAAAAAAATATATTTAATACTCGATGGATTCATATAACCGATGTACACTAAATTGACTGAATAGTGAAATAGTCAATATTTGTTGAAGACGGGTGATAATTTTTACTGTTCTCTGTACTAAATGAAATAGATTATTGATTTATATTAATGAAAACAAAATACCTTCTGACCGGGCAATCGGACTACCAGGAAGTTGGTATATGCCTGGGTCCTCTTCATTTTGACCATTTCCTTTGTGTTTACCTGCAGCAAAGAAATATTAAATTTGAAGCAAATTCGTGAAAAACTCATCTTATCTTACAAAGACCTACTGATTGCGCTTTAAAGAAGAAAAGTTGTATTCTTATGAATGTGAATAATAATCTGTGAGCTTTTTAATCCTTTTAAGGTTAGTTTCCATTTAATCAATCGTATCCGGAAATTTATAGAGCAATATCTAGTCGCCTAATGAAAGGCGCTGATGAGACTGAAAAAAAAAAAATAATAGTAATTGTGCCTTCTTGTATAGCGCTCATATCCGTCACGTCTTGACGCTCTTGGCGCTCCAACATTATTACCCCGGTCAAAGTTTGGCCGCCAAAATATGTAGCGCTCTAGCATATTGGGTACCCATGTGCACCTAGGTGGAGAGTGACAAATGTGGATTAATGTCTTGCCAAAGGACGTTAGTGCCGGGCTGGGATTGAGAGTCAAGTGAATGAACCACTCTACCACGATACCTCCCGTATATGCAGGTCATGATTCATCCAGGAAAGACTCAGGTAGTGGTTAGTTGTATGTTTGGAAGAATGTCACATAATAATGTCCTCTGAAAAGGATTGTTCTTCAGATGCCCTCATATTTAAGATATAATAGGAAACTATTGGACATAACAGTCATGCCATACGTGTGTGTGTGTGTGTAGTCCCATATACCCATTTCTGATTGCAGTAATGTCACTTTCAGCAAGATTCAGTCAATATCTTATCATCCTGATGATTTCAAAGCCTCGCAGTATCCTCAAATGCTACATGAATAACCTTTCCAACCTGCATGAAGAAGTTTCTTTCACACTGCAATCACTTGACCAGAACTCAACTTTATCTAACACATCTTTATGCATCTTTAAAGCGAGACTATGTTTTATAACATGTTGTCTAAAAAAAAATGAATTTCTAATGAAAGTCTGCAGCCTCTTTAGGTAAGTTCAATATTTTCGAGGTAAATATCACTAGTCAATTAATTTTGTCCTTTTTTTCAAAATCAAATGCCATTCATAGTATATTCAAACTACTTGCCTTTTCTACTGAGGGAAGCGTACGTTAACACCGTTTTTGTATTTTTAATTTTGTTTCTTGCCCTGTTTAAGCATTTCAGGAAAAAAACAAACAACAAAAAACAACAGTCCAGTATATGAAAATTTTTGCTGAATATGAAGAAAAAAAAAAGAAGAAGAAAAAAAAAAAAAACACCAAAATTTGGTCAGACAATTCATTAAAAAAAAAAGATTGTGCGATTTTTTATACCCTATATTTTTAGATTAAACCGTATGTTTCATTTTTGTGTGTGTGTGTGTGTGGGGGGGGGGGGTCTTTTCAGCGCTTCTAAATGTATTATTGTCATTATGATTACTAATACAGTTGTTGTTATCATCATTATAATTATCATTATCTATAATTATCATTATTAATATTATCATTAATATCATTAATTTATGTGTCATTGCTATTACGTATCATTATTGTTATTGTTATTGTTATTGTTATTATCATTATTATTAAATTTGTAAAGTAAAATTTCAAAAGGATTTTATTGGCCCCGCCCTCAAAAAGCAAAAAATAAAAAATAAAAACAACAAACAACAAAAATAAAAAAAACTAAAAAAAAACTAACCAAAACAAAATCAAAACAAAACAAAACAAAAAAATTAGGAATACACTACGTTATTAAACAATTGAGATCGTAAATTGAGAACTGAATAGACATATTCTGAAGAAAAAAAAAAATGGCTCACCATTTTTCCTGCAAATTATGAAGACTATAACGATGAGGGCTAGCAGACTTACAAGAGATATTGTAGTCGCAACTGCAATTTGCGTATAAGTGTGACCTTTTCTATACGTTTCCAGTGGCAAATCTGTTATGGAATATGTGAAAACGAATTTTTTAATGCATGTTTTCTTGCCGTTTTTAAAGGTATTTTATTTGCTATGTAGTGACTGAATTTACTTAGACGGTACCTTTATGTTTTTTTTTTCTTTTTTGTTTCTTTTTTTAAAATACTAAATACTTCATTTCACTGACAATTCAGCTTTTCTTTTTTATTTTTCTATTTAAAAAAAAAAGATATTATTCAAATAAATTTTAATTTCAAGGGTAGTCATTTTTTGAAAGCTTTGCTTATTTTGTCAACCTTCCTGTTTGATTTAAATAGTATATATTTCCCTTCAGGATACAACATATTCGTTTTGTCAACTATAAATTTCATGATGATTATTTTTTCAACTATTCTGTAAACATGCGAAAGAAAGGCGGAGAATGAAGTAGAGGGGAAAAGAAATTAAATGAGGAAAGATTGTCCCTCTGGTTTGAATATAATTGATAATTTATGCAGTGCAGCTGCCGAGACCACTTCAGTCGTGAGAAATTTCTGGAAGAAGCGTAACAAGTAAAATTACATTAGCTTGATATCATTTGAGTATACGTCAAAACCAATTACTCAACATTCTTACTTGTATAGAAGCATGCACTCATGTTCATTGTTTCGCCCCCATGGCCCTTTATGGAGCATACCCAACTGCTGCTGGTATCTTTAGGATCGAGTGCTGCAGATATGGAGTAGCCTACTGCCGTTTCTATTTCCTTAAATTCACTGTCAAACTTTTGGAACCACGTCATATTTACGGGCCTGTCGACCTTTATAGCCTCGCAGGTTAGGTTTAAGGGGTATGAAGATACATTAAGAAAGCAGCAATCTCCGAGCTGGGAATCAACTTGGACAATGCAGTTAGCAATACGAAAACGAGGACCTGTGGAGTTTTGCAATAAATCAAAGAAGGACACAGTGAGATTGGGAGAGAGACAGAAAGAGAGAAATATTTATGAAAAGAGAAAACCACACACAAATCATCAAATAAACATAAAGTGGAACGAAACGATCAATTCAGATAGCGACAGAATTGAAGGGCCTTTGAAACGTTGAGATGTAAAGTGCTGACGTAGTCTAAAAGTGCACCTCTCAGCCAAAATTGTCAAAATCGCATTATGCTTTTGATATTTTGGTCTGTATTTGTTTCGCTCTAAATTATTGTATTCATTTTTGTATCAGAAAACAAAACACTATGAATAATCCTGCTTATTTCGATTTCTTAATGAAAAATAAGACATTTTCAATCTGAAATTCATTTGAATCTGAAACGGAAAAAATGCATTGTACGTTTCAAGAACAGGGGCCGCGAGCGTTTTTGAAAGTGGGGGGGGGGGGGGGCTGATCTGATTTCACTCATTAATGCACCGGCGTAAATTAAGTTTAAGCAGTGGGGGTATGATCGCAACATTGAGGAGAAATTTCCAAAGATTAGGGGCACAGATAAGGGCTATTTCTATTTTAAAAAAAAAAGGAGGGGGGTACCTACAACGGGAAAAATATACAATCTCTAAACATTGTCATATATACCCTACATTGTGATTAAATTTATAAGGATTTCAATTATGTTTCTCTCTTATAGCTCTAATATTATTTACTTAAGCATCAAAGTTTGCAGTTCGGTTTGATGACCTACATATCAATGTGCGAGCGAGCGAAGCGAGCGAGCAATTTTTTAAGATCTGGGAGGCTGCATGGTGATTAACAACATATTGTTAAGAGAGAGGAAAAAAAGTTCTGAAAGGTGTTTAAACACAGTCTCGGCATGAGAGACTGAAAAGACCTCTACTATTAAAGTAACATAACTATATCAAATATAAATAATGTGAACGAGGGTAAGGAGCAAGCCTTAACGAAATTAAAGTAAAGTTGCTCTAAATCGCTATAAATTAGGGGCACAAATTATGGAGCAAGAAAAATGGGACCCTTATCAAGAACTATTAGGGCACTTATCAAAAAAGAAAAGGAGCAGGAGTATGTCATATTAAAAAGAGCAGTTATCAGAGGATGAAACATGTGGTATTTGTCGCACATGAATATTGGCACTTTATACCAGAGGTAAAAAGGGCACTTATGAGAATGGAAATGGGGTATTTTTGTGTTTTTTTTAATAAAAGAAGAGGGGCTCTTATCAGAAGGAATTGTATTACTTAGAAAGAAAGGTAGCCCGTTTCAAAATGAATTAAGAATTAAGGAAAACTTATCAGAGGTGTAAACATGGTAAAGGGGCACTCATCAGAGATGTCATGTGTCATTTAACAGAAGGCGGAAGGGGCACTTGTCGAATTAGAACGGGCACCTCTCAAATTTGAATAGAGGATTTGACCACAGGTAAAGATGCACTTATCAGACGGAAAGGGGGTAATTCTTGTATCTGAAAAGTGAGAATGGAAAAAGGGCAGTTATTGAAAGAGATTAATAGATACATTTGATGCAAATGATTTAAAAGGGAATTGTCGAAGGAAATATTTTATGAGAGATGAAGAGGGAAGAGGCTCGTTTATAAAACTAAAATAAAGGAAGCACCTCTCAGACTTTGATAGGCCTCTGGCAATTATCAATGGTATAATAAAATCAAATTTTAAGATTGTGGAACGGGCAGGAATATAAAGAAAAGGGAGCACTTATCTAAAGTAATCTATGTAAAAGGGGGAACTTCTAGGATACCCAAATTCCTGAAATACTGGGGACACTGTACTCCCTCCCCCACCCCCACAGCGCCTGATTTTAAATAATCCTAAAATTTCTCTAAAGAGTTGATGCGTCATTCTGAATCCTGAAAGAAGACTCATGAACTTGCAGAAGATGTGATAGATAGACTGTCATTTTAGAGAATGTTGTACAGTCCCGAGAAGTCACGTGAAAATATCTGAGCTTGTTTTCTACAGTTTGTTTATAATACCATGCTTTATTAGGCCTAGATTTTGCATTAACTGTGCATTAAAGAGGCGGGGATGTATTGCCCATTTGTACCAATGGAAAACATGTTAGTAATAGACATGGATGAGAGATTTTGATATACAAAATCGGAAATATCGGGACATTCAAATCATATCTTTAGCATTTTATCTGCATTTCATAGGAATTCTCACTACAATAACAGTCTTTTATATTAATTTTATCAATTTTATCAATTACTAGAAATTATTTCTTCTTTGAAAATTAGGGGGGATTTTTTCTTTTTACGTGTCTACTCAAAAAAGTGTGTGTGGGGGGGGGGGGGGGCTGCAGTCCCCAGCCCCCCCCCCCCCCGGTTCCGCGGCCCATAAAGATAACTAGAATATCAAGAGGTACATATCATTTAAGAGATATGGGCAGGTTTGAGGGCTAGACGACTTTACCGTCAGCCTTATTTTCAATAAAATAAGATTTTAAAAAATATAATTGAATGTCACATGTCTGCCTCTACTGTGCAGTTCCTCCCCCCTTTTTTCAGAAGTGGGGTTAGGCCTTTACTGAGGACGTATTAGTTACATCATTACATATCAAATCAAAATATGATTTATATTCGCTATCAACTTACCAAATCTTTGGAATATAATAGTTGACTCAATCGTCTTGAAAGGATATCCTCCAATCCATTGGACAGCCCGACATGTGATATTTCCATCTTGCGTGATTCCAGAAACATTAAGCGTAATTGATCGAGAAGGACCATGATGCATTGCAAAAGTCGCATTGGTTTGGTTGTGATCATCAGATGTAACCCAATATAGATGAACCGGAGGGCGCACATCACCTACAACACTGCACTGTAAGTCCATTTCCTCGTCACGGAGTCGTATGACATCACTATTGTTAATCGCCGTATTTGCCTTGCCGTCCCGCATTTCAATCTCCATCAGTGGTACTGCGAAGGAGAATGAAAGGATATGTATAAGTCAGGTATAAGGTGTAAAACCAATGATAAACAAAAAAATGAGACAGAGAGGGAGAGAGACAACAAATATAGACAAACGCAAAGTGAGGCAGAGAAACACACACACACACACACACAATAGAAAGTGTGCGTGTGCGTGTGTGTGTGTGAGAGAGAGAGAGAAACAGAAAGAGACAAACAGACATAGAGACATAAAGAAAGTGAAATAAATAGGGTGCGTGTTTGTTTTCATATTATGTCCCAAATATTACAAGTGACAACATGAAAATGGCCCCTTTTAACGCTTTTCCTCAAATATAAGAAGATAAAACAACAACAGACACAATTGATACAATTTTGAAAGGGAGATTTTTCCTTCAAATTATTACTGAAAAAAAATATTGTGGATACTGGAATGAGAATAGATATTAATTCACAGAATCTGCCATTTCCCGCCCAAAAGGAGATGACACCACGCATGCTGTTTGCAGGTAAATTAAAATGCATTTATATACGTAGAATGCTTTATTCATGCCTTCAGTTTGTGATCACAACACACTTGTTTCCTGATGAAGCAATGAAGGAATAGACAAGACATCATTTTGTTACATGAATTTGACATCAAAACTGCAAGCGGTAATTTGACAAAACATTTATCTTTAAAATTCCTAAATTCTTTTTCTTAATCCCCAACTAATATGTATACATTACTTTTCTTAGAAAATAGCATATTGTATTCATCATGCTTTAATATATATTTGTTAGACATTAAGGCAAAACAAAAATTGCTCCATTCCCTTATAACTTACATTCCTGTCCTTGCAAACGTTTACCTTTACATTAAACAATGCTTTATAAATTGAAAAAAAAAAATCAAATAACGATCTCTTTATGTGGCCAACTTCACCAAAAATGAGACTTTACACTTTTGCAGAAGAAAAAAGATATTAAAAGCATAATTATATCAAGAAATGATCCTTACTTTGAAATAATGAGCACTTCCTTTATAGTCAACACCAGGTGCGGCGCCTGGGTAGTTTGATAGGAGGGGCAAGACGACCTAAAGATGACGTCATATTTTTTCTCCATTAAATACCAGGGGTAATATAGAGTTATATGTTTAAGACCTCTCTTTTTAATACTCCTCTTTCTTCTTTCTTCCCTTTTCTTCCCCTTTCTTCCTCCTTTTCTTCTTTTTTCTTCGTTTTTTTTTTCTTTTTTCACTACTTGAAAAATCATAGGGGGGCGGTCGCCCCCTCTGCCCCCCCCCTGTAGCGCCGCCCCTGGTCAACACACAATAGATACTCACGCATGACATGTAGATTAGTTTCCTTCTCAAGAATCCGAGGTTCATTGTGTGTCAGGATCTTGCAAATGTAAACACCATCATGGCTGAAGGACACATTTAACAGCACCAGATCAGTTGAGTTGATCACGTATCCCCGTAGAGGGCTCTGCCATCCTAGATGGGCAAACTTGTTAAAAGAATACACCGTCTCGAAACCCTGTGTCAAGTTCGTGATTTTCTGCCAATAAAGGGCTTCTATATTTGGCTCGGCGATATTTAACTGACATGGGATTGTTACATTCTCGCCTGGTTCAACGTACAGGACGCTTGCAGCATTTGAAAGGAGTGCTTGTAAAACGAAAAAAAAAAAATCAAAATAAGATAAAACCATCAAAAGAACAAAGAGACACTAGTAAATTTTGATTGTTGCCCTTTAAATAAATAGTTTATTATATATTATAGATATATAGACATTGATTTTTAAACTTACACTTTGGAAATAAAGCACCATGTATATCTGTAAATAATATATAATCAATTGTAAAACATGTCAAATGAAAAAAAAGCCTGAAATTAATGTGAACTAATCCACATCCCATCTCTTTTAAAAACTAAATTGATGTATCATGCGTTAATATTATTTTCTTATCAATATACCACATTTATTGTTACTTTTACAGTGTTTGGGTACTCGTCCTTCATACTCACGATTCTGTGTGACGATGAAAACAAGGGAGAACAAAGTCAGCTTGGGTGGAAACATTTTCTATCTTGATTTCAATTCTGAAATAATAAAGACGAACAGAAAGGATTAAGAACATTTTTGGCAACATAAAAAGGATAAGACAACCGCCAAAATAAAAAAAAAAATAAAAAAATAAAATAGAATAAATTAATTAAAAAACAAAAAAATAAACAAATTACATAATAATAATAATAATAAAAACATATCATTGTTTCTTCACTTGCTAACAAAATATTATAAGGGTGTTATATGTTGCATTATGATACAATGAACTTTAATTTAGAGCAAAGAAAGAAAATGCGTCAATTTCGGCAAAATAATTTAAAAGGACACTCGGGTTAACTGTATTCGCTTCAAAATGAAAGCTATACTGCAACATTCGATGTACATTTCTCGTTTAAAAATATTGTACCCTGCCTGTCCATAGTTAATTCTATGAGGAAAGCAAAGCTTTAAAGTGTTGAAGGGATCGAACGATATACCTGCGACTGTCATTATTCTTTTTTTTTTTTTTTTTTTTTGTTGTTGCGAAATATCATATTGTGATTCCCCTAAATGATTCTCCTGAAAGATCAGGTCCATGTGAACATAATGCAATTAGTTGTTCGCTGAAGTCGCGATGACAAATATGGTATTGAATGCAAACATTGGTTACGATTTGTTTGCCTTTTCTTTGTATTCATCACCTTCGACGTTACACGGGGAACGATGTGAAGGCATTTGATGATGTTGGATTGAATTGAATTCAAAATGATAATTTCACAATATCGATTTTTTTTTTTCTTGTAACATTATGGGTGGGCGTCTGTTCAATCGGATGACACTGAGTATTTTACACTTGAGGGAACACTTGATATTTATTGAAAACTCGCAAAAATTGGTTGTGCAAAAGCGTTTCAGTCTTAAATTTGATTAAGGTTCATATCTGGCATTAACTGCAAGTGCTCTGTTAACTATCAATGTAGTACAGGAAGACGTACCTAAAATGTTCAGTTTTCAAAAGAGAGAAAGAAAATCTGTTTATGAGCTTTCACTTTAGGTACCATCGCTTCCACCCAGTTGCAGGATGCGATACTTCGAGGTATTAGGAAAAGATGCACTGTGATGCACGTTGATAATTATCTTTCACATGTACATGTTTAATTGAAGAAAAATACTGTAAAAGCAATACCTTTATCAAAAAATTTGCTTCCCTTTTAAAATTCTTATTCATAACAGTTCGCGACTGTGTTGAAAAAGAAATGCAAATATGTATTTAACTTTGTAAAGATACAATTTCGTCAACGTTTCTATCAATCTGGTCAAAATACGTGTTCAGATATTAGTTTAAAGGTTTTGTTGTTTTGTTGTTGTTGTTTTTGGCAATCGTGCAAATGTAATCTAACTTCTCCCCTAGTTACATAATCATCCTGAGTAATCATTCTGAAGGAAATCAGTATCTATTTCCCCTACCGGTTGTTGAATATTAATATCATATAACATGGTACGGATTTTTCAAATCTTAATTTTACCCTATATGAGACATTTTCATAACCATTTAAAAAAACTTGTACCACCGTTTTAATATGTCAAAGGTTGATCTCTATTTTAAGACATACTACTAGTTGATCGATAAACCACAAGACCGACACTGCCGGTATCGTGAATCCTCAGAAAACTTTTAAGAATGCCGGCGAGGCCGATATTATCAGTCTCCTGTGCTGTAGTCTTAAACTTTACAGCAGGTTGTTTAGAGGAAAGCAAAGAAATAATATGTGAGTTTTTAAAAACAAAATCAGATCATTGATAGCGAAGTTGTAATATTTTTTTTAGTTAAATCACTTTTTATAATTTTCAAGAATTATAATCAGCAGTACATCTTACGGTTGGATAGAGTAAACTTTCCGGCTGCCAATAATATCCAATTTACCTGATAACCAGTTTATCAATGATATATCGTAACAGGGAAAGTAAAAATTAACATTATACTTATAAAAATGTAACCCATTGACTACTTTTATTATTGTATTCCCGTAGGCTTATAATAAGAGAATCATCCGGTTCTCCTACACAATCCAATGGGTTAACAATTTCCGCATGTGCAATGGGTATTCATCGAGTAAAATTAATCAAGTAGAAAGTTAATTTTTACCTTTAACAACGGCAATCTGATGGTACAAAATTCTCAGAATACAACCTAACGTTTTCCCGTTCTGTGTGGAAATGACTGGCTTTATGTCCCACACTTCGTACTGCCCGCTTGGAGTGAGAAAGAAAATGCACAGGAACGTCTCGTAATCCTTAAGAAATCAAATTTATAACAAAGAAATTTATGAATGAAAGAATTGATTTCGAGCCAAAGAAAGGGGTTTCCCCAACCTCAAAGCCATTCGTATTGCGAAATCGCAGTCTAAATAATATTTTACATGGAAACAAACACATGCATACTACGTTGTCTGTTTACATATCTGTTCTGTTTTATAACCTGCGAAAAAGTCAACATTCGCGTTAAGACTTTACGGAGGGTAAAGCAAACAGGTTGTGCATTTACTGTCGCAACATTTCACTGAATTTCGATTGTACAATATAACTCTATTTCCGAGAGTGAAGAAGATGTTGATTCTTGCAACTGCATTAATTAACTATGCCAAATGTCAAATTGTGTGCGGTCTCGGGATCTGAGTTAATAAGGAATTAATACATGCCAGGGTTGGCGATTTTTTTTACTAAAGAAAAAAGTTCATCAGAAATAATGTTCAATTACAAAGAAATCTTACCCTAATAATAACATCATTTTACTCCCAACATTGTTCTTCACAGTATATTTTGTAATTAAGCCCAATTAAACATATGAAGTATATAACCGACAAATCAAAATCCATTTGAGAAATAATTAATCTCAATGAATAAATTTCCCAAAATACATACATACAACATACAAACTTCCCTAGGGAATACCCATTAATTGGAGAAAATTCCCCCACCTTTTTTTGTGCACACTTAATCAAGCACGCAGTTGCTATTCTTTTTTCGTCCCCCGGTTACATTGCCAAAAAAGAGCCCCCCCCCCCCCCCCATCCTCTGTACGTGCATGCTGCCAATAACATCATCATGCAGAAGCACATGTCAGTGCACAATTTTTATCCTATTAATGTTCTTAATTATATTTTGAAGAGCCATTTCTCTGCCCCCATGCACAACGGACGGCTCTGGGGCCGTCTTCTTTCAAAATGGACCACCTCAAAAGGTGCATTTGCCATTTGATTTTGTGAATATCAAATGGATTTTTTTTTTTTTTTTTTGTCACCTAGTTATATTGAAAAAGACAGAGAAGGCGTCCTTTTTTTGCCGAAAGAGCCATCTTATTAGGCAATGTACATGTAACTATCGTAGTAAAATACCTATATATTTGTAACTTTCAAATGGTAACGTTTAGTTTATTTTGAGTTTTACAGATTGTTATTAAATAAACAAATGTTCATTCCATGATAAATGTTGATCTACATAACTCCTAAAAAATTGTGGATTGCACACATTTTATGATTACATTATTCATTCTTATGGACCTACTTAGATTGCTTATCTGTAATTGAACTTTCATTATATAGTGAAAGTAGATCTATATAAAACTAGACTTTGAAGTGTTTTGGACAACTTATTATATGTTTCTGATGGAAGTAGTTGATTTGAAGGATTAAAACTGCCAACAACAAACCTTTTATCAATTATTTGTACATGTTATGATAGAAGTGATTTAAATCAATGATTTAAAAAAAAATCATGTTGATTTAAATCACGATTTCAATCAACATGATTTAAATCCGCCGACCCTGATATATGTCCGCCCCCCTCAAAAAAGGATGGGGGAGAGGCTGAAGCTTGCTTTTATGTTACTGTCGGACAATCATTCTATGCTTATTTCCCTAAAATTATTATATTTTGGTTGGAGCGGCCTAAAATGAATATTGGGACGTTTACAAAAGGTATTTTCTTTCGAACGTTAGATATGAAATGGTTTGTGACTACTACAATTATAATTACCAATATTTTCGAATACATTGTTGACTTCTCAATTCAAATTGTATTCATAGTTTATAACCAGTGATCAAATATATGGCAAACAACTTTGTAAGAAACACTTATGTACGGGTATATAGAAGACTTTTCGTTTTTCAAAATAGCTAACACAAGAAGGCCCTTAACTACCAGTTTACTAATACTTGTTGTTTCCAATAATTTTGCTATTAACAAAATAAAGCAAAAAACAAACCAAAAACAAAATAAAACAGGACAAAACAACAACAACAACAACAACAAGCAAGCAAAAAAAAAAAAAAAAAAATCATAGAAAAGGTATCGAAAGGTGTCAGTGTTTCTTGAAAGTTTGCCTGGAGATGAACGTAACTTCCAGAGTAAAAGAGTGTAAGGCTATTTCTTATACTTCTTTTGCTGCTGATAATTCCACTGATGGGATTCATTGTTCAAGTAGTTCCGCTATTGACAAGGAACTCTTACTAGTGTTATCGCGAATTCTGCTATTTTAACGGCGGTAACTGATTCTACTTCTTCTACTTCCGCAATTAGGACTGGTCAGTACTTGTCATTCCCCTACTTCCGTTTTTTTTTTCTTCCACCAACGCATTTGGCAATTCCGTTACTGCTTCAAGTCCATAAAATGATACTTGTGATGATGATAATGATGATAATAACTATAGTAATAATAATGTTAATGATAGTAACAATAATAATATAAATAACAATGCTAATAAAAATAATATTAATTTATATGTTTTCCATGTCAAATTCACAAAATTAGCTTTCAAATTCATTTTCAAACGCTAGTATTCAAATGATTTTCTTGGGCCGTTTACTCCTTTGATTCATATTGAAAATTAAAAATGCCATCAATTGCAATACCTAAAGTTGCATAAAATGCAATTCGTACCCGTCATCATAAATAACATTTTTCTCGGTCATGCATGAGATTAGAGATGCATGTAAGGTATCAATGGAAAGGTGAGGAGATATTCTTTCCATGTAAGCTAATGTAAATGTTCAAAGTTAATTACTGTAGAATATTAAACCACTTAACTTGGACGCACTGCTACGTATACGTATACGTCTACTAGCTACTCGCACTTCTACTATTTCTTCTACTTTTATGTCTTCTTGACCTTCTTCTTTGACTACTTCTTCTAAGATATTGCCTTGGTATCTCTTTTACCTATCATTCTTTTTATAACCACTTCTACGACTTAACATTCCGTTACGGCTACTTATAACACGATAAAAACTACTTTCGAAAAATAAACTCAAAACAATTTCAATAGCCCTGTCTATCACCTTTAGAAATGTGCGAACATTACAATGGCGTATTACGTAATCCGAACAAGATTTCTATGGGCAGTACAATAGGCCTTGAAATTTTCCTTGAGTTTATTTTTCAAAAGTAGTTTTTATCGTGTTTTATAAAAAATAAAATTAACTAGACATTTAATTCGTCACCGAAGACGAATTAGGTGGTCTGTCTGTCCATTCGGCAAATTGCTTAGTAAGATGTGATAATATTTGTGCAAGACAGTAATTCTGATAATGTTGATAATGGACTGAGACTTGCATCACAGAAAATCGGACGATTTGATATTGTTGATATAGCAACAGAGATAACGTGTAAGCGAAAAACGGAATTCTCAAAGGACATTTTCAAATGAGCATGATCCCGTCATCTGATCAAAAATTGGAGGGCACACTACTGAAAGCTTATAGTCTTAGCTATAACATACTAAAATTTGGAAGAAAATCGAACAGAAATAACAGAGATACTGCTCAAAGAAGAAGGGAATGTAGAATTAAGATTTGAGAAAAAGTCATCTCCCATAGAGAATACACGCAAAATGTGAAATATTGACATGCCTCCTTTAATCGCAAAAATACGCCATGATGCCTTTGTCAAAATGAAAAATCGTGAAACTGATCTTGTAGAGAATCGTCTCAGCTACAACATATCAAAATTTGAAAGAAAATCAACAACCTATTATTGAAAAATTGTCAAATGAATACAAAAGTTATGACGTCATTTTTTCAAAATCGAATTTTTGAGTTCATATGCAAATATGACGACGTTTCGATCGATCGACCCCCAATTTTTTTTTTCATGAATTACAATCTACAACTCATAGGCTTTCAGAAAATGTAAAAACAAATTGGGGGTAGCCACACATTCTGACGAGCTAATTAGACTATTAACCTTCAAAACATTCATGGTATCTACTGTTTTTGCTATTGAATGTGACAGAAGAAACAATAGAATAAAAACCCGTTTTAACAAGCAAGGACGTGAGTCAATAGCAAAAAAACAAACAAACAAAAAACAAAAAACAACATCAACAACAACATAAAAAAAGACTTAGAAATAAATGCAGCGTTAATTATTTTTTTTTTTGTGTGTGTGTGAAACCAGGAGTGAAACTACTGTTATCTAGTTTTACCACTTCTAAAACTCATCAAACGAATTAATAACATCTCAGTCACACCGTCAAAAACCGACTCCAAACTCGCAACCAACATATTCTTGGTCATTGGGGGAAAATGTAATATTTTGTTTGGTCTGTTGTCAGTCTGGTGTCGGTCTCGCAGGGGTGACGGGCGTATTATACAGAGCAGGATTGTTATAGAGTTAAAGTGGTCAGAAGGGCTGAAACAAGCAGCCAAGATGACGTATTGCGGTCGCATTCCAGTTTTTCTAACCTGCATTGTTATATTTTGTTGTAAGTATTGTGTGTATTTTTTCGTGTATGGTTTTACTTGTTGTTTCCGAAAAGGTATTAAGGTATAATAAATTTGTAACTAAGCCGACCCACTTCAAGTTCAGTTTTAAAGGGAATGTTATCATATTTATTATTTTGACACTTTGCCATGTAAATACTCTTCTATGGGATTTGTGGGTAGAGTCTGCTAATCTTCCCATTTATGCTTCCTTGCTATTTCTTTGAAGGTAACATCAACGTACTTCTCCCCTAAAAGTTCCTTTTGTTTTTTTTTGCTCTTTCTCCCAGTCGGATCTCCAGTAGATTCTCACAACATTACGGCAATTGCTGGAAACCGAACCGAGCTAACGTGCAACATCTCTCTTTACCAGAGTTCTCTAGTGTCCCTAACATGGACATTCCAATCCCAGACTCTGCTGGTTCATGTGTGTGATGGACGGTGTAGTAAAGTTTCAACAGATCAGTTTGAATCCAACATCGACAAGGAAACTGGTGTCGGTAAGATTATCAACAGTCCTCTTAACCCATACGATGCCACAATCTTGTGTACTGACCTGCCTAGCAGTGTCACGTACATGTGCACTAGCCTGTGCTCACGTACGTGCCACAACATTGTATAGTAGCCTCCGTAGCTGTGCGACGTACATGTTTAGTCGCATTGTGTGTTCACGCTGGAGCACCCCGAAACTAAACCTGGCACAGAGAGGGGGGGGGGGGGGGGGGGGGGGGGAGGAATTGGGGCTGGCAAAATAGGGATAAGCACTATGCCCGTCTTCATCAGCCCGAGTTTCCAAAATAGCCCGCTAATTCTGATCCGGGAAACTAACCCGATCAGAACTAGCTCGAGCTAGTTTGTAATGAAGACGCAATTAGCTGGCTATTTCGTGGGTTTCTAGCTCGAGCTAGAAGCCTAAGTCAACTCGGGTTTTTTTGTGAAATAGCGCGCTATTTGGCGAATTAGCCCGCTAATTCGCAGGTGAAGACGCACTCGGGTTTTGACTCGGGTTAATTTATTCATGACACCAATCCTAGAAGTGTTATTTTCCTTATGTATTTCTTGATTTTCTTCTCTCTTTCCACCTTTTCCTTATGTAGTTCTTTGTTTTTCCTTCTTTCTTTTCTCTCCTTATGTATTTCTTTGTTTTCCCCATTCTTTATTCTTCTTTCTGTTCTTATGTATTTCTTTGTTCTTCTTGCTATTCTATTTTCTTTATATATTTCTTGTTTTTCTTCTCTCTTTTTGTCTTTTCCTTATGTATTTCTTTGTTTTTCCCATTTTCTGTTCTTCGATCTTGCTATCCTCTTTTCTTTGTTTATGTATTTCTTTGTTCTTTCTGTCCTCTTCTCTTTATATTTCCTTATGTATTTCTTTATTTTTCTTTCTATTCTATCTTTTTCCTCATGTATTTCTTTGTTTCTTATGTATTACTTTGTTTTTCCTTCTCTCTTTTTCATATTTCTTTGTTTTTACCATTATTTATTTCTTTTTTTCTATTCTAATGTATTTCTTTGTTCTTCTTTCTGTCCTCTTCTCTTCATATGTATTTCTTTATTTTTATTTCTATTTTATCTTTTTCCTTATGTATTTCTTTGTTTTCCCAATTTTTTATTCTTCTTTCATTTCTTATGTATTTCTTTGTTCTTCTTGTTATCCTCTTTTCTTTATGATTCTTTATGTGTTTCTTTGTTTTCTTCTATCTTTTTATCCTTTCCTTTTGTATTTCTTTGTTTTCCTGTTGTCTACTCTTCTATCTATTCATATGTATTTCTTTGTTCTTCTTTTTTACCCTCTTCCCTTTATTATTCTTTGTTTTCCTTCTCTCTTTTTATCTTTTCCTTATGTATTTCTTTGTTTTCCCCATTTTCTGTTCTTCGATCTTGCTGTCCTCTTTTATTTGTTTGTTTATGTATTTCTTTGTTCTTTCTGTCCTCTTCTCTTTATATTTCCTTATGTATTTCTTTGTTTTTCTTTCTATTTTATCTGTTTCCTTATGTATTTCTTTGTTTTTCTTTCTATTTTATGTTTCCTTATGTATTTCTTTGTTTCTTATGTATTACTTTGTTTTCCCTTCTTTCTTTTTTCTCCTTATGTATTTCTTTGTTTTCCCCATTATCTATTCTTCTTTCTATTCTTATGTATTTCTTTGTTCCTCTTTCTATCCAGTTTTCTTCATATTTCCTTATATATTTCTTTGTTTTTCTATTTTATTTGTTCTTTATGAATTTCTTTGTTTCTTATGTATTACTTTGTTTTTCCTTCTCTCCTTTTGCTCCTTATATATTTCTTTGTTTTCCCAATTACCTATTCTTATTTCTATTCTTATGTATTTCTTTGTTTTTCCTTCTCTCTTTTTATCTTTTTGTTATGTATTTCTTTGCTCTTTTCTCTTCATTTATCCTATACATTTTTTTTTAATTTTCCATCTTCGAAGTGCGCATGCTCTGAAGCTCGAGTTTATTCCAAGAACGAGCGGGAATCGCTCGACTCGGGCTGATGGAGACGGGGTTTTTCAAACTCGGACTTTTTCCTCGAGAAGCGCTGATCGGGCTAGAATCTCGAGCTTGAGCAAACTCGGGCTGATGGAGACGCACCTACTGTGGCACCGGGCTTAATTGGTACATGGGGGAAGATTAAGGGTTAAGTAATGGAACCACAAGTTCTGTCTAATCGGAACGTGAAAAGAAGTGGTATCATAAACTTAATATTTTCAGGCACTAGGCCGATCTAGTCAGCAATGTTAGATGATTGAGAGAATTAAAGGTATGGACATAACTTAATTGTCTACGGGGGAGGGGCCGGGGGATGGCACGTGAAGTGGTGTAAAAACACAAAAGGGAAGAGAAAAAGCGAAGGAAAAGAATAAAAATTACACAATCATGAAGGATGATTCGTCCCTAATCTGCAAGCTCGATCCATTAAAAATACATAATTTTTTTTTTTTTAATCATTTTTTTTTTATTTTCTAATTTATTTTGTATTTATTTCATTATTTATTTATTCATTCATTTATTTATGTTCTTTTATTTATCTATTTATTTCATTTACTTATTCATTTTAGTTTATTAATTAATTTTGTTTTATTTTTTTTTTTTTCATTATTTTTTTTTTTCGGGGGGGGGGGGTTTATTGCGAAAATTTTGATATCGGTCGCTTCTTTTCCTTGCTTATGTTGCTCCTGGATCTCGTAATTTCACGCGCAGTTTGGGATATTTGTAATAAACGCGTCTTTATTGGGTTCAAAATTAGAAAATTAAATGTAATTCTAGTTGCTTAGTTGCTTTGCTCTCTATCATGCAAGTTTTATCAGCCTCTTGATAAAATATTGCTCCCCCAACACAGGATATATTGTACAAAATGGCATTTGCTAAGGTTCAACATTTGAAAGAAGTCTCAGCTTTGCCTTGCTAAATTCCTCGATTATTTCGCAAAGCTTGGGTTTCCGTTAATTTTCCGCCCCCATTTGAGAAGGCAGTGAATTAAAAAAAAATGTTAATCAATGTTCGAAATTCGAATCCATACCCCTAGATTGGAGTGCTTAATTGCCAATTTTTCGGAGCAAAATGCAAACGAAATGCAACAATGCAACAGATTTTGGTCGCTTTGCTCCATCGCTTGGACAATAACATTGATATGTTAGTGCTGGGGGGGGGGGGGGGGGGTGGTACCTTATTGTTTGCTCCGGCGCCATAATCCCAAGATACGCCACTGCTTGAAGTCTTTATCTTGAGGTAACATAGCTGAACTTATTATTGTGCATCATATTAGGCCAATCTTTTTTTTTTTTTTTTTTTGGGGGGGGGGGGGGGGAATGCCGAATTGTGCTTGACCTTGTTTAATTTCAAAACCAAATTTGAGAATTACGCCATGTCTCTCAAATGGGGGGGGGGGGGGGGGGGGGGAATCAAAGACATGGTAAACCAAACCTTGATGGCCACCTTATTTAGCTGGGGAAAATTTTTTGCGTAAACTAAAAAAACAAAAAACAAAACAAAAAAAACAAAACAAAAAACAAAACATTAAAATTCGAAATGACGTTAATAACGAAGATGTGGTTAAAACCAATTAATCATTTTTAGTATCGGTATCTGTATATAGTTTGTTTGGCAGGTACTTTAAGCATACATTTGTTTAACGTCAATCATTATGAAAAGGATCACCAGGGCCCCGTAACATAAAGAGAGATTAGCGATTAATCGCTATTTTCCTATCAATCGCTAATAGCAATCAATCGCTAAAATCCGTAACATAAAGCCTCCCTCCATTCCAACGCTATTAGCGTTTGATTCATTGCGATCGATCGCTATTGTGATCTATTTAACTCTTGTGAAACGACTGGTACATTGAGTCTAGTGATTTTCATCACTTTATAACTACGCGCGCCACTGCACTAGTGGAGCCTGCAGCTTTACGCATTCGACGCTGGCCAGCGGGCCGGACGGGCCCGGCCGGGCTAGGCTGAGCGCTAGTATAGTGCTTCGTTGGCTAGCTAGCTAGCTAACGAGGTGCATCAGTCGACGAAACAGCTCCGAAGTTCGACGTCGGATTGAAGAGGTAATTAAGTTGGACGATGAAATATTATGACCCGTCATTTAATGTTTAAAAATTATTTGTGGAATAGCTGTCTTTCGATGATAGTAAGCTATGAATATTTGAGTTGATATTTTTTCATGAAATAAATATTGACGACAATTTGCTGTGTGACTGCACTGTGCAACTGCAGGCAAATGGCCGAAGGTCGCGTTCAGGCTGCGTGGACGATATGAAACGTGGGGAGGTCCAGTGTTTTCCTTAATTCATGGAAAGAGCGAAAGTTAAAAGGAATTAAAAGGAGATAATTATATTGGAGTTTAGATACAATTTACGTGAGGTCTAAAAAACGGTCATTTAATTTCATTGTCGGTTCAAAAACAGTTGTTTGGATGTTTGGCCTAGCACTTACATGACTTACTTAGCAGTAAGCCAGTATTTCAATTTTCATGATTTTGCAGCCTCTCCTGCAGTCAAGGGTGATCTTAGACGGAAAAAGTTCGATGATGAAATCGCCATTTTGTTGCTGAACTATCATTTTGTGTGGGAGTATTATTATAGGCGTCAATCACTCATAAATCACTCATACTTAGCCATAATGCAAGCATGTGTCGGAATGTCAATGTCATGACTGTGCCCTGCAATCAATCACTGCGGCAACACCAGCCTCAACAGACAACACCACTGATCTGTATGAAAAGAATCTTTTCTTTTCATACATTCATCTGTATGAAAAGATTCTTTTCATACAGATCAGTGCTCAACACCATATTTGAAATCAGCCTGGTGTTAGGATTGACCCCTCAAAATTTGACTTGTATTTCCGGTAGTCAGTGTTGTTTGCTGATGTTGAATGTCGCCTGCTGAACCGAGTATCAAGGTTTGTGCTGGCAATTTATGTGCAATTTCCCTATGCACCAACACCAATCTCTCGACACTCCCTATTCGTTATTTCAAGTACGGTGTTTGTGTTGCAATCGTACATGTTATTCCTGCTTGCCCCTGGCAAAGTAGTGGCACTTTTTTCTACAACCACTCGTGACACGGTGGTTAAATGCATTTTACAGTCAAATCAGCTTTGAATAAGCTAAACCATGTAAGATATATTCCCCATGGTAAAATGATATTTCTCCAATTGGATTCCTCAAATGATTATTCGATTAAAATCCTATAAGATGTAATTTTATTAGAATTATCAAGATTTTGTTATTGTTCCTCACACTGGCAGTGCTAACTTAAAGAAGTTGAAAAAAAATATCAATTCCATTATGGTGCATTCCCGTCTTTTTATAAATTAAATATAAAAATTGTATCTCTCTCTCTTCTATCCTTCCTCCGCTTATGGTGCTGTCACACCTTGGCGTTTTAGCCAGCGTATGCCGACGTATCAAAATTTCTCTAAAACGTCGGCATACGCTGAACTTTACTGTTGTTTTGTTTCGACTTTGGGCGTATTCATAACGAGTAGGACTTGTATGTAACGTGACAGCACCATCGGAGATCATCGGCTTTTGAGATTTGCCGCCAAGCTTGAAATGCTGATGAAAAGTGATCAGACTTTTTGGAGGAAAACTAGGCCTTAAAAATGTGATAACCTCTTTTTTTTTTCTTTTCTTTTTTTGTTACTATTTTTGGAACAGTTTTTTTTGGCTATTTTTAGAATTTTTTTTTGTTGTTTTGTTTACTATTTTTAGAAACAGTTTTTTTTTTTCTTTCCTTTTTCATTACTCCGGATTTTTTTTTTTTTTTTTTTTTTTTAAGATTTTTTTTTTCATGTGGCAGCAATGGGCTTTCGTAGGCAGCAGCCATGATCAAGAATGAATGATGGTTGCTAAGTGACTCTACGATTGATAAAAATCAGTCGTAGAGTGTACGATGAATTCAGGGGTCTACGATGAATTTCTACGATGAATATTCATCGTAGCTGCTTTATGTTACGGTTTCACGATCTATTTCGATCGTACGATCAATCGCTAAGCTTTATGTTACGGGGCCCAGAAAACGAAAGCATTAAAGCCCTTAATATTGCAAGAGGGAATGGTGAATTAATATCCACAACCAAATAATTGGGGGGGGGGGGGGAGGGGGGATTATGCCATACCGACAGGTAAAAAAAGCCGTTTGGTATTCCTGTGTTGTTGTTTTCACACAATTCTCTACACAAAACCACCAATGTGTAATTGGTGGAATGTGTAATACTTGATCAATTAACATATTGCTTGCGGGAATCGGACGGTTCCTGTATTAACGCCATGGGAATTATCGAATTCAGTGGTCAAAGGGTCAATTGCCCTCTCCCCTTTTATATAACAGACCGTTTTATACATATGTCCAATGTTGCTTTAGCCAGCTACATTGGCATCCAAACCTTGAAGATTATGATGAAGCATATGCAAAAAGTTTACATCCTTGAGAGACCAAATTTAGTTTAAAAATATGTTCTTGAAACTGACATATATGATATGATAAGCATAAATAAATATTAATGTTCTTCTCTAAAGGTACACTGACGATTCTACATGTTGATCCATCACAGGAGGGTATTTATTGCTGCATATTATCGGGAGAATCTACTGTTATTAGGCAGGACTTGACGTTAATTGTACAAGGTATGAATCGATGTCTCCTTTACAATTGTGTAGTACGCGTTGTCCCCCCCCCCCTTTTCCTTATATTTTATTTATTATGATTGTTTTTGTGTGTGTGTGTGTGTGTGTGTGTGTGTGTTTTTTTTTTTTTTTGTGGTGGTGGTTATCGTTGAATTGGAGAAGCACGATATAGCAAATTCATTAGCAGTCAATTAGGATATGCATTTGGTTTTCATATGTATATTTGTGTTTTTGGGGGGGTTTTTGTTGTTGTTTTTTTTAAAAGGGTTGTGTGCGCCTGGTGGTGGCCCGCCCACACTGCTCTGCCTTTCTGTCATTTCTTATGTTGCTTTTGTAGATCTTATCTACTTTTTACTTATACCATCTGTTTTCTGCTTGTGTAAAGAAGCAACTAGACTGATTTGAGCTTTTGGTAAGCTTGCAATTTGTTACTGTTTAGGTTGTTTTGTTGCATTTTGGATTTGGGATCTGTGGACTTACTCTGTATACTAGTAGCCATTTCACATGTTTATAGGCCTGTACATAGTTATTGAAGTTTTGCCTGTTCAGTTAAGCTTGAAGTTCTTTTCTTTTTGTTTTCCATTGTTTATGTATTACTGAATGCTTAAAGTATGTTCTTCACAATGAAGCCAGCCAGCATGGCTCCTTTTGTATTCACTGTCATCTTACTGTGTATTTGCTGTCAGTTACTGCCACATGAATACAGTCTTGATATCTGCTGTCTTGATCATGTCCATGTACACTCAGCACAACATTATTCATTAAAGGGGAAGTACACTGGTACCCCAATACAGTATCATGCTAATTCAGAGTCAACATTTCGGACTTTGTTATTGATATCGGGAGACATAAATCCGAATCCAGGCCCTGTTAATGATCGATTGGTATTGTTGGAAACCGATAATGCTCAGAGTTCACGATACACATATGATACTCAAACCCTTCGTTCTTTCAACACAATGCATACTTCTAATAGGTGGCTTGATTTTAAGCGCACTGCCTGGAGTCGGATTGTGTCTCTCGGCATCAACCGAAGGCGGAGGACACATCGAGGGAAACGAGGTGGCCGTGATGGTTTCGAAAATTCTATCAAATTAGGTGTCCTTAATGCCCGTTCCCTCCGTAATAAGTCATCAATTTTCCAAGACTTTGTCTTGTACCACCATCTTGATTTTACATGTATTTGTGAAATCTGGTTATCAACGTCAGACGATGCAGTACACTGCAGGGCCCCGTAACATAAAGAGAGATTAGCGATTAATCGCTATTTTCCTATCAATCGCTAATAGCAATCAATCGCTAAAATCCGTAACATAAAGCCTCCCTCCAATCCAACGCTATTAGCGTTTGATTCATTGCGATCGATCGCTATTGTGAACTATTTAACTCTTGTGAAACGACTGGTACATCGAGTCTAGTGATTTTCATCACTTTCATAACTACGCGCGCCACTGCACTAGTGGAGCCTGCAGCTTTATGCATTCGACGCTGGCCAGCGGGCCGGACGGGCCCGGCCGGGCTGAGCGCTAGTGCTTCGCTGGCTAGCTAGCTAGCTAACGAGGTGCATCAGTTGACGAAACAGCTCCGAAGTTCGACGTCGGATTGAAGAGGTAATTAAGTTGGACGATGAAATATTATGACCCGTCATTTAATGTTTAAAAATTATTTGTGGAATAGCTGTCTTTCGATGATGGTATAAGCTATGAATATTTGAGTTGATATTGGTTTGTGCTGGCAATTTATGTGCAATTTCCCTATGCACCAACACCAATCTCTCGACACTCCCTATTCGTTATTTCAAGTACGGTGTTTGTGTTGCAATCGTACATGTTATTCCTGCTTGCCCCTGGCAAAGTAGTGGCACTTTTTTCTACAACCACTCGTGACACGTTGGTGGTTAAATGCATTTTACAGTCAAATCAGCTTTGAATAAGCTAAACCATGTAAGATATATTCCCCATGGTAAAGTGATATTTCTCCAATTGGATTCCTCAAATGATTATTCGATTAAAATCCTATAAGATGTAATTTTATTAGAATTATCAAGATTTTGTTATTGTTCCTCACACTGGCAGTGCTAACTTAAAGAAGTTGAAAAATAATATCAATTCCATTATGGTGCATTTTATATATAATATATATCATAAATTAAATATAAAAATTGTATCTCTCTCTCTTCTATCCTTCCTCCGCTTATGGTGCTGTCACACCTTGGCGTTTTAGCCAGCGTATGCCGACGTATCAAAATTTCTCTAAAACGTCGGCATACGCTGAACTTTACTGTTGTTTTGTTTCGACTTTGGGCGTATTCATAACGAGTAGGACGTGTACGTAACGTACTCTTAACATATGCAAAACTTACCCATAAAGTATTGGACCTACGCCAGCGTATTTGCCAAATTCTTCATACGTCAGCATACGCTGGCTAGAACGCCAAGGTGTGACAGCACCATCGGAGATCATCGGCTTTTGAGATTTGCCGCCAAGCTTGAAATGCTGATAAACAATAGAACTTAACGGAGTGATATCAGCAGACGAAGAACAGGCCCCTGGGAGCCGGGGGTGCTGGCGTGCTGCAGCACCCCTGACTTTTTGGAGTGGGGGGGGGGGGGGGGGGGGGGCATAGCACCCCTGTCAAGAAAGAAAAGTTGAAAAGTGATCAAATAGACTTTTTGGAGGAAAACTAGGCCTGAAGAATGTGATAAAGTTTTTTTTTTTTTTTTTTTTTTACCCGATTTTTTTTTTTTTTTTTTTTTTTGTTAAATTTTTCTTTTTTGATAATCTTTTTTTTTTTATTTATTTTTGGGGGGGGTTAATTTTTTTTTTTTTTTTTTTTACTTTTTTTGAAAGTTTATTTTTTTCTTTTTTTTTACTATTTTTAGAAAGTTTTTTTTTTTTTACTATTTTTAGAAACATTTTTTTTTTTTTATCTTTTTTTTTTTTATTTTTTTTTTTGTTACATTTTTTTTTGTTAATTTTTTTTTTTTTCTAAATATTTTTGGAACAGTTTTTTTTTTTTTTTTTACTATTTTTAGAAACATTTTTTTTTTTCTTTCTTTTTTCTTCTGACTCCGGATTTTTTTTTTTTTTTCATGTGGCAGCAGTGGGCTTTCGTGGGCATGTAGGTAAGAATGAATGATGGTTGCTAAGTGACTCTACGATTGATAAAAATCAGTCGTAGAGTGTACGATGAATTCAGGGGTCTACGATGAATTTCTACGATGAATATTCATCGTAGCTTCTTTATGTTACGGTTTCACGATCAATTTCGATCGTACGATGAATCAATTGATCGTACGATCGAAATATCGATCGTACGATCAATCGCTAAGCTTTATGTTACGGGGCCCAGATCTTCGCCCAAGTGGTTATACCTTCCAACATTGTCCCAGAATCTCCAAACGCGGAGATGGGGTGGGGTTTCTCTACAAGGACAATCTTAAAGTTGTCATCAATCCATCACAAAAACATGATACTTTTGAATCAATACATGGAACTATTTCAAATGCATTTTCCTGCTTGGACATTATTGTCATGTATAGACCACCTGGAAATCAGTCCTTCTCTGCGTTTCTTGACGAGTTTTCAGAGTTTCTCGTCTCGACTATGTACAAACCATGACCTGTCGTGATCACGGGAGATCTGAACATTCATCTTGATAATACTTCATCGTCTAATACGCTGAAGTTCAACGATCTCATTAGAAGTCATGGCATCTCTCAATTAGCCACTTCTCCTACCTATGATAAAGGTCATATCCTTGATGTCATCATGGTACGGAACTCTGACGATGTGCTTTGCTCTAGTCTCAAGGTAGTACCTGGTATTTCAGACCATTCCGCCATTACTTGCTTGCTTAGATATGAAAAGCCTCTTTGGACTGATTCCACATTCACCTGCCGCAATATCAAGATAATAGATAGAGCGACGTTTGCCGAAGATGTTGCCAGCTGCAACATTATGCCCTCCCAAACCGAAAGTGTAGATATTGTTGTACAGATGAACAACTCACAACTCAGCAGACCCCTTGACATTCATGCTCCTGCCAATGCTAGGAAGATCAAGAACGACAATGACTGTCCTTGGTACAATACTGATATCCCTGCTGAGAAGTGGAAACGTAGGAGACTTGAATGGAAATGGCGTGTCAACGGAAAACTTCAAATTGACAGAGAAATATTGTGTGCTCAGAAAGACGTGGTGAACTCTTTATTGAAAAAGGCCAAACGATCACATTACGTTGGTCTCATTGAAGATTGTGGTGATGATTCAAAGCAGCTCTTCTCCACTGCTAACCGCCTTCTGAATCGCAAGCAGTCTTGCCCTTTACCATCTCATACTGATAGTCATGTAATGGCTGAGACTTTCATCCAGTTCTTCCAGACTAAAGTAAAGACCATCTGCGACAGCCTTTCTCCAGATGAATCATTACCCCAACCTCTCACTTCATCTTCTCTTGAGACCTTGCAGCACACCAATCTTGATGAGATCCAGGATCTCCTTCGAAAATTACCTCCTAAGTCGTGTCTTTTAGACCCTATCCCTGCCATAGTATTGAAAGATTGTTCATCCACATTCGCTCCCGTCATTTCGCAGATAGTCAATTTAAGCATTGACCAGGCCAATGTTCCTTCATCCCTGAAAATTGCACATGTCACTCCACTCTTGAAAAAACCTTCATTTGACCCAGATGCACTCAAAAATTATCGCCCCGTCTCTAATCTTCCATTTTTGTTGAAAATTCTTGTAAGGGTTGTTTTTTCTCGACTCATTGATTGTTTTTTGGGTAATGATTTATTCTATCCCTTCCAGTCTGCATACCGTCCTCACCACAGTGTGGAAACCCTTCTGGTCAATGTGTCCAATTTCATACTCCAGGAGATGGACCGTGGTAACATCACTGCTATGCTCTTACTCGATTTGTCCTCCGCCTTTGACACCGTCAATCATACAATTTTGTTAAACACTCTTCGTTCTCTTGGCGTCAGAGGTCAGGCATATGAATGGTTTCAGTCATATCTTTCCTGTCACTCACAAAGTGTTTGTGTCAATGACTGCAAATCAAACGCTATGCCTCTCACTCGTGGTGTACCACAGGGTTCTGTGGGCGGGCCCACCTTGTTTTACATTTACTTTACACATTTTACGACGACATAACATAGGCTATCACATATATGCTGATGATATCCAACTTTGTTTCTTTTAAACCTAAGCAGAATGATGTTGTAAATGCTGTGGGTCACCTGGAAGATTGCTTGAATGGTGTTCATTCTTGGTTGAACTCACATTCATTAAAACCTAACTTCTCAAAATGCGAGTTTCTTTTATTCGGTTCGAAGACTCCATTATGTAAAATTGATTTGAAATCGATTTCTTTCTCTGGTCATACGATCAATGTGTCCCAAACTTGTCGCAATCTTGGAGTATTGTTTGATTGCAACATGACAATGTCTCATCAAATTTACAGTATTTGTAGATCAGTGAGGTACCGACTCCGTAATATTGGGTTCATCAGAAAATATTTAACTAGATCGGCTACAGAGAAATTAGTTCACGCTCTCATTTCCTCTCGTCTAGATTTTGGGAACGCAATTTTATTTAATCTACCACAAACCCAGTTGTCAAAACTTCAGAAGCTCCAAAATGCTGCTGCACGCATTGTTACCCTGTCTAAGAAACACACTCATATCACTCCCACTCTTAAATCACTTCACTGGTTGCACGTCAGAGATCGCATTATTTTCAAAATTATACTTCTTGTTTTCCACTGTGTCAAGGATTCTGCTCCTCATCATAATGCAAGTCTAGTTCGTAAATACACTCCTGTTAGATCACTACGTTCATCCAACTCTGGTTCTCTAGTTGTTCAAAAATCTGCAAAAACATGGGGGAAAGAGCTTTTGCCCACGATGGTCCTGCGCAATGGAATAATCTACCTACAGTTATCAGAAGTTGCAATTCTCCAGATTCATTCAAAAGCAGTCTAAAAACTTACTTGTTCAATGCTTCCCAATGATTATTACATTCTTCTCTTGTCTTTCTACTCTCTTATGCCCTTCTTTATTCTACACTGCGCCTAGAGCACTCTACAGCATGTATAGAGTGGATTTGGCACATTATAAATCATATGTATTATTATGATTATTATTATTAACATTTTAGAGATATGAAATGTCGCTAACATGCAGGTATTATACATTTAATCGGCGAATGGGGGAAGGGAAGGGAAGGGGGGGGGGGGGGATTAAAGGGAAAAGTGATTTCCCGGGAAGGCCAACATGGAAATCAACTACCGTAAGCGTCACCATTGACTAGTACACATAAAAATTGGCTTTTGCCTTTATGTAAACTGCAATTATAATATTCAAACTTGACGACATTCCTCTTTGCAGAGGTAATATATGAAGGCCGTACACTTATTTTTAGTAATAACATACGAGCTTTAGACCCCCAAATACTGAGCAATATATATTCTGATTGGTCTCCTTGAAATGTTTTATTTAGACCCCCCCCCCCCAAAAAAAAAGTGTAAGAGATTCTGTTGAAATAAAATATTAAACTATAATTGCACAGTTCCCCCTCGCGGGCTGATCATTCACGACCTATCTCAACGCTTTCGCTTGGAGGATGGGGTATCCCTGACATCAATGGACAAAGAAATGATTCGCATGAGCTGTTCTCTTACTTACCCGACCAAACCTCTGTCTAAACTACACTGGGAAACGAACGGGGTACAGGCCGTCTTTCACGAACAAGTCTCGGCACGAGAAGGGGCTTTGTACATGAGCTCCATCCAGCTTGATGTGGTAGTTAATCGTTCTGATCATGGGAAAGAGATACTTTGCAGTGCTTTCCAGGATAATTTTGGACCTATCATAAAAACAAGTCTCTTCGTTGATGTTCAAGGTAATATTGTTACCATTTCGTCTGAACGTTTGTAAAATTAACAGAGAGTAAAGCATTAAACCGGAAATTACATTGAACCAACAATACATTAATGACATTGGAAATGTAGTCCTTTGGGTGGGGAGGGAGGGGGGGGGGGGGTATTTCAGGGGTGCCTTTATAATTGTAAAGTACAAAGTAAAACACAAAGTTTATTCTGTTTTGGCTTACCATATCGCTTTCCCTTGAAAATTATTTTGTTTTCATAGGTTATTTGTTACTGGGTAATGGCTTACGTTACTGAATAAGGGTGAAAGGAGTAGGGAGGGATGAAGACAAATGTTAGATAATGGAATGTATTGTGTGTGTGTGTGTGTGTGCGTATGTGCATGAAAGAAAGAGAGAGAGAGCGGGTGAAAAATAAGAATAAAAAAGGATCCAAAGAGATAAATTTACCGACCGAAGGAGGGGATACTGCTGCTAAATGTTATTACCCCATCAGACACGTGCCCCTTTCGTTTTTTTTTCCACCTGTATTTACGACGTCATGTATCTTTTCTGTGTATGTCTGGAAGCACGGGATAAATTACACTGAATTACCATTATATTCATGGTTTATTCGCAGAGTGCAATGTGGGCTTGCTCCCACCGTCATGCCCTCCCAACGTCACGTTGAATCACGTGACCTCAGTCACCTGTCCACTGGCGATAGAGAATCCATCACTTGCTGAAAGTTTAACGGAAATTACACCGACATTCAATGGATCAACCCTTGATGTTTCGCTGAGAACGCAACCCGAATCGCAAGGATACAGTTTAGATGTAGATGTTACCTCTGCTCAGCGAAATTTCAACCTGGGTGAAATTGTAGGCTTAGATTATATATGCTGTGAGCGCCCCGTGTCATCGTGCCCAGATAGCACTTGCTCCGACAAGTGTCGGTCTACTCTTTTGTGTAAGAGAAACAAGATGATGCCTGTCACAGAGGCATGGTCCTATGTAATTTCTTTAAAGATTAAAAAAAGGTCATTATAAAAAGTATATTAGATACCATGATAATAGATATGATCGTATGAAACTCTGGCTTTCCTCTCGATGTATACAGGGGCGGCGCTACAGGGGGGGGGGGCAGAGGGGGCGACCGCCCCCCCTATGATTTTTCAAGTAGTGAAAAAAGAAAAAAAAAAAAGAAAAAAGAAGAAAAGGAGGAAAAAGGGGAAGAAAAGGGAAGAAAGAAGAAAGAGGAGTATTAAAAAGAGAGGTCTTAAACATATAACTCTATATTACCCCTGTTATTTAATGGAAAAAAAATATGACGTCATCTTTAGGTCGTCTTGCCCCTCCTATCAAAATACCCTGGCGCCGCTCCTGGATGTATACAATGTTTTTCTTATGCATTGAAATGATTACACAAAGAAGCAAATAGCGGTGTCCTGGCACACATAGGATAGAGTGATGAGTTATCTCATGGAATGTGTAGTCAATGCTAATTTAGAGTGCTAGTCAATTTTCCCACCCACCATTGATAACATAATTTTTTTTTACAGATAACCCAACGAACGTTGAGGTATTTCACCTCACGAGTGGCGGCCTCAGTGAATATTCACAAAATATTTCTGTTCTTTGTCGCGCAAATGGATACCCACCACCAAATGTCTTTTGGGCGAAACAAGGTAGTACCACAACGTTTGGAGCACGTCTTCAGAACTTTGAATCTATTCAAAGGATCGGGTCATCAACTCTCTTCTTTAGAGAGATCCTACGCAATCATTCTGGAATCTATGGCTGCCATGCAGATAACGGGATTCCACCAATTGCAGAGTCTTTTATTGAGATCATTGTGAACCGTAAGTTTTTGATAAACGAAATTTATATAGTGATATGTCAGAAAGCACCAATAATTGTAGATATAGCAGTGTCTATAATGAACAGAGAGGGAGTTTATAAGAAAATACCACTATGATTCCTATGGAGATAATTCTAAATGCTATCCATATAACAACTCTTTGTACACTACGGTCAGAATGATGTTGATACAAGATAAACGAAGAAAATCCAACTCATGTCATGTTAAAAGTGATTTTTTTTCTTCGAAATCACATCAAAATAGACTTTTCAATTACAGATGCTCCTGGCATCCTCAAGGGTAACGGTAAAGTCAACCGAAACGAGGGAGAGACTGCACATCTTGTCTGTAACGTCACTGCTAATCCACCTCCAACTCTTCTAGAATGGAGAGACCCCACAGGACTCATCATCGATGAGACCGAAGAAATTGTCTCACTGTCCGGTCCTTATGACACGGTGATTGAATTTACTGCAACTATCGAAGTGGATCAGCAAACGACGTTTGGAAACTATTCTTGCTCTGCTGCAAACGAGTTTGGAAGCGACAACCATGTTTTCTTGTTATTTGGAAAAAGTAGGTGTTGCTACGTTCAAATATTGAGACACCACTCTCATTACGCTGTGTTCTTCTCACCATAAAAATGTAAACGGATACTATTGTTATGATACGAAACCATTAATCCACGAACATAACCGTTAGCAACTATTTTCGATTCGATGATTGACTCTTTTTAATCTAATGTGTCAAAGATGATTCGAACTTGTCTCATAAAACTAATTTCTTAATTGAATTTCCAAATCAATTGGCTTCATTCCCCAAGGAAACATGAAACAACGAAATAAAAGACAAACGAAATACAGAGTTTCACTAAGCAATACTCATGTTTCTTTGAGCGGTTAAATGTTCTTCTTCTCCTTCCTAATTATGTATTTGTTTGTTTTGAGTTAGAATTCCCTGGTATGCCCAAGGAACTCGAGGTGAACGTGATCTCGGCGAATTCACTCGCACTCTCTTGGGCCTATGACCCGGTTGACGAAGCATATGTTACCTTCACCGTGACATACTGCAAGAACACCTCTCGAAGTACATGTACCATCGTAAACGATCTTGAAAGCCATACGTTACTCATGCACGATTTATCAACTTACACATGGTATTGGGTATCCGTGTGCGCAGAAAATGGGTTCGGGCGAAGTAGAAAATGTGGACAGACCATAGCATCAACCCCACGTAAGTGTTCTTCAGTTCATCCTGTGATTTCATTTATATCATATTTGCAAATTTAGTTTATATCAATGCTTCAACTTTAAAGCCATGGTCATGTAGACCACTTACACCCTCCAGTAAGAAATGAAATAAACCTCTGGTTGGCCTCATGCTTAAATTGATATATTATCTAAGCGTTCTGTGTTTGTCTTAAAGTATTCATAATGTTCCCAAATTTTGTTATGTATAGGATTAACCAATGCATTTATTGAATGCTACTGAATCCAGCATCGGTATCATCTTTTTTCCCTTTTCAACAGCCCTCCCTCCAAGTCTTTTGGGTAAGTCACATTAATTTCATATCGTTACGAACAAAAACTAGAAAACTTTAACTTTAAGATTAATTTAGAAAATGGTATAGGACACTGGAAACATTTTACCTTAACGAAATACTAGTAGAGAATTCATACAAGTAGAATTTAAATAATGATTGAACTGTTAGCTTTGTTCAGAATGGTCCCCCTCCCTTTAAATGGATGACTTGCCAAAAAGAGAGAACATTCACTACAAAGAAAATATCATTTTGTTTGTCCACAGGAGTTGAGGCCAAATATCGTGGATCACTCAAGATTCTAACAGTCAGGAAGACCGAAGATAGTAGAGATCCCATTCCAGTCGACATTTGCTTTCACATCCAAATCTCGATAGCGGGTGTAGACCACGTGGACCAATCCTGCATGTCACCAAACAGCAACCTAACAACGGAAAATGTTTTACTGGATGATCAGATATGGCTCGTGTCATGTGGACATGGTGTTTGCAGTGATCCATCTCCCGTGCAGTTCGTTCGTGACCTTAAAGGTACTACTGAATCACTCGAATATATATATATATATATATATATATATATATATATATATATATATATTGTAAGAAATGTTCCTCGAACACAACGCTGGTGGTCACTCATAGGTTGTTTTAGTGGAAGGTATAATGAAAGAAATGTCACTATGAGACGGTCGTAGCTTTTATTGTCCTCCTTTATTTGTCAAGCTTTCCATCAATGATCTTCATCAGGACAGTATAAAAACACAAAATGACGGCTGACATTTACATCGGATTAAACATTTCAATTTCTTACAATGGTTAAGTGCTAATGAATATAATTATAATAATATTTATTATGTTTATTATTATTATGATTATGATTATTATCATTATTGTTATTGTTATGTCTGTTATTATTATTATTAGTAGTAGTAGTAGTAGTAGTAGTTGTAGTAGTATATTATTAACATCATCATTATTATACATTTGCATATTTTTTAAAAGAATAAATCAATGTGTGAAAAGATTTGCATGTCTTTATTTACAAATCTATTTCTGTACTATTTCTCTACTTCTGTATATATATATATATATATATATATATATATATATATATATATTAAAGCATAAATTAGTTTTTATTTCATTACTTTTTAGAAGATTCGGGCACCAAACCTTTACCAATATGCTCTTTTTAAACACCTTTTTTTTAAATTAGTAATTATCAATTCTGCGATCTTTATTAAAGGTCCACCCGACGCACCTACACGTATCGAAGTTAGAGATTATTCCGAAACATCACTTACTATAGCATGGCTTTATGATTTTGAAGAATCACACACCGGCATGAAGCGTCAAAAAGGACTCGAGACTCTTTTCCTTGTGACGTGTTGTCGAAATGCCACGCCTACCATCTGCCTAACATTCTTCGATGTTCAGCAAACCCTCCTCGAGATCACAGATCTTCAGCCGAACACATGGTACCTGATTCACGTATCTGCTCAAAACCACCTTGGTGAAAGTCGAGCCTCCCAGATGTTGACCTCTACTGCACGTAGGTGAACCAACTTTGCATCGCCCGACATGCCCTGCCGGAACGAGCACAGTGTCCCACAGTGTGTTCACAATGTATTCACAGTGTGTTCACATAGTCGACTCTGTAAAGATGTGATTCACAACGTTAAAACGCTCGAATGCTTTAACAGTGTGAAGATGATTTTACACTGTGGATACCTCCACAGTGTGGTTTACCACAATGTTCACATGGTGATGTTCGATTTCACAGTGTGAATTTACTCGCTCACAATGTGAAGATGTGATTCACAATGTTAAAACGCTCGAATTTAACAGTGTGAAGATGATTTCACATTGTGTTTCACACGTTGTTTCACACTGTGAACACACTGTGGGACACTGGGTTCTTTTCGGCAGGGTGATTTAACCTTAAATCAGTTTGGGAGGAAAATACTTACCAATATCAAAGGCAAATAATATAAACTAAAGAAAATTGTAAGGAAAATGGCTAAAGTAAAGAAATAAAGAAATGAATAAATGAACAAATAAATAAATAAATAAATGAATAAATAAATAAATACATAAATTAATAAATAAAATTGTGCTAGGTTACACGGCATGAATACACTAGTGTATATGGATTTGTATTTATACGTCATATTTCATTCACATTTTACAAGAGTATTTTGTTTCATGACACATACGTAAACATAAATGACCATAAACCACACAAATATACCAAACTGCCCTTCGTTTCCCCTAACATATTCTTCAATGTAGATTAGGATTATTTCGTGTTCTTTTATTCTTTTTTTTTTTGGTCTTTTTTTTGAACAGCGCAATCACCCGCAGCACTTGGTGAGTTTAGATTGTCAAATATTAATTCATGTTTTTAAAATCCGTAGTAAAACCTGCACCGAAATAGATAGTGTGTTCGATAGTTTATATTATAATTAATAAATGAATGAAAATAAATAAATGAATAAATGGGGGAAAAATATAATAAAATAGATAACGCCAGAACGAGAGTCACCTCCTTTCACTGGTGTAATGCTCCCTCTGCTCCGGAGACTTCAGGTTTCATGTCCCGTCAGCTTATTTTGTTTTGTTTTGTTTTGTTTTAAAGACGATTGAGCATATGGATTAACCCTGAAGTTAATAACGGCTTTGGGGAATTAAAATGGGATGTGAGATGAAACATAACTTCGTGAATTTCATTGTGCAACGGTATTCTTCTCAGTCTTATAGACATGCTGTTAATTTTCTTTTCCCTTTAATGTTGCAGGTTTTACTGCATCTTATGACACAAGGTCCCAGACATTAACTATACATCAAGATTCATCTAAGAAGTTCACATCTGATTTGTGTCTCCGACTGGAAATTCGAAACAACGAGTTTGTTCACCAAAATTTAACATGCCTGACCACGGATCAACGTACAAAATTGTCAACAGATTATGTTCCTGGTCAGCTCTGGATTGTGGCGTGTGGGGAACTATTCTGCAGCCTTTCTTCACCCGTCATGTTCACTGAAGCCGTTTGGGGTACCTTATTAAGTGCTGGATTTAAATCAAAGTATTATAATTCTGTTAGCATACTTAGTGAATTTATTTGTTTGATGAAAACGCACAAGGAGACGTAGCTTATATATATATATTTTTGTTTTGTTTTGTTTTTTTTTTTGGTTTTTTTTTGTTTTATTTTAAGTTGATTTTCGCAATATGTTTAGATTTATTCGCGACACTATACGAACTTTTAAAATGTTAAAAATGCATGCCGGCTGTGAGAATATCATTTTCAAAGTATATTATATCCTACCCATAGTTAATTATGCAATATATCAAACGAGTGTGTTTATCATAATAGTAATAATAACAAGAAGAAGAAGAAGAAGAAGAAGAAGAAGAAGAAGAAGAAGAAGGAGAAGAGGAAGAGGAAGAAGAAGAAGGAGAAGAATAATAAATAATAAATGATAATAGTGATAACAGTGATGATGGTGATGATAATGATACTACTGCTACTACTACTCCTCCACCTCCTCCTCCTCCTACTATAGTCATAATGATAATAATAATGCACTCTAATGATATTACAAAATCCAGTGACATGGCCAGCCTTTATCCTGTGACCAGTAGGCCTACATCTTACGGCTTGGTTTGTGAAAGGGTGGGCCCAGATCCAAACTTAAGAATGTCATTATTCATGTAGTCGATGTTAGCATTATTGTTAGGGATGAGGAATATTTGTGTAGGTACTTAACCAGGTGGTGCTGGCTTTGTTTTTTATCCCAATCTTAGACAAAATATCGGTGCCCGTGATAGCATCAATCGTCTTATTCGTTGTGGTTTTCATACTGACAAGTGGTTTCTGTGTCTACATCAGATGCAACAAATGCCAAAGTGAGTTATCTTTCATTTTCAGTTAGCATGAATGAAATTTCAATGAAAAGTTAAGTAGACACTTGTCTGGTCGGGGCTCGAATCCACAACCTTTGCATTTCTGGTCAAATGTTTAAACCAGTCGAATATGACGATTCTGTGGAAGGTGATTTTGAGCGGTCACTTGAACCCTCCAATAACAAGACCTGCGCTGTATGTAGCAGCTCAACTTTACATATAACACAGTGGAAGAAAAATAGGCCAGTATACCTTGAAACATCAGCATCCGGCTTGATCTACAATTCACGGTATGGTTCATGTTGTGTATGATTCAGTACAGTGATCTATGTTTGTTTTTGTTTGTTTGTTTATTTGTTATTTTGTTTTTTCATTCAATGACATCGAGATACATTTTGCTAATTGCTGACCGAAGCAACATTTAAATCATTTGAGCACATCTAAAATGGAAATAATAATTAGCACTGTAAGAAACCTTTCAAATACCATCGAGTACAAACAGATATCACCTTTCAGATCAAACTATTGAACAAGTATAGTGCTCTTTTTTGTTTTCTAACACAGATCATCATTGGTACTACAGTCAGGGTGTGCAGCGACGGTACAGGAGAGGACACGGACAGCCAGAGGCGCCCCGTCGTCAGCGTAGCCCTCAGCCGAGGGTTGGAATGCAGACACAAACCCCAGTGACAATAATTCCTCCGATACCCCCTCCCTTCCGTACAGATATTGAGATGATGGTATGATATATATTTAATGCTTTGTTTTTAGTTCTTTTCGAACTCTTCGTTAGGCTGCAGCAATCTATGTGAATATTAAAAAGTATGTATATATTCTTGTCATTTTGTCAATGAAATAAATTTTACAATTAAAGTAATAAGTGCGGTCTAGTTATATTTCCAGGTAGAAACAAATCACTCTATCAAGCATGAACAAAAAACAAAACAAAACAAAACAAAACAACCCCCCCCCCCCCCAAAAAAAAAAAAAAAAAAAAAAACTCGAAATATCTGAAATCAATTTAAGGATAAAATTACCCCTTTTCTGATCTTGATAGAATTTAAGTTTAATAAAATTCTTCCTGATTTGTTAATCTTGATTCTATTGAAACCCCAAATGTGTATTCTGTATTCTTTTACTTCTAATAATATTTTTTTCGAACATGTACTTTTTTACATTGCTCTATTATTCTAAGATATTTACTAGAGAGGACTTCAATTTTATGACCAACAACATTTTTTACTCTTTTAACTATTACCCCATATATTAAAGTTATCATCTTACATTTCCCTCAACCGAAGCCCGAAATTTGCTCAAGCTCGAGATTCTAGCCCGATCAGCGGCTCTCGAAAAAAAAAGTCCGAGTTTGAAAAACCCCGTCTCCATCAGCCCGAGTCGAGCGATTCCCGCTCGTTCCTGGAATAAACCCAAGCTTCAGAGCATGTGCACTTCGAGGATAGAAAAAAATACATAGGATAAATGAAAAGAAAATAACAAAGAAATACATAAGGATAAACAAAGAAATGCATAAGAATAGAAAGAAGAATAGATAATGGGGGAAAACAAAGAAATGTGTGAGGAAAGAAAAAGAAAAGGAAAAACAAAGTAATACATAAGAAACAAAGAAATATATACGGAAATATAAAGGGAAGTGGATAGAAAGAGGAACAAAGAAATACATAAAAATGGAAAGAAGAATAGATGGGGAAAACAAAGAAATATATAAGGAGAAAAGCAGAGAAGGAATAACAAAGTAATACATAAGAAACAAAGAAATATATAAGGAAATATTAAGAGAAGTAGATAGAAAGAGGAACAAAGAAATACATAGGAATAGAAAGAAGAATAAATGATGGGGAAAGCAAAGCGTTATATAAGGAGAAGAAAGAGAGACCGAAAATAATACATAAACAAATAAATACAAAGATCAACAAAAAAAAGGAAAAGATACATAAGAAAAAACAAAAAAATATAAAGGGTAGAGGGTTCTTAGAAAGAAAAAACAAAGACATACATATGAATAGATAGAAAAGTAGACAATAAAACGGAAATACAAAAGGAAAGGATAAAATATAGAAGGAATATAAAGAAATACATAAACATGAGAAAAAGTGGATAAGAAGAAGAAAAAAGAAATACATAAGAATAGAAAAAAAAAATAACAGAGAAACAAAGAAATATATAAGGGAAAAAATACAGAAGGAAAAACAAAGTAATACATAAGAATCAAAGAAATACATAAAGAAAAAGATAAAACAGAAAGAAAAACAAAGAAATACATAAGGAAAAAGATAAAATAGAAAGAAATACAGAAATTCATAAGGAAATATAAAAAGAAGAGGATAGAAAGAAGAACAAATAATACATAAGAATAGAAAAAAAAATAAAGGGAAAAACAAAAAAATACATAAGGAAAAAAATAGAGAAGGCAAACAAATTAAAGTAATACATAAGAAACAAAGAAATACATAAAGAAAAAAGATGAAAAAAAGAACGATAAAAAGAGAGAAGGAAATCAAGAAAGGATTGTCGTCATGAATAAATTAACCCGAGCCAAAACCCGAGTGCGTCTTCACCTGCGAATTAGTGGGCTAATAGCCAAATAGCGCGCAATTTCACCAAAAAAACCCCACAAAAAACAAAAAAACAAAAAACAAACCCGAGTTGACTTAGGCTTCTAGCTCGAGCTAGAAACCCACGAAATAGTCAGCAAATTGCATCATTAAAAATTAGCTCGAGCTAGTTTGTAATGAAGACGGAAATAACGGGCTTTTTCGTGGGTTTCATCTCGAGCTTACAAACCCAAGTCAACTGGTTTTTTTTTTTTTTTTTTTTTTTTTTTTTTTTTTTGAATAGCGCGCTATTTGGCGAATTAGCCCGCCTATTCGCAGGTGGAGACGCACTCGGGTTTTGACTCGGGTTAATTTATTCGTTACACAAATCCTGGAAATTGTATTTTCCTTATGTATTTCTTGATTTCTTCTCTTTTTCTATCTTTTCCTTATGTATATCGTTGTTTTTCCTTCTTTCTTTTTTCTCCTTATGTATTTCCCCCATTCTTTATTCTTCTTTTCATTCCTACGTATTTCTTTGTTCTTCTTGCTATCCTCTTTTCTTTATTCATTTCCTTGTTTTCCTTCTCTCTTTTTACCTTTTCCTCATGTATTTCTTTGTTTTTCTTTCTATTTAATTTTTTCCTTGTGTATTTCTGTGTTTCTTATGTATCAGTTTGTTTTTCCTTCTCTCTTTGTTCTCCTTATATGTTTCTTTTTTTACCCCATTATTTATTCTTCTTTCTATTCTTATGTATTTTTTGTTTCCTCTTTTTTTTATTCTTCTTTCAATTCTTATGTATTTCTTTGTTCTTCTTGCTATTCTCTTTTCTTTATATATTTCTTTGTTTTCCTACTCTCTTTATTTTTTCCTTATGTATTTCCTTGTTTTTCTTTCTATTAATCTTTTTCCTTGTGTATTTTTGTTTCTTATGTTACTACTTTGTTTTCTTTTTCCCTCATTATTTATTCTTTTTTCCATTCTTATTTTTTTCTTTGTTTTCCCATTTTTATTCTTCTTTCAATTCTTATATATTTCTTTGTTTTCCTACTCTTTTTATCTTTTCCTTATGTATTTCTTTGTTTTCTTTCTCTCTTTTTATCTTTTCCTTATGTATTTCTTTGTTTTCCTTCTCTCTTTTTATCTTTTCCTTATGTATTTCTTTGTTTTTCCTTCTCTTTTTTCTCCTTATATTATTCTTTGTTTTGCCATTATTTATTTTTCTTTTATTCTTATGTATTTCTTTCTTCCTCTTGCTATTCACTTCTCTTTATATATTTCTTATATATTTCTTTGTTTCTTTCGTATCACTTTGTTCCTTCTCTCTTTATATTTTCTCATATATTTCTTTGTTTTCCCCATTATCTATTCTTCTTTCTGTTCTTATGTATTTCTTTGTCTTTCCTTCTCTCTTTTTATGTTTTCCTTATGTATTTCTTAGTTCTTTTCTTTTCATTTATCCTATGTATTTTTTCCCATCTTCGAAGTGCGCATGTTCTGAAGCTCGAATTTATTCCAAGAACGAGCAGGAATCGCTCGACTCGGGCTGATGGAGATGGGGATTTCCAAAGTCGGACTTTTTTTCTCGAGGAGCGCTGATCGGGCTAGAATCTCGAGCTTGAGCAAACTCGGGCTCATGGAGACGCACCTTGAGAGACCAGAGTTTGCTGTGCGAGACTTCTACACTTATTGATATTTCCAGTACTTTCCACCAATTCTGGGGTCAGCGAATTATGACCTACTGCACATGAAAACTGCCTACATATAGCTTTAAAAATATCCTTCATTGACTAGCTCTCCCACCCCCACCCCCTCCAAAACGAGTTCAATGTATTGCTTGATCAACTTGCTTAACTTGTCATTTATCAGAGTTACCAGATGTAAACTCCTCTCTTGTCATTTTCTTTGCTCATTTTCTACCCGTCCCATCGCCCTCTCCCCCCCCCCCCCCCTTCTCTCTCTTACATTTTGTCTTCCCTGTCTACTACGGGGTCCTTTCCTCTCCGCTACTTTAAACTTTAACGTGAACGCGTACGTAAAACCAGAACTATGATGATTTATCGGGCAGAAATCGAAGATCTTCAGCCTCGATCTCCGCTTCGTCTATGGAGTCGCTTTCCGAGAGTATGCAAGCTAGCAACCCCCAAAGAAGTTTCCAGGTTCAGCATGTCACTCCAGGCACACAAGATCTGCCTCCCGGGCTTTACTGTACCACGCTTGGAACGGGTGCTTCTGCAAGACGTGGAGGCCGAGGAAGTGCTACTCAGCTCTGAAGAATCCTGCCTGGTTGGCCCTACTTGCACAGTCTTAAAGAACATGTCAGCTACTTGAAGAGGGGGGGGGGGGGGGGGGGGTCAATTATTAGCACATGCTATTTCATTTGAGGTACGTATAATACTAGTGTGAAATGTTAGTGCATTCAGAGATTCCATGCTGAAATTATCTCTCAAATCTGACATTGAGGCTAATTCTTAAATATTCACAAGAGTCTGCGTGGACTTTTTCCATTGGTCAATGTTAAGGGCTGAAACACTAGACGCTGAAAGCTCTGCATTTGGCGGGTCCAACTGCTTTTAAATGTGGCTGAGCATATCCAGTCAAAAAATTTCTGAAAAATGGAATGAGATTTTTTTTTTTTTTGAAGGAAAAAGAGGGGGGAGGAGGTGGAAGAAGAAAAAAAGTAGTAGTAGAAGAAGAAGAAGAAGAAGAAGAAGAAGAAGGAGAAGAAAATTCATTTTTTCCGCTGTTCGTCATTTGAAATATATTATTCCCTTAAAGTCGCCTGGCTCGGTCAATAACCAAAATATAGGGCAGGTTAAATGTACACAATCTGAGCACGTAACCAAATCACTAACTGCAAAATGATCTTGCAGTGCACTTCACTTGGTCACCTAAATACTAGAAGTCTTACAAACTAAAAAAAAAAAAAAAAAAATGCAATAAAATTGTTGAGGTGGGGTGATACAAAAAACAAAACAAAACAAAAAAATGGCCTTTGACATATCATTCCCATTTTTTTTTCACCTCATATTTGTGTGTCAGCAACCTTTTTACGCTTTTGTAAAATCGAAAGGGATATTTTCCACGTCGGCAAACATGAAAACATTGTTCCATTAATACAATTTGTTTATGATTTCCATATGAAATTTATTAGAGCAGAAAAACAGGTATTCCTAGTTCCTATTTCCCTCTTAGAATTATGTCCTAAATTGTTTGTTCTTTATTGACTTGTTTATCGACAGTAATGTCTAAATATTAGATGCGGGGATGGAGGTGGAAATATTTACATAACAATGTAATACGGATATAGAAAAAAAAAATGATCTAGCACTTGTGCTATACATGTACATTTGTTTTTCCTCTGTTCCGGTGTACCATTCATTAAGTTTTTTCTGCTTTCTTCGAAGCGGTTAACTTGTGAAAAAAAGATAATAATCATGATGTTGTAAATATTGCAATATTGTCACGAAAATGGATTAATTTCGTGTATAATTATGCCGAGAATCAAGAAAATCACTTGTCTTAGTTGTGTGTGTGTGTGTGTAATTGGGTTTTTACAGACGTGTATCAATCAGATATGATTATTTACGTCTGGGGACCGACCTTTAACGTCACCATCCGAAAGACGTGACTCAGTTTCGAACCTGGGTCCGCTGAATCAGTTTATAATTTCCACTGTTAGCTGGATTACAGGCGCACGCCACAACGCCCAGTTCATTTTGCAGAAAGCATCGTCGTAGATGGCGTTATTTCAGTCAAATAGACAGTGCTAGTCACGTGGTAGTAAGACGTTTCAGATAGATGACCATTATGCATGTTTTTAGACAGTTTTGATCTAATAATTGTTTACCAAGGAGTTTTACTTACTTTGTTGTATTAAATTATTATTAAGCAAAGAAAATGCTTTAAGTAGATGTATGACTCATCTGGTTTGGATAATGCTAACCTGAGTAATTAATTATTGCTTGTGCATTCTTGTATAAATCGTTCACTAAAACATTTGTATACATGATGAATGGATAAGTAGTACTGAACTTGACGTGATCGAAGGACTTAGGCTGGTGTCTGAAGAAATACTGTAGCTCACGGAGCTCATTGCACTTGTACATGATTCAGGCAAAATTTGGTTTGTAAACCAATAAAATGTGTGCAAACTAAATGATTAAAATGATTGTTTGCACATCTGCCCAGCGTTTCCACTTCTCCTGGAATTCAGGAGTTTCCAGGAGTTTTTGAGGTTTTCAAGGATAATTTCAGGAATTGAAAAAATTCCAGGATTTTTGCAGGATATTTGGGGATTCCGTGAATAGACTAACAAAAATGTAGGCAAAAGTTAAACAAATAAAGAAAATAAAAAGAAAGAACAGGAAAAAAAAAAACCAAAGGAAAAAAAAAGGAGAAATATAAAATCCCAGTAGATCCTACGGTATAATGCATACAGTATGTATGGGCACACCCACACACACATCTATAAATACTGACGGTTCATTGGAACATGATGCAAGTGCAGTGAGGTGTGAACTAATATACAGTATGTAGGGTAATGATCAGTGCACATTCTACAGAGATCATGTAAGGAAGGTTTGGAGGCGATTTAGCTCATTTAAAAAAATTCAGGATATTTTTTGAAATTCCAGGAATTTTCAGTGTTCATTTCAGGATAATTCATTTTGAAAAGTGGAAACACTGCATCTGCCCATTGCTAAAACTGGGATGGATTTCTAGTCTCAGGCTACGACCGTGGGTAGATTTGAGTGTTTTTGGTCCTTTGCACTCCAGCAAAAGACGATATACCAGGGTTGCCTCTTTGGTTGGTCCTGAATTTGGACGGTGGTCTGGTCGGATCTGGTAGTCTGGTCGTCTACTGCAGACCTGGTAGTGGTTTGGCCGTATGTATGCAGACTGCTGCGCCTGATGGTAGTTCACAAGCAGACAAGTGGTCGTCTGGCGGTGTATCTACAAGCAGGCTGGTCGTCGTCTGGTGGCGTACTACAGACCTGAGAGCATTTGGTAGTTATCATCCGGAGTCGAAGAACAGGCAGAGGTATATTGCCAAAGTCAACTGGGGCAGTATACCTCTGCCAAACGGATCCACGACTAAAAAAAAAATTAGAAGCCCGACTTGATAAGCCTACCAGCAGCAGGCATCCTGACAAGATTGGTTGCTGGACAGCTAAGACTAGTCTCCTGTTTCGTCACAATATTTTGTAACTTGGTGCATGTGAACTGAATGAGTAAAATCATATCATACTATGTAATACATCTGTATTTTCTCGTTAAAGGTCTGGTTACATTGAATGAAAACAAATAAGATGAAGGGTACGTGGGGGGGGGGGGGGGTATTGCCATAGCAATCGTATGTGAATGTAGCAAAGTCTACAGAATATATGCTTGTTATATCTGGAATAGTCGTTATCGGTTTAAGTGTAACTAGGATCTTAAGGGCTGGTTAGGACTGGGCGATACCGATACCGATAAACTATATGCATTTATAATGTTACAATGTTACAACGATAACAGCCGGTCAGACAGGAACGATTTTGGCAAACTATAAAATCGTTTGGGTTCAGTCAATCAGTCTCAATACGCACTGCTTGTATGCCTCAGCTGATCTGTTGTCACATCAGAGCAGTGTAAAAGATTGGCTCACAAATAATGTGCCTATCTTTGAGATCTGTCCAAAGAAATTTGCTCCCTGAGCGATCCCAACGAGACGATTAAATCGTTGACAGTCACTATCCACGTTTGTTCTGTCTGACCTTGAACTTGATTTTCGATGTATTATCAACATTAACAGCAGGGGATCAATTTGCTAACGATTTATCGTTATCGTTGTCGGTATCAGATCTCAGAAGCCCTTAACCTTTGATCAAAAGTACTGTGCTCGATATGGTATTGAACAAATACAAAATAATCTAGCTTTTGTTACAAGCTCAAATCTGTACTGTGGCAAATGCAGTGGGAATCCCCACCTCCAGTAGAAGCTTTTGTATGTCTATTTTGAACAATCTTTTGTAATCAAATCGAATTCGGAAAGAAAGGTAAAATTTAGACTGCGGTTTTGTTTGCTAATAAAGCACACACCTTTTGTGATCAAAACGAGTTCCGAAATAAAGGCAAAACTTGGATTGCCAGTTTTGTGTTATGAGTAATCTTTTGTAGTGTTGGAGCCAACAATGTAAATAATAAGATTCAACCATTTGAAAGGAAAAGAGACAGAGAGAATATATTATATATAAACACAACAAAAAAGGTCCCCCCCCCCCCTTAATCGAAATAGCGTAACTTGTCCTCAAGGTCTTATACCATTCTTTTATTACATCATATCTAAGTTACTGCATTGTGGTTGGGGGTTTGCTTGTAAAAGCAATTTAAGCCGCTTACATGCCTTACAGAAGAAAGCTATTCGTATTGCAACTCACTCTAATTATCTGTCTTCTGCTCAACCTTTGTTTAAAAAAAACTAATACTTCACCAATTTATGAAATGTGTCAATACAATGTTGCTATTTTTATGTACAGCTGTTTTAATAACTTGCTTCCCAAGACATTTGAATCATTATTTTTACTCAATAAAGACGTACATACACACAATACCCGAAATAAAAATAAGTTTCATCCACCTCTGATGCGGAAACAGGTAGCAAAATCATCAGTATTTCATGATGGTCCACTGTTATGGAATAGCTTACCTAATTGCATAAGACAAAGCAAATCTTTAAACCAGTTTAAGAGAAGATACAATCAAGTGCTACTAGAAAAAAATGTAATGTAATGACCTACTCATAACTTGTTTATTTTATCATTCGACCAATCCCTTTTCTTTCTTTTCTTTCCTCTTTCTTTGTAGTTAATTTGTAATTAGTAGTGATTTGATATTCGCTTATTATATGTATTGTAAAAGAGTATTTTTTTTCTTACAGTAGGAGTCACTCTTGACAAGCCCTTGGCTTTTAGTGACTCCCCCACATTGTGTACAAATATTTGAATATTACATATCATGCGTTCTTTTTATGTGGAAATAAATAAATAAATAAATAAACTTTTTAACGGAAAGGTTTTGAGCAAAATAACTTGGCAGGAGTGTTTCTACACTTAATGAATAACTTTTCTGTGAAAATGAGATTGATCCATTGAGTCGTGCATGAGTGAGCAAACATTAAAGCCAAAATTGTCACTTTTCAAAAGTTACAAGGGTCATTTTGCTTGTTTTGGGGATTCTGTGAAACGAGACTTTAGCGAATTCGGTTTCTGGTGGATATTTATGTGCTGTTGTTGTTTATCATCCACCGCCTCACACCTATCCTGACGCTTTTCTCATTATTATGGTTGGGTGAGCACAACTTTTAACATTTCAACCCTCCTGAATTTGAAATTGCAAAATCCATTCAGCTTACTGAAAAAGAATAATTCCAGATATTTTTTACAAAAATGTATCATCACATGTTATGTGAACGTAAAAGGTTGTCATCGTGTCATGGTTGAGTGAGCACACTTTAAAAATAGCGCAAGACAATCATGCTGAAATGTACTGAACACGATAAAAACTACTTTCGAAAAATAAACTCGAGGGCAATTTCCAAGGCCCATTGTACTGCCCATAGAAATCAGGTACGGATTACGTAATACGCCATTGTAATGTTCGCACATGTCTAAAGGTGGTAGACAGGGCTACTGAAATTGCCTTCAGTTGATTTTTCAAAAATAGTTTTTATCGTGTTACTTTTAATACAGCATAAAAAGTGACCCTTGTGACTTTTGAAAAGTGACATTTTTGTCTGTAATGTTTGCCCATTTATGCATGACTCGATAGATCAACCTTATTTTTACAGGAAAGTTAGTCAATAAGTGTAAGATCACTCTTGGCAAGTTATTTTGCTCACAACCTTTTCGTTAAGGTTACTTTATATATATATATATATATATATATATATATATATATATATATATATATATATATTCACATATTGTAATTATTAAGATTTATTGGAAATAAATCATACCTGATAAAGCCCTAAGGGCGAAAGTTCGTAATTTTGAACTTGTCTAGGGAATTTTCTTATTTATTGTTTTCCTTGTATACGTGTGTGCGTGCATGTGTGTGTGTGAGTGTGTGTGTGTGTGTGTGTGATTTTTTGTTTTGTTTTGTTTTTTGTTCTAATACTATAGCGTCAGTAACTCTCCTGGATAAATGTAAATGATGTGAAAATTAATTGGATAAGATAAGAACTGCGGAGATAACAAAAACAGTCTCCGCTGAAATCTGAACTCGGGTCTTTGGCCCTGTAGCGAAATACATTGACACTAGAGTACGGAGGCGGGTTGAGTGGTGTCCAAACAGCCCTTTTAGCCCTTTTAGCGGTTAACTTGTTCCTTTTCCTTGAGGCACAGGGGTGTACCGAACAATGGATAGATGCATACTTGGCTAGATCGATGGCGGATATATGTATTAGAATTAATTATTTTACAATATGTGAGGAATATTCGTTCTAATACTTTGGCATCGGCGACTCTAGTGAGTAGATTTGTTGGCACGTTTTTGCCAGCTCCGCAATTATTTCCACAAATGAGAATGCAGTGAGGAGGGTCAATTGATTTGTACCTACACAAACTGCGCAGACCCCCCCCCCTCACAATTTTTGAACAAAATCTTGAGCCCCCCCCCCCCCCCCCCAATTTTAGAACTCACGTTGTATGGATTGAGAATTTTCTCTCAGAGCGCCGTCAGCGAGTGAAGTAAAAAGGAGCTCTATCTGATTGGTATGTTACTTCAGCAGGTGTACCCCAGTGCACCAAATTAGGCCCGGTTGTGTTTATGGCCTTGGTAAATGATGCAGCAGCTAATGAGCACAGTTTATCCGGTGCCACTGATACATGTGTAAGTCATTTCAAATATGTTGACGATCTCACTTTTGTTGAGACGCGTCCTGCAGGATTACAGTCAGCGCTCTTGTCTGCACTCACTCAACTGCAGGAATGGTCAACCACTAATGAAATGCGTTTGAATTTACAAAAGTGTTCAACAATGGACGTCTGTTTTTGTAGAGGTGTGGTAGACCCGACGTTGCTCACCCTTCGGGATACGTCTCTGCATCGTAGCGATACTTTGAAATTACTCGGAGTTTATATCCAGTCGGTTTTGAAGTGGACTGCACATGTTGAGTATATATGGTCAAACGTGCAAATAGTCGATTGTTCTTCGCACCTTGAAACATCATAGTCTTTCATTTCAGGACTAGTTGTATATACCAGTTTCGTGAGACCTGTTGTCGAATATGCTGTACCTGTGTGGTCGGGAGGTCTAACAAAGCTACAAGTTAGATTCATCAAACGGGTACGACAGCGCGCCCTTGGAATCATTTTTGGGGCAACATATTCTTCGTACAAGCATGCATTGCTTCAGTCAAAACTAGTGTCTCTCGAAGATAGACGTGTCAAACTTTGTCTTGTGTTTGCAAAGTCTATGCAAATTCCCTCTTCTAAACTGCACCACCTTCTACCTAAAAGTAGAACTTGTCACTATCGGACTAGAAACTCGACAACAATGGTAGAGATGCGATGTCGAACTTCACGATTTAGAAATAGCCCTGTGCCGACTTTGATTCGGCATCTTTATTCCACAAGGATTGATTATAAAGAATAGCTTTCTTGTAGTATTTCTCCAACAGTATTATGTATAGATCGATCCTTCTGAAAAGCATTACGATGAAGATGGTTGAGAATTCATGAATGCACAGAGTTTTTCTGATTTGATTTTTCATAATTATTATCAAAAGCTTGTTTGTTTTGTTTTGTTTTGTTTCTTTTTTGGTTAAATTTGTTTTCTAGAAATAGAATGATTGTGGAATATCAAGTTTTATTTACATGTTCGTAAATCCAAACTCCGTTTCTTTTTTTCTGCGTTAATCAAAATCTTTTCCGTTATATTATGGGTAATTCACAGAATGTGTACCGGAAAGAACTAGTTTTAAATTTTCAATTTAAATCACAAAATTTCCTAATTTTTTAAATTACAGTATATGGCTATCGTTGATATGTGCGTGAAAGAGAGTAATCTTATTGCATCTTCTCCCTTCTCTCTCTCTTTCTGTCCCTTACACCATCAGCTTGTCCCCTCTCTCTCTTTCCTATTCTCTCAGGGGCGGCGCCAGGGTATTTTGATAGGAGGGGCAAGACGACCTAAAGATGACGTCATATTTTTTCTCCATTAAATAACAGGGGTAATATAAAGTTATATGTTTAAGACCTCTCTTTTTAATACTCCTCTTTCTTTCTTCCCTTTTCTTCCTCCTTTTCTTCTTATTTCTTCTTTTTTTCTTCTTTTTTCACTACTTGAAAAATCATGGAGGGGCGGTCGCCCCCTCTGCCCCCCCTGTAGCGCCGCCCCTGTATTCTCTCTTCCTATCTTCTTTCCAATTTCTTTTCTCTTTCATTGAACCTATTTGTAATTTTTTGAAATCAATGAATGTGAATATATATACATTTATTTTTAATTAGAAATTACCATGTTTTGCCATTTTCAATATCTCATTTGGAAAATTTTAGCTTAACTGGGTGTGAACCCTTTCTCCCTCCCTTCTTCTTCTTCTTCTCTCTCTCTCTATCTAACACTCTTTACTTTTTCTCTTACTTTTTCTCTCTCTTTCTCTCTCTCTCTTGCTTTCACATTCTATCTCCCCATACTGTTCTTTCCCTTTCTTTATTACAAACACATGCACACGAACCCAAGTTTCATTTATGCTCTTATTGCAGTGTATTATTGCACTCTTTCGGGGGGGGGGGAACCCCGAAGAAGAATGAAGATTATATTATGGTAACCTATTAGATATACATGTATATTTCATATGCTGATGTGTATCGATCCTAATTTATCATGTTTTAATATGCTATGGTATAATGTGCTACTTGTATGTCTATATTTGATTATTTGTACTGCTAAGTTATTCTAATCTATTGCTATTGTAATTTTTGAAATGTCTTGTAAACTTTTGCAATTCGGCTTTTGCCGCAAATAAAGTATTCTAATAAACCATTTTGAATTGAATTGAATTGAATTGAATTGAATAAACCTTTTTTGTTTTTGTTTGTAAGAGAATTATGGAGGAAAACCGGACCCCATAAAATCTTATACCCCCTACGCCCCCCCCCCCCCCCAGCGACGGTTGGAGGCCTAGCGATTTTTCTTCGCCACCCCCCCCCCCTCCCCCACGAGCGATTTTTAGAAGGCTGGCAAGGTGTGTGTCCCCTTCCCCTTTACAAAAGTCTGGCTACGCCACTGCTTTCATCAAATTTATTTCTCACAGTATGTGTGTATATGTATGTATACATGTGTGTAACATGAGATACAATTCTGTTTTATATTATTAGAATTTATTCACGTTTTGCGTATGTTTTATTGAAAAGGAAAATACACGTTTCGAAGTTTGAATAAACACTGCGAAAATCTAAAACTGCCACCCGAACTTTGGCATTGCCGTGAGGATAATGCTTTGTGTTACTGGCACGTATCACTTGGCACATTTTGAATGCATTGCAAATAATCGGGCAATACAAGTTTTTGCTCCATTAGAACTGTAAATCGGTACCACGTTGTATAATCGCAGACTAGGAGAATATTGCTTAGATCTTATTAACGGAGTCAAAGTCATTTAATGTTCACCTTTTCAGCCATATTCTGTCGTTATAACTAGGATCGAAACCCTACTTAGAGTTAAGGTAAGGGATTTAGAATATTACCCATAGCGTTTTGATTTATTTGCCTGTTTGCTATATACAAGTAGACCCAAATTAAACTGTATTAGTAGTAATATCATTTTCCCCACGTGCATTATTGGAAATGCCCCTTGCCATTTTTTATTCAAGTGATGCATGTGTATGCTAGACTGTAAAAAGCAAAGCGTACATGCGCGAGTAATTTAGCGTAATCATTGCACTGTTTACTTTACATATATTTTGTGCATTAGGCAAGAAAAGGGCATTTGCTCTGCCTTTTGTTTTCTTAAGCAATAAATAATATACATGTGACAGTGTGAGGAATGGCCACTCTTAATGTGGATGATGAAGTATCCCATTTTGGCTTAGATAAAAATATCAAGAACAAATCAATCATGGGATTTTGAAGGGTACCCATATTAATATTAAGTTCAAATGAGACACGTAGGACATGCTTACTTTTTTGGTAGAAATCCTTGTTGGGCATGCTCTTTTGCAAAAGTTTATCATTATAGTTATTTTTCAATTCTAAATATCTGAGTAAAGCTGGTAATTATTATGAATTGGCCTATATATTTCTGATTATGAGATTTTGGGGTACATATTTCCACGGTAGTACTTATTCTTGTTGCATTGCAGTCATGGCTTCACTGGTCAGCATTGATGTACACAAATGTCAAGGCATTGGCTGTCTAGCCACCTCAAATCTGACATACTACGATAATGAGGAAAACACGTTTTGCCCCAATTGTGCACCGGAAGTTAAACGGTACGTCAAGGCAGGACAAAAAGCTGAAGGCTACGTCAAGACGGAACCGATAGTTGGAAGCTACGTCAAGACAGAATCAAAAGGCGAGTGGTTTTGCTCCAAACACGAAGAAAACTGCAAGTTCTACTGCCAACAGCATGGCATAGCCCTCTGTGTGCAATGTCCACTTACAGGACACAGGCCATGTCAGCTGCGTGGTTTGGAGGATGTGATTCAGGAGAACAGGGAAATATTATTTAATCTCAGAGACAGATTGGTCATTCATGGGAGTCCAGATATCGGGTCCAGGATTGAACAGTTCAAAATCGATGCTGATGATCACATCAAAGAGATGAAAACTGAAGTAAATTTGGTTTTCAATGAAGCAGTCAAAACAAACACAGACAGTGGGAAGGAGGATGCGACAAAAATCAAGGAAGAAATTGATGAAAGGAATGCCAAGCTTCGTGAGAAAATTCAAAGGATTGAGATAGAAATTGAAAGGAATTTGGAGGAAAGAGAACGGCGACTTGACCAAAGCCACGCAATGTCGGAGGGTAGACAATCAGCTATTTGCAACGAACACAGCGAACTTTTTGGTAGCATTCTGAACATCGCCGAAAAGATCGGGCAGAAGATTGCGCACTTAGAGAGGTCATGGAAGGAAATGGCAAAATCAGAAGAAGAGGTGACAAAGCTACTAAATGCCACACTTCAAGGAGGCGCAGAAGCAATAGTCCAAGAAACAAAGCGGGTGGAAACATCAGTGACCGCTGTACTCGGCAAACAGCTCGATGGAAGTGTGTTGGAGAGCATCAACCATACTGCATTAGGTGCGAGGTTCGTAAAACATGAAGGAAATGAGAGGTACATCGGGAAGATCGTTGAGCGTGGCCAGGGATGGAAGCACGTTGACTCAGTCAAAGTCACGGATCCAATAAAAGAACCGTTCATAGTAGGGTATAAAGGTGGAGGCAAGGTGATCATAACAGATAGCAGCCAAGGAGGAAAAGACACTTACACGCTAAACATGGTATCTAAAGATATTGAAAGAGTAATACCCGGTTGTGATGCTTCATATGTTGTTTCTTGTGCGTCGCTGAAAGATGGGAAAGTAGCGTGCGGGAGATATATTAATAGTCGACCAGCCAGGAGTCTGGCTGGATGTATCTGTGTGTACGACAGCCAGTGGAAGTTGATTAACAGCATCTCAAAGCCAAGGGACAAGAAGGAAAATCCAACAATGGTCTACGTTGCTGCTGATCCAAATGGGATGATCGTCGCTTGTGAGCTGGGACAGAAGCAAATTTATGTCATCGACCCAGCAGATGGTAATGTAATCAATATCATCGAGGGTATCGATACTATGGCCTTGCGCGGGGTGCAGTCATCGGGACACATTGTGGCCCAAACTTCACCTGCGGACAAAAGAATGTTCTTCATTGAAGGAGAGAATGTAGAAGATGAAATAATACACGACGATTTAATCTTGAACGTCGGAGTCGACCTTGAGACGGATGACTTATACGTTGTTACATCGGAAAGCGAATGTCTAAGGTATGTTATTCAGACGTTTGGTCAGGACGATGACGCCAATGCTGCCGATAAGCAAAATGATAGAATTGAGTTCCCGCTTTGTTGCAGGCTGATCTATCTAGGGAATAATCGGATGCAAACCAAGACAAGGAAAACCCATCTTGAAACATCTGGCGTGATATTGATTTCATCAATGAAGCTAATTGCTTGCGATGGCGATAGCATTCTGCTTTACCAGAAATAGGATAATCAACACATTTTTCGTTAACAGTTATATAAAACCGATGTTGTTTTTTTTGCAATGAGCCATATATGCATGTAAACTTTTATTTGTTTTTGTGTGTTTTTTTTTTAAAGCTTTGTATTATGTAAACTTCGTTTAAAGAACACTTTTTAAAATTAATATTACCATAGTAGCTGTAAATGTTTCGGATAAATTCCACTATTAAAAAACCAGGACTCTAAGTTTTCAGTGCATGAATAGTACGGCATTTATTACAACATGTGTCAATTAAAATGCTATTGCTTTCTCATCCGATATTCTAGACATATTCATATCAAACAAATAGATTCACAAAGTAAAACAAATGATTAAACCTGATGACCGGACTCTTCAAGACTGGCTATGTTTACTTTACAGTGCATGATCGGGGATAAAACAGAGAACATTGTACCTTGTTATTCTTTTGTTAAGTATTGTTGAGGTTTTATCTGTTTTGTGTTAAGGCGATGCTAGTGCTTGTTAGATAAGATTTCTACCAAAAATATTAGGTAAATTTTAACTTTTTGTGCGTACATGTCGACCCAAAATTCATGCATGCTCCTATTTACTCAACACAAGGTAACACTCTACGCACTTTTTAATGTTTCAGAGTGTAGCATTACACTTAAAACGCTAGTACATACTGGACCCAGGTTTTGGAATTCGCTTGATGCAAGCATTAAACATACTTCATGTAAATCAGCCTTCAAGCGTAGGCTTAAGTTTCATCTTTTAAATACTTATTGTGTTGATTCGTGATGTCGTTAAAACAATGTTAATGTCAATAACTGAAAGTAAGTCCTGTATGTTACATTACAAATGCATATACTTTTATGTCAGACTTCCCTTTAAAAAAGAAAGAAAGTATCTATGTATAATATTATTGAAACCCAGTTGTCTTCTTGTCATGTTTCGTTTTGTGTTGTTTTGTTTTTGTTTTGTTTTTATTGGGTGTGTGTGTTTGTGTATGTATTTTATCGTCTCACATAACCCTCTCTTTATCTTTCCTTTCCACCCCCTCCCTTCATTCCTACCCTTGTTTTATGTAAATAATCTCCCTTGCCCCCATTGCACATAGCCTCCCTTGTCTATTCCCTGTTTTCGTTTGAGATTGTGTACTTTTTATTTTTTTTCTTCCATTATATATAATATATAAATGTATTTTTTTTTCTTTTATTCCTGAGGGACCTTGTCTTACAAGCTATGCTTCATCAAGGTCTCCTCGTTTGCCTTTCTCAAAATATTGTTACCCTTTCTTTTATTTTACATACACATGTAATTATATATTTATGTATTTGCAAAATTTTAATGCTAGTTGTTGTTTGTTCCTATATACTCCTGAAAGAAAGTGTCAATGTTATTGTTATGTTATTGTTATATTGCTTATTTTTGGAAGAAAGACAAATGAATAAATACCGGTGTCTACCGGTGTCTACATCTACATCTACATCTACATTAAAAAGTCGAAAACTTTTATATTTTTTGTTGGTTAATTAATGTTTAGGAGGGGGTTTATCGTTATCATGAAGAAGAGTGTTAGATGTTAGAGCATGTCTTGCAATTCCTGGGGTGCAATTAGGGATCTACAGCAAGAATGAGAGAGTACATGTAATATATATATCTATATCTATATATATATGCACACACACATATATACAGCTTTAAACACACACACACACACACATATATATATATATATATATATATATATATATATATATATTATATATATATTAGACCAGCTGCATTTGGAGACATACAAGTAGTGTTAAGTCCATTGTCTAAGGAACTAGGATAATGTTTATTAACAGCTAATGGAATAGTACTCCCCATTACAATTACTTTTGTGACAATTACCCTAGGACAATTACTCCTAGGACGACTAAAGCAAGGACATTTTGCCAGGACAAATTTCCCCAATTACCCTATGATAAAGGGCTTTTGACCATGTAACAGACAATAAATGTCTGAAAGGATGAATTTCAAGTGCTACTTGTCTTGGTCTGAGCACTATGGACTGATCATGTTTCTACTCAGAAAATTTGAAGTGACATAAAACATTGAAGATAATAAAAAAATTAAGTTTTGACAAAAGAAAAGAATCTAGCTTCCTGGATGAGCTGCTGTGAAGAGAAAAAAGAAATGCAACCCCTTATGGACAGCATGCCACAAGGCATGGCTGTTATCAAATTTAGAGATTCTCCCCCAACAATAGAACGAACTGCCTCTAGAGAAGTAAACATGGCTTAACCAGACAATCAGGCCTACCTCCTGAACGATTATCCCATATACCATTACCGTCAGAACATTAATTTTGTTTCAAAACCTTCCTATCCCTGAATAATATTGATCTCTCCATATCTCTCCCTCTTTCTATTCTGTCTCTCGCTATATACACATTTACGAATTTTTGTTTCTCTCTCCGTTTCTCCTGTACTTGTTCAACCCATTTCCTCTGTTTACCTTGTCAACTCTCCTGTTTCTTCCTTTATTCCATTCCTGCAACTTTAACTGGGCTCTTTTAATTGCCCCGAGGTGTTATTGGGTATGCCTCACAAACCATTTTTTTATCAACACAATATTAAACCCCTCCCTCAATATTTCTTCTGTTATCAAGATTTATATGTATTGTTTATCATATTATGCAATTCTGAACTTTTTATACCATCAAATCTATTTGTTTGTTACAATAATACAATGTATGTTACCATGGCATTTTTTAATAAATACGAAAAACGATAAAAACTACTTCCGAAAAATCAAGTGAAGGCAATTTCAATAGCCCTGTCTATCACCTTTAGAAATGTGCGAACATTACTATCTAATATTATGTATTCCGAACCTGAATTTTATGGGCAGTACAGTAGGCTTTTGAAATTGCCATTGAGTTTATTTTTCGAAGTTTTTATCGTTTTGAAATGAAATGAAATGAAATTTATAGATAGTAAATATATATATGTATGGATATATATATATATATATATATATATATATATATGTATATATATATATATATATACAGTCAAACCTGTCTATTAAGGCCACCCAAGGGAAACAGAAAAAGTGGCCACTGTGGACAGGTGGCCTTTATAGGCAGGTTCTAAGACACATATTTCTTGCTTTATGAGGGCAATATAAGTGACCACTATAGACAGGTGGTCACTATAGACAGGTGACCGCTAAGACAGGTTTGACTGTATATATATATATATATAATTGTGAGAAATGAAAATGAGAGAATAATGGTTGCGTAGCTTCAATAAAAGTTCTCCAGAGCTGTCCTCCCTTTTTGAATTTTTTCAAAGGTTGAAAAAATGTCTCCGCCGGGAATCGAACCCGGGTCGTTGACTTAGAACGCCAATGCCTTAACCACTAGACCACGGAAACGGGCCAGTTATTTCGGCGACACCAGATTCAATTGACCTACAGATTGCGGACAAATCTTCAACCTTATTTATCAATTCCTTTGTCGGGGGCAGGTGAGTTTTGAACAGAGAAAAGCCGCATGCCTTTGATTTAAGCTACGCAACGGTTATTCTCTCATTTTCATTTCTCACAATAATAATTATTTCCACGATAGTTGCCAAAGTACATGTATATCGCAATGTGAAATAAATGTAGAAAACAGATGAATAAATAGATACATAAATAATAACTCAGGATGATCAAGATACTCGGTAGGCGTACTGATTTATTGTTGATTAACACAGATGTCCAGATGAAAATTTTGAAATCTAAGTGTAAACAAACGAAACATTTTTGGAGCATGCACACATAAATGCAATGCATTATAAACCTGTAAATATTGTTGATTATAGCTGTAACAATAAAAGTGGAGAAGTATGTTAACAAGAAGTGCATCTATATTATCAAAGTGTATTATATGTTACATGACTTTAAAGAGTTAAATAGTACCATTACCAGGTTAAAAGTAGATGAGGAAAATAAGTTCCACAAGTTACATTAAAACTTTTCCGTCAGCAAATTTCCTTCCGTGTTTAGAGGTATGAAATATTGTTTTATTCCTGACTTTAAAAAAAAAATACATCAAACCACAGAGCTACAAAAACACACACACAAAAACAACAACAACAACAACATATAGTGGGTGTATTAAATGCATATCTGTGTGGGCAGGGTGCGTGTATAGGTTTCTGTTTGTGTGGGTAAGTGAAAGTTTGCGCCCGGGTGTGTATTGTATACATTTTGATATAACTTTAACGAGAAACTGGCAGCAAATGAGGTTAAAACGACAACATACAAATTGATTATTGCATCAAGTATTGATGTCAAATTAAAATGAAGTAGAAATCAATATGCTGTATTAAAAAAAAAAGAATAAACTAAAGGGGAGGGGGATAGAATACCAACAAAGAAAAAAGTCTCAAATCTAGTAAAATTTAAGTAAAAAAAAGCAACAAGGTACACTTTATACCATTTATATCTATTGTTAGGAAATTTGTATGTACCTCTTTGATGATCTTTAATGGAAATCCTTTTCCCCCCTTCAAATACCTAGATATAAAACGCCTCTGATACCTATAGTTATAAAATTTAGTCACGCATGACGGGCCGGGTGTGTCACATATGTCCAATAACGATAATTGTAAATATAAAACTAAAAACAATAAAATAAACAAATAAAAAAGAACCATAAATCCAAAAAAAAAAAAGTTTATCGGATTAAATCGTTGAGCAATAGAGCAATCTCGCTATAAAATTTCTACTTAGACTAATCATACACTCACACATATATACATCCAGCAGAGATCACGACAATTCCACTGACTGTGCGAATACCCTGATTTATAAAAAAAAGTGTTTGCGGGTGTACCACGAAAGGACTGTCTTCGCTTTGGCGTTGAGAATGTACATGTATATTTTCAACGGATCGCAGGAATTGTGCGCAATACGGAAAAAGGGCTAGGCAGAGACTAATAATTGTGATCAACCCTTATTTCAACTGCAACAAACATGCTACGTTATTAATCTCGGCTAACACGAGACGTTACCTGCGCTGAGCCCTTGAAGGCAAATAACCCATACGCCTCGTATGGTTCATTTCTTAATCACTTCTTAAAGCCACACAGTCGTCCGTTTCCACGTGAATTGCACCACAATTCGCTGACACCAGATTTTGGTTGCTAAATTACCAATTAATGTGTGTGAGCCCTCCAAGGCAGGCAGGCAGGAAGCGAAACCAGGGAGATGGGTCTGGCCATTGGTATGTCCCACGATAAAATTACTTGAGCTGGGGAGATTTATGACGATGATGACTAATGATGATTTCCTTACATTGTAGTAGAAAGAAGGCACAGTGCATTACATTCGAACTGGCTGTCATTATAAGTGAATTGCACTCTCGATGACTGACAACACCTATTAATAACGTAAACACCAGAATCATGTCAAATTCTTCAAGAGAACCTACGACTATGTGACTTTAAAATATATCAATCTTTCGCGACGCGATCGTAATGTCAGCAAATAACGCCTCCTATGAGCCGGGCTTTCATAAAAAAAGACGAAAAAGGTAATCACAATTCATCGTGCACATCTTCCTTGAAACTGTCATCGATGCTTCGCTTACGTCGCCGATTTGTGTTACTCGAGTAGGTGTGTTTGTAGCGGTATCCATCTGTTGGACTGGGCACGAAGATAACCCTTCCATGACTGTGACCGTCCAATCCCAAAGGACCACGGTCCTTGATCACTGTGGTTCCTGATATAATAATGATAGCAATAGTACTAGTACTAGTAGTCGTATTAGCAGTAGTAGCAGTAGTAGTAGTAGTAGTAGTAGTAGTAGTAGTAGTAGTAGTAGAAGTAATGATAATAAAATGATGCTGATGATGATAATAATGATAATAATAATAATAATAATAATAATAATAATAATTATAACGATAAAAATAATTATACTACTACTACTACTGCTATTGATAATGATAAATAATGATAGTAATATGGTGATGAAAATATTGGCTGTAACAAATCAATAATAAAAAAAAAAAAAAAACAATAATCATATTTAACTACTACTTCTACTGCTACTACTACTACTACTGCTACTTCATCGCTAATAATATTTACAGTGAACTTTTCTTATATCGCCCATACACACATTGTGATATAGCACCCCTATGCGCTTCTAAAGAGCATTAAACATCAACTAAACCCGAAGCGATATGGAGAAAAGTGTTTTTGTTTTTGTATGTTTTTTCTTTTGTTTTGTTTTATTTTCTTATTTTTTGTTTTTGTTTTTGTTTTTTTTTTTTTTTTGGGGGGGGGGTGTTTTTTGTTGTTGTTGTTTTTATGATTTTTTTTTTTTTTTTTTTTGGGGGGGAGGGGGGCTTAGCAAAACTTTACACTGTCTTTAACCGAAAAAAAAAATAGTCCAATTCATATTTGCATATTCTATACCAAAGTATTGTTAAGCGATCGCTTTCAGCTCCCATATGCACCACCCCTTGCAACTTTAAGCTGCAAAACGCTTCCATTTATTGCACTTAAACACGGTCATTAAAAAAGAATAAAGTTGAGATTTAAATAATTTAAATTTCACTGTAGGTCGGCTGTTTGTCAGCATTTCTAATTAAAGGGAAATCCAACCTTACTAGCAAGTTGCTTTGAAAGAAAGAGGAAAAATCAGAGAAGCAGATTGGTGAAAGTTTGAACGAAATCGGACAAGCAATAAGAAAGTTATGAATTTTTGAAAGTTGTAATCACTATACATATGGGAATTTCAAATTGGCCGAATAGGTAATGTCCCTGTGATGTAGCTGTGGACAACTCCCCCATTTGCTCCAACACACAAAATGACTAAAATGTCACTTTTTTCAAAATGTATTACTCAGTAGGATCTTTTTCTTTCACGAGGACCTATAACAATATGCTATTTCCAATATATTTTGAGTACTGCCCCGAGGGTAAAAGCGCCTCGAAGAAAACCGCAAATTAATGATATTTTTGTGTACGACAAATGGGAGAGTTGTCCACAAAAATGTCACAATCAAATCACCAAATTGCCAATTTGAGATTCGCATAGATGTAGTGATCTCATTTTTCAAACATCCATAACTTTCTTATTCCTTGTCCGATTTCTTTCAAACTTTCACCATCCTGTTTTTCTTAATTTTCTGCTTTCACACAAATCATCTCATTACCAAGGTTGGATTGCCCTTTAAGGATATTTATATATTTTATAGGAAACGGCATATAATATGTGGAAACTATTGCAATTGTCTTATTCCATGCATCTAAATGGCCTTTCATTGTATAATTCTGAGCATCACATACGTATAATGACATCTACTACTTGGCGAGTTCAAGCTCTTTTGTCCCATACGTTACCGGCCACATCTAGGAATTTAGCATATCTGGGGAGTGTTTCATGAAAGGAAGTTGTCGGATATTTCATCCGACAACTGTTATAAGCTACTGAAATCCTTGCATCTGATTGGCTGAGAGCAAATTTGTCGGATAAAATATCTGACAAGTCCTTTCATGAACCCCCCCCCCCCCCCCCCCCCCGATGACTGTAAGAAGACCTATAATCCCCCTAGAGCTTGGAATAGACAAAATATGAAGTTAAATGTTACTCTTATGTTCACTTATGTTCAAAATGTCATGTTCCATATTACATAACAATTCGTAACGTATGAGACATACCTTGGACTTGCCTTACTTTTAAAAAGTTCGCCCTCTTACCATCTTCTTCGTCATCCATTGAGAAGTGAAGAATAAGATGTCCACTATCCCTATAAAACCTGAAACTGTCAAAAATACCTTTGAGCTCGTCATCGAAGGTGAAGGTAAATATTCGTAACTGTGGAGTAAAAAAACAAACAAACAACAACAAACGGAGAAGCGAAATCAAATTAGGTCAAATTCTATAGTGTTTTCTGAAATAAAGATAAATAAATAGCAACAAAATATACCATACAAAATGCCCTACTAAAGTGATATAATATTTTAGTTATTCCATTATATTAATGAATAATACAATCAAGTTGAAGTTGAAAGTATGTATTGTAACCAAAGCAGCCACAAACCCCCGCCCCCCCAACAAAGAACAAACAACAGGAACAATGAAAGGGGGATCCTGACACAGCTGATAGATGAAAACTGTGTGTTGCATTCTCAAACTTGAATATATTCGGTACTCTTTACCCTCACAACAGCTTGACAAGAATGGAAATTACCAAAATCATGCTAAATGAAAGAAAGAAAAAAAAAAGAAAAAAAAAAAAGAAAAGAAAAAAGATATACCTCATCAACAGCTCCTCTAAAGAAAGTAGCCTTATCATCTTTACCTAGGTACAGATGAGTGTTTGGTTTCTGGGGAAACAAATAGAAGAAGATGCTAATAAAACTGAGATTATTATCACATTATATATTGGATATATGGCCAACAAGGACCTTTTAAATACAGCCACTTGTACTATCACTCCTACCACCACCACCGCAGCAGTCACACTACTACTCTTACCACTACTACTACTACTACTACTACTACTACTACTACTACTACTACTACTATTACTACTACTACTACTACTACTACTACTACTACTACTACTACTATTACTACTTCTACTACTACTACTAGCACTACTACAACTACTACCAGTATTATTTTTCCCAACTACTTGAACTAATAACATAATAACTTCTATTACTGCGAATTCACTACTTATTCTTATTCTACTACAATAACTACTACTACTACTACTACTACTACTACTACTGCCCCTATTCCTACTTATACTACAACTAGCATGACTAGTGCTACTGTTGCTACTACTTATACTTCTATTACTGATTTCCTAATGATACTTTTACTTATATTGCCACTACTCCTATTTCTAATATATACCAACATACCACCCCAAACCCACTTACCCATTGGTTATGATTTAATTATAGCACGTTCACTGATACTTTACTACTGCTACTGCTACTACTACTTCTATTACTACTACTACTAATGCTACTGCAATTACGACTGCTACCACAACCTCAAATATTCCTATTCCTACTTATACTAGTACTTCTATTCCTACTACTATTGCTCCTACTGGAAATAAACGAAAATATCACTTACCCATTGATTATGAGTTAGTAACGGCACCTTCACTGATGGCTTATTATTCACGAAGACGGTGAGATCAACTAGTCCATTAACAAAGAAATGAACAAAAAAGTACAGCTTTATAGAATCAAGTTGACATAAATGTATTATTAACCAGTGGCGCAAATCCATTTTTATATTCGGGGGGGGGGGGGGGGCGTCACTACATGATTGAACTCTTGTAACCGTCTGAAACGTCTGAATTTTTTTCTGACACCCCCCCCCAAAAAAAAAAAGTAAATAAAAAATAAATAAAATAAATAAATAAAAAATAAATAATAAAAAATAACCCCCCAAAAGGGTTATTCAAAAAAGTGTGTGTGTGTGTGTGTGTGGGGGGGGGGGGGGGGGGCTGTCCCCCTGTCCCACCTGGATTTGCGCCCATGGCGCGCACCCTTTTCCCACGCACTCAAATGAACATAAAAAGCCCCTGCCCCCAAAAAACAACAAACTAATAATAACTAACTAAATAAAATGCGATTTGTTTGTAAAGTATTCTTTAGAATTTTGTCCATACGATTTGTTGTTTTGTTGATTTTTTTTTTCATCCAGTATTCCCTATAATTGTGTTCATACGAATCTTATTTTCTTTCTTAACATGCTATTTACTATAATTGTGTCCATACTAATTTTGATTTAATTGTTCATCCCGTATTCACTACAATTTTTTCTATACGATTTTTTTTCTTTGTTCATTTGATATTCACTAAAATTGTGTTTTCTTGGTTTATCACGTATTCACTCGCATTGTGTCCATACCACGTTTTGTCTTTGTTCATTCATTTTTCACCATAATTGTCTTTATACCAATTTCCTTGTTTTTCCAGTATTCACTAGAATTATGTTCAGACGAATTCATATTTCATTGCTGATCCCATATTCACTAGAAATTAGTCTTTATGCGATGTTCTTTCTTTGTTCAAGTTTTCACTAGAATAGTTTTAATCGAGGTCTTTGTTTTTCAAGTATTTAATCGAAATTTCTTTTTGCTCATAGGAGTTTTAGTTTTATATGCTCTTTATCATTATCTAGAATTTTGAACACACCATCGGTTTTTCCTTGTTCATCAAGTTTTTACTCGAATTGTGTTCATACTCACAGCCAAAATAAGCCCTGATGGCAACGTGCGTCCAGTTACCTCCGTAAATACCTGTCAATTCCGTGATCGCGTCCATATATCTTCCAATGAGGCTTCTGTAAAACGAATATATATATTTTTTTTCAATTCAACTTAAATACATTTATTTCCAACTTTTCAATATACAAAGTAATAAATGAGCAAAAGTAATGTACACGTATTTTTAACATAAAATATGACAAAATATACATTAATGTGGTACATACGTAGTTGGAGGACACACCTTCTAATACGTATGCGGAATTTCTTTAAAAGAAAAATATTTTACTGTATTTTTTTTGGTTTTTTGTTAATGCGGTTTATAGTTTCCTTCTCTTTTCATTCCATTTCAAATCCCAGTTTTTATATTGGTTGTTTGTTATTTGAAATGACAGCATGTATCGGAGATAGGCGCTATTATATACCTCATACATAGATTCTTATTCACAGTCAAAACTATATCACATGACACGGCGCATCTCGATCTATCATTGCGTCAGAGGGTTTTGGCGTTCTATCAATTGACCTAAGGTCAAATGATAGAACGCCCAAACCCGGTGATAGAACGCGTAACCCCTCCACGACTTTTGCACACACGTGCGTACACAAAATTTGGTTCAGGTTTTAGCGCTTTCGCCAGTTGCTAGGCTACGTGACTGCGTTCAGTATACGCGCAGCGCGTAAGAATTCAACATGGCGAGTGACTTAGGAACTGAATCAATAAAAAGGATGAGGTATATAAAACAAATGTGACCCTGCACGACGGTTTCAGGCGGAAGTTGCAAAATCAAAAAGTCTAATTTCACATCCTCTAGAATCTCTGGTTCATAAGCTTTAAAATGAAGTATAACAACTCTATTTTGCTCAAGTAGAAGTCATCGTAAAAAGCGATTAAAAACATGGAAATCTAAATAACGGAGAAAATCGCATTCAAAGTTTGGGTGAGAAGCAAAAGCTGAGGGTGCGAAATTCAGCGTGACCCGCTTCGAAACTTCCTTAGCAACGTTCCCCCCTTGAACTGGCCCTCTCGAGCACGAGGCAGAGTAGCGTGCCGTGTGCAAACAAAAAGAAATTATTCAGTATCTCCACCATGAAAGTGTCGCTGATACTTCACTGAATACCGGCTCTAAGGGGAGCAATCATTCAGCGAAAAATCTGGCACTTGTTCTTTATTCAGAGAAAACAATGGCACCGTCCGGTGCTTTCTCTGTTTAGAGGAATTATAGCGCCACCAGTGACCAGAATGAGAATGCAGCCGTGAATAGAATTCGCGGGCATTTCCGATTGGCGCCAATCAGGCTGTGAATCGGATCCCTCCGTAGGCAATAAATAGCCTCCACTGGGCAGTGTTCTAGTCATTCTCCTGATGACGATCAGAGCATACTGATCGAAACGTCGAGAACCACAGAGCTCTTAGCGGAGCTCACCAGCCCTTTTCAGGGCTCTTATTCCTTGAAAGAATTACATGGTGTAACCCTGAAAAACTAAACCTACAATTCAGTATCTCCACCATGAAAGTGTCGCTGATACTTCACTAAATACCGGCTCTAAGGGGAGCAATCATTCAGCGAAAAATCTGGCACTTGTTCTTTATTCAGAGAAAACAATGGCACCGTCCGGTGCTTTCTCTGTTTAGAGGAATTATAGCGCCACCAGTGACCAGAATGAGAATGCAGCCGTGAATAGAATTCGCGGGCATTTCCGATTGGCGCCAATCAGGCTGTGAATCGGATCCCTCCGTAGGCAATAAATAGCCTCCACTGGGCAGTGTTCTAGTCATTCTCCTGATGACGATCAGAGCATACTGATCGAAACGTCGAGAACCACAGAGCTCTTAGCGGAGCTCACCAGCCCTTTTCAGGGCTCTTATTCCTTGAAAGAATTACATGGTGTAACCCTGAAAAACTAAACCTACAATTCAGTATCTCCACCATGAAAGTGTCGCTGATACTTCACTAAAAAAGAAATTACTCTTCGGTACAATGTCACGTGACAGGCTCGCTCAATTGGTCAATGGCTGACCCAGGGCTGATAATTGCGCGGGCTTTTTGTTGACTTTTAGCGGCGGACCTGAAGGTGGATTATGTGACGCCGCAAACGTAATCGTTGTCCATGCTAAGAAACCATTTTAGACTCTTTTCGTATACTTAACCAGCATGAATAAAATCGGAATAAATCTTGTCTTGGCTCTAGAGAATTAATAGAACGAGACACGCATTTCAGCGGGAGGGTAGGGGTGAAAAAAGGGCTCCTTCTTGTTCATTTTCAATGCAAGAATCAATAGGAAATATAGCGCCAAGAAGCATGGGGATAATATCCTCATAGCGGGCAGGGCAGGGAGAGATAAATAGATAGATAGAGAGAGAGAGAGAGAGAGAGAAGGGGGGGGGGGCGAACGGAGCAATATCATTACATGTGCATGTAGTTGCATTTACGGAGCATTATTCTATTTCACCTGTGACTATAGAAATCGAAATATCGAAATTAGCAAATTTATATTGTTAACATGTTAAAACTACACTTAACAAGTATTACGTAGACTTCAAGACCCTCCCCCGTCTTATTTTGTTTTTGCATCCTTAACAATACTAAAATAAAATGGACCCTCTGGGAAAAAAATAGAAAAATGCACCTCTGTAATCTTTAAATGTATGATATTTCAGACACGTATTAATCAACCTAAAAGAAGAAAGAAAACAATTTTAAAGGAAATCTCAGGAGTTTTCGACTTTAATCAAAATATTACGTTAACAAAAAAAAAAAAAAAAAAAAAAAAAGGTCAGACGCTCATTCCGTTTCCCATAAAATTCTGTCACATTCTCCATTATACCATCATGGCTTCTTAAAACTAGCCGTGAAGCGAAAATGACTGATAGTCCTACTGAATTAAAAATAATGGGATTTTGAAAAGAGACTTCATCATGCTGATGGCGATGAATTGTTTAATATCATATGAAATAATTTAATGAACGTTGAAAACAAATTAAAAAACAGGCTGATATAGGACGACATTCTGACATTATCGCGAACAGGAAACCACAATACTGTACCGTAGATTAATATTTAAAAAAAAGCGATTGCTCTCTCGTTGGACCAGGTTACCTATATTGTTTTTTTTTTATTTTATTGTGTGATGTTCATTATTTAAAGGTTTTACGTTATACAAGTCATAATGAACGCAAAAGAAACCAAAGTGAGCAAATCCAAGTTTGGGAGCAGAGAGGAAGGTGTGACTTTGATGATATGATGCTTCCCCTGGAAATTTTGAAAAACAAAAATAAATAAAGGCTAGTCGCGTCCCACAAATCAGCATGTTGATACCCATTTACTGCAAAACGCAGATGTACCTGGAGCTTTTTATTTTCTCACAGAAACACAATTACAAAAGTCACAAAAAGGAAGCAGAGCTATAATTTGCATAGAGAAAAGAGAATTCAGGGATCATGATACATCGTTCTCAGACTGTGTTTCATAACTGTTTCAAAACGCTGATTCTGGTTTCGCAGTAAATCATTTTACGATAAAACGCGAGCAGGTGGCAAGGACAAGGAGTTATCACAGCCAATGCATACATATTGCCCATGTAAAGAATTCAGATCCTCTTTTCATAAACTTAACCAGCATTATAAGAATCCGTATCAATTGTCCTGCCCTTGGAGAAGAACAATACAAGACACGGACTGTAATCGGATGGTGGTGGAAATTATCACTCCCTCGGTGGTGTTCATACCGGCCCTTCTATCACCCCCTCGGCTTCGCCTCGGGGATGATAGAAGGGCCGGTATGAACACCACCATCATTCTCATGAGCAGTCAATATTTGTATACAGATATCCATCGCTTAACAATTTAAGTCAAATTTTCTAACTGCAGATTACTTTCGTCTCCCCCATTCCTTAAGGAGAATTTCAAGAGAAAAAAAAAATAAGAGAAGAAATTATATAGGAGTTGAAAAACGGAGTTTCAGTTGCTTGCAAACAAATGCAAAATATGTCGTAAACATAGGAAAGTGAAGGGTAATATAATGGTATAAAATACAATTAACGTTTCACTTACGAGTTGGAGATGTACAGTTTTAGTGTCCCATCTGATGTAGATAATATGGGATAAACTTCATCGTTTGACATAGCATCTATTAGGCACCACAGATCAATGGTGAAGTGTGCAGTCAACTGTATGGTTTGCACATTGCCTACGTCTACGTAGGCACTGTGTCCATCCAACTTTAGGGCATGGTTTAGTCTTGTCAAGATAATTATCATGACAAAAAGACAAGAACAAAAAGAATTACAACAATGATGACAGTAATGGAAATGATGGTAATAATGGAGATGATGCTAATATTGATTATAACAACAATAAATGATGGGCTAATGATTATTTTAATAATGACTACTAGTACTTCTCATAAGAATATGACTAATAATAATTAGAGTAATAATGATCCTAATAATTATTATTATAATAGTAGTATTAGTAGTAGATAATATGATCATCTGCAATTATACAACGCAAAATAATAATAATTCTGATGAAATTACATGAATATATTATTTCACGTACAATATCCTACCTGTCCAAACACTTGTATCTCATATTTGACCACAAGCAACCACCTTGCCCATACTGAAACACGCCGAGGCGGCCTGCTGCAAACCGGATGTTGTATATATCACCCGAATCAGCGATCAAACCCTGGGCCGAAAAGACCTGTAGTCTATAAAAATAAATTTTAAAAATCAATTAACTTGTATTTTTATGGATTTTTAAGAATAGAAAACATGATACGCAAAGACTTTCGAGAAATCAACCTATTGGCAATGTCGGGGCCGGGGCAGAATTTGAATAGGTCTACCCTATTGTATATCCTATTAAAAATTAGGTTTGGGTTATGTAATATTTCACTGTAATGTTCGCACATTTCGAAACATGATGGACAAGGCAATTGATATTGCTTTTATACGTCTTTTTTTTTTCTAAAGTTTTTTGTAATCGTGTTAGGGGCGGTTTATGTTAAACCTGTGCCTTGTTTCAAGAAACTTGTTATCAGTAACAAGTCACAATGACTGTTATAAGCTATATGAAATCATAATATCTGAATGGCTGACAGCAAATTTGTCATAGATCTATTGCAATTGTTGTCGATAACAAGTTTAATGAAATGTGGCCCAGGTTTAGTTACTTAATTGATTTATGATTTTCACAGTCATAGGAGTTGTGGTTTGTTTGTTTTGTGTTTTGTGTTTTATGTTTTTTTTTTCTTTTGTTGCTTATCCATTAAGCTACACATTTAGTATAAATGCATTCTTTATTATTTATTCTTAACGGGATTTAAACTGAAAATAAAGATATTACGCTTTTAAATACCGGCCATTAAATTTCATCCAAATGCAAAATACCGTGCTAACAAACATCTTGAATTTGTTGAAATTATGATGAACATTATTATGTTCATGTAGAGCTTATCACGCGATATACTACACGGTAAATGCGTTTACTATTAAGGCTATTCATGAAATCAATTGAGCATTGTCTTTTGAATTAATGGGAGCCATTGGTGCTCCGTCATTATGCTCCGGAGACAATTGCTTCAGGGCTTTTGTGATCAAAGATATGTTGTTATGGTTAGGGATGTGATTGGGGTTAATTGGGAACTCGGTTAATAGGATTTGGGTTAGGGTTAGGGTTCGCTCACAGGTATAGGGTTTGGTCAAGGGTTGAAGTTAAGAATTCGGTTAGTGAATGTTATTGACCGTTGGAGCAATTGCCGTAAAACCGACCCATTACCTGAATAGCCCACTCGATGGACGATGTATTAGCCGCCATCGGTAAGGAGTCTTGTAGTCCCACGGCTTAAATTCCCTGTCCCGCCATAGTATAGTCGAGTACTTTTTTATCAAGAAATGGTGCCAGAGAGCGTGGACGAGAGAGTCATCCGAGCCTGCTGCCTCGATTTTCTGGTCGTTGGATTGGGGTTGGGGGGGGGGGGGGGGGATAACATAAACGCAGAAAAGAGGAACTAATGAACAACACTAAAAACAATAATAATGAACTCCTTTTCTACAAATAATTCGAGAAAAAAAAATAAGGGGGAAAAAATCCCTTACTGTAGACACAGCGACAGTGTATTACAACTTTGAACTTTTATGATTGAAATGCCTTGTCTTGCCACATTCAAAATAGGGTAAGAAATAAAAAATAAAAAATAAACATAAATACATAAATAAATAAACCCCTACCCCTTTTCCTAGTAATCTAATACTGGAAAATAGCGTTGAATGGAGGCATACTAAAGCTTTTCGTCTTCCACTCATCATAGTAAACCGCACGCATTAACAAAATGAAACACAATGACATCGAAAAATAGTAAACGGAAACTAAAGAAAAAGGCGCGAAATATAATAATGATAATAATCTACTCAGGGAAGCCGCACCAGCATCATTGCTGTTCTTCCTGAGGGCCCTGCAACGAGCTCTGATTGGCCGTCTAAACATAACGGTAAATTAGGCTTATTGCTAGCCGGTTTATGGGATAACGGGATAATCGCTAAAATGATAAGAGCGTATCACGGGCGGAAAACGACATAAACATGCCAAACTATACAACTATACAACTGTCGAGTAGATGTATAGTTTTGCCCAATCAGAACACAGGAAACTATACAACTATACAACTGTGCAACTGTTAGCAGCTACGCATGCATAGTTGCATAGTTGTACAGTAAGCGGGCCAAAGTGCCATAAATACGAACAATTATACATCCGTACCTCTGTAGAGTAGATGTATAGTTTTAACCAATCAGAACACAGGAAACTATACAACTATACATCTACTCCCGCAGTCTGGGATAGATGTATAGTTTTAACCAATCAGATCACAGGAAACTATACAACTATACATCTACTCCCGCAGTCTGGGATAGATGTATAGTTTTAACCAATCAGATCACAGGAAACTATACAATTATACATGTACCCCCGCAGTCTGGAATAGATGTATAGTTTTATCCAATCAGATCACAGGAAACTATACAACTATACATCTACTCCCGCAGTCTTGAAAACAAAGAAATAAATAAGGAGAGAGATGATGATTGAAGAGGAAATACAAAAATATATATAAGAAAGAGAATATGATAGATAAAAGGGGGAAAAGGATATACATAAGGCTTAAGAAGAGGATAGATTAAAGGAAAGACAAAGAAATACATAAGGAAAGAGATGAGGACGGATTAAAGGAAAAACATAAAAATACATAAGGATAGAGAAGGGAATAGATCAAAGGAAAAACAAAGAAATAGATAAGGAAAGAGAAGAGGATAGATGAAAGGAAAGACCAAGAAATAAAATAAGGAAAGAAAAGAGGATAGATTAAAGGAAAAACAAAGAAATACATAAGGAGAGAGAAGAAGATAGAGTAGAGGAAAAACAAAGAAATACATAAGGAAAGATCAGAGGATAGGCTGAAGATCCTCTTCTCAGTCCTGTGTTTCCTTTAATCTATGTTCTTTCCTTATATATTTCCTTGGTTTCCTTTTTTATATCCTATTCTCTTCCCTCATGTATTTCTTTGCGTTTCCCTTAATCTTTCCTTTTCTCTATCCTTATGTACTTCTTTGTGTTTCCTTTAATCTTTCCGCTACTCTTTCCTTATGTACTTTTTTGTTTTCATTTCTATATCTTCTGTTCTTTCCTTATGTATTTCTTTGTTTTTCCTCTAATCTACACCAGACCTCTTCTCCTCTCTCTTTATGTATTTCTTTGTTTTTTTTTCCTTTAAGCTATCCTCTTCTCTTTCCTTATGTATTTCTTTGTTTTTTCCTTCAGTCTATCCTCTTCTCTTTCCTTATGTATATCCTTGTTTTTTCCTTTAGTCTATCCTCTTCACTTTCCTTATGTATATCTTTTTTTTTTTTCTTTAGTCTATCCTCTGCTCTCTCCTGATGTATTTCTTTGTTTTTGCTCTAATCTATCCTCTTTGATTGTTTTAAACTATACATCTATTCGAGATTATGGGAGTAGATGTATAGTTGTATAGTTTCCTGTGATTTGATTGGCTAAAACTATACATCTATTCAAGACTGCGGGAGTAAATGTATAGTTGTATGGTTTCCTGTGATCTGATTGGTTAAAACTATACATCTATCCCAGACTGCGGGAGTAGATGTATAGTTGTATAGTTTCCTGTGATCTGATTGGTTAAAACTATACATCTATCCCAGACTGCGGGAGTAGATGTATAGTTGTATAGTTTCCTGTGATCTGATTGGTTAAAACTATACATCTATCCCAGACTGCGGGAGTAGATGTATAGTTGTATAGTTTCCTGTGATCTGATTGGTTAAAACTATACATCTATCCCAGACTGCGGGAGTAGATGTATAGTTGTATAGTTTCCTGTGATCTGATTGGTTAAAACTATACATCTATCCCAGACTGCGGGAGTAGATGTATAGTTGTATAGTTTCCTGTGATCTGATTGGTTAAAACTATACATCTATCCCAGACTGCGGGAGTAGATGTATAGTTGTATAGTTTCCTGTGATCTGATTGGTTAAAACTGTACATCTATTCCAGACTGCGGGAGTAGATGTATAGTTGTATAGTTTCCTGTGATCTGATTGGTTAAAACTATACATCTATTCCAGACGGCGGGAGTAGATGTATAGTTGTATAGTTTCCTGTGTTCTGATTGGATAAAACTATACATCTATCCCAGACTGCGGGAGTAGATGTATAGTTGTATACTTTAGTTTCCTGTGATCTGATTGGTTAAAACTATACATCTATTCCAGACTGCGGGAGTAGATGTATAGTTGTATAGTTTCCTGTGTTCTGATTGGATAAAACTATACATCAATCCGAGACTGCGGGAGTAGATGTATAGTTGTATAGTTTCCCGTGATCTGATTGGTTAAAACTATACATCTATCCCAGACTGCGGGAGTAGATGTATAGTTGTATAGTTTCCTGTGATCTGATTGGTTAAAACTATACATCTATTCCAGACGGCGGGAGTAGATGTATAGTTGTATAGTTTCCTGTGTTCTGATTGGATAAAACTATACATCTATCCCAGACTGCGGGAGTAGATGTATAGTTGTATACTTTAGTTTCCTGTGATCTGATTGGTTAAAAACTATACATCTATTCCAGACTGCGGGAGTAGATGTATAGTTGTATAGTTTCCTGTGTTCTGATTGGATAAAACTATACATCAATCCGAGACTGCGGGAGTAGATGTATAGTTGTATAGTTTCCCGTGATCTGATTGGTTAAAACTATACATCTATCCCAGACTGCGAGAGTAGATGTATAGTTGTATAGTTTCCTGTGATCTGATTGGTTAAAACTATACATCTACTCTACAGCGGTACGGATGCTTAGTTGTTCGTATTTATGGCACTTTGGCCCGCTTACTGTCCAATTATGCAACTATGCATGCGTTTTTTATGTCGTTTTCCGCCCGTGATAAGAGCGTCCTCACAAACTCTTTCTGTCTGCAAGGAATAGGGGCGGTCAGATGAATGTACCGTATGTGGCTTCGTGCATGTTCAGGTGAGTGAATTTTCTCGCTCGGCTGAGAATTTTGAACCAAGATGAAGAGTGCTGTTCAGCGCACTCTTAGCAAGTGCTGAGCGATAGCAGAATTCTCCGATTTTGTAGCACTAAACATCTTTTCAGTAATCTAATATCATAGAAATATTCTTTGTTTCTTTTCATGTTTCTCTCCCATACTTTTTTCATTTATTTACAAGGGATATGATTTTTTTTTTTCAGAGCACACCTAAATACGGAGACATTATTAATGTCATCATCTTTCTTATTTCCACTTTTTTTGTTATTATCATCACCATTATGACTGTTATCATTTTCATAATTGTCATCATCATTTTCCTTACTTTTGTTGTCACTTTAATCGGCAAAGATAAATACACACACAAAGTACATCAAATCCATATGATTTACAATACTTCTGCAATGCAAACAACTAAAAACAATATTATTTATGAATAAATGTACGCATATGTGTGTGCGTGCGCGTGTGTGTATGTATATTTGGGCACAAAAAGGTTTACATACACCTGGTAGAAAAACAAGACACATTTCCACAACTCCACTTATTCCTGCCAATTTTTGTTTTCAGGAGGACAGTTTGGTCTCTGCGTAATGTATGAACTATATGCATCAAGTAAAATCACTCTGAAACATTATACATATAAATCCATGATAGGAATAATTGAAATTGGGAAAATATGAGATAGAGCACATGCCTCCAATGATGCATGTTTTCACCATTCTTTTCTCTAAATCAGTAAAATCAGAACTGATTTTATTATTTGCTAGATAAATCTATGTACCTACCTATTTTGCTAGTCTTCCGACTACGCAAGCCATTCGAGTAATTTAAGTCACGAAAGTGCACATACCCCCCTCGGGACCCCGCCTTCCTCTGTGCACGTACGCATGACGCGCGCACACAATCATCCTCTTTACGAGCAGTCTCAGACAAGCCTTGACATGTTGCTGGGCAAGGAGTGGGGTAGGAGGGTGGGACATAGGTAGGTACATAGATTTATCTAGCAAATAATGAAATCAGTTCTGATTTTACTGATTTACTACAATAAATCAATGTACCTACCTATTTTGCTAGACAAGCACAGATTCAAATGGGGGGCATGTCCCAAGAGGAAGGTTAACGGGAAACCAAGGAGGACGTTGCAGCTTGCAACGTCCTGATAGAAAAAGACTCTTCACTTGACAGAATGTCCTTTAAATAAAAGGATGTAAAGAAAGTGGAGGAGCGCCAATAAGCCGCCCTCATAATATCCACTAAGGGCACCCCCTGGAAAAGAGCCCATGAAGCACTGATGCCCCTGGTATCGTGAGCACGGGGCTTCCCATCCGACACTAGAGCCTCCGGCCCAGCTGCCTGGATTGCTTCGACTATCCATCTAGCGATGGATTCTCTGGAAGCAGGGGAAAAGGGCTCTCGAGTGATGACAAAGAGCTGATCACCCTTACGGAGAGTCTTCATTCTATCCAAATACCATTTCAAGGCCCTCACCGGACACCAGACCTTGTCCTCCTGTACTGAGGAATGGTCCGAAAGCGGCCTAAGACAAATCTCAACTGGTCCAGAGGAAGCAGTCTGATTTTTGGCAATAAATGAGGGCTTAGGTATAAGTCGCACACCACGGTTCTCCCAACGGATGTGACCCGGGTGATACAAAGGGCATGGAGAGTACTCCTCCTCTGTCCTGAAGCAATAGCGACTAAAAACAGCGTCTTGACCGTCAAATGATGAAGAGACGTATTACCCAACGGTTCAAAAGGTGGCTTGGCAAGTGCATCAAGGACCTTGGGTAGACTCCAAGACGGAGTCAGACTACGAGTTGATGGACGCTGCAAAAAGAAGGAGCGAGTCAACCTAGTCAAGAGGGGGGAGTTGGAGACTCCCGAACCGTCAGCAAAACCAACGTGGATGGCGGCAATAGCCGAACGATAGCCACGGATGGTTGAAATCGATCTACCCTTATCGAAAAGGGAGATCAAAAAATCGGCAATAACACCGATGGGGGCTTCACGCGGCGAGACACCCTGGTTCTCGCACCAAGAAAAGAAAGCCCCTAAACGAGAATTGTAGAGATCTCTAGTGGAGTCTCTACGACTTCTCATCACAAACTGGGAGGCTCTCTCGGAGAGTCCCGAGTTTCTGGCGTCTTCCCCAACAACGGCCAGGCAGTCAAGTGGAGAACTGCTGGGCGTTGATGAACAATCCCCGAGAGGGGTTGAATAATCAAATCCTCTCTGAGAGGAAGGGGAAACGGCTGGCCGGCCAGGAGACTCAGTAGGTCTGGGAACCAAGGTCTCGCTGGCCAATGTGGGGCTATCAGCAAGAGCCAAGCCCCGTCCTCCTTGACCTTTCTCAGGACCTGAGGGATCAGAGGAATGGGGGGAAAAGCGTACCCCCGGAGAGCTCCCCAATGGAGGGAGAAGGCATCCAGTGCCCACGCCTCCTGATCCCGAACTCGCGAGCAATACCTCGGGAGTCGGTGATTTAGGGTGGAGGCGAAAAGATCGATCTCCAGAGGACCCCATACCTCTTGGAGAAGAGTAAACACCTCCGGATGAAGAGTCCACTCTGACGGGAGGCATCTGCCCCGAGACAGAAAATCCGCGATCAGATTGTCGTGACCGGGAATGTAGGAGGCCACCGGTATAATGTTCATGGACCGGCACCACCTCCATAGCTGGGCAGCTAAGGTGTTCAGAGAGGAAGACCGAGTGCCGCCTTGGCGATTGATGTAAGCAGCTACTGTGACATTGTCCGAAAGTACGAGTACAGTGCGACCAACAAGAGCGGGCCTGAAATGATGAAGATACAGGCTGACTGCCATCATTTCCAAAAGATTGATATGGGGAATAACTCTCAAGTGAGACCAGTCCCCTGAAATCATCTCGCCCCGACAATGACCGCCCCAACCGAGAAGGGAGGCGTCTGTCGTCAGAGAAACTGACGGAAGAGGGGTGCTGAGAGGCTTGCCTTGGGCAAGAAACGAATTGTTCGACCATGGGGCGAGAAGGAGCTTGATATCTCTTGGGATCGGAATCCACCCCAAAGGAGAATCTCTGCCCGGTTTGAAAAACTTGAGGAAGTGCCTCTGGAAGGGCCTCATCAACAGCCTGCAGTCTGGTAAGACGTCCACTAGGCTGGCCAGATAGCCCAGGAATTGAAGCCATTGTCTGGCTCTGACCCTGCGGGCCATCCGCAATGACCGTGCGGTCATGGTAATAGTCCGAATTCTGTCCCGACTGGAGCGGGCAAACTGATTCGGGATGTCTATCTCCGCACCTAAGTACACTGGGGTGCGTGTGGGAGATAATTCCGATTTCTCCCAGTTTATCAGAAAGCCTAAGTCTTGCGTTAGACGCAGTAAAAGGCGTAACTGATCCAACAAGAGGGACTCTGAGTTTGCAACTAGGAGCCAATCGTCTAGAAAGACGAACAATCGAAGGCCGCGGTTCCGTAAAAACGCGGCCAGGGCCGACACTATTCGAGTGAAGACTCGAGGGGCCGGTCTCAGCCCGAACGGCAGGGCACGAAATCGGAAAGTTTCGCCCTGGAACGCGAATCCCAGCAAATCTCTTGACAGAGAATGAATGGGGATGTGAAAGTACGCGTCTTTGAGATCGAGGGAGATCGCGAGGTCGTCCCGTTTGATCAAGGGCAGAATAGATGCCAAGGTCTCCATGCGGAAATGCACTGGAGGGATGAACCTGTTGATCCTTTTCATATTTAGGATCATTCTTAGACTTCCCGAGCGCTTGGGAATAACAAAAATAGGGGAGAGACAGAGATGAGGATGATCTCTCACCCTTTCTATGGCGCCCTTTTTCAGCAGCGTGCCGATCTCTGAACAGATGTGCTGCTGAAAAAGGGCGGACATTGGAGGCGGGTGACTTCTGATAGCGCCGTTTGGAATCGGCTGGATCAGATCTATGTAGAAGCCGTCGCGCACGACGGATAGCACAAAGGCGTCGCCGGAGATTGCCTCCCATGCTGGGAGGAATCTCTGGAGCCGCCCGCCTACACTGTCCACAAGCACTCGGGGCAAGGCATCAAAAGGCCGACTTAGGCCGGGCCGGGGCCCTGGCGGCGGACTTATGCCCCCCTCTTCCTCTCGCCGAGCCTCTACCACGACTGCCCCATGACGGCGCCTGGGTATAGGTCACAACCCGAGGGATGGTCACAGTCACTCGACGATCTGAGCGCTTAACGCCTGTCGAGACTGACTTAGCCTTCGGAGTAGACCGAGCAGACTGAGGAGGCAAGAACTGTCTAGCCATCTCCTTCGCCTGCTTGCGACCTTCTATCTCTTTGTGGAAAACCTCATTAAACTGGCCCCCAAAGAGATTCGGGTGAGAGGAAGGGATACCCCGCAAGAGAGGCGGGATATCCTTCTCTAGCACTCCCAGTGTGGAGAGCGCCAACTTGCGGCGTTGATGTGTGATGTCAATAGCCGCCGCTGATGAGAGCTGAGACCACTGAAGTCCAGCTAACAAAAGCAGGAGTTCGTCCAATAAATTGGAGTCCTCCTCGGTCACATTCAGTTCAGCTGATCTGGCCCTAAGGCGCAACAGTGAACCCAAGTAAGCCGATAATCTCAAGCCCGACCTGACTTTAGTTTCAAGGTTCACTAGGGGCTTCTCGGCGGTTCTATAGGACTGAGTCTTGAAGTTGATATTCAGACGTTGTCCCATACCAATAATCTCCTGAGACAAACCCTTGGCAGAAAAGAAGCCCTGGGTGTCCTCCGGATGGAAAGAGAAGGCACTGCCGTGGGGACGTCGGGAGGCCCGACCCGCATCGGCGAGTGCCTCCCTATTCCCATACTCCTGTTTGAAATCCTCTGTAAGAGGAATACCAGGAGTCGGGCCATGCTGTCTGAATAACAGCGACGGCTGATCATTATCCGACCGGACTTGGGGAAAAATGTCCGGCATATACTTCTCTAACAGGGCCTTGGCATCTGCTGCCATAGCCTGGCAAGGCTGGGGGTCCAAGCCGGCCTGAGATTCTGAAGCAGACAGGGAAGAAACCTGCGAGACAGAATCAAAATCGGGAGAAGTAGTCCGGGGGGGGGGGGGACATCCCAGGGGGATGGATATACCCACGGACCAGGGACAGACTCCTCACCCGGCGGGGCTCCAAGAGCCGCAGGCACAGGGGGAGTAGGCCGAGATACCGCCTCCGGACAAAATTGTCCGGGGTTCTGATCACGGACATCGGAGCCCGGGCCAAAAACACCGGGGTCCGGCTCGGGAACATCCTCCGTTACAGTGACAACTGACTGGGGAGAACCCGGCTCAGTAGCTGGCAGCGTCGGGGGGTTAGAATCCCACCCTTGCTGCTCTGCAAAGAGTCTCAATAATCTGAGTAATTCAGATTGAGAGTCGGGGGGAGGAGAGGGCTGAGCCGTCTTCCCCGACTTGGGTTTATCCTTGGATTTACCCTTCTTGGATTTACGCTTCTTTGTGGGGGTGTGAGCCACCACAGTAGAAGGTCGTTTAGAAGCACGGGAAGTGTTTGGCTGTAATATAGGAGCCACACTACCCAAATTGTCCGGGCCGAACTCCCCAGTGGCGGGGAGCGGATCGGCCGTAATAACAGGGACTGTGCTTCCCCGACCAGAGCCCCGATTCGCATTGCCTGCCGGGGAATGGACGGGCTGCTGCATAGCAGCACTGCTGGGTAAAACTCCCGGAGCACTAACGGTGGTCAGTGGCTGGCGGGAACCAGCAGTCTTCCGCTGCGAGAGCCTGCTCAAAGAGGAGGTCTTCTTAGCGGGGTGCGGATTTGCGATACCAGCTGTAATTCCCCCAGACACACCGACGGTGGTCGGGAGTCGAGGGAAGCTAGTATCACTGGGTGAAATCTCGCTAGGCACCCCGACGGAGGTCGGGGGTCGGCAAGACCCAGTAACATCATTAGCTGACCGCTTCGCGGTCTTACCAGTTAATGCCCCCTCCAAGCTCCCGACGGTGGTCGGGGGTCGAGAGGACCCGGTAATACTAGCTACCGCCCCTCCAACTGCAGACACGGTGGTCGTGAGTTGGGGGGAGCCAGACTTGCTAATGACGGGTGTTCGGTCCGAAACGGGGTGAACACCTAACTTACCTATAGAGCCCGTCTTGCTCGACACTCCCGGTATAAAAATACCAGTACGAGCCGACAGGCTAACGCCCTTACCTCCCCTGACCATCGTGTTAGACTCGCTGGAAGGCGAGCGGAACACAGAGGTCTCCACCACACTCACTGGGCTGACGCCCTTATAAGTAAGAGTAGTGGAAGGGAGGAAAGAAGAATTAGAAGAGTTCGGAGGTAACCAAGACCTCGACTGCTCTTCTTCAGACGAACTCATTATCACCTGCAAGGAGATATAAACATAGTTAAAACAATAACACTAAGTGTAAAGAAAAGGGCGTAACAACACGAGAGCGAAAGGGAATGGAAATTTCCAACTCTAGTGTATGGAAAATTCCACTCACGCACAAAAGAACAATACAACACTCTCGTAAGGGTATATGCACACAAACAGCCACACACCGCAATAATAACGGAACGAACAGGGCTGAACGCCCGGGCAATACGCCACAGCGAATGCCCAAGGCCACAACGAAAGAGGTGAAAAATATGAGGTATGAAAATAAGCTCAAATATCACCAAAGTGTGTACGTGACAGACATAAACCGACACTAAAACAGAATTAAAACAAGTTTAGGACGGAAATATTGGCAAAATTCAACAGAAAACGCGCTATAAGAGAAAAACTCTGAATTTTTTGCGCAAGATTGTGACTTAGCTGCAACTCTTTAGGCTGCGAGAAGAAAAGAGGATGATTGTGTGCGCGCGTCATGCGTACGTGCACAGAGGAAGGCGGGGTCCCGAGGGGGGTATATGCACTTTCGTGACTTAAATTACTCGAATGGCTTGCGTAGTCGGAAGACTAGCAAAATAGGTAGGTACATTGATTTATTGTAGTAAATGAAATGCCTCACCTTAATGACAAGGCCACTGAAATTGACCACCCAGCGCGGATCTTCTTTCCGTCGATACTTCTTCCACCACTGTATCACGTAGAACTTCTTAAGGCCCTGCCAACCGAAGACAAGACCAATACACATGTCTCCTCCAGTTTCGTCGGCGTCCACGTACATCGTGCCTGTGAAGACGACATCTCCTACTAGTTCTTTGCTCACCAGCAGCACAGGAGCATCTCTCCCACTAGGCCCATGGATCTCCCTCCCCTTCAGTAACGATAATAATGATGGTAACGATGATGAAGATAAAAAACAATTTAATAATAATAATAACTTTTATCTCAGCCTATTGTTATCATTCGCCTTAACGCATTGTCGCTTTCGCCGTAACGTCGAATTTCTATTGTGACGGAATAAACCCCACTGATAGGATTCCCCGTAACGTAGGAAATAATGTTGTAATGATAACAATAATCATAATAATAAGCATAATGATATTATCAATAATAATGATAATAGTACTAGCAGCAATAATGATGATAGTTATGATAATAGTGATAATATAAAATATTTTAGTGATATTTCCAATATATTTATTTGTACACATACCACTGTCACAATTATTCTGTTTTGTAGTGTAAGGGGGGGGGGGGGATGGGATAGTGTAAAATATATATATTTAGTAATTATTTCCTTAAACTTAGAGCATTTTGTAAGTATACTTTTTCTCACAAAGGGGTCTATAAAATACAAGCTGTGCTTTTTAATAGACTCCTCCACTTTTGTTTCTTTACTATGCCTGATATCACCGAAATTATGATAGTATAATTGTTTATTATATGTAATTACTATACTTAATTTTTTTGTTTTTCTTTATAAATTTTTTAAAATAATTTTTCCATTTATGTAAACACTTCTTATCGTAATTTTGTTTGATATTATGTAATATAAATTTGTATATATGTAAAACACTGAAAAACAAGTGGAAATAAAGAAACCTTGAACCTTGAAACTTGATAATAACGACAATAATACAAATAATTCTAATAATGAAAATGTTCTTGAGGGCAGCAACAACATCATTAATATTGCTCTTCCTGAAAGCGAAGGAATTATCATTACCCCCCCCCCCCCCATAATTTTAAGGCATCCAGTTTACAAGTTTGGGTCGAGAATGAAAAATGTGGGGAAAATACCATGTCCAAGAATGCAAGTAGCAAGCAAGGATTAGACCCAGGACTTCTCTAATGATTCAACGGGATGTTTGCATAGTTCCTTTTGCATTCACTTTTGTACGATGCAAATCTTACATGGGGATTCAAAGACCGCGATAGTCGCTGACGCAATCACACGACAGCAAACGGCTCCTCCTGTCTTATACTACGAGATGAAGTGCAAAAAGTTTCCATAAAAATACATACCGAGTCAGAAAAAGTCCATTCTACCGTTCCTTCCGGGTCATGCAGATCGGCAGAAAATCCGTCAGTCCATGTAGCGTTGTGTTGACGCATGTTCTTAGGACAATTATCATCCAAATCATCAACACCGTCACCTTCTGTGTCCAGTTCACACACACGTCCCCAATTAGGTTTTCTGTTTGGCAAGACGTTTTGCATAATACGGTTTTTAATATTATTAATAATACTATTAT
>CM046842.1:26169877-26584877 GCA_025618425.1 Heliocidaris tuberculata
TTTGACATTGAGATGATAACACATTAACCCTTTCAAGACAATTGACCACATTTTGTGGTTTGGCTCAATAACTTTTGATCCAGAGCTCTAAAAAATATAACCAGATGCATGAGTAGAAAGAGCAAAATTTTCTGCACACACTATGTCCATTTTTATTGCATGACCATATTGCATTTGATGCCAGGAATTTTAAAAACAAGAATAAGCTTTGAGATCCTTAAATTGGCAACACATTGAGAGGTTTAAAATCATTGTTTTTCATCAAAATTGGCAATTTCTTTCAACTATTCAACAAATTTCTAACCATGTTTATTGTTTTCAAAGACATTACACCTTATTTGAACCATGTAGCACTAAAAGAAAAATATTATTGTTGCCAATTTGAAGAATAAAATGTGATCAATTTAGCCCTTAAATAATCCCTGTCCTGAAAGGGTTAATAAAATTGTGCCTGCATCTACATGTACATGCTGTTCATAAACAACAATCATATATGGTAACTCCCTTAAATTTCCATGTTCCTTTTTGTATATATTCATATATGAATTTCCATGTTACTTCATACTATAGACAACATTGATGTGTTGAACTGAATCAAATTGGAGAAAAAAAACAGACAACAGATAAAACTGAAAATATTATATGTACACTGTATAGTAGAGTCATTTTGGGAGGTTCCGTGACCAACCTCTCTGAACCTTTTTTTCTCAGTGGATTTGGCATTCTAAACCATTTTGAAGGAAAATAAGCTCCTATGTACCTTTCAAAAATGACGGGAACAATTTTTACAGCCCAAAATTCACTTTTTTAAAATCACTGCCACTCAATGTGCAAACTGTCTGAAGACATAGACTAGCACAACATCTGATTGGTCAAAAGTTTCCTGGTCTTGCTGTAACTGTGAACAATGAACCCCAATGAACCTTCATTGTGGATATTGTTTTAGAATGTATACTCTCCATTTCAAGCTTCTGATTAACAAAATCTGTAAGTATATCCTACACTTACTTTAAAAAAAATTATGTTTTGTGTAATGCTGTTTTTTTTCTGATTTTCTATCAGTGTAGTTAACAATTGCTGTTAACATTTCAGTCCCACACATATGATTTGGTGTTGCAAATGTTTGAATAATAATATGCTTTATCTTGTAAACTATTCAAATGAAGACTTTTAAGTCTTCATTTTATTCATTTGTAATATAAAATGAGTCAGTTTAAAAAATAGGAAATAACCCCTTTTTCATTTTATTTCATTTGATTGAAAATTGCCCCTAAAATCCATATTTTACTCCACACTAGTTAGTCTCCATACTAGACCCTGATAAAAAAAAAATGGACAAGACCTGCTTCAGTCCAAATTTGAATGGGATATGTGTGTATATTGTGTGTGTAGGTGGGTGTGTGTGGGTGTTTGTGTGGGTGTGTGTGTGTGTGTGTGTGTGTGTGGGTGTGCGTGGGTGTGTGTATGTGTGTTGTGTGTGTGTGCATCTTGTTCATGTAGGCCTATTAAAAAAGCAAGATTAATTTTTGATGTATAGATTTTTAAAGTTTTAAAGTTGAATTATGGTTTCAAGAAAGTAAATAAAGAAAAATTGAATGTGGGACAGTGGTTAATAAAACGCCTATTAACCCTTTCTCAGAAATGTAGCGGATTCCCGAAATCCTGGGCCTGCTTCATTTTCATTTTTGCACACCATGGGACATTGTGCACTGGAATTTCTGTGCTGAGATGGTCCAATTCAACCAAGGAAGCCAGGTATGTATGATTTTTAAAATTTTCTTCTTTGATTATCAACACAATACAATTCTGCTTCCAATGAGCCCTCAACCACACTCAGATATTCATTATTAACGAAGTTATTCATTTGTTCCTATATTTGCCAATCAGGGTGCACTGTGTATTGGTATACGTTGGTGTGACATTATGCGTCCCTGCAAAATTACCGGTAGGAACAGGCTACTCTGAAGCAACTCTGCAGTGGGCGGGGGACCATTGACTCCATTCACAGTCGCAGGTTGTACCGTCTACTGTCATTATGGTAGCAAGCAGCTTAGCCAATATGCTAACTTGACCTGAAAAAACGATGGAACAATATTGAGAACATTGCCCTCACAGACTAGCCTAGTTAAAACAAACAAAAAAAGTGACTGTGAATGGAGTCCCCCGCCCACTGCAGAGTTGCTTCAGAGTAGCCTGTACCCACCAGTAATTTTGCAGGGACGCATAATGTCACACCAACGTATACCAATACACAGTGCACCCAGATTGGCAAATATAGGAACAAATGAATAACTTTGTTAAAAATGAATATCTGAGTGTGGTTGGGGGCTCATTGGAATGTATTGTCTTGATAATCAAAGAAGAAAATTTAAAAATTATAGTTGGGAGGGGGGGGGTCTGGGCCCTAACTACCATATTTGGACATATTCTTATTTTTGACATATTTTGGCTAAAAATGCTAACCTAAGCATGGTTGAGGGCAATAAATTGAGCACAATAAATGTCATTTGAATCTAATGATGTCATCAACTTTACATAAATTTCATCATGGGCTGCCATATTCAAATCCAGTTAAGTGATATAACTTTGAAAAATTGTCATTTTTTATTGTTTTTTTTCAAACTTTCACCAAAAGAAAAAAAAAACAAAAAACAAATCAGAGACAAAGCTGGTGGTATGAAGATATCCATGAATTTCATTGAAATTGTCTTTACAAGGTTTATTTCTATTACTTTGAACAATATCTTTTTCACTCTCCTGTTTCCTAATATATGACACATTGGTTTTCACTTTCAGATACAATGGATCCCGAAAGGAGTGACAGCGATGAATTACTGTCAACGTCTTACGAACACGAATGCATTCTATGTTGCGGTCAACCATGTACCAAAAGTGACTGTTTGGATAATATCACTGACCAAAAATGGGATTCCATTCAGGAAAAGTCTTTACGATGGAAAGAACTTGATCGTTTTCAAAATGTACATGAAAATGTGGACTGGGAGAATGGGCCGAAAGGTTATTACATGCACAACGCTTGTTACACCAGTTTATCTAGCAAGCGCTGTCTTTCTCAGGCAGAAAAACGAAAACGCAAACTAGACGAAGATCTTGAAAGAGGTAACCAATCAGGTGAGGAGGATCCATCTCCAGCCCCCAGCCCCTTTTCTCCCAAGAAGCTGCGGTCTAGTGTAGGTATTGTGCACGACAAGAACGTATGCGTGTGGTGCAATAGAGGTCCCCACAAAAGTAGTCATCGTGACTGGGGGCAGTTGCTCCTCCTATCAACGAAGGACGCCTGGAAAAAATTCAAGTTACACACTGTACATGTGGAAGATCCGGTCCTGAGGTCGAGGCTCAATACACTGATTGCATCAATTCCGGACTGTGAAACAGCTTTTGGCTGGGAAATCCGCTACCACCGCGGCTGCTGGCGTGACTACATCTCCCATGCCAAGCCTCTTTCAGATGAAGTTACTCAACACCTGCAGAATGTTAATCTACGAGAAGCACAAGCCATCTTCTTCAATCACGTTCGTCAGGTAATCTTTGAGAACCATGAATTTCGGACAGTGCAGAGTCTACTGCAGGACTATCAACGAATTATCTCAAATCATGGACATGATACAAAGGTAAAGTCGAGCTACGTGAAGGAGATTCTCTTAAAGGAATTTTAGGAAGACATCGGGTTTCATAAAAGCAGTCAGCAAAATGTGAGTGAAATGGTATTTGATATAAGAGCGGCTGGTTCATACGTAGAAGCAGCACTATCTTCGCTGGGTATAAGCGATGACCAGTTGGTGAAGAATGTTGCAGTACGACTAAAAGAGCAAGTTGAAGCGACAAATACTGTTCCCTGGCCTCCAAATGTATCAGAGTTGGAGAGAGAAGAGGACCTAAATGAGCTCCTCTTAAAGCTGATAACATGGCTAAAACACCCAAATAGGTCAGAAGTTGACGACAACTCAGCTGTCCGTTCGATTGGGTCGATCCTCACAAGCTACATCACGGGAATGCGCACTGCCTTTGAGGTGAATCTCTCCGTCTTGCTGCATGGACTAACCAAAAGTAGAGAGATCATCGACCTCCTGCACAAAGATGGCATAGGCATCAACTACAATGACGTTCTGATGTTGCGAGATTTCTGGGTGTTCAGTGACCTCAAGGGTTCCCTTAATTGTCCCTCCGAACTTGCCTTTGGGAAGCCTGCAATTGCTGTAGTCGACAATGATGACTTTAAGAGTGATACGTTGACTGGTGCTGGGCAGGCACATCGAACTAACGTCATGTTTGTGCAGCCAGAGACATTTGATGAACCCTCAGAAAATCAGGAGGATAGGACAAACATGACACCTCAGTTCCTTTCAACATCTCTCAAAGAGGTCGGAAGTGAAATGCAGCACGTCAAGCCGTACAAGACAGTTAAGCGTGGGGAACCGCCTATTCGAGAACGAGCCGCAGATAACAGCCATCCTCAAGACACATCCATGCAAAGAACTCGTGGTGTGATCCATGCGTTGGCTAGAGCTCAGGATGACCGAACACGTCCTAAACCAGAGGAACAGACTGTACCAGGGTTTTCAGGGTTCCAGGCCAGCATGTCAAATGCTGACGAGAAGAGTCGAGCTATATACCACATGACCTATCCCGACCCACCCAGTAAGACTGTTCTCAATAATGTTCTGTGTAAGCTCGCAAAGGCAATCGAAGAGAAAAGGATGCCTTTCGCAATTATCGTTGGTGACCATCCCGTCTACGTGCTCATGCTGGAACTGAAAAGTGAAAACCCACAACAGTTTAGCAAAATCTTACCATTCATGGGCGCCTTTCATATTCAGATGTCATTCATATACACGATATACAAAAGGTTCCATGGATCGGGTCTCTCAGATGTGTTGGTAGCTGCAGGTGTTATTGCAGATGGATCGGTTGATCAAGCCCTCCGTGGAAAACATTTCAAGCGTGGGGTTCGCTGTCTTCGCCTGTTCTACGAGACTCTGGTCCATCATGCCCTAGACAAGCATTTGGAAGGTTCTCCTCTATCCGAAGAGGTGAAGTCATCTCTTGCCAAACTCAGACAGGAGATTGATGCTCAAGGACTTGCAGATGTACACACAGAGTTAGAGCAAAATGCAGAGGTGAAAGATCTTATTGAGACGCTGTTCAGGGATTTCGATGGTGCCCCTTGGCGGAATACTGGATATCCTTCATGGAAATGGTGGAAATTCTGACCCAAAATATCCACGCACTCAGAACAAGCAACTGGAATGAGTACAAATCCTCACTCAAACTGATGCTTCCATGGATGCAAATCTATGACAATGACAAGTATGGTCGGCATCTTCCAGATTTCATTGCAGTGCTTGATACCCTTCCTGAGGAACAGGCTGCATTCATGAAAGATGGTATGTTCGCTCAGTCAATGACAGGAAATCCGTATTCGTGTGTCGCTCTGGACATATGGATTGAGTCAACTATGAACAAGGGCTCCAAGCTGAAGTCTGGTTGGTTGGCCATCCTGAACAATGAGAAACAACTCCTTTCAAATACACGCAACGTGAATAACATCAATCGAGTGAGAAGAGCTGTTCATCATCATGCTAATCGCAAGGGGCATAGGAAAGCAGAGCATGCAGATTGCTCATCTAGCAAAAGAAGGAAGGATGAACAAGCTGTGCAGGATATTAGTTCGTGTCTCAATGAATTTGAGTGTGACCCGTTCGACCATACTAACCAGACACTGCGGTCCCTTCAGTCAGGAATCCCAGCCTCCGATTCGCTTTCTGTAGATCTGGCATCAGCCAAGACGGATGGTAGAAGTAAAGTAAAGGAGTTCATGGATGAGAGGGTATATTCGAAAACCAAGACTTTGAATGACAGAGTTCATCGGAGTAAGCGAAAGAACTTTTCCAGTCAAGAAGTGACAAGAGGAGTAGCTGAAAATTTGAAGGGAAAGGCGGAGGGAATGGAGCGGGATGCCATGGCGTCAGTTGTCGGACTAGTTGACAGCAGTGGGACACTACAACTTGAAGATATCATGCAACATCGTGTCACGCCTGAGTGCCTTTCTATCTTCAATGCAAACGGAACATTCCGCAAGTCACAGAAAAGCAAACTTCTGCAAAAACTGAACATGAATGTGACTCCAGAACCTGAGGTGTATACATCCCTTATTGACATGGGTCTCATTTGGCGACTTGCAGTCCCGACCATTGAAGACAGGGAGAAGAGGGACGGAACCAAGTATACCTGGGGCGACTATGCACAGAAAATGGTGAATACTATCAAGAGTAGGCACCCAAATGCGGAGAGGATCATTTGCATAAACGATTCCTACGACCAGGACTACAGCATTAAGGACAGTGAAAGGATACTTAGACAGAAACAGATGCCAACAAAGAATGTCTTCATGAAGGCAGAGAACAAGTTTCCCTCTAGCAAGGATTTCCATGCCCTGCTAGGTAAGCCTGCTAACAAGATCCGCCTACAGGCATTTCTTCAAGAGGAATTCCGGAAAGTGGCGTTAACAACAAGGACCGAGATTGTCTATTGTGTAGTCGGCAGTTACGCGCGGAATCTCACTACGGGTGAGGATTTGCCTGAACTCCTATGCTTCCAAGCTGAAGCAGACACTGCCATGTTCACGATGTATAGTGCACTTCGGTCAGATGGCTACAAAGCAGCAGTCATACTTGACACAGAAGACACTGACAACTATGTCCAAGCGGCATATGTTGCTCATAGGACGTCAGGGAACTTGTGCTTGAAACGCAAACATCGTCTGATTGATGCCAAACGTCTGTGCAGTGAAGCAATCTCTCAATCCATCATTCCAATACATGTCATTAGTGGATGTGACCATAACTCTGCTTTTTTCGGAGCAAGTAAATTGCGGATTGTAGGACGCTTGATCAATTCTAAAGAGGCCCATAGTCTGCTTGCAAAATGTGGCACCCAGCTTCCAGCCCCACAGAATGTCATCAGCGATTTAGAACAGTTCGTCATTCGCTACATCTATGGTAATACCAAAAGCAAGACACCAGGAGAAGCTCGGGCTGCAAAGTGGAGGGCCCAGAAGAAGAAGAGCACCATGCGATTAATGCCTGACTCGGACAGTTTGTATCAGCACCTGCTTCATGCAAACTACCTTGCATATTTACTCAAGCATTTCCAGCTGCAAAGTCACCCATCACCGATAGGACATGGATGGCATCTGGTAAACGGACTGTGTCTACCTGTACGATCGACAGAACCCCCACTTCCCTTGTCCATGTCGAAAACGCCCAAGGAGAACACAGAGAGCAACCGTGATGAGAGCAGCGATGGTGCAGAGAGTGACTCTGATAGCACGAGTGCATTCAGTGACTCATGCATTGATAGTGACTCGTGTAGTGATAGCGTCAGTGACTCGTGTGGAGATAGTGTAGCAGACTATTAAGGTATGTTGGACTTTGAAGTAAACAGTCGGCGATATCAAAATTTTCCAGATATGATGAATTTAAAAATTATGTAATCATAATGTAATCAGTTTAACAGGCTAATATTGGTATCAGCAGAAAGCTTGACCCCGAAACCTCTGTTTTGACACCAAGATCAGCTTTCTAGGCAACTTAGTTGTCGAGAAACAATACAAAATGTATATCGGCGGCCATATTGGCGGCCATATTGGATTTCACTGCAATGGACATGTTTTACCAAAAAAAAAACAAGGGGAGCATTGAAATCCTTGACCCCCAAAACCTATGTCAAGACACCAAAATCAACCTCCTAGGTGAATTAGTTACTGAGATATAGGCAGTGACAGCCATTTTGGCGGCCATTTTGGCGGCCATATTGGATTTCACTGCAATGGACATGTTTTACAAAAAAAAACAAGGGGAGCATTGAAATCCTTGACCCCCAAAACCTATGTCAAGACACCAAAATCAACCTCCTAGGTGAATTAGTTACTGAGATATAGGCAGTGACAGCCATTTTGGCGGCCATTTTGGCGGCCATATTGGATTTCACTGCAATGGACACGTTTTACAAAAAACACAAGGGGAGCAATGAAATCCTTGACCCCAAAAACCTATGTCAAGACACCAAAATCAACCTCCTAGGTGAATAAGTTACTGAGATATAGGCAGTGACAGCCATTTTGGCGGCCATTTTGGCGGCCATATTGGATTTCACTGCAATGGACACGTTTTACAAAAAAAACAAGGGGAGCATCGAAATCCTTGACCCCGAAAACCTATGTCAAGACACCAAAATCAACCTCCGGTGAATTAGTTACTGAGATATAGGCAGTGACAGCCATTTTGGCGGCCATTTTGGCGGCCATTTTGAATTTTGGGCTGTAAAAATTGTTCCCATCATTTATGGGAGGTACATAGGAGCTTATTTTCCTTCGAAATGGTTTAGAATGCCAAATCCACTGAGAAAAAAAGGTTCAGAGAGGTTGGTCACGGAACCTCCCAAAATGACTCTACTAGTATACCCCCATGTTGCTCTTCCTCCTTGGTTGCTTGGCTGCTCAGTTTGAGGCTATCGTCTTGCGTGAATACAAACATGGTGTCCTGGTCGGGCGGAGGCAAGGTCGGGTCAGGGTTCGTCAGGAAAGGGTTGGAACGCCTGGAAGGAGAAGTCACTGATGGTGATCGAGGGCTGGAACCAAGGCTAGCACGGTGTGGAGAGTCCTATAGAAAGACAACATGGCACTGTTGGTAATTACATAACACTTGCAGTGCCATTGTGCAATTTGGCACAAATTTTACACACAAATCCCATGGGAGTGTATTTATGTGGCATACAAAGAGTTAAAGAGAAAGTTGAGGTCTAGTCACATGATTACATTGTGGAAGAAACTGCCTAGAAGCCATTTGGAAAAGTTCATTACCGGCATGTAGATGTCGTACATAAGAATTTGTGTAAACTGTGAGGTTTTGGTATTACTAAATATAAGAAGAAAAGACTCATTCTTGCTGAAGGTCACATGCACTGCACACAGAAATGGGTATATGGGACTACAAACAAGTGGCATGAAAGCTGGGTCCGCACATTTCAGACATTTCTCGTCATACATGTATATTGTATAAGAGGGTACCTGGGCCACGTTTCATGAAACTTGTTATCAATAACAAGTTAAAATAACCGTTATAAGCTACTGAAATCCTTGCATCTGATTGGCTGAGAACAGATTCGTCATAGAAATGTGGCAGTTGTCATCGATAATAAGTTTTATGAAACGGGGCCCTGAAGGGCAATCCTTTTCAGAGGACATTTCTGCTATGATGTTCTTCCAAACTGACATCAAATGAATGGGAAAGCTAACAGATAATTTTTCGCTTTTACCAGAATGAAGCCTTCTTTTTAGATGTCAGTTCCCAGATATAAATAATCATAATCAGACTGATACAAGTCTGTAAAACTCGATTACACACATATTGATTCTGGGCATGTTTCTACCTGAGGTTTAGCTGTAGCTGCTGATGGGACGGCAGTAGAAGATGAGGTGGTGGTAGAAGAGGCAGGCGCGGCTGTATCCGGTCTGAAAAACTCTGCTGCATCCAGGGCTTCTTCTGCATCGTCATCATCATCATCGCCACCCTCGTCGACATCGCATTCATCAGGAGAAGGGACTTCCACTGTACTGCACTCTGACAAAGGTAAACCAATAGAAACACAGAAAAAAAATTAACAGCACATGTAGGAAAGAGAAGTACTGTACAAGTACGGAATAGTCATGTGCCAGCTTTGTCAGTCCCTATGGCATTCCAATTCTTGTCTCTCTAAACTGAGAAATCACCAGGAGGCGCTATCATTTTCTCTGAAAACAGAGGAAGCGCCCTTCTTCGCTGGATAATTGCTCCATTTAGAGCCAGTTTTATGAGTGAAGTTTCAGTAATAGTTTTTTTATGGTGGAGTAACCTATAGTGACAAGAATACGAATGCCGCTGTGATTAAAAATCTCAGGCATTTCTGGACGGCCGCAATCAGAAATGGACGGTCTGCACATCCGATCCCTTTGTAGGGAATATATAGCCTCCACTGTGCAATATTCTAGTCATTCTGAAGATGATCAAACCATACTACCAAAAAGTCAAGAACCGATACAAGATGTTAACGGAGCTTAGAGTTCTCGGAGGGGCTCACCAGCCCTTTTCAGGACTCTTTATTCCTTTGAAAGCATACATGGTGGAAGCCCTAGGATTTTACCTACAAGTTGCTCCACCATGAAAGAGCGCTGAAACTGCAATCATCAACATCCTACTTTTTGTGGCTATTGGATCATCGGAACTACCTCCCTTTCTCACCTGTATGGGTGTCACTGGGGCTCTCTAAGTCGGCGGGAGTTAGGGCAGGGGGTAGGTGCATCTCGTATAAGAGCCTGAGCCTGTGGGGCATCTCACCGCGGCACATGATGCCCATGCCCCAAGAGAAATCCCTGAAGTTGATAAGGCAGTCGTGATCGGAATCCAAAACCTTTTGAAAAATAAAGCAAGGCCCTGTTTCATAAAACTTGTTGGCCCGTATTTTTGAAAGGTGCCTAACCTTAAGCCCCCGCATACATGTAAGTGTGTAGATTTAGGCCACTGAATTATGGAGAGACAAATGTCTCCCATTTTTAATCCTACAAAATCACCAGAGTTAGACTCCCTCTCTAGTTCTGGAACTAAATGCAAATACAAAAACCTCATGAGAGAATTGATATCTTATGCTCATTTCATGCCAGAAAATGATTTTGTTTCTTTATTTTGTTACATAATTATAGTAATTTATACGGAACTTAAGGGTTGACGAATGGCCTTCCATAAATCAGTGGCCTAAGTTAAGCTTGGCCTAACTTAGGCCACTTTTGAGAATACAATAACAATTTACGATAGTTGTTATAAGCTACTGAAATCCTTGCATCTGATTGGCTGAGAGCAAAATTTGTCATAGAAATGGGGCAGTTGTTACTGATAATAACAAGTTTTATGAAACGGGACCCAAGAGTAGTACATAGGAGAAAAGAAACTTCATCACCTTTGAAAAATAAATAAAAGCAGGGTTCCATTTCATAAAACTTGTTATCAATGACAAGTTACGATAGTTGTTATAAGCTACTGAAATCCTTGCATCTAATTGGCTGAGAGCAAAATTTGTCATAGAAATGTGCAGTTGTTACTGACAACAATGAAACAGGACCCAGAAGAACATGTAGTACATGAGAGAAGAGAAATTTCATCACAATATACATAAATAGTTTATGCTACGAAAGTCTAGGCGCTTAGTTCATTACTAGTCTGCTGCTGGAGAGATTATCTTTAGAACCAATTGAATGCTAAGCCCAAAATAACCTGTGATTTAACCTATCTGAAATTCATTTTAAATGAAAAAGGAATAATATCTTAAGAAGTAGAGCTTGCACAGTATGTGTTACAGCACATACTAGCAGCAGTAATACAGCTCCCACAAGACAAATATCACATCATAAAACCTATACTTTACAGCTATCTATATGCGGTTTTAAGAATGAATCCTGATTCCAAAATCATACTGCATTCTTTGTAGTGGAGGCTTTTAGTATGAAGCCAGTTGCCTAATGAGAACTATGAGTCTACCCTCTTAATCCGTTGACTACTGAATTCTCTCATCCCCATAGGATTAATACAGGGAACACCCGGTTCCCGTAGGCAGTGGATTAAGATTAACAACTAGGCTCAAAAACTTCCAAATTTTCTGACATTAGGGTTGGTACTGGGGGCAGATTAAGGGTTAATAAAGACTTACCCTAAAGGACCTTACACCAAGCTTCTCAGCATGGGAGCCTGTGGCCCAGGGAGACAAGGCTAGGAACAGGGTGAGGTATTTCTCCTGGTCTAGCTTAACGAGGGAGAGGAAATGTTGGGTGTGGTCCATGATGGGTGTGTTGGAGAGGAGGTTACCTGAGAGAAACTCCTCCTGGAGAGAGAGAGAGACAGGGAGAGAGACATTTGAATTACGTGACTGTACATAGCAGTGAGGAGTAAATGTATGAACACCGTGCACATGTAGTTCTCCATCACCAACACTGCTGTTACCATCATCAATGTCCTTCTGTCATCATCATCATCATCACCACTATCATCATCATCATCACCACTATCATCATCACCATGGCGATTATCATCATCATAACCATCTCCACTAAAACCACCACCACCCTGTTCATCATTATTACTATGATCATTACCACCGCCATCATCCTCATCAACACCACCTCCACTACCAGCAACACCACCATTATCGCCTTAGATCCATAGATATCATCAACATCATCATCATCATCACCTCCATAGATACCATCATCAACAAAATCATCATTACCATTATCATCAACATCATCATCATCATCATCATCATCAATGTCATCATCATCTTCACCCTTATTATAAGCAGCAGCATCATTGCCATCACCATTAATGTCACCGTCATTATAATCATCAACATCATCATCACCAATGTCATCATCATTACCACCATCATCGTCAACAACACTATCATCAGCAGCAGCATCAATATCATCATCTTCATCATCACATTCACCACCAACATTATCATTATTATCTTTTCTTGCCCTCCTTTGCTTTTACCTTGAAGAGGAGATACCGTTCTTCAAGTTCTTTGGTTTCAAATGCCATCTCCAACACCAGACTCCTCCTGGCAGTGTCTTCCAGTCCCCTGAATATCAGTCTCAGACACATCTTCTCAACACCATCATAAACATCACCATAATAACATCCCTATTACCATTATCATCTTCATCATCATCATTAGCAACAATGTCATCATCATCATCAAAACCAGCACCATCATCATAAGCAGTATCATTATCGCTATCATCATCATTATCGTCATCTCCTATTCCCCCATTATTATCATCATTATCATTGCCAGCATTATCTTCCTTCTCCTTCTCCTCCTCCTATCATTATCATCATCATCATCATCATACTCATCATCCCCATCACTCTCCTGCTCTCTTCTTCACTTAAATGTACCTTGAAGAGGAGATACAGTTCTTCAAGTTCTTTGGTTTCAAACGCAGTGTCCGACACCAGACTTCTGATGACACTCCTCCTGGCAGTGTCTTCCAGCCCCTGGACGACCCTCAGTCTCTCGTTCAGGCGCATCTTCTCGATCTTCTCGTTGGAGATGACACCAAACTTGGAGTAGGAGTTGTAGATGAGCTCTGACACCTCCACAGAAACCTTCAAAGGAAGATCATACGTGTATAAAGAGGAGCACAACTGAAAAGCATTTTCAACAAGTATTACATGCTAAATGTTATTCAGTTTTGGTTCATCTTACTTGGTCTTTATTTGCTTTATCAAGAACCACATTTTTTATTTTCAATGGATGTACCTTTGAACATGATAATAACTTTTGTTTTATGTCATAGAGATGCTTTGTTAGTTTTGTTTTTTAATAGTATAGATGCATAAAACATCATCTGAGCAGCAGCAAACCAATTTCATCGGCCTATTTGGGACTCTTCTTGTAGAGATTGCTGGCTTGACTAGCTGTCAACAATTATCTGTTGATACCTGAAGTGGCTATTGTTCGCAATTGCATAATAAATACCCCCAAAACAAAAACAAAAATATACAAGTAGATGTAGGTTTAATGAAGTGATCTATAATTCGTCTACAAACTAAACATCCATTTCATTGGTCATGAATTGGAAATATTTGACATTCTACTTTTATGGGCCTTTTATGTTCAATGCTTTAATTCTACCTGTGCTGTATCTTTGCCCTCGTTGCCGACGATGACGGAGGGGTGGGGGACGTGGGGCATGGTGGCATCCCTGTTGCCTACATTCTCCAGATAGCGGCTGAGTACTACCATGGCTTGGCCATCGTCCTCGCACTCCAGCAGGGCCTCGTAGTTGGCATCAAGGACAGCCAGTGCGATCTGGAAGATGACCTTGGCACCATCGTAGAAGAAGCAATCCATGATGTTGACTGCGCTCTCAAATGGCATCACACTGAAAGTATTTAATTCATCAAAATTTCACTTTGAAGTTACCATTTCAAACATTGAAAAAGCGGTCACCAAACATCTTTAAAAATTGATTAACAGGTCAACATACATGTATATGTACTTTACACAATAATTATTGAGAAGTCAAAAGACATTTCAAAATTTTCTTTAGAGGTAAAGAAACATTCATTTGGAAAAAGCTTAAAGAGGTCAACAAATATTCTAAGGTCTGCAAACATGAAAGAAAAGTCAATTCATTGTAAACAAACATAAAAGGAATATCATGTTCTTCCTGAGTAGTTGTGATTAATACATACATGTATATACGTTTACTGTTTGACTACATGTATTGTGAAACAAAGAAACTTTAACAAATCGTTTATGATGGCTATTTTTGTGGCAAGAAACTTTGTGATTCATTCATTTTGCATCATTAAACATTTGCAAATCGGGACCACTCGCTATTAAAATCCGCTAAAGTCTACTGGTTTCACCGTCTATCTCTGAAACGAGGCCAAACTGTTATTAAACTGCATTCTCAAACAGAGTGGAAATGAAACTGATGAACATATGAGCAAATTTCAAGCAGCATTTGATGCCCAATTTAAGCAGAGGGGCAAATCACGATTAATATGAACAAGAGCTTTTTAAAAACCACGATATAAGTCAGCATTTACCTGAGAAAGACAGTTAAAAACCATGACAAGGAGATCATACTGAGCATCCCAAGCTCTTCCATCTTCATGTAGAGCTCTGCCATAGTCTCCTTGGTTAAAGCTTCAAACACACCTACAAGTAGACATACACAGACAAACAATCTCACATTCAACAAATAATTTGACATACAAAATGGTGCAGGCTTCTCTGCAGGAACTTTTATACAGTGGAAACTCACTATAAAGAGGTCAGGGGAGCGTTTCATCAAGTGTTTTGTCAGTGATTTTTACTGACAAATTTGCTCTCAGCCAATCAGATGCAAGGATTTCAGTAGCTTATAACAGTTGTTGGTAAAAATCACTGACAAAATGCTTGATGAAACGCTCCCCTGATATAACAAGATTCCTGCCATACCAAGGTAATTTTTATGGTCCCACTGTATATACTTAGTCCAAACAGAGGGAAATCAAGGCAATAAACAATTATTTTGATACATACCGGAGAGGCAGAATGGTATTTATCCATTTCTTATTCCACATAGAGACAGGTTGAAATTTTTACCTACCCTGATCAACCAATGCACCGATGACTCTTGTGTTGTAGTAATCAGGAAGAAGCCGTTCACATACAGCTGTTAGAAGCCAGAAGGCCTCTTCTTCATTGGCATAGAGTAACAGCACCGATGTCACTATATTCATTGCTTGGCAGTAACCTAGTGAGTAAGAGAGAAAATGCAAGGTATCCTTTTGTACAGCCATTTTTCTCCTTTACTTTTCCAGTATAAAATGATTTATTACCAAATTAACACAAGTAAAACATGTCAACTCAGTCACCCTTAGAAATATGTTAAAGGCACTTCATCCCTTTAACAGACTTACACAAATTGTGCAAAACTTTGCACAGGTTTTGTCACAAAGGGAGCTATTCAGAAATCAATGCAAGTACACGCACTACTAATGGTCAAAAAATAATGTTAGAAATTACACAATTTTTTTCTAATAAAATTTTTTTTTTATCAAATTGCTATTACTTATTTAAAAGCAAATTATAATCCTCTTCACATCTGCACAAGTTTTCAATTATAATTTTTTTTGGTGATTTATCGCATACTCACACAACTTCAAAATTAAGGGCTGCAAAGGGGATGAAGTACCATGTACTTTATCCCTTTAAAAGTCTTATCCGATCAAAGTATCAGATGTTTTTCATATAGCACCTTTCCAGTTACAAGTAACCGATCAAAGCACTTTTTCAGTGTAATATTACCCCAGTCACTGGATCCAGTTACAATTTGGCAACTTAACAATGCATGCTCTCCACTCCACGTGGGAGCATTCCAGCCAGTTGCCATTTTACAGGTGCACATACATGTAATGCTAATCCAATTACATTCACATGCTACCTGGTACCAACCTGAGGCGTTGATTTGTTCGGTACAGATAAAGCATTGGAGGGGCAAGCATTGTTTGTGAACAATGCTCTGCCCCTCCAATGCTTTGTCTCCTTCGACGCCTCTGGTACCCACGTTCCACCTGGGTGAAGAGTAGCAATGTAGATAAAATGCCTTGCCATAGGACATAAATTCCATGCCGCGACTCAAATTCAAAAACCTTTACTTCCCTAGTCAAGTATTAAACCAATACAGACACCTCTACATTGCTCTACATTACATATTTGGCAAAAATTTTGCAGTATTTTAATTTCAGTGTGATTTTGTACTCTTTGCAAAGCATTGTATACATGTAATTATATTTTGTCACTACCAAGACCACTTTGAAAGTCTCAACTCTTACCAATGGTTGGGTTGCGGTAGGCATAGGCAGTCAGGACCCTCCGAAGGGCTGCTATACCTAGCTCGGACTGGAAGGCTGGGTGCTCTGGTAGTGACCTAAATAAAACACAATGAAACCGAAATAACCCAGATGAATTATTACACATGTAGTAGTACTTTTCGTAACTGATGGGTTTTACTGGCCACTGCATACATGCAAGTTTCTATTTTACATGTTTACTCAGTAATACAAAGTTTGTAAACTCATGCACTTTTTAATGGTAAATGCAGGAAATGGTAAATACACGTCATGAACAAAAAAAATATTATTACCTGTGTAGATCTCTTTCAATCTCATCTGTAGCTATAGTCTCTCTTCCTAGACTCTGTTCAACTAGTGACTGGTAGTAGCCGGGTTGTGTTGCCATCTAATGGGTAGTGAAATAAAACAAAAAATCAGAAGGAAATTCTCATTTTAAACACTGTTTAAAATCTAAAAAGATATGCATGTTTACATATATGTGACCCATCACGTCAAAATGAGACAGAAGTCGCATTTTTTGAAATTTCATGTTATTATTTATTATTATTCTCCGTTTCATAAGCTTTAATTTGGTATATAGCTCAACTCTAGAGAGTGAATATTAGTGGAGATAATTGCTTTTGAAACTTGAATATAGTAGGACTCTGGAAAAACATTTCTTCGAGAAAAGCGCTTCCAAAGTTTGACTTCCGTTTTGCCGACATGCAGCATTTTCCGTTTGGAATGTCAACTAGATTTGAAAAAAAAGTCCTTAGCAACCGTTTATTAATTTGAATAAAACTTAGTCCTTATGTTTCTTTAGGATCTCTTCTCATGAAAACATGGATTTTAATTCATTTAAGCCATGAATTTTAACGCTTTAAGGGGTAGAAAATCAAGTAGTTTCACGGCACTGAAAAAGCTTCCCGCATCGACTTCGTGCTTTTTTCGTTGAGCCGTTCCTATATACATTGTATGCCGGTATGCTCTTCTTTATTTTCTCCATAAAGGGTTTAATAACCTAGCTTTAGTCAAAAATTTTATAAGTCTGTCATTTGTGCGGGGAAATTTTTAGATTATAGTTCAAACTTTAAGAGGTTCTCATTTCATTTTATTTTTTCTAATTTAATCATGTAAACTTGATTTCTTTCAATGTCATTTGCTTTCTTTTTCCAGGCTTGGATTCGATTGTCGCAAAGTGATTAAAGCCTGGTAAAATTACTGAATAGACGAATCTTTACAAACCATGATATTGACGGAGATCGTTGATGTCTGATTATAAAGCTAACTTATTTACTCTTCGTCTTGTGAAAGAGCAATAGAATTCGCCACTTTTGGAAGCTTAAGAATTAACACACGATTACTGATTTTTCTCTCTCTTCTTCTATATCACGCACCTGTATTATAATCTTGACAGAGTTCTCTTTCTTTCTTTTGAAAGCTAACTGTCCTTTCTTCTCGATTTTTGAAGGAGCTAGATAACTCCCCGCATTCTAAAAAAAAAACAAGATTAACACTCCCTGACGAGACAATTATTGTTTGAAAGTGATCTTCTCTCCGCTCTAGTTCACTCACGCACTTGTTTCATAATCTCAACACAGGTCCTTCTCTTTCTGGTTAAAAGCTAACTTTCTTTTCTTTTTGGCTTTTAAACGAATTAGAGAATTGGCCGCTCATTACCATCATGTTAACTAGCAGGATGAACATGATGAAGATAAACTGCGTCTTAGCTTGAAAGTCATCGTTTCTCTTCGCTCTATAGTCAACTCGAGCTTTAAAACAAATCAGGCACTTGTTTCAGTATCGCAACCAAGGGCCTTTTTTTCTGGTTAAAAAGCTAACTTTCTGTTATTTTCGATTGTTAGAAGAGTTACAGAATTGGCTGCTTATTATCATAAAGTTCAACAGCGGGATAAAGATAAACTGCTTCTTAGCGCCGCTCTAGTTAACTAGAGCTTTAAAAAAAAACTGCTTTTTCGGTCAAATTAACGCCCTGACAATTCTCTCTCTCCTTCTAAATCACACGCCTGTATCATAATTTTGACAGTTCTTCTTAATTCCGTTTTGAAAGCTAACTTTCTTTTCTGTTTGTTCTTTATTTTCTTTAGCAGATTAAACAACGATGGGTTAAAACAGCTTTATAATAAAGAAATATTTTTACCCTGCTCTAGTTCATTCTACCTTTTAAACAGTGTATACAATCTTCTGGTTTCTAAAAGCTGAATTTCTTTTCTTTTCGCCATGTTAATGAGGTATAGAATTCGCCCCTTTCAAAGAACAAGGATTACGTCATCTCCTCCGCGAGACGATTATTGATTTTTTTGTCTCTCTCCCTCATTGTCCTTCTAAATCACGCGCTTGTTTCATAATCTCGACACAGGTCCTTTGCCTGGTTCTGCCTGGTTAATATTCTTTTCTTTCGGCTTTTAAACGAATAAGAGAATTAGCCGCTAATTATCATCATGTTAACTGGCGGTATGAACAAGATGAAGATAAACTGCATCTTAGCTTGAAAGTCATCGTTTCTCTCCGCTCTAGTTAACTCGAGCTTTAAAACAAATCAAGCACTTGTTTCATTTTCGCAACCAAGGGCTTTTTCTTTCTGGTTAAAAAGCTAATTTTTTTTTCTGTACGACTGTTAAAAGAGTTACAGAATTGGCCACTTATTATCCTCATTCTAGCTATAGCGGGATGAACATGATGGAGATAAACTGCGTCTTCACGAGCTTGAAAATCATCGTTTCCGCTCTAGTTACATGTAACTCGAGCTTCAAAACAAATCAGGCACTTGTTTCATTTTCGCATGACCAAGGGCTTTTTCTTTCTGGTTAAAAAGCTAATTTTCTTTTCTTTTCGACTGTTAAAAGAGGTACATAACTGGCCGCTTATTATCCTCATTCTAACTAGCGGGATGAACATGATGAAGATAAACTGCGTCCTCATGAGCTTGAAAATCATCGTTTCTCTCCGCTCTAGTTAACTTGAGCTTCAAAACAAATCAGGCACTTGTTTCATTTTCGCAACCAAGGGCTTTTTCTTTCTGGTTAAAAAGCTAATTTTCTTTTCTTTTCGACTGTTAAAAGAGTTAAGAATTTGCCGTTTATTGATGTTTAACAGCGGGATGAAGATAAACTGCTTCTTATAGCGCCGCTTTATAGTTAACTAGAGCTTTAAAAAAGTAATGATAACTGCTTTTTGTAAAAATTAACGCCCAGACAATTCTCTCTCTCCTAAATCTTTCACCTGTATCATGATTTCAACAGTTCTTCTTAATTCTGTTTTGAAAGCTAACTTTCTTTTCTGTTCGGCTTTTAAAGGAATAAGAGAACTGGCCGCTTATTATCATCATGTTACTTGGTGGTATGAACATGATGAAGATAAACTGCGTCTTAGCTTGAAAGTTATCGTTTATGTCCGCTCTGTTAAATCGAGCTTGAAAACAAATCAGGCACTTGTTTCATTATCGCAAAATAGAGCCTTTTCTTTATAGTTAAAAAGCTAATTTTCTTTTCTTTTCGGCTGATAAAAGAGTTACAGAGTTTGCCGCTTATTAAGCTGATGTTCAACAGCGGGATGAAGATAAACTGCTTCTTATAGCGCCGCTCTATAGTTAACTAGAGCTTTAAAAAAAAATAATGATAACTGCTTTTTGTAAAAATTAACGCCCAGACAATTCTCTCTCTCCTTCTAAATCTTTCACCTGTATCATGATTTCAACAGTTCTTCTTAACTCTGTTTTGAAAGCTAACTTTCTTTTCTGTTCGGCTTTTAAAGGAATAAGAGAACTGGCCGCTTTATCCTCATTCTAACTGGCGGGATGAACATGATGAAGATAAACTGTGTCTTAGCTTGAAAATCATCGTTTCTCTCCGCTTTAGTTAACTCGAGCTTTAAAGCAAATCAGGCACTTGTTTCATTATCGCAAAAAAGAGTCTTTTCTTTCTGGTTTAAAAGCTAATTTTCTTTTCTTTTCGACTGTTAAAAGAGTTACAGAATTGGCCGCTTATTATCCTCATTCTAACTAGCGGGATGAACATGATGAAGATAAACTGCGTCTTCATGAGCTTGAAAATCATCGTTTCTCTCCGCTCTAGTTAACTCGAGCTTTAAAACAAATCAGGCACTTGTTTCATTTTCGCAACCAAGGGCCTTTTCTTTTTGGTTAAAAAGCTACTTTTCTTTTCTTTTCGACTGTTAAAAGAGTTACAGAATTGGCCGCTTATTATCCTCATTCTAACTAGTGGGAAGAACATGATGAAGATAAACTGCGACTTAGCTTGAAAGTAATCTTTTCACTCCGCTCTAGTAAGCTCGAGCTTTAAAAAAATTGTATACAATCTACTGGTTTCTAAAAGCTAAATTTCTTTTCTTTTCGCCATGTTATAAAAAGGTATAGAATTCTCCCCTTTCAAAGAACAAGGATTAAGTCACCTCCTGTGCGAGACGATTATTGATTTTTTTTTCTCTCTCTCTCTCTCTCATTGTTCTTCCAAATCACGCGCTTGTTTCATAATCTCGACACGAGTCCTTTTCTGTCTGGTTAAAAGCCCAACCTTCTTTTCTTTTCGGCTTTTAAAAGTGTGACAGAATTTACCTCTTATTATTATCGTGTAAAACAGTGTCGTTGTTTGAAAGTCATTTTTTCACTCCGCTTTAGTTAACTCGATCTTTAAGAAATAATAAAACCTGCACAACGAGGCATGATTTGAACGGTTAACGGACGATTTACGAAGAAAAATCAATTATTGGAATAAGATGGCAGGACCGATTCGTAGTTGATGCCATGATAACAGAAGCAATATCTAATCTTAGAACAATTCGAGACGGCGCAAGCACGAGCGTAGCACACGATATTACAAAGGTATGTTATTGCGAATTCTTTTACAGAGATCACGTGACTGCGAACATCCAATGAACAAAGCCCTGCGTAGCTAGGGGCGGGGCCTAGCGGATGGCTTTCTTTCAGCACTGGCACGTACCAGCTGTCCGAAAAAATAGAAGAGCTGACCGAAAAAATGACTCGCAGAAAAACTGCTTTTTCTACCCTTTCCCGTTATATTTAGGACTCAATTTTTTTACAGAGCATTCATGAAACATTGAGGATTCAAATCATTGGAGAAGAAAAAAATCCAAAAATTTGAAGTTTTTCGAGATTTGCCCAATTTTCTCAAGTTCTAGCCCAGCGACTTCTGTCTCATTTTGACGTGATGGGTCACATATACAGGTAAATCAAAATAAAATAAAATAAAAACAAAGTACCTCAGCATATGAAGGATACTGATAGACTAATTTTGCAACAATGAGCAGTACATGCAGTGGTGCAATATTATGGAATAACCTTGAAACCAACAGAACTTGTGTACATATGCCCTTTTTTCACACATCACAACACATATGTATATTACATGTAGCTTGCTTCCACTTTCTTTGTTTATTACCTTTCAAATTGGATATAACGTGGGAGAAGTTAAAACACCTACAATCGGTCACATTGCCAACAATACTTCTGCACCGATCTACAATAGAATCGATGATGGAATACACATTATCTAGGATAACTGTTCCAAGAAGGTTAATTTGATATCTTAGATGAAATACTGAGTCTTTACCATATGGTACTTACACAGTTGCCTAGATAAGGATAAGATTACAAAGTGTATGTCCCACACATACACACACACCCATGGGAAGGGATAAGTCTACAATAACACTAAGCCAGGTTTTACCTCATTGATAGCTCCAGAGTACAGCATCCACATCTCACCTCGGAGACTGTCGGGTAGACCTTTGACAATCAGATGCTGGGTCTCCACCGTACGATACATACATACACCCCTGCATGAAAATAAAACGATGAAAGTCAACATTCGGTCTTTATTTCTTTTTTGGTCCATTCAGGGTTAATTTCTTGTTTTGGTCTACATTGTCCGTCGCTATACATGTATACATGTATCTGTAATTTCGTTCTCACTTCTCGCTCCTTTCTCCCTCTTTATAAATCTAATCTCCCTGAGGTAGCTTGGCGAAACGTAGTGGCGCGAAAAGACGCGTCCGGAACGCAAAAAGCATATAACTGAAATTCATGATTTCATTTAGAAACACATCATTAAACGATGGAGCGGGTTAAAATATCTCTACTACCTTGATTAGGCTTTAAATGTTACCAAAACTGTCATTACAAATTATGTCAAAATACAACGTTTTTATACACTTCTATCACCAACAAGTTTGCTGTTTGCATTCCGGATGCATCTTTCGTGCCACCCAGATTCGCTAAGCTACCTTACCTTTATCTCTCTCTGACATTATCCCTTTCTTCTCTCTGAACCCCTCTTAGCTGCAACATGTACCTCCCATATTCCTTAGAGTGCATATTCCAGAGATGTTCTGTCACTGTCCCTCATTTTAATGTCTTGGTTTTGCTCTCTCTCATTCTCTCTCTCTCTCTCTCCTAATCTTTTTACATTTCGTTACCTCCTCCTTCCCCCCTCCCTCTCTCCATTAGCTACTGTAAAAGCTGTTATTTTCGTTGATTTTTGCAAATTTCGCAAGTTGATGTTGGGACAAAAATTTAACATCTCGCGAAAATATCGCCAGATGTTGATGACTGCACTAATTTGCACGGCAAAAAAGTGAACCCAATATATACGCTTGAGTACAAAGCCTAATGTTTCACTTTATTCCTTTTTCTGGTGCTAGCACTGAATATACAAGTACATAAATTCTACTACGTAAAGGTTGGTTAGAGACTTCAAAAATTGGCTTGAATTTCACTTTTATTCTACATGTAGCTCAAATCTAAAATCTCATGCCTCAATTTATCCTCTTGAAAAAGATATTCATATTCTTTGGTTTCATATGATTTTTTTTAATTGGATTTCAGCTGCCATAATTCAGTTTGGGTGTCAAATTATTGAATTATTGAATATGCTCAAATTAAATGCAAGACCTTATATAACGTACTTTAAAATAAAACAGCAATTGAAAAACATGTTATAGAACCTTATGTACAGTATTATTGGTCATTTGGCAAACCGCGAAAACAACAATTCGCGAAATTGTCTGAGACCCTGCCGTTTGCGGAAATATCTGCACCCGAAAATAACAGCTTTTACAGCATTGACCTCCCATACTCTTCGAAGTGCGCATTCCAGAGGTGTTCTTTCAGCATCTCTCTCTCTTGCTGAGATGTCATCTGACCCTTGTCTGTTTCTCTCCTTCTTTTATCTCTCTATCTCTTTTCCCATCTACATGTACATTTGGCTTGGGAGCGAGAGTTGAGTAATCGATTCTACTCGACTCCCGTTTCGAGAACCGAGGAGTCGACTCCATGTTGTACGGAGTCAAGTACTCGTGCTCGGCGGTTCCGCGGTTTCGTTGTGTGATAATACATAAGAGCCTCGGAATCGGCCCCAGAATGAGTGAAATTTTGAACTTCCAGTCATACTAGCACTGCTACTCGGCTCCGCAAAACGAAGCCAGCAAGCAGCAGTGGGAAATATGAATACACTTCGTGGTGTATAATCAAGGAGCTTGGTATAAATATGGATCCATTATCAGTGTGTGTTGTGTGTGTTGTGTGTGTATGTCGGACTGCCTGTGTGTGTACAACGCTGTTAGTAGCGCACACCTCGTTGTGATCAGCAAGGATCAGCAGAAGAGTTTGGAAAAGAGAGAGAGAGAGAGCGACAGAGAGATGGCAAGCCGCGAGAGGAATATTTAGAGGGCAGGGACAGAAAATATATATGTTATTGCTGGTTACTGCATATTTAAATCCAGTGTAATAAAATAAAAATAAGTGAAACAAATCAGTGAAATTTACTCCAGAATGAAAACTCATTGTTTGAAGAATTAACGAAAAATAAAATCACAATAAAGGAAGTAAGTCTGAGAAAAAAATATAAAATGAAAAGAGAGCTTTCATGTCTTTAAAAAAATTCGCTGCACAAATATATTAATTGTGAAAGTACATGTAGAGTCCATTAAGAGAAGGAATAATAATGCTAACAATTTTTTAAAAGATTACCCTAAGAGGGAAGAATGAAGAAAAATGTTGTCACAAATCAGACGTAATGATCAACCAGTCAACAATCATCTCACTGAAAAATATACAATATGGAAGAAACTGAAGAAAAACCCCCTCCAAAATTAGAGGAAGCATATATTATTAACGCCACAGTGACACCATAAAATAATAATTTGAACTAAGCTACCATTATCAGTCGGAAGAATGAGTTTCGTTCGTTTGGGACCACAGAAAAAAACATGGAGCCTACAGGCCATGTGAAAAAATACAAAAAAAGGAACATGACGTATAGCGCCACCTCCTGGTTATACCATGCACAGTCATCCAGCAGCCAGCTTGTGAAAACTTGAAAAGGTCGAACGATTTTCATCATTACAGCGCGAATTCAATATGGTTTTCGTCATTACAGTTATGAAATGGAAGCTTGGACTAGGGTTACCCTGTACATGTACATGTACGTAGAATTTTGATAGTTATTTCATAAAGTGGAGTTTTTATATGAAAATCGGACATTTGTGAAAGCTGCACTATACACAACAGACTCTACAGTGCAGTGACATATAGAAGCCATGTACCGGTACGGTGCATGCAACCGGGCCGGGCCTGCCGGAGTCGACTCTGCATGGAATCGAAATCGAGCATCTAGCATGCACTACTATAGGCAACATATGGTATTGCGTGCGATGCGGCGGCCTCGGAATCGACTCCCTTTGGAACCGAGACCTTGCGTCGGAATCGGAATCGGTTCTCTCTAAAAGCAGAACCGCCCAAGCCTAATGTACATGTATCTATAGTATTCTCTTTCTTCAGTATATCTATCCGATCTATTGACTCAGACTCTCTCTCTCTCTTTCTCTCTCTCTCTCTTTCTCTCTCTCTCTCTTTGTCTCTTTCTCTCTCCCCTTATCTAATTCCATTTCTTTATCTCCCCTTCCTCCCCCCCCCCCCCTCTCTCTCTCTCTCTCTCTTAGCTACTGACCTCCCATATTCCTTGAAATGCATAGTCCAGAGATGTTCTTTCACAGTCTCTCTAGCTGAGATGTCATCTGACCCTCGTCTATTAAACAGCTTCACTAAGGCAGGTTGGAGCTGAAACGCTACACTGTGACTGGCTGATTCGCTGCTTGTTTCACCAGCTGATATGAATATTCAATACAAAAATATGAATATTCAGCAGATACATAAAAAGATAACTAATCATTTATCATCGTAACAACTGCAGAGTTCTAGAATTCTATTAGTTTGCTAGACACTCAAATTCAATTCAAGACTCATATATAAAGATAAACATTGTTAGAAATAATGTTAAAAGTAAAATATTTTAGTAAACATGATTTTTAATTATGTATTTTTATCATTCAAAATGAATTAAATTAAATATTGCAAAAATTAACCCCCCCCCCCAAAAAAAAAAAAAAAAATATTATGGATTTATGTTAGATATTTGCATGCATGCATCAATGGTGAAACAGCCATTTACACATAAGTATCCCACAGAGGTCAAGGATGAAAAAAAAATCAATCAATCAATCAATCAATCGATCGATCAGTAAAATCAAATAAATAACGGCTTGAAACTCAACGTAAACACAAAAATATGGGAAAGGAATTGATTAAAACCTTCTTGGATTGTTATTATAGAATTTACATGTACAGTTACATGTGGATCATATGAATGTATGTATTCAGGTAAGACTGTTTCTTTATTTGATTTTAAAACAGATGGGAATAAGAAATAAAATATCAGAGTATGAACGCAGCCACCAACACACACATCTAGCTGTGGAAACTCACATGCATTACTATCATCATCATTGAGGTCTGTTAACACTGTAGAATAATACATCATGGATGGGTAGTTAGTAGATGCAGGACTGGTTGGATCTGAGCCAAAGATGAAGCAGGAGAGGACCACAAAAAAAAATCATGGAAAATTATTTCCCAAATAATCCAGCTTTTCTTCTTTATATTGGCAACAAAGATGTCCAGCGTAAGTTTTGGGGGATACAAAATAAACCGAGTCTAAAATAGAGCTGTTATAAAAGTCATTAAACATTGATTACAGCATAAAGTAAAAATGTTACCGGATGGTTAAAGAAAGTCAGGCTTTGCATTTTGATTATTGTATAAGAGTTTAAAAATCAATTTTAGAAAAAATATCTCTGAGTAATGGAACCCTTTCCATATCAACAGCCATGGTTTTGACTTTTTATGCTCATGCATGTGTACTTTGTAGCATATGTCAACAAAATATAAAGTAACAAAACACAAAATCATGTCTGCTATCATTGCAAGAGTGAATTATACTTGTAATTATACTAAATGCAATAAAAATAACTATTTTGACACTACCACTGACAAAGCTGAACACTGCATAACTGGTATCAAAATACATTCAGGTAACCTTTTGTTTTATTTTACAGTGTTATTTTGTTGATCTTTTTATCTATGTGTACATGTATTTCAATTAACAGAAATTTTCAAAGTAAAGTGAATTACACAGAAGAAAAGGAAGAACGTAAGGAAAGCTAGAACAAAATGAATAGAAAGGATACAAATTTGTGATGAAACAATAAATGTACGAGGAATATAAAAAGTAAACTTTTTTAGTACAAGTAGTACTTGTAAGGAAAATACCTAAATTATCACTAATTAATACAAGTAGTATTCTGTAATAAAAGTCAAAATGACTGCTATAGTAATATCGGTAGCAACAGAAGTAGCAGAAGCACTGTTGCAGCAGTTGCAGAAATACATGAGCAAATACAATTATAGTACTAATAATATTCAGTTTAGCAGCAAAAGAATTCGGTTCAGAATAGCAGTTTCACACAGTTTTCACACTGTATTCATAGGTAACAGAAATACATGTGTAGAAGCAAATTATACGTATTTGTTAAATTTTCTGAGTAATTGTAAAGTACAACCAGTACATGTACAAACAGATGAAGTTACAAGTATAACAAGCATGAAAGATGAAGTGATAGGTTAACACACACATGTACAGGGAGGTTAGAAGAACAAAGAATAGCAACAGTAATTACTGTCAGGTATTGACAAAGAAACAAATCATGGATAACTGAAGAAAAAGGAAATGATTCTCGGTACTTCAATAGGACATGCACTGACTCTTACCACTCTCGTTGCTCCCGAAGCTGGTACCCAGTATGCCTTGCATGGGGTCGGAGGTCCGTTGATGTGGGATCGTCACGCTGCCCTCGTTTGACGAGGCAATGGAGATGCTGTCCCCTGTAGGTCTGTTAAATCAACGTGAAATTGTAGAATAGAAATATTAATGTTTTTACATACATGCACATGTATAAGGAGCACATATTACATGTATCTCCCTATAGTGACATGCAAGGCACACAAAATAACAATGAAATACAGTATTATAAATACAATAGTTAAATCAAAATATTTGTAAATACCTTGTCAATTACTGACAAGGTCCATGCATATTTTCCCTATAATCACACTATTTCATGCCCTTACAATGTACAGGAATGCTAAGTAGACCTCCACATTACTCTTACATGTACATGTATGTTGATAATTATAAATGCAAAGGAATTGCATTTAAACACTGCTAAATAAATAAATAAAAAATACTTCCCACCTTGCATTTTCTGTTGTCTTAGCAAGAAAATCAGCAATGTGTTGAACTAGGAAGTCCCTGTCGGTCAGCTGGGCAAAGAGGAATGTCATCTGAAACAGAAAGAAATGCTACATTGTAAGTCTGAACATTTATATGCTGGTATAAACTAAAGAGTGAGTGAAATACATATATGGGTCGTTCCATGGGGTTGGGGAAAGTTGTATAACATACCAGAAGTGAGGAACTAGTCTCCTATCAACCATAAACGGATTAAGCGAAAGACCCAAAACAGTGATCACGCTTAAGGCCGAAGGTCACTCCGCGAACTCGCAGGTGGACGGGTATAACACATAACCTGATGAAGAAATTCCAACTTCGTTTTAAACAACCCTTTAACCTCTGCATTCAATGCCACTAGTGATATTTATATTCAGGTCGTGAAGTCAGTAAATGCGATATTTACAAATAGTGGTGCATGTATGGTCGATTGACCGCAGCTTTTTTTCAATTGACTGTTTTGTAATAAACTGGTAACATCTTAAATGTCATGTTTGTACACAAGGTATTTCATAAAAGGGTTATGTGTTATACGCGACCGCGTGTGAGTTCTCGGAATGACCTTCGGTGGTGCGAAGAGACTAATTAAACGTTACTTGAGATTTCTAATGTGAGAAAATCATGATGGTCAATAATACCACAAGCATTACTGTAATCATCTGTATTCTTTACATTTTGATTTGACCAGGGCCATGATCACTTCCTCCATCACCACCGTAACCACCACCATCATCATCAAGATCATCATTATGACCACTACTACCAAACACCACCATGATCATCACCATCAACATCATAATCATCACCATCATCGTCATCAAATTAACATCATATCCACATGACAACTCCCTCAAAAATCACCACACCAACATCACAACCATCAACATGATTACTACCATTACCGCTACAACCATCACCACCACTACCACCATCATCGTCATAACTACCACTACCACCACTCCTCCTCCTCTTACCTTAGATCTGGTTGATATATGTAGTCCCTGGTTGATGAGAGATGAATTCTCAACCTTCTCTACGACCGTCACATCTCTCATAGGAATTACTACATGCACCAGGTTCTTAATCTGTGGAATGAGAAACAAAACCAAATGATGAAGAAAACTTAATTTAAATTGCATGGTCATATAGATTTCTCAGACACCATAGAGTTCACAGTTTATCATGACAGAGAGGCCTCCTACAGACAAAGGCACATGACATATACAGTGTATGTACATTTGATATGTTTACATCACATCCAAATCATACTACAGAAACATAAAAACTATCAATAGATAATCAAGGGTGTCACAGTTATAACCAAATCTATTACTATCATCATTACCACCATCAAACTGAATATATCACCTGAACCATAATCATAACCACCACCATCATCACCATCACCACCACCATCACCATCATCATCATCATCATCATCACCATCACCATCATCATCATCATCTTATCATCATCACCATCATAATCTCACCACCACCATCATCATCACCATCACCACATTCATCATCACGATCCTCCAATCCACTCACCCTGCTTGCAAAGCAGATATAATTCCTAGAGAGATACATGGTCCCGCCGACGTGTGACTTGTTGTAAGGAGCCCACAGTGTACAGGGTATATTACCGTCCAACTTCTCAGCTACAGGCAGACGGAACACTCTCCTAAGTGCAAAAATGATAAGTAATAATGATAAATACAGCATTTCTTGAGCACCATCGATCTAGTGAACTATTCTGAGGCACACATAGGAAAAGGAATACAATGTACAATTATCCTGCTATAGCAAACCACCTGTACAGAAAAACAAATTGTCTATAAAGACTTCATTTCAATGGGTTTTTTTTTCTGAAAAGGTATCTCTTTCAAACCTTCACTAACATAATCTGTAGGTGAAGACCATATGTCTGTACAGACCACCTCTTTCATCTCCCATATGCAGTCTTTATATACATGTATGTATATAAATGAGATCAGTTTGTATCATGTCATTCCTATACACATGTACATAAACTTAAGGTAAACAGTGAAACTTTCATCTACAAGTATAAATTGCCAACACTGTACAAAAAATAACCCACAGGCACACAGTTATTCTCTTTTACCCCCATTAACCCTTTCAGGACAGGAATTATTTAAGGGCTAAATTGATCACATTTTGTTCTGCAAATTGGCAACAATAATATTTTTCTTTTAGTGCTACATGGTTCAGATAAGGTGTAATGTCTTTGAAAACAATATACATGGTTAGAAATTTGTTGAATAGTTGAAAGAAATTGCCAATTTTGATAAAAAACAATGATTTTAAACCTCTCAATGTGTTGCCAATTTAAGGATCTCAAAGCTTATTCTTGTTTTTAAAATTCCTGGCATCAAACGCAATATGGTCATGCAATAAAAATGGACATAGTGTGTGCAGAAAATTTTGCTCTTTCTACTCATGCATCTGGTATATTTTTTAGAGCTCTAGATCAAAAGTTATTGAGCCAAACCACAAAATGTGGTCAATTGTCTTGAAAGGGTTAACCATTTATATGTAAAATGTTTTTTGTCTGATCGCTGCAGTTTAGTTTAGGCAGTTAACCATTTCAGGACAGGAATTATTTAAGAGCTAAATTAATCACATTTTGTTCTTCATAATGGCAACAATAATATTTTTTCTTTTACTACATGGTTCTATAAGGTGTAATATCTTTGAAAACAATAACCATGATAAGGAATTTTAACGAAAAGATAAGAAATTGCCAATTTTGATAAAAAACAATGATTTTGAACCTCTCAATGTGTTGCCAATTTAAGGATTTTCAAGCTTATTCTTGTTTGTAAAATTCCTGGCATCAAACGCAATATGGTCATGCAACAAAAATGGAAACAGTGTGTGCAGAAAATTTTGCTCTTCCTACTCATGCATCAGATATATTTTGTAGAGCTCTGAATCAAAAGATATTGAGCCAAACCACCGTGACGTAAATATTCATATTTTGAATGACGGTGCCGTAAAAACCAAAAACAACAACACAAAATATGGTCAATTGTCTTGAAAGGGTTCAAACCGTCTGAATAGTGCTCAAAAATGTTCCTACCTGTAAGCTTCACTCCTTGCTCTTGCATCTAAATCACGCTTGAGGGATGACACTTTCTTGGGAGCTTTTTTCCTGAAGAAGAGAAGTTAATGATACACATGGAAGGGTTTAACAATATCTTGTACATGTACATCTCCACTATGTTGTAATTGAGTTCTAGAACAACCACTAATTCATATCACATTTCAAGCACTTCCAATATTACTGGAGGCTGCATTCACACTCAAAAGCAATGCTCATATACATGTACTTGACTTTCAAGCAAACTAGCAGATTAAGATCTTGTGTGAACCCTTCCTCTGATAACAGCTGTCTCATTGCTGTAAAGTTTAAGGTTTTATATTACGTTTCAAACATTACCTAGTACACTAATGCATACAACATAGTTGCAATTTCACAAAAGGGAATGTTCACATACTTGACTTTTGAGCGATCTGGGAGGTTAAGATCTTGTGAGAATCCCTCCTCTGATAGGAGCTGTCTCATGGCGAGGTTGGCGAGCTGCTGCATGAGTTGGAACGTCTCCTCAGGATGGACGAACATGGAGAAGTAGTAACGCCCCTCCCTAGTAGTCACTCTGATGCTCTCTGGGAAGAGGACCGAGTTGCTCCTCTCTAGGTGCTGGGGGTGGGCCAAACAATTTTAACAACAAAAATGATGCTAAGGATTATGATAATAAAGATAATGGTCCGCATTCTCGAAAGCGGACTGGATTAACGCTTTCAAGATTAGGGGCCAGTGATATTAAATGATGATTAAACTGAATAATAACTGTTACAGTAAAAAAATTAATGAAAGTTAATAATTACAAGAATAGTAATTGATGGCGACTCATAGAGTCATATAAACACTCTGAGAGTACTCAGGGTGCTAGTCTCTCAGTCTTTATTTCTCTAGGGCCCTGTTTTATAAAACTTGTTATCAAAAACAAGTGCCCCATTTCTACGACAAATTTTCTCTCAGACAATCAGATTCAATGATTTAGGAAGCTTATAACAATTATTGTAACTTGTTATTGATAACAAGTTTTATGAATCGGGGCCCAGATATTGGTTTTAGATGCAATTCTCCACCTACAGTTCACACCGTAACTCAATGGAAAGCATTTTAACATTTTACCTCACAAATTTGTCTCTGTGTGCTGCATAAGCCAGTTCATAATTACAATTTGCGCATGTGCAGAGAAAGGTCATTTGTACGACCTTTATAAGCTTTCACAGTGTGCGGACCATGATGCGCATGCCAGTATGATTTTACATGTAGCACGTCCACCAAAACAGATGCACGTGTGCGTACAAATTGGGGTCATTTCAGGGTCATTTGTACCATGTACTAAATATGAACTGGCTTATTGATGTAAGAGGTAAATGTATTGAAATTTGTTATTTTTTTCAACCAAAACTGAAAAATGAATATTCATAAAGGCTAAATTATAGTCAAGTGCCAAAAACAAAATAACATTGCATACTAAACAGGTCTTGGTCTTGGTTACAGACTTACAGTGACTTCCGTCCATCGGATCTGGAGCCTGGACTCTGTCCCCATTAGGAAGGAATAAAAACAGAAATGGTCCACGCTGAGGTACAACCAGCCCTGACGAGGGACACGCCCCTTCCAGTAGCTGCAGGAATAATCTAGAGAGGTAGGAAGAAGAAGAAGCATTCTAATGTCTGACTCCTGTAATTAGTGCCATCATCGAATTCAATTTTCTTTGCTGACACGGCGGGGTCAAATTTATGACTGATGTCAACAGTTGTCGACAAGACATGACAGGTAAATTTCATGTGCAAGAACAAGTTACTGCCACTGCAGGAAGCCTACCGCAGCAACAATCCGCAATGAAATTGAGCAAAACAATAATCTAGAAAATTAAAACAGCTAAACGAAGTACTACAACACATAGCAAATAATTTTGAAGTGGAATTCAGACAAATGCTACTTTTCTTTCATTGGATATCTAATGTGGAATTCACACTTGAATATTATCATAATTATTTCGCCAACACCAGAATCTTTGTCGACATGTCGTCCTCCTGCTAAAACAGCGTTTTGTTGATGACATAATAGTGTTTGAGTTTTAAAACTTTTTGCTGCTGTAAGTGTTTAATGGGAATATAGAAATTGCATGATATTCTTTCCAATCCAAGCAGAGCCGACTGACTACAGTTTGGTGGCCAGTCATGCAACTATAAAGTAATATGACATGATTCGATGGAGATCAGGGCAGCATTTCATCAAGCGTTTTGTCAGTGATTTTTACCGACAACTGTTATAAGCTACTGAAATCCTTGCATCTGATTGGCTGAGAGCAAATTTGTCAGTAAAAATCACCGACAAAACGCTTCATGAAACGCTCCCCAGACATATTTTGAAGGCTCACAACACCCTGGAAAATTGCAATTTACTATACATATGACAATTCGAGACGTTGATCAGGAAGAAGATCAATTTTTGAAACTCGAGTCCCTCAAAATCCAGCCTTGATCACATTGTTGGATGTGGAGTGGCCTCTACAATCCTGTAGGTACATTAGGTCAATTGGCTAGAATGTTAGCATTAAATCTCATATTTATATTATATTGGATGGCTCTGAATGGGATACCAGAGAATATTCCACAAGTTAGGGCCAATATTGCACGAATCGAAGATGAGTGCAATATTGGCCCTAACGAGTGTAATTATTTTCTGGTATTCCATGAAATAAAGCCATCCAATATAATTATTATTATCTATACCCTACAGGAAAATGATTTTGAACTTAATAAAAAACCATTCCGTTAATAGAGCCCCTCATCATACATCATTGTGATCACACAAGTTTGACTTAACCTCTTTATGACGTCACGTGCGTATGTGTGTATGTGTTGCATTATTTGCGCGCACGCAAACAGACCAGACAAAATATGGCACAATATTGCACGGCAAGTTTAGTACTGTAGCCTATAGATGGGGACTTCATTGTTCCGTGCAATATGCTCTCATATTGCAGACTAAAATATGCGTTTTTAATGTGTGGCTAAAATGCCTTATATACATGTAGATAATAATTGCAAAATATAGCTTGCCTTTTCACTTGAAATTCAAATGGGTTCGTTATCTACATGTAATCAGGTTAATACCATGAAACACTGTCTGAATGAAGAAAAGGACAACGGAAACGGAACAATAATAAAAAATCCATCTCATGAAACCTGAAAAATTATGGGATGGTAAGGATCAATTAACCCCTTGCCTACTGGAACAGGATGATCCTGTATTAAGCCTATGGGAATGAGAGAATTCAGTTGTCAAAAGGTTAAAGATAAAGTTGAGTTCTGGTCATGAGATTGAATTGTGAAAGAACCTGTCTCAAAGCTATTGGGAAAGGTTGACTATAAGAATTGGTGTAGGCTGCAAGGTTTTGGAATCACCAAAATGAGAAGAAATTGACTCAATCCTGCTTAGAGTCACATGCACTGCACACAGAAATGTGTATATGGGACTACACACAAATGTTCGGCCCGAACATTAGCTGTTTCTTGTCATATTTTGAATGCGAGGGTATTTGAAAAGCAATCCTTTTCAGGGGACATATCTACTATGATAATCTTCCAAACTAACATAATAAGAATGAGAAAGCTCACAAATTATTTTTTACCTTTCCCAGAACTGAACCTTCCCTTTAAGTTCATTTGAACATTTTCTATCCGTAAGACACAAAGTAATTAGATAATATAATATTTTCTGCTTTTATATTATTTCAATTTGACTTACAGTTGACAAGCTTCTCATCTTCAGGTATAGTGAAGAGACGTCTCCATTTGTCAGAGGCAGCTTTGAAACGTTTACTCTCCTCATCTAAATGTCGAGAGTGAATGAAGATGAGAAAAAAGATCAACATCAAATTGGCCAAAGAAATTGAAAGATATAACATGAAAATATATGAGACCATACAGTTCCTATATACATGTAACAATATATCATTTTGTCTAACTGTAGACGGTAAAAATTGGGGTCCCGTAACACAAAGGTTTGCGATCAATTGAAAATTTGAAACAACGATTCTGATTGGTTAATGGTCAGCCTTTTGAACTATACATGTACGTGCATGCAACGATGATATTGACTGGCTATTGCCATTTTGCAATTGATTGCAAACCTTAAGGGCCTAGGAATCTCTTGTAGGAAAGATGTACAGTGGAACCTCGTTGTAAAGAACACTGTTATAACAAACTCTCATTACAATAAGGTAATTTTACTGGTCCTACTTCGTTGTATTCTATTGTTTTTTAGCCCTGATATAATAAGGAAATTTCATTGGTCCCAAGGAGTTTGTTATAACAAGGTTCCACTGAAGTGTGTTCTGTATGCTTTTACATCAACATATTTAGAAAATGAAAGAATCTTGGGTTCATGACACTAGTTCGAAGGCCCAAAATCATTATCATTCTTCTCAAAATTGGAATGGTTGGCAACTATGCAATATATGAGAAAAAAACACTGAGTGACAAGAACAAAAAGGAATTACCTGTACGTAATAATTGCAACTGCCTCTATTTGCATAAGAAGGAAAACTGGAATCATGGTAGTTTTCTGACATATCAAACTCAAGCCTGCTTCTTTGACCCATGCCACAAACTTGTATAGCCTCTGTAGCGGTGCCATGTACATGTTTAGTCAAATTGTTTGTTCGCGTTTAAGCACCCCAAAACTAAACCTGGCACGTGGGGGATTAGTGGTTGGCACAATAGGGATTAGCACTGTGGCACTGGGGTTGGTACATGGGGGCAGATTAAGGGTAATCTTCTTCTTTTTTTACAGGAATCTGGTGCTCCCCAAAATGCTGCAAATAATTATCATCATCACCATCATCATTAGCAAAGTAAGGAATAAGAATTCTTAAGTACCTTCTTTAGTCTCTGTTGGTGATGCTGTTTCAACATTGGCCACTAAACTCTCAATCTTACACTTCACAAACTCAGTCACATCTTCGTCAGCTTCAAAGTTATCTGTTGTGAGATATATACATGTAAAAAGTAAACATTAAACGTAAACATACACAAGAAACAAAGTAAAAAGCATAAAAACAATATAACAACTCTCCATTTTACACTTCAAAAACTCAGAATCCTAGTCTGCTTGAAAGTCATCTGTGTTGAAACATGAACTTGTATTTAGTAAGCATATAAATAGGCACAAACGTATACATGTATCATAGCTTACATGGTTCTGATTTACTGTTTCCTTCCTTATCATATTGTATAGTTCACTGTACATACATTGTATCAGCTACCCTCCAACTGGTGTTGTTTTCATTTTGTATTATTTTGTATTGTAATTTCAATGTACAAGTATGTGATTAACATTATAACCTTGCATTGAAACTTTATAAATCATGACATGGGCATCTTCCTTGTAACCTTCTATATTTCTCTCTTTGTTTACAATTATAATTATCAGTAACTCAAAAGAAACAACTTTAACGAAGAATATATACATGTATACATAAAAGATTTTCAAACTGTTTGGGGAGACAGCACTTAATCCATTTAATAAGGAGAGCAAGAATTCCCCCCTCCCCCCCCCCCCAAAAAAAAAAAAGAGGGGGAAGAAAGTACACAAGAAGAAAGAAAAACACAAAAGAAATACAGAACACCTTTCTTCTCAGTCTCATCCTTGTCTGCTTTAAAGTTATCTGTTTTGAAACATGAACATGTACTGCTTCTAAAATCAGGAAAAAAAAACTGTATTCAGCATAAAGTTGAGCTGATTCTCACATCCTGTACATGTCAACAAATACACATTAATTTCTGTATTAATTGGAAAATGGCGTTGAAGAGAGACATACTGAAGCTTTTCGTCTTGCACTCATCAGAATATACCACACGAATGAACAGAAAGCCTTTATTTTCCGGTTATACAGTCCGACCTCACTTATCCGAACTTCATTTATCCGGCCATCTCTATTAACCGGCCCTGTCTTCCGACCAGTTCGTCATGCAATTCACCCAAAAGCCTTGGAAACAGGAACACCATGGGCAATTTTCTGTTTAATTTTATTTCATTTCATCTCTTACAAATAAAAAGATCATTCGCAATCATCAACTACACCAAGAAAACATACATTTTACAGCCAATAGACTGCCCTACCCTATTCATTTGCATAGAAAATGTACATTTCTCTCATATCCGGCCATTTCACTTATCCGGATGGGTGCCGGTCCCAATGCGGCCGGATAAACGAGGTCGGACTGTATTGTTCAATTTCGGCTTTCTGTTCATTCTTGCGGTATACTCTGATGAGAGCGAGATGAAAAGCATCAGTATGTCTCTCTTCATTGCCATTTTCCGATTTTGTAGTACCAAAACATCTTTTCGGTATTAATATTCTAATGGATATTATCTTAATTTAGAATACATGTACATGTACCTCTATTGATGGTTCTAAAGTCAAATAATTACTCCCAAAATGATGTATAAAGAATTGCTGCACTCTGCATGCATTTACTGCCTCTAAAATCAGGAAACAAAAACTGTATTCAGTGTTCATGCATGAGCTAAAATGAAAGTCAACTCATGACCTACAACAGGGCCTTCCTGGGACATTTCCTCTTCAATGTACTGACCTGATTAGACCATTCACTTAAAAACACTTAAGTGAACAAATGCATATCATAAATGCATATCATAAATGCATATCATAAATGCACCTTGATACCCACTCTTGATACCAAGTTTCACCATTTTCTTTCTTTCTTTCGTTGTTGATGTTGTTGCATGTATTTATAAACATTTATATATGTACATGTACATGTATATATGGCATAGCCCTCGATTCCTTGAAATCAGGAAACCAAAACCTGATTCAGTGTGCTCATGCCTGATGAGCTGAAATGAAAGTCAATCTATGACCCATAATATGACCTTCCTGGGTCATTTCCTCTTTGTTCTACTAACAGTCTGTATTGACCTGATTAGACCGTTTACTTTAAAAAAAAACATTTAAACTGCATACAAATAACTATAAACCTAGATATCTACTCTAAATGTAAAGTTTTCCCATTTTTTGCTGTTATTTTTGGTGTTGCTGTTTACTGACCTGATCGAACTGTTTACTTAAAGACATTCAAAGTACATATCACAAATACACCTACATATACCCACCCTTGATATAAAGTTCCCTAATTTGTTGTTGTTGCTGCTGTTGATGTTGCCGGTTTGCATGTGGTACATGTACATGTACATGTACATGTATTTCATAGTCGTCAAATTTCACTTTTAAAGCAGGCCCCAACACTAACCATTACATCTAAATATACATGAGGTAATTTTTTAGGAAATGTTTTTTTCAAAAAGAGGGGGGGGGGGGGGTCATGAAACTAGGCTCTTTCATACTATTCCATATTTTAAAGAATATTTTGAGTATCTTTTGAACATAAAAATTGGAAATTCAACATACATGTACATGACATAACAAACCATGACCGACTTCACCAACTTGCCAATAGGATATTTCCCATATCGATAGCTACAAAAATGTATCTCAACTTTCCAAATTTCATTGTATGGTATCGCTTGTTTGATTTTTCTCAAACTTGAACTGATTTGATTTTCTCATTATTTATTTTATTCTATCTTTCTTTCTTTTTTTTCTTTTTCTTTTTTTTTTTCTTCTCATACCAACTTCAACTTCCTGTAAGCTTCCCTTCTAAAAGACTTTATGTCATTGTCAAAGATACATGAAGCTTCAGCGATGTGTATAACCTACTCTCATTAAATTCTTTTCACACCACTTCCTGATTAAGCAGATATTTTTAGCTTTATGTCGAGATGTCCTTGTACAATGTACATGTACATGCCTTATAGCATATAAATAGCAAAAAATAATATGAGGGTTGATTGTGTATTTAATATACGTGTAGACCACCTACAGCACTCAAATGGTTAAGCTTAATATTTCCTTACCGAGTGTAACCATGAGATTCTGTTCTATCCATTCCCAGTGCTTTATGATGTCTTTCTTGTGAAGAGCAGTTGCTATAGCTGTAGGAAAAAGAGAGTCAGGGCATAAATTTTAGATATGAATAAAAAAAAAAATCTTTGAGGAAATTTTTACAACTAATTAAAGGTTGATTTTAAAATCATTTCCTTTTCATGGCCAACACCATCATTGTCAACTTGACTTGTCATCACTATCTACATCCTCATCAAATTATCATTATCACCATTATCATCATCATAATCATTATCATCACCACCAAAATCATTATCACCATCATAATCATTATCACCATCATAATCATTATCATCACCACCACAATCATTATCACCATCATAATCATTATCATCACCACCACAATCATTATCATCATCATAATCATTATCATCACCACCACAATCATTATCATCATCATAATCATTATCATCACCACCACAATCATTATCATCATCATAATTATTATCATCACCACCACAATCATTATCACCATCATCATTATCATCACCACCACAATCATTATCACCATCATCATCACCACTACCACCATCATTATCATCATTATCATAACCTTAATCATCATAATCATCATCACCATCATCATCATTATCATCACCACAATCATTATCACCATCATCATCACCACTACCACCATCATTATCATCATTATCATAACCTTAATCATCATAATCATCATCACCATCATCATCATTATCATCACCACAATCATTATCACCATCATCATCACCACTACCACCATCATTATCATCATTATCATAACCTTAATCATCATAATCATCATCACCATCATCATCATTATCATCACCACCACAATCATTATCACCATCATCATCACCACTACCACCATCATTATCATCATTATCATAACCTTAATCATCATAATCATCATCACCATCATCATCATTATCATCACCACAATCATTATCACCATCATCATCACCACTACCACCATCATTATCATCATTATCATAACCTTAATCATCATAATCATCATCACCATCATCATCACCAGCACCATTACCATCATCACTACCACGGTCATCACCACTATGATCATCATAATCACCATCATCATAATCCTCATCACCAATATCAATATCATCATCATAATCATCATTATCATAATCATCATTACAATTATCACCACCATCATCATCACCATCACCATCATTATCACCATCGGTTCCATGACATTTGCTCCTGCAACAATTGCTCCGGTCTAACTTTGCCATGTCAATCCTAAACCTAAACGTAACCCTAACCCCAACCCTAATCTTAATCTTCACATTGTCCTGAACAAAAAACCAAATCATGACCTTGACCTGAACCTTTGACCTTGCGAGATATAGATGGCGGAGCAAATGTTGCAGGACCAAATGTCGTGTCACCTCACCACCATTATCATCACCGCCCTCATTACAATCATCAACATTATCCTCATCATCCAAATCCTCATCACCGCCATCATTATCACCACAATCATCACCGCCATCATTATCACCACAATCATCACCACCACCAATATCATCATCAACCTCATCTCATGATTCTCATCATCATCTTCTCATCATAATCATGATCATCATAATCATCATGACAATACTCACTATTAATGATAGAGCTCTGACAGTCTGACTGTGGTGTCTGGCGTAGGATGAGGTAAGGGGCAGACTTGTTAATTGTCTACGACCATCATCAACACCATCATCATCATCATCATCAATATACCAGTATATCACCATCATATCATATAATGATAATAATAATATTCCGCTTTTATATAGCGCCTAATACATCCGAGATGTCTCTAAGCGCTTTACAGATATATTATTACCCCGGTCATCGGATTCTGGCTTGCCCGCACACAATGTATGCACATTCTCCACTCCCTGGGGAGTATTCCAGCAATGGGCCGTGGCGCTCACATTGCTAAGCAAACGACATTAACTTTCGCATCCTACCGGGTACCCATTTAACACCTGGGTGGAGAGTGGCAAATGTAGATTAACGGGATGTGAACCCCGGACCTCGTGGTTTAAAGTCCGGGGACTTATCCACTGATCCACAACACCTCTACATATACATGTAACCATCACGATGAACATCTCCATTTCCATCACTCCCATTCACCACTATATCCTCCTCCTCCTCCTCCTCCTCCTCCTCCTCCTCCTCCTCCTCCTCCTCCTCCTCACCATCATCATCATGACAATACTCACTATGATAGAGCTCAGACTGGGGTGTCTGGTGGAGGATGCGGTAAGGAGCAGACTTGTTATCTAGGACAGAGTCCAAAGTTCCAATGACGAGAGAGGTCAATCCACCACCCCCATGACCCTTGCGTCTTTGAAGAGCAAAGTATGGATTCGCTCGCTCCGTGATCCTGTGGCATGATAAAAGTCATATAGAAACATAATATTTTATAATATAAAATGTTAAATAAAATGTTTGGAATTATAATTAGAATTAGAATTACATGTAGAATAAGAAGAATAAGAACAAGAACAAGAACAAGAACAAGAACAAGAACAAGAAAAACAACAACAAGAAGAGGAAGAGGAAGAAGAAAAAGAAAAAAGGGGAAATAGACGAAGAAGAAGAATCAAATTCAAGAAGAGGAAGAAGTAGTGGTAGTATTAGATACTAAATAGACTCATTTTGTCTTTTAAAAAAGTGTTCAAAATCAAATACTAATAGACTAGCTACCACTACCAGTATCACCTGAATTTTATTAATTTCCCTTCGATAAATTGTCCTTGTTTGATCATGTTGATGTAGACTGAATGTATCAACTATCATCAATCATGTCTACACAAGTAATTATTTATACGAGTTCACATGGTTAAGTTAAAATATAACAAACAAGAGTTAAATGTTACATTACATATGTCATTGACACTTCCAAGCATAATAACCTCGTACATTGGATGAGTGCATTTCGGCACAGACAATTCACAAACATGCCATATCGCTTAACATAATACAACATAAAAACTGGTGCACGGGACTACAGTTTACAACAAAACAATACACAGTGAGAGAGTTCCGGCCTATGCATGATGTTAAAAGTGGATTTTACTCACCAAAGGGCATTCGCAATGAGAACCTCTTCAGGACGAACCCACATCGTGACGTCTTAAGACTTTCTGGTGTAATTTAAACTTGTTAAAAGCTACTTTAAAACGTAAACATCCGTTCCACTGCCTCCTCCTCTTCCCAGAATGACGTCAGCAGTAGTAGACGATATAAACAAATATCGATACCAAAAGCTCTAGAAAAGCTCTAGCTATAGATGCTAGCTATACAAAACAAAACAAAAAGTGACTCCTTTTTACACCCCCTCCCCCCTTCCCCTCTCCCCCACCTCCTTTTTAAACCTTTCTTTTAATTTTCTATTGTATAGGCAAGTCTGTGATATTTTCTCCCGTATGTTACCGATCACATCTTAGACTATAAGATGTTTAGAGTCAGTTCTGATCATTCTATAATGATAGCCTATATAGCCCTGCTAGAGCTTTTTATCACGAATATCAGACCACGTAGTCTACATAAACATGAACTCTGACATAATTATTTGATGTCGATTTATGTTCAGAACTCCACAATAAAATGGTAACGTATGAGAAACAAAATGACCAAATACCTCGGATTTACCCTTGTTATATTAATAAAGCTGGTAAAAAAAACTTTTAAAAGCTTGGCCTATTCAGTGGCAATAGCCCCACCACCCCCCCCCCCCCACACACACACACACACACATCGTCTGAGATTTAGTCATGGGTCATGAAAACCGAGAGGGGTAAGTGACGGAGTTATAAAGTGTTGAAGTGGCCGCAATTTTTATTTTCGTACAAAGAGTTAGAATCAATAAAATCCTAACCATGCATAGACTCCTTCGTTCTAACAAGCCTATATATAGCTATACTGGGTACCCCTAGCCTGATTTTAATGCGGATGATGTCGGAATAAGCCTACCGACAGGACTAGCTGTAAATCTGAAAATCTGGCACCCCACCCCCCTCCCCCCCCCCTAACAAGAAAAGGCGATTATTCCTGGGATTTTTTTCTGAATATTTTGAAATTTGCCAACAGGAATCGAGTGGTTTATATGGGGCTGTGGGTAAGGTGTCACCCATCTGGCGATTAAGTGATTTTTAGGTGATTCATAGGCCTAAACATTAAAAATAATAATAATAATAATAAAGATAATATTGATAGTTATAATAGCACGAGCTAATACTGATCCCCTAATATGCACTATACACTGCAATTAAGAAACTAGGTAAAATGTATTAGCCCAATATTTTTTTATTTGGGGAGTATGCCGCCCCGAAATGAACGTCAGCAGGCCTACTTTTCTCCATCTAAGGAATTTCTCGCCCCGCCCCCTCTTTCTCTCACAGTATCCCTTGTTTTCTTTTTCTCTCTCCCTCCCATTCTCTATCTCAGCTTCTCCTCGACATCTTTCCTGTATATAGGCTATTCTACTCTAAGAATATATAGGTATGGATATTCTTTACATTCTTTACATTCCCTCGTTCAATATTTCACAAGTAGCTTTCAAAGTTAGTAGGCCTTTTATGCCTATTCCCCCTCTCTGTCACTCTCCCTCTCTCTTCCCATAGTCCGTACCTGCCCCCCCCCCCTCTCTCTCTCTCTCTCTCTTCTGTTTTTGTGCACATTCCCCCCCCCCCCTTTACTTTTTAGTTTTCTCCTACCTTCTCTATCATGTCCACACTGCAAACATTAATTTACAAGTAGTACACAAAATTATATAGGTTTCAGTCCCATCAGCACTATTCCATTTCACACGTTGTTTTGCAAATTAAAGACTCTTTATTTTTTTGTCTGTCAATTAGACGTGTTGCATAATGCATGTATATGATTTTCTTTTTACAATACTTTAGACACGTACCGTTAAACATCAGTAGAAACAACACAATATCATAAATATATCACTATTTTGCATATATAAACTTGCACTCGATCTCTTTGGTACATCATGTATACTGTATTTGGTCCTGAGAATACTGTAACTATATTTTCAAGAAAAGAAGGCGTAAAAATTACTGTCATAATGAAAATGACTTTTTGTAACTTATATAATTACTGGGGAATAAAAACTTCTAGGCATTAAACGGATCGTGTAAAAGGCAAATAAAAACGGGGGAAAATTAAGAATCAGAAGCATAACGACGGAAAACAGAAAGAGAGAGAAGTATAGATAGAGAGAGAAGTATATGGGAGAGACTGAGAGAGAGAGAGAGAGAGAGAGAGAGAGAGAAGTAGATATCGGAGAGAGAGAGAAGTAGATATCGGAGAGAGAGAAAGAGAGAGAGAGAGAGAGAGTGAAGGATGGGGGGGGGGGCAGGGGGCTGAGGATCTGATATGGAGTTATTCAGATCAGTTGGCGGGGGCTGAGAATTATAGAAACGTTTACATGACTTGTACAAAATACAGAAAGCATTGAAATGTCTCAGCAGTTATAATTATTCTGAATCTAACCGGTTTGCCGAAATAATCATTTCTCTGTCAATCCTTTTGATAGGGAATAGACCTTAAAAAAAAAAATAAATAAATAAATTTAAAAAAAAAAACGTTTTATCATGAAAGATCATCTGTATTGGTGTTTAGATGTTTGATAATTAAACTTTTGATCTCAATTTTTAAAAAAAATTGTTTATTTTTGTATCGAGATCAAAAGTGTGGTTCTCAAACAAAAAAGTTTCTTATTTATATTTCACAGGCGTGAGGGTTGGAAGCTAGGTTGTGTTTTTGTAATTGAAAGAACAAATCTGCCACCCCCCCCCCCCCTCCCCCGCCCCCTTCCTATAAGCGGCGGTGGGAGCGGAAGTGGGCGTATTTACTGCATGGCACTACCATGCACGGTAAAGCCATTGAAAATTGTATCTAATGACCATGAAACACTGTGTATTTCTTTTAATGCCACTCAACTCAACCCCCCCCCCCCCCGCCCCCATTCAAAATGGTTTGGCGATGGCCCTGGCCCCTATTATAGAAGTAGCTACTATATGACAGGCTTGTCAGTACTTGAAATAGTCAAGAAATCGCATTTCATGTCGCAAGAGGGTTCATATCACTTCTTGTTCCATTCTAGGAGCCATTTGCCCATGAAATCCTTCGTCTTCTCCTCGGGTTCTGAGGCAAACATGTCAAGGGTATACAGCCCAGGACTTGGTAGCTTCACGCCACATGTAAAAGAAGGTTTCCCGGTTTCCGACTTCGTTACAGAAACTTGACACTTCTTATCCGATTCTTTGAAGATCACTCCGAAAGGTTTGTTCCTAAACACTTGGAGCGTGCACGATCCCTTGGCGTCGGCAAGGAGAGTCGAGGAGAGTGACGCTTTTGTTGAGAGGCCCATCTGGAAGAACTTGGGACCTGGCCCCATTGTACCTCTGACGTCTGGAAACATCCCTTTGATGGTTGCCTTGGCGCAGTCAACAAGCCATACACCTGCGTAGGTGAAGGAGTTGCCTTTTTCGTTTTCGGCAAAGACAACGAGGTCGTAGACACCTGATTTCTTTACTCTAAGCCGCAATCTTGTGGAAGCGATGTCTCCTTTGTTCGACCAAGTACCTTCGATCAAGCTGGAAACTGAACTCTGGTCAAGGCGCCCGCCGCCTGCAGTTTCTAGGTGTGCAGTGATTCTTCTATTTGTGCCCGATTTGTGAGTAAAGCACAACTCACCTTCTCCACCGGACAGTTCAAGCCTCTTTGAGATACCATCGTCTATGTCTAATCCCGACTCCCAGAACATGGCATTTGGTCCGTAAGTAGTTTTCCTTCCAGGATATCCCGGTTTCTTGCAAACACTGTCGTTCACTACCAACCATATCCCAACGTACGCATGCTTTCCACTGCCTTTAGACTTGGCAAACAGTCGGAATGCAAAAGTGCCGGTTTTGTCCATACGGAAATGAAAACGCGTCAATCGCTTTCCTTGAGTGACATAGGTATCGGCAAATACTTGACGCTCGATTTCATCTTCTTTGGCTCTTGTTAGGCTAAAGATAAATTCGGTATACGATTCAGGCTTACTGAAGACCTCAAGGGTACCTTCTCCGTTACTGCACACTACTCTACTTTGTGTTGTTGTTTGGAAACCTAGAGAATGGAACTCAGCTGCGGGGCCAACGTCAGTAGCCCCAGTAGGATAGGGACCCTTCTTGCTAGGTTTACGACAAACCACAAGCCAATATCCGATGAACTCGTGCTTCAACATGGAGCCGGCCTTGGCAAAAAGGGTCAGCTTGAGGAATCCCTTTTGTTTGAGTCTAAGGCTTACTGTTGTAATCTGTTCTGTTTCTCTTTTGTTCGTCTCTACCACGTAGCTTCCGTCGTTCTTTTGTGAATCAGAAACATCCTTCAGATCAGCAATTATCTTAGTGTCTTTGGCGGAATCACTGGATATAACGAATTGTCCTTCTCCCTCTGATGTAACCAGTGTTGTTGTGAGTGCATCCCTGAGGCGCAGACCAAGCTCTGCAAATCTAGCGTTTGGGCCTGAAACTCCTTTCATATCTGGGAGACTTACCGGTTCAAATGTTCCTTCGCAAACAACAGCATACGTCAACCGACATGAGTGACGTTCACTGACGGACTTTACATACATAATAAGAATGTATCTTCCAGAAGATGGGCATCGCACGTGGCAAACTACCCATTCATCAAACTGTTCACAGTAAACAGACGATGTGAGTTTTTTGTTCTGATCTCCGAATTTGTACAGCTCCACATGGATTGAGGAAGGACCTTGGTGAAGCTTCTTGAAGGCCACATGAGCACTTCCCGCAACAGCCTGAATGGTTGCTTGGTTTTCAGAAGCTGGAGTCAGCCCATAGTCTGGCAGATTCAAGGCTGCACCAAACAGGTTCGTGTTCTCTTCGGTGGACATAGCCTTGAGTTTATCACTACCAGTTGCTTTGATGACGTAGGTTACCAGGGAGTTACCGATGGCATCAGAGGGTTGTTCGGGATATAGGACTTCAGTATTTCCATCGTCGTTGCGCCGCGGTAAAATGCTCCCGATGATGACAAAAGTATACCTACCAGCTTTCGGAAGACGAATGCTACAGGACAGCTCATTCCCTTTCCACCAGTGTTGCACCACTCTTTTCATTTTCTTGCCGTCCTCATTCTCTGCAAAGCAGAATGTGTTGTAGAGCACCCTCTCAAGTTTGAACTTGATTAAGCAGGTGTTACTTGGTGCCTTGATGATGCCGTCTTTGTGGGACAGACATTCGAGACCCGTGAACTGAGCTAGGTGCCCAAATTGAGGAGTGTTGTTCCACTCGTCAAGTGAGTTGTATGGAGAGGAACTATCCTGGTTGTTCAAGTCCCTCGGTAGATGGGAATTCGCAAAGCTCTTTGGTTCGGCCAAGAACTCTTCTTCTTTCCAATGCCTGGTATAAACAGAATCTGCAAGGAACACAGGACAATATAAAGCAAATCAAGCCTAGAGACACAAATAAAAGCATAAACTATTTTACAGGTAGGGCTACCGATGTAATCTCATCATATTACTTTTTAATTACCTTTTTTAAACATTGTTAAAGAAATGTATTTATTCATTGATTTACCTATCTATTTATTCATTAAACTAATGAATATCATTAATGATAATTACATGGTCAATTAAGTTTTCGATCGCCTACATACGTTATTTTCTGAGAATAAAAGATGTAGGTTATATGCAATGATTATAGCTAAGAAAGAGTAGAAAGATAATTGTTTACTATTTTGATAGTCAATATTTCTGGACTAAAATGGTATATACCTAAATTTCTTCTTCTTTTTTTTAACTGTCTTATTTTTGTTCCCCTGAATGCTTCCTAGAGATTTTTTTTTTTTTTTTTTTTGTTGACTTGAGAACCCCTTCCCCCGCCCTGCAATAAAATCATTTGTGACTCAAAGAATGATATATTCAAAGACTTTCGGAAGAACCTGACAGGAAAAGAGTATCACAAACCATCGATACTCACCTACATTGCCAGCAGCCCAGGTACAATCGCAGAGAAAGGTTTGGCCATTCAGTATAACTTTGTTCCAAGAATGTGACTGCTTCGAGAGGTTCTCCTTACCTGGCTGATATCCACTTCCTTTGGCATGTCCATTTACCTTCTCGCACTCTACTCCAGCTTTCCTGAAAGAAAAAAAGTTTTAAAAAGTGTTTGTTTTTGTTTTTTATGTCAATTCATTATCGTATAGCCTTTAGTCATGTTTGTTGAATGTCGAGCTATTAATGAAATAAGGTTATCTTTCCAACGATGTAGGCCCACAATAATACATCCAAAGGTGCAAATTTCATTCATTCATTCGTAATCTATTTCATATCAACACGTAAACGCTTGCTTTAAATGGGAGTTCTTCTTCAAGTCCATACAAATGGCTTCCGGTGCATGGGCGATATTTCAGTCAGTCAGTCACAGTCATGCAGTGCCACACGTCTCTGTCGTTATTACTCAATAAGAATTACCACATTTTTATGGTATTATCAGGGGAGCGTTTCATCAAGTGTCTTGTCAGTGATTTTTAATGACAAATTTGCTCTCAGCCAAACAGATGCAAGGATTTCAGTAGCTCATAACAGTTGTCGGTAAAAATCACTGACAAAACGCTTGATGAAATGCTCCCCTGGAGCATGAATTTTTACAGCTCAGTCCTCTGGCATAATTTTACTATCCATAAATTCGTTTTTGAAAATAATTATACAAACTAACTAAGGCGTTTCGAAAATTGTGCGTGGGGTTTTACCTTAATATTCTTACCCACATTTAAGATAATTAGATTGGTGCTGAAAGATAGAAGGCCGTTAACTCTATGTAAAATGGTAAATCATTTAACGGTCTTCTGGTTCTTAATCAGCAGACGGTTTCATCATCATGATATCCGCATCCGTTCAGAACTACTTACGCGCACATGGCCTCCACAAGTCTGCTGTAACCGTCACAAACTGCAAGTCCGGTCCTGAGGACAGCCTCAGCAGAGTTGTCGCCCAGGTTGCCCGTCCTGAAACCTTGGACATTATATTCGATGTTGTGTGCCACCCAGCGGAATATGACCCGAAGTTTCTCAAGCTCTGAGTTGGCGACCTTAGTCAGATGGGAAACAAGCTTATCCATGTCTTTACGAAATCGCTGCGGAGTCTGATGATTCAGGAAAGGAAAATACAACAAGAAAAACAAATATTAGCAGATAATAATTGCTCTGTTTACAGTGCCTTTTGCATACGATGTCTCTTTAAGCTTTACAGATAGGTAGGACAACTGCCCCAGAGTTAGGGCATTAATTGCTTCATCCCAGGACTGTACAGGCCGAACGATCGATTATCACCCGCACAACATTAATAGGCCGGTTTACTAACATATTCACATTTTATGCATGCTTTTTAAACAAAGGTTGTTCTTGACAACCTGAAAGCTTGCCCGATGCTTGCCCGACATAGCAACAAGTAATGTATGCAAACTGGATTCCTAGTATTGTAGTCCATTTATTAATAACAGGTTGGTGGAATACCTGGTCACTAGGTCCTCCAGAAAGAAACATCCATAAATTTGAATAACTTAGTAAACCGGTCTATTTTACCCTTACCCGAGGTAAGAACCTCCGGGTGAATAGCCATTTTGGACTGTGATAGTTGTCCTTTGAAGTGGAGTATTCGAAGCATAATCATTAAGAGTACATAAGATATATTGCCCTGTGATCGTTCCAAAATGATTTACTTGTACGGATGTACCAATATTTAATGCGATATATATATATTATATATAAATATATATATATATAATATATATATATATATATATATATATATATATATATTCATCCCACTATGTTCTATATCACCCAAACCAAAGCGAATGGTAAAAGTATACTCAACATCATCACATTATACATATATATATATTATATATAATAGATGAAAAACATGCAAATGTGTTGTCTTTCACTTGCCTTGCATTTATATCCTTGTTATGACTTTTTTTTTTCTTCAAAAATTTTTAGTTATAAAAATAAATATCATCAAGAGGAATTGTTCTTTTTTCATTTGACCAATACTTTTTAAAAATGTTTTACGTTAGTTAACCAAAACGGTGTATCATTAACCTAGATCTTTCACAAGATAAAATTGATGAAAACAGGAAAGAGTCTCCTCACATGTTTCTCCATTTTAACAGGGTATTAGAAGAGGCCTACCGCCTGTATGTTAAGAGTTGGGTTGCAGCGGATAAAACCAGAAGCATAATCCATGATTGCCAGGGTATTGACGGATGGAAGAGGCAGGGGAGTGGTTCGAAAGCATATACATGTATATTATCTATACACTATCTATATACTGCTAGAAGAAAGAATGAAGTGAAGTAGTCGATTCTTCACTTTGTGTGACTGAATTTTGGACCCCGTACATTTTTTGACTGGATTGTGGATTTCCCCTCAATCAGAGGAACTTCATTCTAACCCCCCCCCCCTCCTCCTACCCATGACGCCACTGAGTGTGCGATAACACAAGCAAACAAAAGGGGCTCATTAGCAAGACATAGTTAGACATTAACAATCTTGAGAGGGCCATTTGATATTGTGTCACCCATGTAGAGATGAACTTTGTCCCCTTTGCCCCCCCCCCCAAACAAGAGAAAAAATCAACCAATTTTTTTTTTTTTTTTTTTTCGCACATGATTTGGGCTTATCATAGGCCGACATACATAATACATACCTCTATAGCATGTTTGTCAAGTTTCTTCATTCGGTTGTAGTCGGGTATCAGGGCTCGTTTCCCTGGCCAGAAGGTGTCCTCAAGCGTCAAATCGGGCTGGTCTTTGCTTAGTGGAAACGCTCCTCGACCGAACACCGGTATCGGATCTTTTCGGTACTTTTCGACATTCACCGAAGGGTCGAAAGGCGATTCGGTTTTCAAGTGTCGACTCTCATCCTTAGACGGTTTTTGAGGAACGCTCTTAGTAATAACACTTTGGTTACTCTTGCTCACTATGGCCCCGGGTTTGAGCGTCTTATCATCTTCTTGTAGAAGGTTATTTTGTCCTTTCGGGGAGGAAGTTTGAATTCTTTGTTATTTGCATTACTGTCGTGTGCATGAGCATCTCTTGGAGACGAAGGTCGCTTATGTTTGGTGGATACGACCTTCTTCTCCTTCCCCACCTCCTCTTTTGTGGATACGACCTTCTTCTTCTTTCCCACTTCCTCCTGTGGCTGACTGACTTTCTTGCCACTCTCTTTCACGGATTTGTCTTGCGAAACATCCTCGTGCCTTTGAAGATGCACTTCTTGCTTCGGACCTTTTCCCGTTTTAGAAGGAAGTCTTTTATGCCCATCTGTTTCGTCCTTTTGATGGTCGGTAACAATGCCATTATCGGTACCGTCCGTAGGTTCATTAATTATTGCACTTTGACCCTTTACAAGAGGAGCTATCCCTTCATTTCCGTTTACTGACTGTCTCCCTATGACATTCCCGCCATTTTGTCCAGTGTCGCCTACTCTTTCGTCTTTTAATGTTCTCTCACCGATGACGTCATTGCGTCGTTTGATGCTATCGTGACGTTGGACGTCGACGTTGCTTTCAACAACGGCGGTACTCTTTGATCCTCCACAGCCCATGGTGATTCTGGTTATCCGATTTTTCACCCGTCCAAACATCTTCAAGTTCGGCATGTTCTTCAGATCCAGTGGAGATTTATCATTTGTGAAGCGATACAAAATCTTTCTGTTGAATAAAACAAACAATAAAAAAACGGATATCATCTAAATGCCTAATATCATGAGTATCGTAGAGCACATTAAGCTGTTTAATAGGCCTATTTATCCTACAGCGTGACGATGTTTAATAACTTATGTACTGATTGAAGCATCCCTGATATCATTTTATAATCACGCGTGTGTGTTGGACATCATCATACAGGTATACAATTTTTTAAATGAAATTTTTATAAAATCATACTATGCTAATTATATTACATAGAATGATAATGAGAGAGATTTTCTGAATCAATGTCACCTATATGACAGTGCAAAAATGTGTTGTGTATCGCCCTCACGTCACGTCACAAAGCGTTGCTGTTGCGTGGCAAAATTATATCATCCGTTATTACGTCATAGCTGCGTCATAATCATTATCTTACCAAATCTTTGACTATATTATAGATTTATTTGACTGTTAAACCTGTGGTTAGAGATTAGAGATTGACTTCGTAAGGAGGCACGATGGCTCAGCTGGTGGTAGAGCAGTGGTCTCGTAACTGGGTGACCCGGGTTCGAAACCAAATGGATGCGCTATAGTGCCGTTTGGTAAGGCCTTAATCCTTATTACCAAGTCCCTCGGACAGGACTTAAAGCCGTCGGTCCCCTGGTTGCTTACTTACAAGCATATCATGCTTTCTTAGCAGGCAGGTAAAATAAACCATCAAACCTTTAAAACCTTTCAACTATCATAACTGTGCAATTGTCTGGTTTCATTTTACCTTTTTTTTTTCTTCATTTTTTCCATGTTAACCAGTATACGTTTTTGAACAACGATACCTTGTCGTGAACAAGAAAAAAATATATATATATAGTCAAGGATTGTATTTCCGAACAGATTATATAACAAAGGTTGTGTCTTTTTCCCATAGGTTTCATACGTTCGGAAATACAGTACCTTTTTCAAGGGACCAAAACGCCGCGTCGTTGGGAAGGGGTTCACTCGGAAGGGAATATCGTATTAAATCTACGTTGTCTTTTTAAAATTCCATCAAGTTCTTTTTCTGTAGGACTTTGAACATTCATTATGTAAGTTTGACAGCTATTCGTTTGATATTTTATTTGCTATCGTTGATTTTCTGAAAAGTGTTCGGACACTGGATCCACCACCATATATTGTTATTTGTTATTGTTATTGTTATTGGTAAATATATACAATCAAATAATATAATAATATCACGTCAAAGTTTCAATACATACCCTTTAGCGTGCGTTTCGATTTCATTTCTACTTGTCATCTCCTGCCCTGTACTATAACTGTGATCTTTCTATCTGTTTCCATACTGAGAGCATACTGACTATATAGAGGCAGTGTCATAAAAATGAAACATTCTAAAATATTATCAATCAATAAAGACATTTAGAACGCTTGTAGCACGCATTGCAGTTAAACCATTATCTAGATTACACGTTGATAGTTTCCCCACCAACAATGACTGTGGGACTTTGAGCACAATAATTTAGTCTTTGTTCATGCTTTTCAAGGTAATTTTTGTCCTTTCACTTGTAGTTCTCGACTAATTATAAATTTGTGATTAATTCCGTTTCTACATAAGCCCCTCATGGGTATTTTAGTAAAAGGCTCGTTCATGATTTGATATTGATCTGTTGATGAGAAAAAGCTTTGAAAATGATCAACAAATTGAAAGGTCTGAGAATTAGAATAAATTTCTTAATGAAAAGGGCCTTCTCTTCACGCCTGCCCACACATAGTCAATGGGACCGTACGAGAGATAATCCGCAATGGCAAATAGAGCGTTTGGTCGCCTAGTAACAATAGAAAGAGAGAGAGAGAGAGAGAGAGAGAGAGAGAGAGAGGGAGATACTGGGGAGAGAGGGAGAGAGAGAGAAGGGGAGATAGAGAGAAAAAAAAGTAAGATGGGGGTATGAAATTGAAGTAGGGAGGGAGGGGGGGGGGGGTAAAAGAGAGGGTTTGGACAGTGGCGGATTTAGGGGGACACTTCCGGCCAGACTAGTGCACCCCTCCCCTTTCAAATCAAAGTGACATACCTGAAGCTTTAATACACAAGCTTTTTGTACGGGGGGGGGGGGGGGGAGTTGTCAGAGATTTTTGTAGGGAAAAGGGACCCAAAAATGATTATAATGACTTACTTTTTCATATTTTGGGGCTTGTCAGAACAGTTTCGAATTATATCTTAATTCGTACAAACCCTGTCGTTTTTCTTTAGGATTACATCGATATCAACATATTTTATGAGATCTTCTTGATTTCATTATATACTATAAGAGCTAGCGAACGTAGCGAGCGAATTTGGGGGAGATTTTCAGAAAATATTGCTCTTATTTGGTGTAAATTATGGGCACATTCGAGCGAGCGGAATGACAAATCCTTTGCTGGGGGGGGGGGGGGATAGGCATTATCATTAGCGTACCCAGGATTTTTTTAAAGTTGGGTGTTTAAGTTTTTACTCCAAAATTCTCTGACAAGCAGGGGGAAAAAAAGGTATTCACCATTCTTGGCGTCTCTTCTTATTCCGAAATTCTCTGACAAGCAAAAAAAAAAAAAAAAAAAAAAAAAGGGGGGGGGGGTTAATATCAGCCAAATCACGCTTCTGTTTCATTTCCAAACACCTAAAACACTGCTAAATGGGGGCGTTTGAACACCTAAAACACCCCTCCTTTTGCCAAAGGGGGTGTTTACACTCTAAACACCCCTCGATACTCCTAAGTATGCCCCTCTTGCCTCCAGCTCCACTGCCTTACATTGTAATAATAATTATGTGTACCTGTTACTACATAAAGCCGCATCGATTCTTTGAAGTTAGAAATGGCTCTTTTTGTAAGAAACAGTGGAAAAACTTGTGAAAGGGAGCATTTATCAGAAGAGGAAAGTTCGCTTATAAGAGATGGAATAGGGCACTTATAAGAAGTGAAAAGGGACACTCATGAGAAGAGGAAAAGGGGGCACTTATCAGATTTGAAAAGGGGCACTTATCAGAAGGGGAGATTTGGCACTAATTAGAAGGGAAAATGGGCACCTATCAGAAGTAAAAATTTACTTATCAAAGGGAAAAAGGACACAAATTAGAGAGAAATTAGGGGTACTTATCTGAAGATGGAAGGAAACTTATTAGAAAGAAAAAGGGGCACCTATATCAGAAGTAAAATTGCACTTATCAGAAGGAGAAGAGGGCACTTATTAGAAAGTAAAAAGGGGCACTTTTAGTAGTAAAAAGGGGTTATTTTGGGATACTTTAAAAAGTGGGGGCACTGTGCTCCCTGCCCCCCCCCCGGAGCGCAGCCTCTGTGTTTGTGTGTATGTGTGTGGAGGGGGGGGGGGCTATACCCAACCCAACTTAATATTAGCATTCTAAAAATCGGCCTCAAACTTGTATAGAACTTATAGACCTGTTCAAAAATAGATTCAAATTTTATGCATACTTTTAAAAGAAATCAAGGTTGTTTTTGAATCTTGACCACATGAAAGCTTATCAGAGTCTTGTCAGACATAGCAACAAGTAATGTATGCAAACTGGATTCCAAGTATTGTAGTTCATTCATTAATAACAGGTTAATGGAATACCTCCTTACCGTACTAGGTCCCCAGGAAAGAAACATCCATAAATTTGAATAACTTTTGGTCTATTTACCAAATCGATGCATCTAACAAAGATGTAGACTAATGTTTTGCTTATAATCGTAGATGGCGTTTTATTTAATTGTCGATCGAAAAATTGCGAACTATACTACGGTACGCATATGCATATTATACGGTATACATGAATATCTAAACCATACTCCATAGATTTATTTGGGCTAGGGAAGACGTCAAGCCAAGTTTCGAGATCGCGATCGGTGGTTATTTTTAGGATTTTGAGGAGCCATATGTGCTAAGGTACAGTCTTAGTGTTTTAGGAGTGTGAGATTTGTAAAGTATATGCGCGTATTACGGTATTTATCAAAAAGAGATGTATAATTTCTTAAGTCACAGACGTCGAATGTCGAGTTCGTATACGGTACCCGGCCGTAACAGTTTGATCCCCTGAAGTACCGGGCATGCATGCTCGGCCGGCTAGCTCATCGCCAGTCCGGCCCGGCCAAGTATTGAATGGGCTAAACTGCAGCTGGTTCGATGATGTGATGGATGGATGTACTATGAATCTGTGTATCTAAAAAGTTACATGTACGTCTGTGACTCTGTTGAACTGACTCAAAATTTAACAAGAAATAATTTTGTAGTTGTACGGTAATCCATTTTTCTGATTTTGTGTTGTTTTATTTTGTTTTGTTTTGCTTTGATTATTTTAAATTGATGTGTGTTGTCTGAGCTCTGCCTGTGTGAGTGGTGCAGCATGATTTTGTGTGTGGCCAAACTTTGCAGATAGTCAAAATCTCAAAAAATCATCTGCTAGCTAGCTAGGATTAAATTTCAGGGGTGGGGGGGCAGGGGGGGGGGGGGGGGTGGGGGGGGGGGAGCGGTTGTGAGCATGCGAAGCGTGCTTTGGCCGAGGTGGGCGAAGGGGGGGGGGGGGAGGAGGTGGGTTTCCACCTCATGCGCGAAGGCGAAGCACAAAAGTCAAAAGCTTTGACCTTTTTGCAATTTTGAGAGAAAGCTAACGGTTGGTATCACCTTTTTAGGGTTTTTTTCTCTCACTTCCCCCGCTTTTTCTCTCTCGCTTTTTTTTTTTTGGCAGACCCCCCTCCCCCACCCCCCTGGCTGGCTACGTGCTTGTCAAAAAAGATTATATGAAAAATATGGCACCACTAATACAGTGAGTGGAAAGAAAAATAAGAATTGCCTTGCACCCAAATTCTTTAACATTTGGAACTTAGAATAAATGATATCACAGAAATATATGAAAATTACTCTTCATTCGGGAAAACCTCAATGAAATTCTCGTTGCTCAGTTACAGCAGAAATTTGGCGAATTGAACGTGTCACATTTCGCGTATTTACGGGAAGTGCACATGTACATTTTGCTTTAGGACTCCTGGTCGTAGGACACTTTTTTTTTTCACTGCAAATACATGTACATTCATTCAGTAAACATCTAATCATTTTTCAGTGAGTTTGTTGGATCCTTTTTTTTTCTTTCTTTTTTGTTGTTGATAAATCACATTACATGTATTTCAACTTTGGACCTGTGGCATGACCTACATGTACATTATTTGCAAATGTTGTGCTATTACAGTACATGTACAACATGTACATGTACATCAAATTTTGAGATGGCAGTAGCTTGTTGTACATGTACGTACACATGTCATGTACATGTACATGTACATTTCAGGTGTAGATTTCATTTAGATCTTATTCTGTGTCACTTAAACTTGGAGTTGCATCTAGATATTTACATATCTTCTGGTAGTCTACAATTTTGTTTTCCTTTTGTCTTGGTAGATCTACAGTATACATGTACAAATATGTAAAAAAAATGTGAATAAATCTTAAATACTTAAACAATTGTAGAATATGAGAAGGTCAGATGATACAAATGTACACTGTATCTCATTCTTAAAACAATAAAATTGCCCAAAGTTTGAACGCCCCATTTATTTCGTATTGTACATACATGTACATGTACATGTACATGTACATGTATACTGTACAAAAAAAGGGTCCAAGTTTGGACAAAGAAAGAACAGGTAAATTGTGATATATGATTAAAAAAATACCAAAGTTTTCACACATTTGACAGTGTTCGGGTTTTGATCCACAGACATGTATACATGTACATGTACATGTACATGTAAATGGGTGAATTTCAAAACTTCTTTTTATTTGTACATGTACATGTGTGTGTACATACATGTACAGATAAACTTTTAATGTACAGTGTAAGGAAGCAATGTAGTTACAGATTGATTGCGGGGGGGGGGGGGGGGGGGGGAAGAGAGAACAGATTTCGACAATTTACCCATATCTTGGCTTAACTTTACATGTTAAGTATTGCCTCTTGCCCTTCATTTGCAATGGATATTTTTGTTATAAAAGCTTTTAAAAATGATCAATCAAGCCCAGTAATTTTCCCTTTTTTACATGAGAAGTTTTAAAGCAATTTTTCGATAAACAAAATATGGGGGGAGGGGGCAGGGAGGTGAATATACACATTAAACAAATTTGTAGCTTTATACATGTGTCCATGTTAAACCTTTCATAACAGGAATTATTTACATGTATGTAACAGCTAAATTGATCACTCTTTGTCTCTGAATTGGCAACAGTAACATTTTACTTTTAGTGCTACATGTACATGTACATGGTTTTGATAAAATGTAATGTCTTTGAAAAGAGTAAAAATGGTTAGGAACTTTGCCTAGAAGTTGACAAAATTGCCAATTTTGATAATAAACAATGATTTTGAACCTCTCAATGTGTTGCCAATATAAGGATTTTAAAGCTTATTCTCCTTTTTAAAATTCCTGGCATCAAACGCAATATGGTCATAATGCAACAAAAAATGGATACAGTGTGTGCAGAAATAATTTACTCTTTCTACTCATGCATCTGGTATATTTTTTAGAGCTGAATCAGAAACTTGAGCCAAAACCACAAATGTGGTCAATTGTCTCGAAAGGGTTAAGCACAATTCAGGTACATACACATGTACATGTGTAGTTTGTCTTTCAGTCAAGTGAAATTGACTGCTCATTTGTCTATTCTTTTTCTTTTTTAATGCAGGTATTGTACTTTTAGGGACTGCATACATGTAGGTACAGTGATACTTGGATTTTATGGTCTGCACAACATACACTGTACAAACTTTGATGTGTACATTCATGATGTAAACCTCCCATCTTCCTGACACATTGGAATCAACTTGCCTCAACAGAATAGATTCGCCGATTGAAAAGTTACTTTGAACATTATTCCAAGAGGAGAAGTTCAGTTGCTGCAGTTATCATGGCCTATCGCCAACCCCCTCCCCCTCTCATGAGGAACAGATCCAGGCTGCAATGAGCATGGCAGCTACGGTGAAGGGACGTCTCCCGCCCCACGGTGTCTCCCCAGGGGTGGGGAAGGTGGTGGTCACATGACAGATCAGAGGGCCAAGGCAGTGCTCAAGGAAGCCGTGGATGCGGTAGTGAACAGCTTCGCCAAGCACACACAGGGTTATGGAAGGGGTAAGTTTCTTTTTGGTTTGGTTTTTTTTTCACCATCATGTTTTACGTACCTGTACATGTATGTAAATGCTGGGGAGCATTTCATCAAGTGTCTTGTCAGTGATTTTTACTGACTTATTTGCTCTCAGCCAATCAGATGCAAGGATTTCAGTAGCTTATAACAGTTGTTGGTAAAAATCACTGACAAAACGCTTGAAGAAATGCTCCCCAGATGTACATTGTACTTGTCTGGGTCTCTGTCTTTCTCCCATCCCCTCCCTCCTCCTATCCCACTCCTAATATCTTTCTCTCTCTCTCCCTCTCTCTTTCTCTCTTTCTATCTCTTCCTCTTCCTCTCTCTGTCTGTTGCTCCTTTTTTCCCCCTCTCACTCTCTATCTCCCTTTCTTTTCTCCCCTCCCCCTTCTCTTATTTTTTCTGTTCCATCAAGTTACATACTGTACATCCAATGATGTGAGACTGTGGGTCTCTATCCTTGTTTCATACTCTCTCTTCCTCTTTCCCCCTCTCTCTCTGTCACTGTGTTGTTGTTGTTGTTGTTGTTTTTTAAAATCTACTGGTGTCTTATTTTTTTTGCCCTGGCTACATACATTGTACATGTACTTTTCTCAGTGCTCCATTAGACATTACTAGTACTGTTATCCTCATGCATTGCTTTTTTTTGCTTTTTAAATTTTTTTTTCTTTTCATTTTTTTCTCCCTACATGTACATGTACATGTAGGGCTTAGTTATTTGTGTCCATGCCCTTTCCTGTCCATCTTAAAAACATAGTGCACAGTATAATGATGTACCTTCCATTCTTGTATTCTGCCTCTGATGCGTGCATGTACCGTACATTGCATGTATACATGTACATGTACATGTACAGTACAGTACTAGTTTATGTACAACACACAAAATAATTATTATTCAATTACATGTAGATAAATATACACCTGTAAGTACACATGTGTATGTACCCAAAACAAAGGATCCGGGCTAACTCGGCACTAGGGCGAACTCAGCCTTGGCGGAAAATCGCGGCCAAGTGAGCCCAGAGAGTTGAATTGATCGCAAATACATGTACAGTGTACTTACATGTAGTGTTGAATTTCTCATTAATTACACATTTCAAAACACTTAAATTCCAAATTATTTAATATCAATGGGTAAAGTGACTAGCAAAGAAGTAATCCTGAAAATTTCAAGAAGTAAAATTATACAGAACATGAAATTTAAGGCTAAAAAGCGATACGGTGCGTAGCGTGGACTTCAACTCTTGAAACATAGTCCCAGCGCAGTGCCGAGTTCGCCCTAGTGCTGAGTTAGCCCGACCCCAAAAACAAAACAACAACAACAGCAACAAACCTCTTGCTTTGGCTGTGATACAGTCAACCTGCTTTAGCGACCACCTGTTGTAGAAAGACCACCTGTCCATAAAGACCACAATTTTTGTTTCCTTTGAATAGCATTTTTCATTGAAACATGTACTTTAAAGGAACCTGTCCATAAAGACCACCTGCTCATAAAGACTGCTTTTCTTGTCTCCTTGAGTGGTCTTTACATGTACATGTATATACACGTTTCACTGTAACATTTAATATCATCTAGTATATCATCTTCATTTTTTCTGAATTAACTCCTAAGCACGAACAAGTACATATTTTCTCGCCTACATTCACATGCTACATGTATGAATAGAGGCCAGAAGGGATAATACTCTAGTAACTCTAGATAGGAAAATGACAAATCACTGCATATTTTCATGGAGGAGAGAATTGATGAGTGGGAGAGAGCAAGGTCACGCACTGTCTACATAAATAAAGGAATGCTTGGGGAGACAATGACACGTAAACGTGCACCGATGCATTCATCCTGTCGCTATTCAATATTGCTGTGTTGGGATGGGAGACTATAGATGTACAGGATAACCAATGCTGGAGGGTCTTACAGATGGCAAATATTTGTGCATGTACCTGTATATATTTGTATTTCCTGCATGTTTTGCCAACTACTTTAATCATAATTATTCATTCTATGTATTTTTTTAGATTCAGTATGTTCAGTAACTGGAAATTTTCATCCCCCCCCCCCCCACCCCCCCCCCACATTTTCAGGCTGTCCAGTGAAGGGCCGAATCGGCCGAATTCCGGAGGACAACAGGACCAAAAAAAATTCTGATGTTTTTTTTTTTTTTTTTTTTTTTTTTTGCTTGTCAGAAAATTTTCGGACATTTGTGTGCCCCCCCTCCTTTTACAAAATCCTGGATCCTGCCCTGCAGTATGTACATGTACATGTATTATAGAAGAAAAATACTGTACTAGTTCGTGGTACATGCACATGTTGTAGGTGCACTTCAATAAATCTCAAAATCATATCTCCTTAATTACAAAAAAACGATATTTGTTGCACACACTATGAGAGACTGCAAACTGTTAGAGAACTTGCAGAATATTTTATTCGGTTCTTACATGTACATTAATTTTTTTTAAAATCAAATTCAACAAGTCCATTAAGTTTGTTTTTTTTTTCCATTCATTTCATTTCTGTTGTTTTCTTTATTGGGACTATCTGTGGATTTCCTTTCTTTTGGTATTCCTTTTCTTAGTACATGTACATTTACATACATGTCAAAATCCATGTACATACATGTACATGTACATGTACACACTTTGAAAGTAAAGTTGAGTTCTAGTTATAAATGCCGTTAGACGTGGGCATACATTGTACATTTTGAAAGAAACTGTCTCAAAGCAACTGGGAAAGGTTGATCATGTCCTTTATGAATTGGGGTATACTATGAGGTTTTGTAATCATCAAAATGATTTAAAAACTTACTCATTCTCGCAGAAAAGCATGTACATGTATGCACTGCATAGGGGTACAGTGTATGGGTAAATCGTATGGGACAGGACACACATGTGCCTGAATGTTCGGCCTGAACACATACAGCTATTTCTCATCATATTTCAAATATGAGGGCATTTGAAGACAGACCAATCTTTTCACTTTTAGGGGATATATACATGTACATGTACAAGTACAACATATTTATATCTTCTATGATGTTCTCCCAAACATAAGACGAGGAATGAGAAAGCTCACAGATTATTTTTCACCTTTCCCAGAACTCAACCTTCTCTTTATACATGTACAATGTACAGGCATTGTAGGCCTATAGATTTTTATGTCATTGACTCAAGGTGCCTGTATGTTTCTGTATGTTTCTGTACAAGTAGGAAACAAGTTTATATTCCCTTCCCTGAGCAAAGCGACGCATCCTTGAAGAACTAAATAATCCAATGTTGGTGCACACAAAAACAGGATCATCTTGAGAAGCAGTCTATTGTGAATGGTATGATAGGGGCTTCATAGACCATCCTACCGCAGATTTGAATAACAACACCTTCGGGAGCAGTGCTGTCTTACCTGGAACAGTTAGGGGCTCCGTGCCAAGCTGCTTAGTTTAGCATTTCCGTAGTCTTTAAGACCAGACAGCATTACATGTACATGTATGTATACTCCAGTCACACCAACACTAGGGCCCTGTTTCACAAAACTTGTTATCAGTAACAACTACCAAAGTTCTATGACAAATTTGCTCTCAGCCAGTCAGATGCAAGCATTACAGTAGCTTATAACAGTTATTGCAACTTGTTATTGATTTCAAGTTTTATGAAACAGGGCCCAGAACCGACAACAGACCGAAATTACAGTAGCGATGCATCACCCTCAATGGCCCAAGAGATGGTTGGTTTGAAAAAGTTTGGCAAACGTGTGACTGAAGTACATGTAATGTACATGTAGTACAACTTTCGTACAAACTGCCATAACCAATGTAGCTACTAGCTGTGGTAGAGTATATTACAGCGCAAATCACAAAGAATCTATTCTTTCAGACTTCCCTCAACTGTTTATAATATGTGATGTACATGTACATTGTACATGTATGTTGGAGACTATAACTTTGTGAAGGGATCATGTACTTGTACTTGTACTTGTACATCAGTAACAATTAAAATTTTTTTGTCGTGAGACGCGTCACTACTGCATAAATGTACACAGGATGAGGAGGTACACGTGTACATGTAGGACTTACATGTACTACAACCCCCCCCCCCCCCCCCCCTTCCATTGACCTGTGCTGTATAAAATGTGTATTTTGGTACAAGTTATGGTAGAGGAGTCTGGTATGAGTAGACTATTGACCTTTGAGTCTCCTCTCCCTATTGTCCTATCCACAATGAGATTTGTCATGCCCTCTGCATTCTTTTGTTACCGCGGACTACTGCCTTTTTCTTCACTTCTCCATTAACCATCTGATCAAGCATTTTCTCGAAGAACTCTTTAAAAAAGAAACATTTTTAAAGAGTTCGTACATGTACATGTACATAATAACATTGGTGTCTGTCTGCCTGTCCCCCTCTCTCTCTCTCTCTCTCTCTCTCTCTTTCTCTTTCTTGCCCCCCCCCCCACTTTTGTTAGACATTAAGTTATAGATTCCAATTTTTATATTCAACATGTACATGTACATGTACATGTATGCTCAATATAATAAAATGGAACATTTGATTTCTATAGTTAATAGTCATTGTTCAATACGAAGCCTACATGTACATACTTACTGTATGTGCTGTACATGTACACCTAAATTCATGGGACAATTAACATGTTAAGTTTTCTGTTTGAGCACTGGTAATTTGAAATGATTACAATCCAGACAAAGTTAATGGGCACAAACAGTAGGAAGAATTCCTTGAATGTGTGTGCAACATATCATGGCATCTGCTCAGAGCCTGAAGGGTGTTACATTTTAACTCATTGTATATATCACAAAGAAAAGGCTGGTCAGAATTCATTGATAACAATAATAAGATTTTCAAAGTGGTACATGTTAACCCTACTACATGTATATTGTTTGTACGTGCAAGTATGCTCATGTATGTACCTTTCAGGACATGAGTTATTTAAGGGCTAAATTGATCACATTTTTTTCTTCAAATTGGCAACAACAATATTTTTCTTTTAGTGCTGGAAGGTTCTATTAAGGTGTAATGTAATGTCTTCGAAAACAATATACATGGTACTGTATGGTAATTTTGTTGAAAAGTTGAAAAAAATTGCCAATTTTGGTTAAAAAACAATGATTTTGAACCTCGCAATGTGTTGCCCATTTAAAGATTTTATTAAAGCTTATTCTCATTTTTAAAATTCCTGGCATCAAACGTAATATGATCATGCAACAAAAATGGACATGCATATTTTACATGTAGTGTGTGCAGAAATTTTTGCTCTTTCTACTCGTGCATCTGGTACATGTACATGTATATTTTTTAGAGCTCTGAATCAAAAGTTATTGAGCCAAAGGTAATGTGGTCATTTGTCTTGAAAGGGTTAATGAAAATCTTATCATTATGGATGAGGTCTGACCAACCCTTAATGCCCTGCTAACACTAATGCCCTTTTGACGCTAAACAGACAATGGAAGCTTGGCTAAACCCAGGGTTTATCCTGTAGAACAATTATCATCATCAGTCATCATTATTGTTGTTAATATCGCTGTTGTTGTTGAAAGAAATTGTGCATGAAATACTGGTGACTAATTCTCTCCTTTTTCTTCTTGATCAAACTAGTCAACGTTGTTGAGGCTCTGCAAGAATTCTGGCAGATGAAAGCAGAGAGGGACAGAATTAAAGAATGGCCCCATCGTGGTATATGAGTCGGTCCCCTCGTCCAGTGCTCCATACGTCTGCTTTGTAACACTCCCTGGTGGAAGCTGTTTTGCAAGTTTCCAGGTAAGATTCATAAGCCATGTGAAGAATTCAAGTTTGCAATTTTTCTTTGTAGGGGCCATGATACAAAATGAATTCAAGATAAAGTTACAATTACATGGACATGGTGAAAGCAACTTTCTCAAAGCGATTGGGAAAGGCTGATCATGTCTACCGGTACATAAGAATTGGTGTATATTGTGTGGTTTTTTTAATCACCAAATGATAAGAAATTGACCTAATTTTGCTGCACAAAGGAATGGGTATATGGGACTCCACACACTTGTGGCATGAATAATGTTCAGCCCAAACACTTCAGCTGTTATTCGTCATATTTTTAATATGAGGGCATTTGAAGAGCAATCCTTTTTATGGGACAATGCTACTACATATGATGTTCTTCCAAAGTGATACAATAGGAATGATAAAGCTCACACATTATTTTTCACCTTTCCCAGAACTCAACCTTCTATGTAAGTGTGATGAATAGCAAGATGTGCTAAACCAAACCCAAATGAAAATTTATGGATTATTCTCACCCCCCCATCCCCCACATCCCCCATCCCCCCCCCCAAAAAAAAAAAAGAAAGAAAATGGATTGCAGATTAAAGGACTCCCATTTAAAAAAAAAAAGAGATTGACATTGTACTACATGTACCTGAGACATTCTGCCAGGCTCTGTGTTTTGCTTTATTGTAGAGCATATAATTGGGTTGTCTGACACCATTGGCACCCCTTAGTCACTTTGGTTCACTAACCCAATTCCCGCACTGAACTTAAACTGTGGTCCATACCTCAAGTCCTCAACCCTAATCCTTAACTTCATGATGAGATATGGATGTAAAGCCCAGAGCAAGGGTCATTTAATTTGTTGATTAAACTCTTACTGTACTGGGCTATTTCAAGCTCCTCTTTGACTAGGGGGGGGGGGGGGGATGGAGGGGGGCTCAGAGGCCCCCCTCTCCTCTGATCTCGGCCACGACAGGACCGATAGTCGCAAAATTTTGCACAGACCTCAAGAATAACGTAAAGAACACAAAGCCGTTGTAGTTTTAAGTAAAGCTTCATTTTTTGATTTGATATTATAATTTATGCAAATTATATACATAAATATTCATTTCGATTGATAATCAAGTATAAATATAGATAGCCTTGGACATACAATTTTACTGCAAGAAGTTTTTCTAAACCTGAAAAACATTATTGCATAATAAAAATGTTGAAAATGAGGTCATAAAATGTCATGTGACTCGGTAACTTGGTTTCAAAAGATGCGCAAGACTTGAAAGAAAAAAGTCAGAAAGTTGTGTGGCGCGAAATGCGTGGCAAAATTAGTCGGGGTGGGGGGGGGGCCTCCTAGCCCCCCCCTCCCCTTAGTACAGTAAGAGTTCAAGTACTTTCAGTTGGTAATGTTGGTTTAGTATCCTAAAGTTTTCTATCTTATCACTCCACCCTGCACTTGATCCCCCAGGACTGCCCTACCAAGGCTGAAGCAAGGCGAAGTGCAGCTAAGATAGCTCTCATGAACTCTGTCTTCAATGAACATCCCACCAGGAAGATAACTGACAAATTCATACAGCAGGCTGTCGCTGACGCCAGAAATCGTTTGAGGTAAAACAGTCAAGAATTGACTTTTTGCCCGTTCATACACAGTGTAGTTAGTGAGATTACTTTTTAAATTTTTTTGTAATTTTTGTTAAATTCTGGTTACGATCTCACTTTTCTATGTCCATGAACAAGAAAAGAAGAGCTCAACCCCAAATTGTGAGATTTTTATCAGGATTTAAATCTCACTTTTCTACTTCATTGGGAATAATCATGGTTATTTGCAATGAACATCCCTCCAGAGGATAACGGTCAAATTTACACCGCAGGCTGTCGCTGATGCCAAGAAATCTTTAGAGGTAACATTGAAAAATTGCTATTACAATTACACTTCCTTGGTTGTGAAGTACATGTAAGGAAGTAAGGTACTATTAAAATCAGAAACAGTAAATTTTGCTTGAAGAAAAAAAAATTGAGAAAGTGTGAAGCTTGGTTTTGGGGCAGATTTCATATTGTTGTAGATTTGAACTAGCAAACAGTATCTTTGATGTCATTTAAACCTTTCAGGACAGGAATTATTTAAGGGCTAAATTGATCACATTTTGTTCTTCAAATTGGCAATAATGACATTTTTCTTTTAATGCTACATGGTTCTGAGAAAATGTCATGCCTTTCAAAACAACATACATGGTTAGGAACTTTGTTGAAAAGTTGAAAAAGTTGCCAATTCGGATAAAAAGCAATTATTTTGAACCTCTTGATGTGTTGCCAATTTCAGGATTTTAAAGCTTATTCTCCTTTTTAAAATTCCTGGCATCAAACGCATTATGGTCATGCAACAAAAATGGACACAGTGTGTGCAGAAATTTTTGCTCTTTCTACTCATGCATTTGGTATATTTTTTTGAGCTCTGAATCAAAAGTTATTGAGCCAAACCACAAGATGTGGACAATTGTCTTGAAAGAGTTAAGACTGCATAAATTTGTGAGTGCATACATACTGTGGAAATGTCATAGATTTTCCTTTTTTGCAAAAGAAGAGTAGAGTTTTTGTGGTGTAGCAGATAAGTCACTGGACTGTAGACCACCATGGCCCTGTTTCATAAAACTTGTCATCATTGACAAGTTGCAATAACTGTTATAAGCTACTGAAATCCTTGCATCTGATAGGCTGAGAGCAAATTTGTTGGTAAAAATCACCGACAAGACACTTGATGAAACGCCCCCCTGGTACGAGTTTTGAATCCCAGCTACAGCACTAACGTCCTTTGGCTATACATTAATCTACATTTGACAATTTCCACCCAGGATACATGTAGGTGTAAATGGGGTATCTGGGCCCTGTTTCATAAAACTTGTTATCAGTAACAACTGCCCCATTTCTATTACGAATTTGCTCTCAGCCAATCAGATTCAAGGATTTCAGTAGCTTATAGCAATTATTGTTACTTGTCATTGATAACAAGTTTTATGAAACGGGGCCTAGTAGGATTATTCCTTGAAATGCACTGTGCTCTTATATTGTTGCCGGAACTAAAAGCCGAGGTAATGATTTCCAAAGCTCCTTAGAAGCGCATACATGTAGGGATGCCTTATCACAATGTGATATGCATTGTGACCCTCCACCACAAAACGATCAATAAGTCGGAAATTTGGGGTTTCAAAATTTCAACGCAGTTTGAAAGCTTAGATTCTAAGCTTTAAAATGATATATAACTTGTCTTGTATGGACTAAGCGAAGCCTTGTAAATTACAATGCGAATGTCAACGTGTCAGACAGGCTAATGACCAAAACAATAGAGAAAACGGGCTCTAAAGAAGAGTGACTATTTAAGAGCGCCTAATCTGTGTCCTATTGTTTGTCACACAAAAGGTTGAGTCAAAATTCCCTAGCGTACTGTGAAGTACTAATTGAATTGGGTTGAAACTTTCCATACATTCAGAATAGATAAATTTCTTTCTTTCTTTAGAATTTGAATATCAGACAATGCATAGTTTTTAAGCTATACCAGAAAAGCGAAGTGAAGTACAATCCCAGCAAGTTGACACACAAAGCTTGAATGTCCAGGAAAACATGTTCATTTTGAATGAGAGTAAAAACATATTTCAACATGGTATTTTACCCTGAAATTTTGTCAGATGGTAGATTAATGAATGAACTTTCAGAAAATACAAAAAACTTAAGATCAAAATTTCCACCCCGAACCACCTTTTTCAGCTGTTTACTCTAAAACTCCCATTGCGACTTATTGGTCGTTTTGTGGTGGAGGGTCACCATTGTACAAGAACGGAATATTATATTATTATTAAGAAATTATGACTATAACTATTCTCTCTTTTCTCCTCAACACATTACAAATAACAGGGTCCCATTGAAGACGAGCAAGATCCTAGCACCAGTCTGGGTGCCTTCCGCTTCATGCTGGAAGCCAACCGCGCCAAGTCCATGCTCGAGTTCCAGGAACTGATGACAGTCTTCCAACTCCTCCACTGGAACGGCAGCCTCAAGGCGATGCGGGAACGCGACTGCTCACGACAGGAGGTCCTCGCGCACTACTCCCACCGAGCACTCGACGACGACATGCGGTCGCAGATGGCACTTGACTGGATCTCCCGTGAACAGGAGATGGCCAACATCATTGCCCGGGAGCTGGCGATCGCCGATGAGGAGATCGAAAGGGCAAGGCACGCTGGGAGGGAGCTAAGGTTTCCCAAAGAGAAAAAAGACATTTTGATGCTAGCTTGTAGCCAGATTGGGCCAATGTAAATTCATTATTGTATCCTTTACGCACATCTTACTTTCTGCCACTAAACTTCATCTGCATTCATTGAAAGTCCATGGCTTTGCCTTTAAGATGATGGTAGTAAGTGCATGTTTTGACATTTTTGAAAATCTATTTTTGCATACTCTTTATTTTGCATTGTTTTTAAATCTCTATACATTTTGCATACTGAAAATAGTACTTTGTGTAATTGTACTACATATTGTAAGAAGTACTCTTTTATGTGAATCTTTGAGCAAAATACACAAAATCTTTAGAATGACATTTGTTTCCCAGAGAAAGTGAGTGATGGGAGAAAAAATTCTGTGGATACTTTCTCTGGAATCAATAGTCCTTGTGGTGTTCCTTTCTCAGTCGAGCAGGATTGTTTGACCAAGCATTGTTCTTTGAGCAATATGGGTCTATTCTGACAAGAAAATATATCCCACATCTATCCTATGCCATACAGGTATCAGCAGTGGCGGATTTAGGGGGGGGGGGGCCAATCCGGCCATGCCCCCCCCCCTTTTTGAAAGAAAAGTATACATTGTGCCTCCCCCCCCCCCCCTTTTTGAAAGAAAAGTATACATTGTTGGTGGAGTTAGTTCACTGTACTATAGTTATAGGACTTTGACATGATTTGGAGATAGGAAATCTATAATATTATGAGGTGATCCGGACAACAATACTTTTAAACAATACTGTGTTTGAATTGATGGAAGGACTTGAACAATGCTCTTTTTCCGATATTTTGAAAAGGTTTCTTTATTGTTTGGGAATTATTAAAAGGAGATTCCATAGATGTAAATATCAAAAGTACCTTGAATGAAAGCTACATGTGCTTTTTCCAGCCAGTGAACTTTATTTTTTGAAAGATATTGACTTTATGTGATAAAACTCTGTTAATACAATCGTTTGTATTCATTTCTGTTAATGCTTTTTCTAAGATATTGTACATGAATTGGGAAGTTTTTGCTTTGTTATTATGCTTTTTTTCCAAGATATTGTACATGAATAGGGAAGTGTTTGCTTTGAAATCAATATTATCTTGCTACATCAGTTCTAGCATTATTTAGATGGCACAGTGGGACTTGTATGGATAATTGTTATTGTGAGAACATTTCGTGCAGAGTCAATTGGTTATGACTCACATGTGTACAATGTAATGGGTTTTCATGGAAAATGGATAAAAGGGGATGTTCCCATATATTATCTGTTTGGAGCCAGAAGGGCATTAAGTCTCATCATTTGTACAGAGTTAACACCCTTCTGGCTCCAAGCAGACAATGACTCCAGCAGGGGTGTTGCTAATTTTTCTTGAAGGAGGTAACTTCTATTTTATAGGAGGTACCATCATTGCGAGGGAGCGGAGCGACCAAGCGCGAGGGAGCGAAGCGACCGAGGGGGGGAGGGTGTGGGAGGGGGGTATCCCCCCTCCCACGGTAGGGAGCTTTTGCATTTTTAAACTTGAAATCATGCAATCTGGTGCATACCTATGAACAAAATTTGAATTAATCTTTTCTTCTACCTTTCCATACATGTATGTATATTAAACATATATATTCATGAACAATCACAACTGCAGACAGCAGAAATGAAAAATACATTACTCTAGACTCCTTCTCTGAGCTTTTTTTTTTATATTGTGCCCCCCCCCAAAAAAAACTCTTGTATCTAATCATAATGTTAAGATTTTTCATGGTTTGACATGAAGAGCTAGGGTCTACTTTTATCCTTGCATGATGATTTTTGTATGAAATGGTCATAGTTTTGAGGACCTACATGTACTGCCATATGCATCTCAATCATGTTACATGTATTATGAAATTCACACTTTTCACAGTACACCACTCTGTCTCTCACACCACCCTCCACTGTTCTGTCATTCACTTTCAAATGATTACAATAAGACTAGATTATTATTTTCATCAATTTGTATGGTTACTTACTTTTTAATTTTTATTAAAAGGATACCCCTTTTTCATTGGGGGTACATTTATCTTTTTAGATCATGATGTCTAATATTAGATTAGGCCCAAGTCATTTGGGGGGGGGGGATTTTAACCATTTTACAGACAAAAGGCAAATACACAATCCTGATCATTGGTGAAAATAAAGTTTAATTCTTTGAGATGCGTTTAATCATATTTTTTTTATGTAAGAGGGCCCTGGTCTGTCTAGTTTCAAGCAGTCTTCTTGACACAAGGTGAAAAAACTCCAAATTCAAATTTGCCCAGCCCTGCAAAAATTCTGGCATTGTGGAAATTTAAATCCCAAATTATTATTTTTTTTAAAAAATATAATCACAAATTATTTATTTATTTTTTTAAAAAAAATATAATCAGTATTTACAATGTTGCAGTGACCACTGATACTGTCAATAATTACTGGTGGCTCGTGTGTGAAAGATGAATTATTTTATTGTTACTGTGATGGCCGGCACTACTGCAGCTGCACACTCCATGTGTGTGCATAACTTTGGGCAGGCTTCTACTTGAATGATAATTTGTACTACCAGTACTTCCGTTCATTTTATGAACACACACACTGACCACTAAATAATAAAAGAAATGTTATTCAGACAGCTATGGTCTTTCTTGTCTTTTATTATCGTCTAAAATTATTTTTCCCTTTCGAATTTCAGCTAACTGCGACAGTCATGTGTACATGTACATTTTAGTACGAAGCCGTGTGCGACTGTCATAGACATAGGCACGGCAGTGCCCCCGGACGAAAGACAAGAGCGAAGAGACCATCTTTATTCGGGGAAATTGACTCGGAAGTTCGGAACAGACACGAGAGAGACCATAAAACTGGTTTATTCATTGATCTTACCCATCCAACATGCACTGCATTGACTTGCTCCGAATATAAAATAAAATTTAAAAAAATTGACCAGTGACAGTGACAGTGTCGCATGTACACACCGTACCACCACTACCAGCTCAGCTGTAGCTCTCCGGCGGCGGATGCATACGCATATGCGATTGCATAACCGGCGCCGCTGCACTGTACTGCCACGGCCGCTCTGGAGTAAATATAGTCCTCGAAAACTGAAGTCAGCCAATACAAAACTCTCGATTGCCGATTTGAAGATTTGCGCATCCCGGAAATAAAACATTTACGCTTCATTGGACGTGTGTGTGTATGTGTATGGGTTTCCGTGATGCGCGCACGAATTTTCAAATCGGCAATAGCGAGTTTGGTCACGGCTAGCATTCAGTTTTTTGAGTGTGCATGAGAGCGATAGCCCCGTGTACCGTACACACTCATTTTCGTCGGAAATCGCGTTCGTCGACGACTATCAAGATAGATCGATGGGCTGTGCATGTGTGGCAGAAGTTATGAACAAAATCGAGGGAATTTCCGATCATCATAAGCTCTCCATGTTTTTTGGGGAGGGCTAGTATTTGCTCAAGCAAAATGCCTATAAATGGGCTTGCATTAATACATTTTTTAAATCAGTATATAGGAATTACAGCCGGTAAGAAATGAGTGTAAAGGCGGCAAGTTTTACCGGTTACCGGCTTTTAGCGACATCCCTGCTTCAGGCTTCATTCATCAGATATGTTGTGTTTGGGATAGCGTTAGGGTTGCAATAGGGTTTGAGGTAAGGTTAAGGGTTTTGGTTAGGGTTTTAAGCTTAGTGTTTTGTCCAGGGCTTTTTAATCGGCTTAATGAGAATTTATTTGTCTCGACCCTTATCCTATTTTGGCTTGATCATAGAGTGTACAGTAACCACTTTACCAGAAGTGCTTTGAGATATATCTGTGTATTTTTTTTTCTTTCTATGTATTATTTGTTTCTTTATCTAAAGAATGTGAACAACTCATACAAATAAGTTTATTGTATGTTGGGAAGTGGGTACCTAGATGGGCATCATTTAGTTATTATTAGTAGGAGATGATGATGACATGGTGATATTTCTTGGTCTCAGATCATAGATGCGCATCATTAATAATGATAAAAATAATTGAAACCTGTGTATGTAGGAAAGGTATTGATCTCTGATTTATGTGATGAGCCTTTTCACTGATCCAGTTGTCTACATAGACCGGTTTATATTTGGTTTTTCTTTTGTGTGACCAGCCCTTTTTCAGTCAGTGAATTGTATTTTTGTGAGTTTGATTATTTTCTATTTAGGTAAATAAGGGGATTTGCGAAAAATTAGAAATACATTTCATGTAAAATCCATTCATATTTTCCATTATAGAATTTGTATTCATTTCAACACAAGTAGCATTCCATAGCCTTTAATTTATCATAAATTTTTACAATTCCAGAGTAGTATACATATAAAATCTTTCTGGTATACACTTTGGCCCCATAACACAAACTAAAGGTTTGCGATCAATTTCAAAATAACAATGGCCAGTCAAGATCATCATTGCTTGCAAATATTGTTCAAAAGGCTGATCGTTAACCAATCAGAATCCTTGTTTCAAATTTGCAATTAATCTCAAACCTTTGTGTTACGGGGCCCTGCTTATTCTTCAGTATTCAACAAAACCTACTGTATTCAAATGGTGCCAAAAGGAAGGGAATGTCTCCATGTGACATTTTTGAAGATTATTTGACTTTAAACTAATTTTATGTTAATGGAAATACATGTATCACCCAAGAATTCTTGAGAATGAAGTGTATATTCGGTGCATTTTGAGACAAGTATCAGTAAGGCAGATGATAAGCGTACATTTTAAGAGTTGAATATAAAGATGATATAGTATGCTTGTTTTATATAATTGCAGTGTAAGACTTGTTTGCACAAGCTTGGTGTATTCTGTGCATCTCATTTTCATTTATTTACATATTCTTTGATTTATCCCATAGCTAGTTGAGTGAGATGGTTACATCAACAGAAGTTGCTCCTGTGGCCATATTCTGATCTGAAAACAATGTTTTACGTTAAGGAAAACGATGTCTGTCGTAACAAACTGATATTGCACACAATAAACACTTATTATCGGTGCTTGCAGGGATGTCTCTTTTAACTTTACTGAGCCAACATTGTGGAGATATTAACCAAGGACTTGATCTAATTTTAATATGTTATGACATTTAACCTAGTTTTACTAACTTAAAAGATTACATCGTTTTCAGAATACCACCCCTTAAAGGGATTCGGTAACTTTGTGGAGGCTTGATTTCATAAATCGTTGAATTTTGATATCTGTCTTGTATAATGATGTTCAGAAGGATAAATAGATAGCCAGGCATAGAAAGGTTTTCAAATATATAATGCTATTATTAAGATATCTATGACTGAATACTCCCATTTACGAAAGCGTATGGTCATACACTTTAGTATAACACTGAGTCTATGGGGGAAAATGAGTCTTGCATTTCCTGTCACTTGCATATGTTTACTTTTGTGAAGCACATGATGATTTTGAAGTGCTTTTTTTTCCTGGGCTTCATTTTTACACCATATTACATACACTGATAGCATGTAAGGCCAGGCAGCTCAGATTTTATCAAGCCTCTACAAAGTTACCAAATCACTCTAAGGCCACCGCACACCTTACGATCGGTCTGCGATCCGATTTCATAAGAAAATGTAATATCATTTGACAAATCATTTAAAAACGAAAAATATTTTTGATTGAGGGTCTGAATAGTCATACAGATAGTAAAATCGATAATACAGCCTTTGCCGAGTTTTCAAGTCGGTGGAATGGCCAAATCGGCTCCGAGTCGTAGTGAGGTCACAAAAATCGTATGACTGCCTACGATTTGACACTAATTTTGCCCTTATTCCCCTGTAGAAAGCTGACAGCTAACGAAAACCCTTTGTTTAATATTCATATTACTTTTCAGAATCTAAATAGTGTAGATTTCATTTGTTAAAATGCAAATATTTAATGCCATGGCGATTTATTTCACAATCGGATCGCAGACCAATTGTAAGGTATGCGGTGGCCTTTATTGGTAGGTCATTTCATGGAGCTCTAAGTAGTTCTGCACCAGAGAGACTGTATGTGGGAGGTACTGTACTGTAACTGTTAGGAGCTTCACGGTTTAACCTATGACCGCGCTGGAGTACACGTGTATGCGCCTGTCGCAACTATCTCTCTCAATATGCTATGATTTGTACACTCTGCTGCCATCTTTACAAGTGGGAGAAGGTATTCATTCACAACTGTCCTGCCTAAAAGGCCTCGTTCACATATGATGCAAGAAACCGCTTCAAACACCGTCCCAATAGAATCAAATGATGTGAATACAGTGCTCTTCGTGTATTTCTATCTTACAACACACTCACAGCTGTAAAGTGAGTACGCATACCGGTAGAGGCTTTTTTTTGCACCCAGCAACTTGTGTTTTACCCTACTTGCTATCATTTCCATGTTGGTTTTTATTTGGCCAAGGCGTTTATTTTTCAGGCAGTTTACTGCGTCGTTTGTGAGCGAGGCTTAAAGTGATGCTCAGACTTGTCCGATAACGATAGGGATAACTATATCTACAAATCGTCACCTAATCGTCCAAGTGTTGTTCATGTTGGAAATGAATAGGAAATCATTATGATAGGTCAGACTTCACCAGTATATGCTAATAAGCCTCCCTCATTATTTTATCATCTCGATGGAATTGCTCGGCCGCCGATTTTTGTTCTTCAGGATAGACTCACCGATATTTTGGAGAGCCAATCGTTTATTGCTCCTTCGAGGTGACGTTAGTTCAGAAGAACCATATGGGCAGTGTCCGTAGTACTTTATTTACAGAGCCCCGACGATTTTATCGGTCAGGTATGGCCAATTTTATGGTTACCGTTATAGGTACATTTTATGTGTGCATACTTTATCTTCATTGTTATCGGACAAGTCTCACCAGCTACTGATGCTGTAATGTTTATTACTTTTATGGTGGCTAATGTATCTACTCGGTATAGGAGTAACAAAATCTTATGTTCACAAAATGTTAACTTTTTCTTTTGAATTGCCAAATTTGCAAATTGTACTAGTAATGACTTATTGTAATGTTTGTGTGGTGAAAAGCCTGAAAATGTACATAATTCTGCTTGCCTTTGCTATGTAAAGTATATATACATAAATTCGTCCATTGCTTTTCATCGCAAATGATTATTTTCTTTTCCTTATCTTAAGTTATTATTTTATGTTTACTGACAATTGTATATCGTCTTTTTGGAGCCAGAAGGGCGTTAACTCATACTTTAACGCAGATTTAACGCCCTTCTGTGTCTCAACAGACGATATTTAAACTGTTATATTCTTACTGTGTGGTATTTATATTCTAAACTTGAGCTTTTCTTTATTCTTTTACATTGCAAAGCTTTTTCTGGTGTGTGCACTATGTTACTGTATTTTCATTGGAAGGGAGTAGCTAGTATTGGAGTGGTTTTTAAAGTCGTTGTACAGAGAGAATTAAACTAATTTGGAGATGGAAGTAATGACTGTTTTCTCTTTCACTTCATCTGTTCTAGGTATTCAGCAGTTTTGTGTTCATTGAGATAATGATATTGATGTATGTAAATGAAAGATAGAGAGTAGATATGATGCTTGCACAGGTATACCGAAAGAGAAAATAAAATGGAAGCATTAGGCAGGGAGGGAGGGAGGCAGGGAAGGAGGGAGGGAGAGAGAGAGAGAGAGAGAGAGAGAGAGAGAGAGAGAGAGAGAGCAGAGAAGAGATGAAGAAAGAACAGGTAGAGAAGAGGTGGGGGGTGGTAGGGAATATTGATGATATTAGAAATTATCAGATGAATTACTTTATAGGGAAACATGATTATCAAATTTGTAAGCATTTTCCCTTGAGGGAGTCAATACAAGTGTTCTGTTACTCTTCTGTCATTAAAAAGTCTACAGAGAATTGCAGAAATTATACTCTGTTAATTAAAAAAAGGGACAAAGAACAATATTAACAAAATACAAGCAATAAAGAAAGAATAAAACCAAAATAAAACAACATACACTCGGGATGTAGGAACAACTACTTATCAATGTATACTGGACAGTGTCTACACGTAAAATATCATTTCGAGTCTGCCCATTAACTATACCATTCAAATCCACCTCCTATTTGGTCGGATTATTCAGCAGCCTTAAACGGGTTTAGTCTTTTATCAGACACGTGCATTATTCGTAAGAAAAATGCGAGTTATTCCATTATTATTTTACTTGATGTTTGCAGGCTCAATGAAAATTTAAAAATTAATTGTAGATTTTGTAAAAAAAAAAACAACAACAACAACAAAATGCCATCCAATCCACTCATCTAAATAGAAATAATGAGAATAAGTGTTAACTCTGCCTGTATTCTTTAGACTAGCAACTTTTGCCGAATTTTGATGAAAAGGGTCTTAAAGGGTCTTGGATGCATGCAGCTCCATCTATGATTTCAACTAAGTTAGCTCTTTTTCGAGAAAATTGATATCAAAGTTGAAACATGTTCCACTTTGATATGGAATTGTGTTCCATTCATTGAATCAACGGCGGTGGAACGGGGTGAGGGGGGGGGGTGTGATATCCAAGTTGTGCAAATTAGTGACAAAATCATATGTCCTTAATTAAACCTACCAAATTCTCTCCTCATGTGCTTTATTCCATCATTGCAGCTTCTCCTATAATGCAAGTATATAAGCCAAATATTATAATGCTGGACCCCCTCCCCCACCCTTTGACCCCCCCCCCCAAAAAAGCGATGCTTGATGCCTGCCCATCCTGCAACAAAAGTTCCCTTCGAACATGGGCATTAATTGCTAGAGGGGGTGTGGGGGTGACCCCCCCCCCCCCCCCCCCCATACACACGCACACACCACCACCACCACTCAAAATTGCTGTTGGCAACAACAAAAAAAGGAGAGGGGAGAGGGAGGGGAAAGAGAAAAGGAAAAGGAGAAAAGAGAAAGGAGAAGGAAAAAAGAAAAGAAAAAAGAAAAGGACCCTAAATTTTTTTTCGGCAAATTGGGCGTCACACCCCCCCCCCCTTCAAAATGTTCTAGCGACACCCCTACCTTCGAAGTGTAAATTTCTTTAGCTGCCGTGTCTTTTGTTTTGCTGTTTCTTTAATCCTTACTGTACTGGTGGGGGAGGGGGCTGCGGGAGACCCCCCCCCCCCTCGATAAATTTCGCCGCGCACTTCTAACCGCTGCATTCCAGCCACGCAACTTTCTGACTTTTTTTCTTTCAAGTCTTGCGCATCTTTTGACACCAAGTTTACAAAAATCGGTCTTTCAGCAGTAATTGTCGTCTATTCTAACTGAATATTGGTTCATATAACATTCTGAAACAGCAGATTTAAAAAATAAATTTAAAAAAAAAGTTGAAGTTGAAAAACAAAGAAGTAGATAAGAAATTCGTAAATCAATAGAATACAGACAAATTGAAATCATTTTCATTTTTTAAAAAATGTAATAAGGTTTTTAAGGGTTAGAAAGAAATTCTTCTATAGTGACGTAAGAGATGTCTTTTTACCTCCATCCCGCCCCTTCCACTGATCTCTACCAGAGCTATCCATACAGAGAGTCCTGACACTGGTGGTCGCTTCTGATTGGTCAGTCATTTCATGGAGCTTCAAAAAGTTCCCTCTCATAGAGAATGTACGTGAAAGGGAACTATTGGAAGCTCCATGATCCGCCATGTTTTAAACAAAGACCGCGTACGCGCATGCTTATTATGCGCGTGTCACAACTCTCTCTATCAACGCGCTCTGATCTCTACGGATCTTTCCGTATAGAGATCAGTGCCCCCTTTTAATTCAGTCTTGATGCGTCTCTGTGATTTTCATTTGCCGCCGGCGTTAAAGTGAAGAGATTTTTACTGACCAAACAGATTGCGAGTGCATAATTCGTAAGGCTATACCTTGTAAACTTGTTCGTGGTTATAGGTATTTACATGTAATTAATTTAGACATAACATATCTTATATTTGAAGTGGAAATACTTCTCAGAAATATGAACGAACTTATGATCTCGAGAATTTTTATGAGTATTTTCATAACAACATTATAGCCTTATTCTCTTGAGAAGTTTCCTGTTATGCTAGAGTATGACAGGAAACTTCACAATAGACAATCTCTTATTTAGGTCTTCCCTGTGCAATAAATTACCGATAGACATTTTAGAGTGTGAATGAAAGGAAATACGTGTATAATCTTAATCATGCATCTGCAAACAGTAATAAAAATCACTCATGTGACCCTTAATTTCCAGAACTTCTCTTAACATTTATGAGTCTCTCATGATCTTCTCTCTCTCTTGGATATACCGTAAGTTCAAGCGCAGGAACGTCATTCCCCTTTCAGTCTCATGACTGTGAGCGCTCGATCTGGAGCTTAAGATAGTCTCTACCGGTCAGTGAGAGACGCCTCTCGATCGCTTCCAGGTATTTCATCTCTTTAACTCCAACTTCTTCACGTGTTCTACCAAGGAGTTATCACAGAACGAGTTCTGTGATAACTCCTTGGTTCTACCCATTTCTCTTCACCACAGCGGACCGTTGTCATTGTATTTTTGAGCTTTCAGTCTGAACAAGGAGTTTGTCTAGATGATCTAGTACCTCCTTGGTCTGAATGGCGTCATCTTTCAGGATCATATATCAACCGATATCAACCGATATCAACCCACCGACTCACTGTTTTTCACGTACCGAACATCTACCCCCAATCCCAAACCTGTGGTGGATCCAGGAATTTGAAATATGGGGGGGGGGGGGGGGGGGGGGGGGGGGGGGAGGAGGGCAGCGGCGAGGGAGCGGAGGGTGTGGGATGGGGGTATCCCCCCTCCCACGGTAAAAAAATCACAAAACAGAAAAATTAAAGGGGGCTCGCCCTCGGCGCCCCTCCGCCACTGCAGACTGACGCAGTAGCTATGACTGATATATAGATCAAGACATTGAAGCTCTGCATAGAATCAAAGAAAGACTATAGATGATTTTTCCACATATATTATATACATATTATTATTATTATTATTATTAAAAACGAGATCTATAACCCAATGCTTGGCAGGGCCGTAGCCAGAGTTTGATGTTTTTTTTTTTGGGGGGGGGGGGGCACATACATGTAATTGATCGACGTCCTGTGGAGGGGTCTAAGAGGAGGGGTGTCTCCCTTCCCTTTGGAAAACTTTTGCCTATTTAAAAGGGTGAAGATGCAAAATGGTGAATTTTCTGACATAAATTTGTTTTCATAATAAAAAAATTTCAACCGATCTTGGAAAAAAATTTGGGGGGTACGTGCCCCCCCGTGCCCCCCCCCCCCCCCCCGTGGCTACGTGCCTGATGCTTGGAATGCTTGCATGGCAGTCAAGTTGAAAAAGAAAACACATAAATAAAAAAAAATTAAAAAAAGAAGAAGCTGTATGGCCATTTAGTTCGTCGCCACCTCATTTCAATGCAGAGCATCGTAACAGTCATTGAAAAAATATGTTTGCTAAAGCAACATTCAAGATAACTTTCAAACTCTTGAATACTTTTCTTCAAGGTTTTATTGCTAAGCTAAAAAAAAAAGGGAGAAAGATTTTTGTTTATTCCCGAAAATTAGATAATTTGGATTATTCAATTTGTCTTGTTAACTGTACCATACTTTCATGTTGGTAAACATTCGGTTATTTCAGCGCTATATCACTCAACTGTCGACGCGACGACAGGTGCGGCTATACACATGCATTGTGTGCTATGGTAGAGAGGTGATGACAATCTGACCGACGGGATAAATTTTATTCTTAGAATTCTAAAGATGGCGTCTCCAATGTCAAAAGAATCAAGATCTATGAGGTAACTATAGTGGTGATTAAATAGTATATCTTTTCGCAGTTAAACGTTAACAACATAGACCTTAACAAACCGGTTTTGGTTAAAATTTGGCATCATTTTTTTAATGCGGATGATTGATTCCATCGTTGTCCATTAATTTGTCACGCATGAATTCACTATCACTGATCACTCATCCAACATGTCCAATGTAGACCTCTACTAGGTTTAATGATTATAACCTCGTACTCCTCTTACATTACGGGTACGTTGAAACTAAGTTTCACCTAACTCACGCTCTTTTACCTCAGCATGAAGTAAATTATTTACTCCGGAGGGGTGACTAGGTATTGAAGCTAGGTCTAGCTGGTAAAATTATCATTAATTTTTCAAACTTAATGATAAAAAAGACAAATCTTACCACCTTCCAAGGCAAGTCGTCTCTGGCATTGGAGCATTTTCGGTGGTATGGTGGTTGTGATAGGAAAATCGGACGGGGAAAAAATACTGCCGACCCTTGTCGTTATGTTATGAGGCGCCGTTTGTGAAGTTATATTTTTTAAAGAAACTATATCATTTGTACATGTATATGTTTTTCCACTTAATTGATAAAGGGAGAGGGAGAGGGAGAGGGAGAGGGAGAGGGAGAGGCTGAAAAATTTGTGGATCTGTAAATAAACTATTGTTGTAACTAAGCATGATATCTGTTGGGATTTTTTTACTTAGACCTATGTCAATTGTAATGCTCTTGTTTAATGTGTCTGTTGATTTAAGCTTATCACACTTTTTCTTAATAATAACATTGTATATTTGAAAACCTTTCTATGCCTCGCTATTTATTCATCCTTCTGAACATCATTATACAAGACAGATACAAAAATTCAATTTATTAAATCAAGCCTCCACAAAGTTACCGATTCCCTTTTAAGGGATACAGTGTCAAGCAAAGATATTGGATATTGTGACAATTGTTATTTATAAATCGTGATAAGTGAATCCTCTCCCCCCCCCCCCCCCCCCTTCACATAAATAAATATTGTGAAATCATTTATACTTGAAAGCAAAATAGATAAATATAAATAATGGATATTGTTAAATCATCATTTATAAATAATTAAAAACATGAAAATTATTATTCATAAATACCTGTACTCATTCTATGACATTTTCATACGAATAATTATTTGACAAGGTAAATTATTGAATTATATTTTTAAAAAATTGTCTAAATGATAAATTTACAAACGGCGGGTCATACCACGGAACCCCCAAAAGTAATCTTCTATATCGGGCACAAGAGGGCAGCAAAATACATAAAAACGGTACAATCAACTGTTGCCTCAGCCCAGTCACAGCAAACAACTTTCAAGCTCCAAAATTCAGCTTTTTCAATACCGAGGTGCAGAAACTTTACATCAAATTCAAGAGTAGACCCAAGGCAACGTATTGGTAAGTGATGTTCCAATTTTACCTTGATATTTATTATGTTTTGGTTAGGACTATTACAGCAGGCTGCACATTCAGCAGGGGTACGTGATCTCAAGTGGAACCGAATGGTTCCGAAGCACGAGTGTCACTGATCACAGTCGATATATGGTAGTGTATCCTATTTCCGAACACTTTCCAGAAAATCAACGACAGCAAATAAAATATCAAACAAATATCTGTCAAGCTTAGATAATGAATGCTCAAAGTCCTACAGAACAAGAAGTTGGTGGAATTTGAAAAAGACAACGTAGATCTAATACGATATTCCCTTCCGAGTGAACCCCTTCCCAACGACGCGGCGTTTTGGTCCCTTGAAAAGGTTACTGTATTTCCGAACGTGTGACACCTATGGGAAAAAGACACAACCTTTGTTTCAATAGTGTGGTTTTCATACGCGTAATCCCACGCGTATGAAAACCCATTTTAGGCGCTTAACTGTACACGTTCGGTAATACAATCTGTTCGGAATTACAATCCTTGACTATACTATCAGTATTAGATCTAACTCCATCAGTCACACTCTCGTCACTGAATGCTGATGATGTTTGCTGGGTGTTTATCTGTAATTTGATAGAAAAGAGGCAATGAATGGCATTCTCGTGAAATAAGCCACCCCGCATTCACTTTGTACATGTACATGCAGTTTGCGTGTAAACTAAATGTCTGTGAGAGTTCACATCCTCCATTGACTTTATACACGGCAGTGTGTGTGTACACACTCGATGACCGGTGGCTTATTTCACGAGATGGCCCTATGAATTAATGTCTTCTTTGTAAAGTGCTAAATCAGCTAGATATTTTAAATATTAATTATGTCATGACTTATTTATCCAATTCGCAAACCCGGAGAATTATCAGAATAGGGGACCAGGGAGTCATTTCATCAAACCGTCATAAAATTAATGACAAGATCAGCGACATCTCGATACTGTCGCTCAACTTGTCCGCTAAGTGTTTCACAAAGCCGTCTTTGCCAAGACCAGCGACGACTTTGCTGACAAGACACTAGACAGTACTTGTCGGTACTCCAAAACTGTCATATCTTTTTAGAACGCCATCACAAGCCAGCTTTTAGTTAGTCTATGGGCTGCGAAAAAAATAAATGTAAATTCAGAGAACATTTATTTCCTGATCTCCAAGCACTATCCTTTATCATTCCTTTATCAAATGGTATTACTAATGTTCGTATAATATTGTACATGTACAGACGGACAATACATGTATGTTGTTATGGCTTCTTGACCCCCCAGCAAGTAAATGAGATTAATATTAAAAATACCCACGTCCCTCTACCATAGAATCGGCATCGAAAATGGAACAGTCTGTATACACAGACCCATGTGAACGATGACAATTTATCATGTATGTAATTTCGCTATACAGTTAGTTAACCTTGCCTAACTCGAAGTCACATAAGTTGAACTTTGCCTAAGTCGAATCAATTTTTTTTTACCAAACATTGCAAAATATGTGTTATTTACATTTCCTAAGTCAAATTTTGCAAAGTCGAACTGTTTTTTGTGGTCCCAACAGATTTGACTTACATGTATGCAAAGTTAACTGTATTTTCCATTTTCATGCAGTGCATTGATATAAATGATATTATATGCATCTTTTGATGAACAAATATTAAAAATTGGGCCATATAATATCTTAATTTAATCATTTTCTCTAAAGTGAACACGATTTGGGTCTTCTTTCCATAATTAGTCAATTACAGTATCCTCTTACCTACAAATCTAGATTTGTACATCACAAAAGCCTCCTCGCGTTTTCTCAATTTTATAAATTCTAAGATGCCATAAGTAACACATCTTTTCATGTAAACGGGATGTTTGTATCACCAGCATTCATCTTTGCTGCCATTTTTTACATTTTGGAATAGTTTGGGAAAAACTGAGCCTCAAAATCTGTTTGAGTAATTGAAGATACATGTAATTCCAATGGACTGTGATACATTTGTAGACTATGTTTTTTTGCCGATGGGTATCGATATCATTGATTTGTCGTTTATCATGCCTTTGTGAAACAGTTTTTCAGGTCCATGACATTTCCGTAGATCACCGACAACAGTTTAATATGACTGTCATGGAGTTGATTTGATAAAACGACCCCCAGACCGTGACGCATGTGCTGTATTCAATTCTGTGTGTGACAATATGGTTTACATGTATTTCGTCAAGAGACGTGCGTCTGGCGTATTGTCACGCACAGTATTGAATACAGCACGCCCGTCTGGTCCCCTACTCTCTGGGTCTGCCCATGATTTATCTATTTTTATCTTATGAAGTTACATGTACATGTATGAGTTTTGCTTGTGGTACAGTGAGGTTCTCTGCCAGTCAATGTCTCATGATTATCACGCATTGTGAAATGCCAAATGGGAAACTTTTCATTCCATACTCACGCTCAGCGCACTCACACACAACACATATACATGTATGCGAGGTTATAGGAGAATGAAACCCTGGGAAAATATTCATTTTAATGAAAAGAGAGGATAGAGAGAAGCAATTTTAAAAAGGTTCCATCAAAATCGGTTACGAAATGAAAAAGTTATGAAAGTTTGAAAAGTCTCCGATTTACTTTCTATGGCGATCCTCAAATTGGCAATGTGCTTCAGAGTGACAGGTTTAGTAGTACAATTCTCATGATTCTCCATATGTTTTGTACACAAAATTTCATATTTTGATTATAATAATAATAATAATACAATACATTTATTAGGCGCTTAATACGGATGTTTCTAAGCTCACGGTTTACCAGAAAATGAAGATTAAATCCAAAATAATACAAAAATACAAAAATTATTAGAAACCTTTTAAATGTAATTCAAACAATAGATACAGTGTATAAATATGGTAAATGAATACTGAAAATCAAAGTCAACCTGCATAGAAAATCAGGCTAATATTTTCATGAGTTCTAGAATTTGAGCTTGCCGAAATAAGCGCGAAATCCGCGAAAATGAATGTACCGAGAATATTTCTGCATTTACAGTAGCCTGAAAATTTCACTTGATCAAGGACCAAACTGATAAAAATCCTATATTCAAGAACTTACATGTAACAACATGAAATCAGCTTTTCTATGATCCCGAGATGTAGAACTCTGAAGCATTTTCTCAATTTTTTTTTCTATATTGGGTGTTTTCACCTCTTCACCTTAGTCTTAGAGTTTGCGACCGCAGCTGAAATTGACACAGCCCACATAGTGATGGTTCCGTGAGTGCACTCAGCTGTACTTCATTTCATCAAGGCATTGATTTTTTTCTTTCCAACTCAATAGACTTTGCACTCAAGCATGTGCAGGCACTCTGAATGAGTTGTTTCCTATTTCACGATATAGCCAATTTTCTTAGTCTAGACTCTACACAGCACCTTTTTTAGGTCGTCATGAACGTGGTCTAATACTTAGGGGCGGATTAAGGGGGGGGGGGAGGAAAGAAAGTGGCCCATGCCCCCTTTTTAAAAGTTGTGCCCCCCTTTTAGAACTGAGAACCTTTATTTTTAATTTATTCATTTATTTATTTGTTTTTGCTTGTCAGAGAATTTTGGAAAGACTAAAGAAACCCTCAAAATGTGTAATGACCCCTTTTTCCTCAAAAAATCCTGGATCTGTCCCTGCTTAAAGTGTACCAATCACCTGAAAAAATAATTTGTGTACAGCTAGAAAGTATAAAATCAACCTCAAAATAACTTTGTCTGGTATTCTATAGGTCCACAGTCAGTGAGTATGAAGGAAATAAAGGATATTAAAACATGAAAAAGCTCCGAATTTCAAGTTTGGTTCCGCGCGAGCCTTCATCTTGGCGAGCGCGTATGGATGCGTCGAGTAGTCTACTCATGAGTCGCTTTTACGCTTTAATATAGAGAGTGTAATTAAAGTTGCAATATCTCTTTATAGAATTAATATTTGAAACCCATACTTTGAATATAGTATAACAACATGAAACCTCTAACATACGGAGCAAAATTATTTTTGGTGATTGGTACCCTTTAATATACTTCGTGATAGTAAAGATATTTTACAATGTTTATCAAGAGTGATCTACATAAATGTACCATGTCTTCTGAAGCTGAAATGGCTTCAGTCCAGAGTCTATGCCATTTTAAACTGGAGTTTGATTGACACTTGAGCCTTTAAGTATTTGCAGGGACATTGGCCAACGCTTAGTACAGTGCATGGCTGATATTGGAGACTGTTTCCTATTTTGGAGACCATCTCTATTGTTCCTTTCAGGACAGGTATTATTTAAGGGCTAAATTGATCACAAATTTTGTTCTTCAAATTGGCAACAATTAATTTTTTCTTTTAGTGCTACATGGTGTAATAATAACAGACTAATAAGGTGTAATGTCTTTGAAAACAATATACATGGTCAGGAATTTTGTCAAAAAGTTGCAAAATTGCGAGTTTTGATTTAAGAAAAATGATTTTGAACCTCTCGATATGTTGCCAGTTAGGATTTTAAAGCTTATCCACGTTTCAAATGCAATATGGTCATGCAAGAAAAATGGACGTACATGTAGTGTGTGCAGAAATTTTTGCTCTTTCTACTCATTCATCTGGTATATTCTTGAGAGCTCTGAATCAAAAGTTATTGAGCCAAACTACGAAATGTGTGGTCAATTGTCTTGAAAGGGTTTAATATCAGAGACTATCAGAGACTGTCAACATTTTTGGTAGCCCATTTTAGAGATGGTCTACCAGGACAGTAAGAGACCAATTTTCTTTGTTTATGTTTGCTGCAAAGGGATTACCTCATCTCAAAATGAAAATGTGATAAGGATATTCCTCATGAAAAATCACCCCTATTCATAGACAAGAAAAAGGGCTTCTGATTTCAGAGAGGAAAAAAATTTGGCTGAGAAAAAGTGCCTTGTTGTTGGTGTTGTTTCTGTTGTCCTCTTGTTATCAAATTCTCCAATGTAGATCAGTTCGAATGGAGTGGGGGTGGGGGAATGTAGACTTGTGGTCTGCCCAGATTTTTTGACAAGTTTGCTGAAAATTTCAGCATGAAAAACATTTTTAAAAAATCTCCATATTTTCATATTTGCTGTAATACTCATACATGTAGTCTCTCTCTCTCTTTTTTTTACTAAGCGAAGGGGGGGGGGGGGGGGGGGGAATGAATCAAATACCAGAACCTCCCAACAGGTCTTCCATTTGTTTTCTGATTTGTTGGAAGGCTGTAAAAATTTATAGATCTTATTTGCTGTCAGAAATTTATATTTTTTTAATGGTAGGGGGGGGGGGGGGAGGAGTGTCACACCCCACAACCTCTCCTCCTCTAGTGCATGACACCCCATACTCTACAGTCTGCATGTGCATTCTGTCTTGACTTCACTCATTTTTGTAAATTTATGTAAAGATGAGCTTTCCATTAAATGTAAGCTACTGTACATGCATACCATGTATGAGTGATAAGAATGACCCAATTAAAGGTCATCTGTACTGAGTACAATTGACCTTTATACTGTACGCTGTCATTTTGTATGCACCATCATGATGTTTGCTTTTGGGTTTCACATTAGGTTTAGGGTTAGGGTTGGGGTTAGGTATAGAGTTTGGTCTAGAGTTTCATTTTTGTCCCCGCCGAACGAAGTTCGCGAGGGGACTATGAAACGGGCTCCGTACGTGTGTGCGTGTGTGTGTGTGTCCGTCCGTCCGTCCGTCCGTCCGTCCGTCCGTCCGTCTGTCCGTGTGTGCTCAAATGTTAGAAAATGCTACTTCTCCGTCATTTCTTGGCCGATTTTGATTCCGATTGTTTTATCTGATAGGGCTGGGTGGGGGCTACCAAACTTCTACACAGAATTTTGAAATTCATTAATTATGCAAATTTATGCAAATTTATTCAAAATCAACGAAAAATGCTACTTCTCCTCTATTTCACATCGGATTTTGATTCCGATTGTTTTATCTGATAGGGCTGGGTGGGGGCTTCCAAACTTCTACACAGAATTTTGAAATTCATTAATTATGCAAATTTATGCAAATTTATTCAAAATTGACGAAAAATGCTACTTCTCCTCTATTTCACATCGGATTTTGATTCCGATTGTTTTATTTGATAGGGCTGGGTGGGGGCTTCCAAACTTCTACACAGAATTTTGAAATTCATTAATTATGCAAATTTATGCAAATTTATTCAAAATTGACGAAAAATGCTACTTCTCCTCTATTTCAAATCGGATTTTGATTCCGATTGTTTTATCTGATAGGGCTGGGTGGGGGCTTCCAAACTTCTACACAGAATTTTGAAATTCATTAATTATGCAAATTTATGCAAATTTATTCAAAATTGACGAAAAATGCTACTTCTCTATTTCACATCGGATTTTGATTCCGATTGTTTTATCTGATAGGGCTGGGTGGGGGCTTCCAAACTTCTACACAGAATTTTGAAATTCATTAATTATGCAAATTTATGCAAATTTATTCAAAATTGACGAAAAATGCTACATGTATTTCTCCTCTATTTCACATCGGATTTTGATTCCGATTGTTTTATCTGATAGGGCTGGGTGGGGGCTTCCAAACTTCTACACAGAATTTTGAAATTCATTATTCATGCAAATTTATGCAAATTTATTCAAAATGGCTGAAGGTTCATAATGTTTTCAGGTTTTATATTTCAGGACTTTGTATACATGCATTGTTGGTATTCTCTTCTTTTGCATGCAGTAACATTATTATTTTATTCACTAAAGTTTTTCACTGAAGTTTTAAGGTTCAGGCTAGTTAATTTCCACAGATCTGCACTTCCGGCGGGGACATTTATTACGCATTGCTTAATTTACTCATTCACTTGTTAGAATTTGTTTAGTGTTTGGAATTGATGCAGTGGTTATGGTGGGGGGGGGGGGGGGGGGGCACAATACATGTATGTCCCAGAAAGTCTTTCAGAAAGCCTGAACATACATGTACATATACACATCTCAAGTAATTGCAGGGGAAAGAATTTACCCTCTGAAGAAAAAGCTAACACCGCAGACTAGTAGATTTTTGAGCTTTTCCAGAACCGGATTGTCCATAAGCGATGAAAGATAGGTCAGTCCTTGATGTGATTCATCAAGTTAACCCTTTCAGGACAGGAATTATTTAAGAGTTAAATTGATCACATTTTGTTCTTCAAATTGGCAACAATAATATTTTCTTTTAGTGCTACATGGTTCTAATAAGGTGTAATGTGTTCTAAAATAATATATATGGTTAAGAGTTTTGTCGAAAAGTTGAAAAAATTGCCAATTTTGATGAAAAACAATGATTTTGAACCTCTCAATGTGTTGCCAATTTAAGGATCTCAAAGTTTATTCTCGTTTTTAAAATTCCTGGCATCAAACACAATATGGTTATGCAATAAAAATGGACATAGTGTGTGTAGAAAATTTTGCTCTTTCTACTCATGCATCTGGTATATTTTTTAGAGCTCTTAATTAAAAGTTATTGAGCCAAACCACACAATGTGGTCGATTGTCTCGAAAGGGTTAAAAGGGGATGTCTTTCAAGGCCGCTGAGTCATTATTAAGGTCCATTATGGAGGCCCGCTGTGTACATGTACATGGACTAGTTTTTGTACGGAATTCTGAAGAAATTGCTCAGTCGTATACGTAGTGTTGCTAATGAGTCAATACTTTAACCCTTTTAGGACAGGAATTATTTAAGGGCTAAATTGATCACATTTTGTTCTTCAGATTGGCAACAATAATATTTTCTTTTAATGCTACACCTACATGTACATATATACATGGTCCTAACAAAATGTCATGCCTTTGAAAACAACATACATGTACATGTACATGGTTAGGAACTTTATTGAAAAGTTGAAAAAGTTGCCAATTTGGAAACAGTGATGTAAAAACAATAATTTTGAATCTGTCAGTGTTTTGCCAATTTAAGGATTTTAAAGCTTATTCTCCTTTTTAAAATTCCTGGCATCAAACGCACTATGGTCATGCAACAAAAATGAACACAGTGTGTGCAGAAATGTTTGCTCTTTCTACTCATGCATCTGGTACGCATGTACATGTATAATAATAATAAACTGTTCTTGTATAGCGCATATCACATTATGATATAACGTCCCTATGCGCTTCCAAAGGGTTTGGATATTATTACCCTGGCTTTAGCTCCGGCAGCCGTAATCAGCACACAGTGCATTTTAAGGATAAATCCTGCCAGGTACCCATTTAACACCTGGGTGGAGAGTGGCAAATGTGGATTAATGTCTTGCCAAAAGACGCTAGTGCCGGGCTGAGATTCGAACCCTCAACCCTCGGATTGAGAGTCAAGTGAATGAACCACTATACCACGACAGCTCCATGTATGTTTTTTGTGCTCTGAATCAAAAGTTATTGAGCCTATTAAACCACAAAATGTGGTCAATTGTCTCTGATTTCAAAAACATGAATTGATCAATGTAAAAACCCTAGTTTATAGAATTGTATGCAAACATTTTTTGTCACGTCTTTGAACTACAATGTAGCTCTTGGATTTTGCCCATTACATACAATGTATACATACAAATGTATACAGGGTACATATTTCTCGCATGTAATTTGCTCTTTTCTGAATGAGTTGTGTTTGATTTGGGGGGGGGCGTGCATGAGGAGAGTTGGTGTTCACTATCATGTACATGTACATGCAAATTGAATGAAGGATATTTTAGAGAGATGTCAGAGAGAGAGATAGAGAGAGGGGGGGGGGGGGGGAGGGGGGCAGAGAAAATCCTGATCATCACATTCATGAGCTGACATTGCTTAATATTTAGATGAGGGTTTAGGAAATTCTTACTAGAGTTTGAAATAGAAGACTATGAATGTCAAATGTAACCGTACATGTACATCACTATATTGTAAATGTACATGTATATATGTATTTACAGTACATGTCTACTCATAAGCTCTGTACTGTAGCTTCAGGCTTTGATCATGAATGAATTCAGATTGGACCTAATAATGGATTATTGATTATGTAAATATGCTGTCCAGAGTATCTACATATTATACATGTACATGTACTTGTACATACACATGTACATAGTGAAAGTCTAATCCTGTGGATGTTAATAAGATTATCTATTTGTACAGTACTGTATGTACATGATGTGCGCCAGAATTCTTAATTTGCATTATTTAATAAAGGGAATGGGCAAATGAGAAAATATTTCGAGCTAGACAAACTTGTGCAATGACCTGTCATGGCAGCAAATTTGTCTTGGTTGGGGATAAATACATGTTTAATACACATAAATGTACATGTACATAGATCTACATGTACAGTATGTGAGGACTAGGACAGTGGTTGATATTAAATAGGCAAACCCTGTTTCATATCACTTGTCAATGTAAATTTCAATTGATACACTGCTACTAAACTGGGCTATTTTGAGTATTAATTTTTTAAAGTTTTGCTGGTATGATGACATTTCATTCTCCATCACCTTTTTCTCTGGAAATCTACCCCTCTATATCTCTCTCTCTTTATCCTCTACTGTCTTCTCCTTTCTCCCATACATGTACATTCTCTTCAGTGGTTTTCTTTGGGTTTCTCTCTCTCTGCCTCTGTCTCTCTCTCTCTCTCTCTCTCTGCCTCTGTCTCTCTCTCTCTCTGCCTCTGTCTCTCTCTCTCTCTCTGCCTCTGTCTCTCTCTCTGCCTCTGTCTCTCTCTCTCTCTCTGCCTCTGTCTCTCTCTCTCTCTGCCTCTGTCTCTCTCTCTCTCTCTGCCTCTGTCTCTCTCTCTCTCTGCCTCTGTCTCTCTCTCTCTCTGCCTCTGTCTCTCTCTCTCTCTCTGCCTCTGTCTCTCTCTCTCTCTCTGCCTCTGTCTCTCTCTCTCTCTCTCTGCCTCTGTCTCTCTCTCTCTCTGGCTCTCTGTCTCTCTCTCTCTCTCTCTGGCTCTCTGTCTCTCTGTATCTCTCCCCCCCCATCCTCTGCACCATCCTCTCCTTTCTCCCATACATGTACATTCATTTCAGTACCAGTCAGTGTAAAAATTAAAATTTCTTTTGCGACGGCTACTTAGAAGTCCACCTATTATTGAGAGATTTTAATGCACTACGACCCATGGGCAGAAATATTATTTGACGGTGGCTCTTTTTTCATTTACGGTGGCTTTTTCAAGAGTTTCGGGGGCTAATCGCCTTTAGCCCCCGCTTATTTTTTTCACTGGTACCAGTTTTCTTTGTGTCTCTCTCTGTCTCTCTGTCTCTCTGTCTCTGTCTCTGTCTCACTGTCTCTCCCCCCCCCCCATCCCAAATCCCTACTTTCTATTGTGTCCTCTCTTTTATCTTGTACCCTATCTCTCTCTCCCTTTATCTCCTAGTCTACCTGTCTCTTTTCTCTCTTTCCTTTTACTTTCTTTCTCTGTCTCTCACTCTCTCCCAGGCTTACCCAGTCAGTGAGTTTTAAAGGGATTGATTAACTTTGACTAGGATTGAAAAAAAAATCACTGTTCCAGCTAATGCTGTAATCATAATTGCAAACCTTTAGGTCAGACAGGACTCGCCTGAGTTCTATAAGCTGATCGGTCGTTTACATGTATATATCAGGATATTTACATGTACGATTGAACATTGATGTCGGGATAGAGTACCACCGAACCCTAAAGAACTCTTACGGTTCTATCACAGAATACCGTACAATGAACGAATCCCTATTTCTTCACGGGCTGGAAACCCGCTCTGAAATCGGCAACCACTGGTGCTTGGTTTTTGTGACTGCAGTGCAGCAAAGAAGCCGAGCGACTTGAGCTATAGCGATCAATCGCTTTTTTCTCTTTTTTTAGGATAGTAAATGGGTTCCATTTTTTCTCATACTTTCACATATCCTTAGGGTAATTCCATGAAAATGTAAACTTTTGGTAAAAAACAAAGTGTAATTTGAACATTTTCCTTCTACATGTATCTCAGTTGAATAAGCGTTATTCGAACTGTATGGATATGGAACCATATTCAATTTTTTAATTTTTAGAAATATTTTGACCCAAAATAGCCATTTTTTAACCCATAAATGAAATTACGCATTTTTATGGTAAAATATGGTTAATTACATTTTGAGTCAATTTTAGAGATTTCATCTGCTATCATAACAAATTTAATCAAATCTGGTTATGAATAAGGGGAATTTTATGTCTATATACAAAAAGTAAAAAAAAAAATATATTCTTCTGATTTAAAGGAGGTCAAAGGTCAAATGGATTTTTGTCCCGTCTGTCACGTTTTTTAAGGTACTTTTTCATAAATTGGATCATTGTTTTGGAGTAAAATTTTGTAGTCTTGTTCTTTGGTAGGGGGGAAATTCATTTCTGCTGCTAACTTGGCGAAATTCAAAATTATGAAGATAATTATCAATCATAAACTAATGTCCCGTCTGTCACGTTTTGCATCTACAGCAAAAATATACATGGATGGGACTACATGAAAATTTTCCGATGGATGAAAATTAAAATCCTTTTACTATTATGTTTCATGATATTAAAGATGACCCTTTAACCCCTTTAGAACATGAGAATAAGGTATTTAGTGCTGGAAATTTGGTTGTCTTTAAAAATTGTATTTTGTGTACAATCTCAATGTGTCCCGTCTGTCACGTTTTTATTGTCCCGTCTGTCGCGCTCACTTTTTGGCATTTTCCCCCAAAAGCAAGATGAAATTTCAAATGTATACTAGCAGGTTTCATAAAGGTACCAACAAGTAATAACATGTAATAACATGAATACACATATTTTGTTTCAAGATTTTCCAGTGAGGAGAGCTTAGTCGAAAAGTATCAAAGCAGAAATGGCTTGGTAAATTCATGTCCCGTCTGTCACGCTGAACTTGAAGCCCGGCCCACAATTTGTGGGCGGGGCTTGAAAAAAAAATTTCTCACCATTTCGTTGACCAAACCCTATACATGTAGATCACATCTATACATCAAAATAAGCCTCACTTTTGAATGAAATATAAAATATCAAGTGAAAACATAAAAAAGTTAGGGTAGGATGTCCCGTCTGTCACGCTGGAATTGCCCCTTAATACATGTACATGTAGTTACAGGATTGCACACAGTTCACTGGCATTTGAGCTGATTTTTTAATTTTTCACAAAGTTAATCAATCCCTTTAATTACAATCAATGAAAATGAGTTTATTGTAATTTGCATGTACAGATTTGACAAGTTATGATAGACTGTAAGTTTAAATTATTGCTCACTTTTCTGTTGTTCATCTTGATTTATTAAAAAACAAACCTCATGATTATAAAAACTGTAGGTTTTGAACCCATTTTTAACTTCAAGAAAATTTTCAAGCTGAATGTATGCAAGATTCAACATTGGAATGTTGGCACTTAATACCACCTTGGACACTTGAATATAATTCTTCATTGCTCACGAAAAATTAACTAAAGCCTCATTCACTTACTGTATGCCACCAGTAAACTGTTCAGAAAAGAAAAAAAAAAAAAACTGCACAAGGTGTTTTGTTGTATTTTTAAATGAATGGCATGTGGTGATGAATAAAGCAACAAAGATCATACGCATACCTACACTATGTATATGTACCTGTGTGTTATAAGATACAGAAAAGAAGCATGGTACGCTTTAAAAAAAAAAATCAACATTTTTTTTGGCGGTTTACCGCAGCATATTTGAACAAGCCTTTATGGATGTACATGTAAGAAGTTTTATAAATGCTTTTTTCACAATATCCTTTCTCCTCTTTCTCATTTTATCAATATTTATTTAGCACGGCGGGAGAATCTTTGTATCATTTACTAAACGTACCCAAGGATGCAAAGGAAGATGACATCAAGAAGGCATACAGGAAGGTAAACAATTCTCCTTTTCAAACTAAAAGAAGATGTAGTAGATACATGTAATAGCCAGTAAAAAATTATTTGAATAATTGTCCTTAATGTAATCCATTGAGTCAAATGTCACCTCTTGATGACAGTATGTGATCTGGATTGCTATAGTTCCTTGAGTAGAAAACTAGAAAAAATGAAATCACAGAGAAATTTGAGTACTTTTCTTTTCAGTGTATAGAATGCAGAAATAGATTTGAACACTTTAAGTGCAAAGTAGCGTTAAATCACTAATTAGCAACGCGTATGCCCAAAGTCATGAAGGAGGTTTAAATTTAACCCATGGTTGAAACGTTGGGTTAAACCTCTAGGCCCGAATTAAAAAACCATGGGTAAGGTTTAAACCTCCGTAAGCATATATACTAAAATAAGCGTAAATAAGCACACATTGCCCATGCGTGCTCAAAGAAAATATATGATTGCATCGGATTCTGTGCGCACGTACGCTTAAAAAACCCAGGAGGGGGTTTAAACCATAGTTTAAACCAAACCTCCTTTGTAAGTTCGGGACCTATTATTTACTAAAATCAGTGTAAGTGTTTATTGGACATAAGACCATGCGCCTAGCATGTACTTCTACGCTTATGGAGGTTTAAACCCATCGGTTGAGATAAATATCTTTTGTGAATTTGTGCCATAGTGGAATATACATTACATGTACATTTGTAATTTGTTTTTCCTGGAAAAAAATAGCTCCCTTTTCTGTGGCATTATCCATTATTTCATGATTCAAATAAGTATATTTTCATTACTCGGTACTTGCCAGTTGCCACATTTGTAATTATTTGAATAATCCAGATATTCTGGGTGTGTGCAATTCAACAAGCCTTCCTCTTGGCTTTTCCAGTACATGCCCAATCTCCATTCATTTTCTGCCATTGCCATTACATACGTTGTACCAACACTACTTTTATCATTACTTTGTTTATTTGCCAGTCTATGTGAATGTTTTATTTACATGTTTTTAACTTGTTTTTATTTGTGTGTTCATTTGTTTGTTTTCGTTTGTATCATTTTTAATGAATTGGAAATAAATACTGAATTGAATTGAATTTACATGTAATAATAATTGACTGCATGATTGTTTTTACATTCAACCAGATGGCGCTGAAGTACCATCCAGATAAAAACAGAGACGATCCACTTGCAGGAGAAAGGGTAAGAACGTTTCATACTGACTACCAAGGTCTTATACATACATACATGTACATGTGCCTTATCCCAAGTAGTGTACTCCTTTAAAGGTAACAGATAGTTTTGGGAGGCCCTCAAAACTTTTTGTGAGATTTCTTTGATTTTACTTAATAAAAAGCAGGGTACTAACATAAAGTACATGTAAGATGCTGTGAAGTTTTTTCCTCCTCAAGTGAAATATTTACTGAATGAGAGGTGAAAAGTAATAAAAATCCCTGGCCCAAAAAAGAGGGGATGTAAATTCAAACAACGGCAACACACACTACTCACATTAGGATTGCTGTGTGTATAGAATACGCTACACATAGTGCGAAGCGCTGGGTTTATTGTGCAGGGAACCTTTGGGTGGGTATGGTCTTAGCGTGAGGCAGTGAAAAATCGTTACCAAGCGTTTCTTACAGATATTTACTCTAAAATTTATTCGAAATCGTGAATGGAATGTTAAATAATCTCATACATGTGTCTTATGATAAAAGGAGAGTAGTATGTGACTATGTTAGATAAGTTTCTTGCCAGTATGATTTTTGCTACCGAGACTGTCTATGAGCTTTAAATACTTTATATGAACTTCATACAAAACTCATTTGACATACATTGTACTTCACACAAAGGATTAGATAAATATAAGCACTACAGAAGTTGTACAATAGGAAGAAAACAGTTTCAAAATTGATAAAGCACATCAGATTTACATGTATTTTTTTTTTTAGGTACATGTACGTGTATAATATAAATTGTGTTTTTCTTATCACAATTTTGTTTAGTGTGCTTCAGGCCAAATTATATTTGCATTGTCAGTAGACTTTACACATGAAGATAGGAAACAATTAAAATACATGTACATGTACATTCCAGTAATCTCACTTCACCTAATAAACATACAAATATAGCAGTTTCGAAATGGGCAAAGATCCAAAAGTAATGTGACCTGAAATATCTTTTGCTATTGACCTTAAAGGGTACCAATCACCAAAAAATATTTTACTCTGTATGTTAGAGGTTCCACATGTCATTCTACTATATTCCAAATATGGGCTTCGAATATCACTTCTACAAAGAGATATTACAAGTTTGATTATACTCTCTACAAGCATAAAAGCGACTCGTGAGTAGACTACTCAATGCACCCGTACGTGCTTGCCAAGATAAGGGCTCGTGCGGAAGCAGCGGAACCCAACTCGGAGGTTCGGTTCTGCCCCAGCACCTTCATGTTATCCTTTATTTCCTTCATACTCCTAAACTGTTGACCTGTATAATACCAGACAAAGTTCTTTGAGGTTGATTTGATACTTTCTAGCTGTACACAAATGATTTTTTTCCAGGTGATTGGTACACTTTAAAACATGCACTAGATACATGTACTGTACATGTAGGTGGAGCTGCATGTAAAATGCGATTGATTTACATAATGTAAGTAGGCTACTGTTACACAGAGCTACATTTGTAAATCATCCTAGTCACAGCTCATAGTGTAAACAAAACAACAAACAAAATGAGACAAAACCAAAAGTGGGTAAAAAGGAAAGAGGAAAAGGCGAACATCCAATTTATGTTGCATTTATACTGGTATTTGATAGACAAGGAGGGGAAAACCAGCAGTTTTAAAAATAGGCCAAGATTGGTTGTATTTTGATAAGAGATGTCCTGAAGAACAGTGAATATTTATACAGGAGCATGATAGTTGAAGCTGGAATGTGATTAATTCACAAGACCCCTCTGCCACAGATCTACAATGTAGACTACACTAGTCACAGCTTACACTGACATACATGTACACTGTACAGTACATGTACAAAGAGATGTACTTAATGTGCAAAGAGGGAAACTTTACTAACAGTAGCGCAAGTTACGCTATTTTTGTCCCGCATGTTACTGACCATATCTAAGGCCAACTCTCAATAGCCGCCTAACTTCAAGCCAGGCTTAAACCCCGCCTAAGTGCGCAGATTTTGGCCACTGAATTATGGAGTGCCAAATGTCACCCTCTTAATCCTACATGTACATGTATACAATTCACTGTTGTTCTGAAACTACCTGTAAATACAAATCATACAAATACATGTACTTGTCTTGATGAAATTGATTTCCTATGTTCATTTCACACCAAAACATAATTTTCCAAATTTATTTGTTACATAAATGTAATAATTTGTAGGGAACTTAATAGGGGTTGACACTTGGCCTTCCATGAATCAGCGGCCTAAGATGAGCCAGGCTTGAATAGACCGCTTTCGAGAATACGGGCCTAAGATTCGACATGTACATGTATGTATGTCTGATGACTGTGTCAAGCTGATGGCCTTCTAGAGCTTGCATTACACAAAATATAAGTAAAGTGATATTCTTAAATATTAATTTATATTTAGATTCCATACATCAATACAATTCCATAATATTTGTTAACGTACGAGACATACATGTGTAACTTGGACTTGCCTGGCATTAAAATAGGTCATCATCAAGTTGAATTTTGACCTGCATGTACGTGTAGATTTCCTTATCTGATAGTTGAAGCTAAAATGTAATCAATCAGTAAGTCCCCAGAATGTAAAGGTATAAGCAGTGGCATATCCAGCATTTTTTAAAGGGGGGGGGGGGGTGTCTTTTTACTCCAAAATTCTCAGACAAGCAACAACAAAAAAAGAAAAAAAAAAGCTTTTGCTTCATTTCTAAAGGGGGGTGTTTTAACACCTAGGTGGGGGGGGGGGGTGTTTTAACACCAAATGGTAGTGTTTGAACACCTAGAACACCTATAATAAAATACCCCCTCGGTACACGCATGGATGTAAGTACATACATGTACATGTACATGTAAATGTAGCCCACCCTGGTGTTGGTCCCAAGTGAAAAACATAAGAATAAAAAATGAACTGAGGTTTATACTTTAGGAGGTTCTCCACATTTCATTGACACATATGAGGAAATCAGGGCTAAAAATAAAAACATTCCTTGAAGATAATTTTGAGTAGTGGACAAACTGTAGCTAGAAGTTATCCTGAAGGGTTGATTACATGGTAGATACAATGTAGGAATATTTGATGTACATGTACATTTAATAGATACTGACAATAAGATAAATTTGAGTAGTCATATTAGAGATGGTTTCAATCTACCGGTACACATATATGTACATTATTTCGGCACCTATTTTCACAACCAATTTCACAACATCTAGTACACCTGTACATGTTCATGAAATGCATGATCAAATTTCATGACCCTTGATGAAGTGAAATGATGCACAATTATTATTATCATTAAAATCATAGATACGTGTACATGTACAGTACTTGTACACATGTAAGTCAAACATTGAAGACATACTTTGTGAGGATAGTTCATTCATTTACAAATTTTTTACATACATGGATATACCACTGTAAAAAAATACTTCTTTGTTTACGGGGGCTATTTTGTATTTTGGTGTTGTAACCTTTTTCTCACATTGATTGTTATGTCTTGTATTGTTTCTTTTACCAGAGCTCTTTTTCAAGCTTTCCTGGGTCCTATCTCATGAAACTTGCTTCCACTGACAATTTACAATAACTGTTATAAGCTACTGAAATCCTTGCATCTGATTGGCTGAGAGCAAATTTGTTGGTAAAAATCACTGACAAGACACTTGATGAAATGCCCCCCAGAACTACATGTACATGTATGTCGCTCACCTATCCCGTGTATTTTTTTCGCTCTAAAGTTTGAATTTAACAGTTCTCTTTTCCTCTTCAAGTTGGCACCAGTTCTCGTACATACTGGTAGTTTAAACAAATTGTGTATAATTAAATAACCAATGTGACTGAAAAGTTCTGAATTCAGTAAAAATTTGTCCTTGAAAATAATGATTATAATGAATCTTGCACCACATTGCCAATTTACACACTTCAGTTATTGTTCACAAGTAAATAATTCTTATGAACTGCACAGTGTATACTCACAGTGTATACTGCATTAAAAATGCACTCCTAATTGTCCCCGCCGAACGAAGTTCGCGAGGGGACTATGAAACGGGCTCCGTTCGTGTGTGCGTGTGTGTGTGTGTGTGTGTGTGTGTGCGTGTGTGTGTGCGTATGTGCGCCCATTTAAAGCGATGACATAGGCATGACCTGTACATTCGGACCGATGACACACAGCGAACCGATGACGTCATCGGTTTGCAGACCTGCGCAGTGAGACCCAAATTACATGCTTTTGCATATAGGGGTAGGTCATCAGTTAGTATTACGCGAACAAGTCGTCGGTTGTATAGAAACATTTCAGACGGGTCATCGGTTATGCGGTTGAATTCTACACACACAGGTCATCGGTTATGCGGTCAAATTCTAGGTTGAAAAAGATGTCATCGGTTCTTATGCGCGCACATGTATGTGTGTGTATGTGTGTGTGTCCGTCCGTCCGTCCGTCCGTCCGTCCGTGTGTGCTCAAATGTTAGAAAATGCTACTTCTCCGTCATTTCTTGGCCGATTTTGATTCCGATTGTTTTATCTGATAGGGCTGGGTGGGGGCTTCCAAACTTCTACACAGAATTTTGAAATTCATTAATTATGCAAATTTATGCAAATTTATGCAAATTTATTCAAAATTGACGAAAAATGCTACTTCTCCTCTATTTCACATCGGATTTTGATTCCGATTGTTTTATCTGATAGGGCTGGGTGGGGGCTTCCAAACTTCTACACAGAATTTTGAAATTCATTAATTATGCAAATTTATGCAAATTAATTCAAAATTGACGAAAAATGCTACTTCTCCTCTATTTCACATCGGATTTTGATTCCGATTGTTTTATCTGATAGGGCTGGGTGGGGGCTTCCAAACTTCTACACTGAATTTTGAAATTCATTAATTATGCAAATTTATGCAAATTTATTCAAAATTGACGAAAAATGCTACTTCTCCTCTATTTCACATCGGATTTTGATTCCGATTGTTTCATCTGATAGGGCTGGGTGGGGGCTTCCAAACTTCTACACAGAATTTTGAAATTCATTAATTATGCAAATTTATGCAAATTTATTCAAAATTGACGAAAAATGCTACTTCTCTATTTCACATCGGATTTTGATTCCGATTGTTTTATCTGATAGGGCTGGGTGGGGGCTTCCAAACTTCTACACAGAATTTTGAAATTCATTATTCATGCAAATTTATGCAAATTTATTCAAAATGGCTGAAGGTTCATAATGTTTTCATGTTTTATATTTCAGTTGTATACGTGCATTGTTGGTATTCTCTTCTTTTGCATGCAGTAACATTATTATTTTATTCACTAAAGTTTTTCACTGAAGTTATAAGGTTCAGGCTAGTTAATTTCCACAGATCTGCACTTCCGGCGGGGACATTTATTACGCAATGCGTAATTTATGTCCCCGCCTCATTCACTTGTTTTCTGCAGTTCTTGCTCTTTCTTCTCATGTACATGTATAATGTGTAATTCATAGCATTTTTGATCAAAAGATAAGATTTTCATAAAATAGACCTCTAGGTTTAGCGGGTACCGATCACCAAAAATACAGGTATTTTGCTCTGAAATATGTTAGAGGTTCTTTGTTGTTATACTATTCAAAATATAGGCTTTTATAAAGAGATATATTGCAAGTTTAACACTCTCTATAAACATAAAAGCGACTCGACTACATGTACTGTACTCGCCTCACTGTACGATGAACCCAACTCGGAATTCGGTTCCTCGTGCGCACCTTCATGTTAACCTTTATTTCTTTCATGCTCCTTAATAACTGTTGACCTGTATGAAGCCAGATAAAGTTCTCTGAGGTTGATTTTATACTTTCTAGCTGTACACACAAATTATTTTTTCAGGTACATGTAATTGGTACACTTTAGAGTGATTTGGCAACTTTGTCGAGGCTTGATAAAATCTGAGCTGCCTGGCCTTACATGCTATCAGTGTATGTAATATGGTGTAAAAATGAAGCCCAGAAAAAAAAAAAGCTCTTCAAAATCGTCATGTGCTTCAGAAAAGTAAAATATGCAAGTGACCGGAAATGCCAGACTCATTTTCCCCCATAGACTCAGTGTTAGACTAAAGCGTATAGCCATACATGTACGCTTTCATAAATGGGATTATTCAGTCATACATACATGTATCTTAATAATAGCATTATATATTTGAAAACCTTTCTATGCCTGCCTATTTATCCTTCTGAACATCATTATACAAGACAGATATCAAAATTCAAGAATTTATTAAATCAAGCCTCCACAAAGTTACTGAATACCTTTAAGTTCAGGCATGTACATCGATCATGTCACAACTTCAGTTTGCTCTGTCACGCCAGAGTTACATGTATGTTGAAACCACTAGTAAATTGTGCTTACAACCACTGTGGTTTACATCAAAGTAGTAGTATAAATTATTTGTCTATTATTAAATGCTTGATGAAGTTTCATTACATTCAATTCAACAGAAGTGTCAATGAAATCATAGATGAAACAAACATTACCTTTGAAATAGTGTTACATGTAGGTCCACAGGAATGTGAAATAGAAAGAGAGGAAAGAGAAGCTAAGAAAGTAAAGATATTGATAGAAGAAAGATAGAGAGAGAGAGAGAGAGAGAGAGAGAGAGAGAGAGAGAGAGAGAGAGAAGACACCCTTTCAGGACAGGAATTAATTTAGGGCTAAATTGATAACATTTTGTTCTTCCAATTGGCAACAATAATATTTTTCTTTCAGTTCTACACGTTGATTCTAATAAGGTGTAATGTCTTTGAAAACAGTATGGTTACATGTAGGAATTTTGTTGAAAAGTTGAAAAAGTTGCCAATTTTGATTAAAAAACAATGATTTTGGACCTCTCAATGTGTTGCCAATTTAAGGATTTTAAATCTTATTCTTGTCTTTAAAATTCTTGGCATCAAACTCAATATGGCTGTGCCACAAAAATGGTATGTACATGTACAAATGATGCAGAAATGTTTGCTCTTTCTACTCATGCATGTGGTATATTTTTTAGAGCTCTGAATCAAAAGTTATGGAGCCAACCACAAAATGTGGTTATGGCCTCGAAAGGGTTAAACGGGATTGTTCTAATGTACATGTATCAGTTAACCCTTTCGAATCAAAGGCACATTTTGTGGTTTTGCATCAACTTATTGCATTTGATGCTAGGAATTTTCAAAAAGGAGAATTTAATCTTTAAAATTCTGTATATTGACAACACGTTTAGAGGTTCAAAATCATAGTTTTATTAATCAAGATTGCCAATTTGTTTCAATTTTTCAACAAAACTCCTAACCATGTTGTTGTTTTCAAAGCCATTAAATTTCATTAGAACCATGTAGCATTAAAAGAAAAATATTATTATTGGCAATTTGAAGAACAAAATCTGATCAATTTAGACAATTCCTGTCCTGAAAATGTCATGTGTCACAAACAATGGCGGAAAGTTAGTTGTTTAATTTTTAGAGGCTGTTCAAAGATATCTATTTTTTGTACATGTAGGTCTCTATAATTAACATATTTTCAACACTATTGCCAAATGTTACAATTACATGTAAATGTTCCATGTACTATGGCAAAAGTGCTAAATTTACGCTAGTTGCCATGGTTCAGACCATGGTTTATTCAAATTAATTTAAATAAACCATGGTCTGAATTTACATAAACCATGGTTTGAACCATGGCAACAAGCGTGAATTTAGCGCTTTTGCCAACCACGCGCGACCGGCGCGCATTCATTATTGGATCTTTTTAAGTGTACACGCTAAATCAAGCGTATTTATAACACAAAATCTGCATAAACCATGGTCTGAATTGAAACCACTTTTGTGAATTCCGGCCAATGGGATTTGAAACTGATCAAATTCATGAAAATTCTTTCATCCCTGTCTTATGTTGCTTATTGAAACTTGGCATTCTTTTCATATTGCCTCTCTGTGGGAGGGTTCTGCTTTTGGAGATTTTCATGCCATCAAAGAGATATTTGCACAATTTCGTATTTTCGTTTCTCAGAAAGTCACAGATCTACAATGTACATGTATGTAGGGCAGTATTTGATATCTATTCAGTCCAAAGTTTTATGGGCCACAAGACAAGCAAGATGTATGTCTACAGAGATAAACATTTTCATCTTAAAATGAAATTTGCAATGAAAGGTTTCCTGCCATGCTGATAAGTACTAGCTTGTATTTTAAAGATAAAGTTGGGTTATGGGGTTGAGATTCAATTGTGAAAGAGACTGTCTCAAAGCATTTGGGAAAGATTGATCATGTCTACATGAGAATAGGTGTATACTGTGAGGTTTTGGAATCACTGAAATAATAAGAAACTGACCAAATCTAAGGCACATATACTGCACACAGAAATGGGTAATATGTGGGACTGCACACACGGTTGGCATGAATGTTCGGCCCGAACACTTCACCTATTTTTTTGTCATATTTTGAATATGAGGGCATTTGAGGAGCAATCCTTTTCAGGGGACATGTCTACTCTAGTGTTCCGCCTGACTGATATACATGTAAAAGGAATGAGAAAGCTCACAAATTGGTTTTCAGTTTTTCACCTTTCCCAGAACTCAACCTTCTCTTTAATCTGACCTAGTTGTGAACATGATCAGGGGAGCATTTCATCAAGTATTTTGTCAGTGATTTTTACCGACAAATTTGCTCTCAGCCAATCAGATGCAAGGATTTCAGTAGCTTATAACAGTTGTCGGTAAAAATCACTGACAAGACACTTGATGAAACGCTCCCTTGTAGTTTTCCTAAACTTCCTAGAAACTGATAATTGCTACAGGTATTGACCTTTGAACCACCTCATTACCAATCATATCGCCTGACCGTCAAACTTGTACTTTGAATACCTTATCAAATTATTACATACTTAACAAAAATAAAGTACAACATCATGGTTAAAATTTTATCGCCTTTCTAGGAATATATTCTTGATAGCACTAATTACATGTACCATGAACATCCATAATGGACCAGAAATACAATCTATGTAACTCTTTCATAAAGCTTATTTAAATTGCTATTAAACAAGGCATTTTTTGGTATTGATTTTAAGATTACAAGCCAGGCTCATATCATCCAACGGTACATGGCACTATAATAGATGGGAGTGGAGAGAAATGTACAGTAGCTCTTCAAAATTGAAAAAAAAACAACAAACAAACAAACACGCAACAAAACTGTAAAAGCATAAGTTCAGTCATGTAAAAGAGCTCTTGAAGAGAATGTGAAACTCACAAAATTGCTCCCAGGGATTCTCACTTTTCTATACAAAACTGTATATAATCCTGAACAGTGTTATAGCTAGGAACTTTTTAGTGGTGGTTCAAATTTCACTGACTTGACAAGCAACAAGTCGTTCCAAAGAGATCGATGGTATGGCGACAGTATAGCTGTCAGAACAGCAGCTTCCGGTATACGCTACGTAAAACATGATATCTGTATGTACGTGCAAATTACGGACCGTAGTACAGTATAGTGCGTAACAAAAGACAATAAAACTCGGCAAATCTTTAGTAAATAATCATTTATTGTCAAATTGAAAGCATGATTATCGTAAAATTGCAAATAAAACACGATTAAAGATGGAAATATGAATGTACTGTAAGTACCACGTTTCTTCACAAACAGTTACGTTGAATGCAGTTTCTTATGTGAAATTAGTGCCGGTCGGAAGCAGTGTTTTTCACCCGGAGTGGTGGACGGAAATCCCCCGTGCTGGACGGGCCCGTCCACCGCCGACCACCGTAGCTATAACACTGATCCTGAAGAAACCCATTGTTAAAAAGTTCTAACACACATGCATGAATTTTCCTTTTGTTGCCCTGTAAGTCTGTTCCCAAAGAGAAATTGAAACCTGGTAACATTCACAGTTGAAAGCATAAAGGCATGCATTGCAAATTTATGCGAACCAAAGGGTACCAATCATCAAAAAATATTTTGCTCTGTATGTTTAGAGGTTCCATGTTGTTATAAATACTAATACATGTATGTGCTTCAAATATTACTTCTATATTAAAGAGATATTGCAAGTTTAATTATACATGTACTGTCTCTCTAAAAATATATATGCGACTAGTGAGTAGACTAGAAATGTACTCGATGGATCTGTATGCTCTCGCCAAGACTAAACTGTTGACATATAGAATGCCAGATAAAGTTTTTTGAGGTTGATTTTATACTTTCTACATGTAGCTGTACACCAATTATTTTTTCAGGTTATTGGTACACTTAAAGTTTAAACTGACTACATGTTAATGAATAGAATTAGTTGACTGATTTATGGAGTGCCAAGTCATATCATTCGACTTATTATGGAGCGCTAAAGCCGCTATTAAAAAGTGTCTTCCTCTCGTCCTACAGGTAGAAATAACCATACTTTACCTACATTATTATGTTAATGAATCAACAAATATCATACCATTATCAAATCAATTCCTCATTTTCAGTTCATGACTGGGATCATTTTGTGTATTTTGTTGTTGTTTGTTATAGAATCACAGTAATTTTTACTTATGGTACTCCAGAAATCAGCAGAACTACATGTAAGTTAAACCTGGTGTAACTTGGTCTGCCTTAATGAACGTGAGGCATAGAGTTTATGCAATCATATGCTTGACTGTATGTACATGATATATTCAATTGACAGTACAATTCACCCCCTTGCCATCATACATGTAATTTGACTGATTTAAATTTATTTCCTTATTTTCAGTTCAAAGAAATTAACCGTGCACACAAAGTACTAAACGATGAGAAGAAGAGGCAGATATATGACGAATATGGCTCGTTTGGAATCTACATCGCAGAACAAATAGGAGAGGACAATGTTGACCTTTACTTCCTGGTCAATAGTAAATGCTTCAGGGTATGTATTATAGCATGGGAATAATACCGAGGGTAAAAAAAGCAACACTGGATACTTTTGATCATTAAAGGGATTGATTAACTTTGCCCAGGATTGAAAAAAAAAAAATCACTGTTCCAGCTAATGCTGTAATCATAATTGCAAACCCTTACGTCAGACAGGAATCACCCTAGTTTTCTAAGCTGATCGGTCGTTTATTATCAAGATATTTACAATTGAACGTTGATGTCGGGATAGAGTACCACCGAACCCTAAAGAACTCTTACGGTTCTATCACAGAATACTGTACAATGAACGAATCCCTATTTCTTCACGGGCTGGAAACCCGCTCTGAAACCGCCAACCGCTGGTGCTCGGTTTTTGTGACTGCAGCGCAGCGAAGAAGCCGAGGGACTTGCGCTAGTGATCGATCGCGATACCTTTCACCTAGCTAGCTTTTTTTCTAATTTTAGGATAGTAAACGGGTTCCATTTTCTCTCATACTTTCACATATCCTTAATTATATATTATGTAGTTAGAGGATTGCACACAATTCACTGGCATTTGAGCTGATTTCAGAATTTTTCACAGAGTTAATCAGTCTCTTTAATAACTGAGATTTGATTTGCCTAATACACTACAGGTCAATTCTTACCTGTTATTAGGCTTCATTCACTGTGAACAATGTGAAAGAAGTTATGCTTTGCTATGATTTGATTTGCTTTTACAGGGCAATCCAACCAATGTAATGAGATGATTTGTGTGAAAGCAGAAAAATAAAAACAGGATGGTGAATGTTTGAAAGAAATTGGACAAGAAAATAACAAAGTTATTGATGTAATGTTTGAAAATGAGATCACTAAATCTATGCGAATCTCAAATTGGCGATTTGCTGAGTCGATTATGACATATTGGCAGTCAACTCAGAGAACTCTCCCATTTGCTGTATACTAAAATATCATTGATTCGCAGCTTTCTCCGAAGCGCCTTTTCCATTGAGCCAGTACTAACAATATATCGTTGATAGCATATTGTTATAGGTCCTCCTGAGTAATACATTTTTGAAAAATGACATTTTAGTCATTTTGTGTGTTGGAGCAAATGGGGCAGATGTCCGCTACTACATTGTACATCACAATGGCATTACCGATTTAGCCAATTTGAAATTCCCATACATGTATTGTGATTACACCTTTCCAAAATTTGTAACTTTCTTATTGCTTATCCGATTTTCGTCCAAACTGTCACCAATCTGCTTCTTTGATTTTTTTCCTCTTTCTTTCAGAACAACTTGCCATATGTTCCTTTAATATATATTTTTTGTTCTCTTTGCAGGTAACCAGCATAATCTGTTTCTTTTGTACCTGTTATTGTTTCTGCTTCTGCTGCTGCCTGTGTTGCTTTGGGTGCTGCGGGAGGTGTAAACGGGCAGAAGACGATGAGGAGGACTTTGAGATTATTATTCCAGATGTAAGTAGCAAGGCCAAATTTTCCCAGACGAGTGTACTGAATGGGCAATATGTCAGTGCGTAACTTTCAACCCGAAAAATTGTCCTGGTCCTTCTGAATTACCCTCTGAGATCCTGCAAGACCGTATTGTCTGTTTAGAGCCAGAAGGGCATTAACTTTGTAGAAATGATGGGACTTAACGCCCTTCTGGCTCCAAACAGATGACATGAAAATCAATTTGGACCAAGGGCGTGAACTAAGTCCTGCCTTGAAACTCTTGTAGTGGAGAGGTTTTAAACTTTGGGTGTAGACGGGTGGGGGGGGGGGGGTATTTCTGTCTCTGACGCTTTGTTAGCTGTGGGAGGTGTAAACGAGCAGAAAACGACGAGGGGGACTTTGAGATTATTTATGCAGATATAAGTCAAGATCATAGATGTAGTATTCAAATGGTATAACTCATTTTTTGCCACCTGGATGATAAACCATTGTAATTATGTTTATTTCTTACTTGGTAGTTTACCAAACTCTGTAAATTTTCAGTGTGAACATATATAGATTCCAAAATGTTTGTCATGCATGTAGCTGATTGCGTGGAAATCGGTCAGTATGCACAAGTTTTTTAATGCACGGAGCAATCTTTCTGTTTAACGGTGCCTATATCATATCGGCATTTGTGGCAAATACAGGGTTATGGGGAGGGGGGGGGAGCATTTGTAACATTGATAGTGATCATCCCCCAAGTATTATTCTTTTAAAATGACTAGATAATACATTCCATTTTCACTTTTTGTTCACCTGACTTCCTTTTCCTAGGATGAAGACGAGGAAGAAGAAGAAAAGGACGCAGACGGCAACACTCCCGTCACCAGTCAACCCAAAGCGTCGCCAGACGAGAGTGCCCCACAGCCGAACATCGCCATCCCCATGCCAGCACCGGAGAAGTCACCCGAGAAAGAGCCCAACGAAACGACGGGGCTAAATGCGGGCGATAAAACCAAGTACACGGAAGGATAACACCCAGGGCAGCAGAGATCTTTCTTTCTCTATTTTGATTCATTCTCTGGATTGAAAGGGTAGACCACCCTGATGATGGTTGGTTGGTGGAAATGATAGAAGCATAATGAGAGAAACAGTTTGGTGAAAGTTAGAGGGAAGTCTGATAAATTATCAGGAAACTTTGAAAATCATCTGATGAGATCATACCAATCATCAGTTCTATCCCGATTCTCCAATTAGTAATGTCCATAATGAGCTACTTATATGCCAGCCATGTATTTTGTATGAAATGTCTAACAAAACATTCCTTTCTGAATCGGAAATGAAAGAACAGACTTAGTTTTATAGAAGAGCGTGGAAGAACATATTACCATCTATGTATCATAGGACTTGGTATGAGAAATGTACTTTTGTGTACAGAATTATTGAATTCTCTGAACAAAATAAATGGAAAAATGCCTGCATAATTACAACAATGAAACCAAACTTTTTCTTATTGCATATCAGATTTTGTATCAAACTTTCACTGATCTGTTTCATCTTTTCATTCTGCTTTGGTTCAAAGCAACTTGATTATCAGTGTGGGATTTCCCTATAGCTGTGTCTACATATTGACTGTACTAGATAAATGCTTCTGTTCTGTCTATTTCTAACATTCTTTTTGTACCTGCAATCATCAGTTTTTATTTAATTTATCATATATCGTTGACTGGTGATTGTGGCCATTTTAATATCATTTCACTGATGGGTGAAATATATTGTTTCCACCTGTTAAACCTCTGGTGAAGTGAAGTTAATGACGATCTTTGTATGCATAATATATGTAAAATATTGGGCAGATTTCCAGCTTCCCTGTCAAAATATTAGAGGTATTCTTTTGTACTTGCAGTTTAATGGCAATTTGAGAGTAACTTTGTAGAATGTATTCTTTAATCATGTGGTATTGTACCCCTATTCCTGTTTAGTAGGATGTTCTGAAAAATTGTTACAGAAATTAAAAAAAGAATATATTAGCATTCAATAACATGCTTTCATGCTTCTATGAAAGCTACTTAATCATGGTTTGATGGTTCATTCTTTGACTGCTAAGAAAGTATGTTAGGCTTTCAACTTGTAAGCAGCCAGGAGACAGACGGCTTCAAGTCCTCTGTGAGGGACTCGGTAAGGGGTGTTAATGCATTACCAAAGGGCACTAGCGCATCAACTTGGATTTGAATCTGGGTCCTCCCAGTTACAAGACCACTGCACTACCACTGAGTCGTTCAAAATCTGGGCCCTGTTTTGTAAAACTTGTTATCAATAACAACTGCCAAAGTTTTGTCACAAATTTGCTCTCAGCCAATCAGATGCAAGGATTTCAGTAGCTTATATCAGTTATTGCAACTTTGTTTTTGATTACAATTTTGATGAAACGGGGCCCAGATCTTTCGGTTTTTAGATGGTTGAACTTGAAATCTTTGATACGTTGTCTGTATTCTTAAAATTCAAAAAAGTGAACATTCCTTTCTGTACAACGTAATGATTTTTGCTTTCCTTGATATCGACAAAACTATAATTCATTTTAGTATACAATTATACAATCTATTTGCTTCTACCTCTGCACATACTGTACCTATCATACAGGACAAAATATACAGTCCCTAGAGCCTATTCGCCCAGTGACATTAATTTGATTTTTTTTTTCCCAGGGTGCTGCAGTCTGTACAATTTGAATAATTGCAAGAAATGCTCTAGTCAGGTCTGTTAACAAAATTTTGGGGACACAGTTTACAAAAGTGGAATTTTTTGCCTATGAGTCATATGTATTAAAAGCGTTCATTTTAGATAGGGTGCCACAAAATCGATGAATGGCACAAAATGCTAATTCATGCAATATCGAGGTGAATCTGATGAAATCATCAAATTCATTTTGCTTTATCGTAGTGTTAATTTATGTTAATTTATGCATAAAACATATTCTATGATATCCTCACAAATAAATGTGGAAGGGCTTCATATTCTACCACAATGTTTAGATCGATCAGTGAGATTAAAATAACATTAAAATTTCCAATAATATTGATTTGAATGGTAATTTATAATTGATTCATATTTATGCATAATGCACATTTCCAGTGACATCAAGAAATGACTATACAAGCACCTCAAATTTGTAACACGGATGAATAACGTTAGGTTAATGAAATGACTATGTTAGGTGTGATATTCTGAGTATATTCCTTGACTTTTAAAGCTATAATTATTTTAGTATAATTTATGCATATTAATGCATAAAACAAAAAATTTCAATGGTATACATGTATCAATAACCGACTATACCAGCACTTCCAATTTGATATTCACTGGTAAACAAGGTCAGGTAAATGAAATGACAATGGTAACCTGCAATTTTCAGAGTATATTTCTTGATTTTAATGCAAATATTGTATGTATTGAAGAGCTGAAGCTCTTAAATACGTACAATATGAATGGAATTAACATTTTGGATACATGTAATTCCATAATTTGCATAAATTTGGTAATTTTACGTGAAGACGTGAGTTATTTCGATGGGTCATGTGGGAAAAAATAAATCTGTAGGCACAACAAATACATATGGGAAGTTTGGTATATGTTCAAGCACTTTGATTTTACCTTGTCTAGGTAGATAGAGAACAATAATTGGCATAATATTAGGAGAATTTTGCATGAAGATGACGTTTAATTCGATGGGTCCTGTGGGAAAAAATAATTGAAAGCTATTGCCACAAGAAATGCGTATAGAAAGTTTGGAACATTTTTAAGCCATTGATATTTACCATGTCAGAGGGCTTCATGCTTTTAAAAGTTGCATAAATTAGCATAATTTTGCATGAAGATGTGGAGTGATTCGATTGGTCCTGTGGGGAAAAAATGAAGCTATTGTCCTAACAAGTACATCTGCAAAGTTTGGTGCTTTTGTAACTCTGCCCCCAAAACTCAAAAATATGGGCTTTGCAGACCCGAGTACTTTTAAGTATTTAAGCTGAGACTTTCATGCTGTATGTAGCTCTTTTTACTCTGCTGTACGTCAATCAAATCTTTCTCATATCAGTAATCCTTTTCTTGAGCACAATTAAAGTTAACATTTGTTTTGGACCAAGTTCTCTTGGGCCCTCTTGCATAAAAAGTTACATTTAAACGCAAGTAAAAAACTTAAACGCAACTTGATTTTCAACCAATCAGGATCGTGTAGTTGGGACTTGAAATGAAGCTTGCTTTTAATTTTCTGAGATGCAATTAAACGCAAATTTTTATGCAAGAGGGCCCTGGCCATCTGGGCTGGAACTAAAGGGGGTTTAGATCACACTTTAATGACGATTTGATTTACTCAAAATTTTTGGTGTATGTTAACTTGTAAATGCAGATTGTTTAATTTATCGACATTGGATCCCTGAAATTTGGCTCATCTTGCATACCCTAAAGATGGTTCAGGGCCCTGTTTCATAAAACTTGTTATCAATAACAAGTTATAATGATTGTTATAAAGCTACTGAGAGCAAATATGTTATAGATCTGTTGCAATTATTATTAATAACAAGTTTTATGAAACAGGGCCCAGGTTATGCTATAGGGAATCGATTAGATCATTTTAAGATCTGGATGTGAATGTATGCATTTAGACGTTTCATGAGCTCTGGAGCTGGTTCGTGCGGCGGTTTTAAGGTTTGACAGGGTTTCAGACCAGGCCAAAGGTGTCTATGTATATCACAGCAGAGGGTTTGGGTCACTCCAGCGGGTTTAGATCATTCCTAGGGTCTTAGATCACTGTAGAGGGTTACATTGCACTTTGGAGTCACAGTATATAAATGCATGCGGCCCAGCCTATTGTTCGCCACTGGTTCACATGAAACATCAAAATCAGTGTAACACGTGTTTCAATGGGATGACAGCAGACTTGTACTTCTGACGGTCTTGTTAATAATGCCCTGATCTTAACTTGTAATTACAGAAGTTCTTATCAGAGGACAATCTTCAGGGGAGCATTTCATCAAGTGTCTTGTCAGTAATTTACTGGCAAATGTGCTCTCAGCCAATCGGATGCAGGGATTTCAGTAGCTTATAACAGTTGTCGGTAAAAATCCTGACAAAACGCTTGATGAAACGCTCCCCTGAAGAACTAATCTTTTATAGTGGAAAGTTTGACAATGAGGAATGCTGATTCCCTTTGTCATACCATCTGCGTTGCGGCCTTGGCTTGCATCTAGGTAGCACTTCAGTTGTAGTGCTTTTTGTTCCATGTTACTGCCTTTTTCACATGAACTGCACATCAATAAGTACTGTAGCATTTAATTCTTTTTTTTTTGTATATCATATTATGGTATAGCTTGCCCTGACTGATTTAAAGATAAAGTTGAGTCTTGATCATGCTATCACATTGTGAAAGAAACTGTCTGGAAGCAATAAGGAAAGGTTGATTATGCAGTACACAAGAATTAGTGCATACCGTGATGTTTTGGCATCATCAAAATGATAGGAAATCGACTCGGGGTTTGCAAAAAGTCACATGCACTGCACACAGAAATGTGTATATGGGACTACACAGACATGTGGCATGAAAGTTATGGTCGAAACATTCAACTATTCCACATATTTCAAATACGAGGGCATTTGAAGAACAATCCAATGTCAAGGGATATTTCTTCTGTGATACTCTTTTTAACTGACACAACAAAACTGAAAAAGCTTACAAGTTCTTTTTTACATTTACCAGAACTCAATCTTTAATTTTTCTTGCAACAAAGTATTGAAATATTATATTATGGTATAGCTTGCCCAGACCGATTTCAATTTAAAACCCTGTGATTCTGAATGCCCTCAAACAGTATTCATGATATTGTATATTAGTTGCTTGGTTTTAGGTGTATCATTTTATTCTATATTTCTGTGCAGTTGGTCAGATTGTTTTTTTGAGTTAATTGGACTTATATTGGTTATGGATATTTAAAACCTAATCTACAATCACAAAAGATGAACCTTTAAGCATTCGTATGTAGAATATTTGTACTGTTTTAATTGTATGAATAGATTATGTATATGTTATGGACTTTAACGAGATATTAGATGTTCTTTGTATATTTTGTTTTTACGCTAATATGTATTGTACTCATCCTACACAATTGTATTCTATTTCTTCTATTTTCCTTTTGAAGGCTCGTTCACACATGCCGCTGTAAACCGCCGCCGCTACTAAATAAATGGCAAGTGGGAATGAAATGAAACAACACAAAGGTCCTACGGATACCCATGTACAATTGTGTTATAAGATACCTAAATGTGGAGCGCAGTATGCTTTAAAAAAAAAACACCCTGCATTCTTTGGGGCTATTTACCACTTGATATGTGAACAAGCTTTAAGCCTTATTCACAACTGATGCGTTGAACCACCTAAAAATAACCTCAAAACGCTGTGGCAGAATATGATGGCCTGAGCATTACTACAAATTTGTATCATCAATACTTGCCTGTATTATCGGTTCTAACTGAAACAGAGTACATGTATGCCTAGAGGCCTATTCATTTACACGTAAAGGGCTTTCACATTGCCGCAGCATTTTATGTTTTAGACGGTTTACCTTGTGTCTGGACAGGGCCTTTGAAGAGAGGGATCGTGAAGTGACTTCTTTCCACTATGCTGTTTAGTCTCCATCTTTACCCATAATGCAGCACTCTGCAATGTAGCAGTGTTGTGTGATTATGAGGGGATACTTAAATGGAGGTCAAAGTTTATTAAATTTAATTTGCTCTTATAAAGACTAGATATTTAAATTTGAAACTGATTTAATCATTATAATTGAACCCACTTCCAGCTATTCTCGTAATGAAGAGGTTATTCAAATTTTTATTTAAAATGAGAATGCTGGTACTTTTTTTTGGTCCATTTTAGACTGTTCCATAATGATTTTAATGTTGGCAATGCAAAACATTGTAACTTTCTTGATTGTGTAAATCGCTTACATTTCCTTTGGAGCATGCTTCTAATTGGCAAGTTTGAAATGTGTTAGATTTGACAGTATTGATTTTCAGCAATTTGCAGTTTGCATTCTGGATGCGTCTTTTTCGTGCCACTACGTTTTGCTAAACTACCTTAAATGTATCTTTAGATAGTTGACAAATCAAATCAAATCAAATCAAATCAAATCAACAGCATTGTGGAAACATTTGACCTCCACATCCCACCTCCTTACCTGATATCTATGTGAATATACTGATGATCTTAATCTCTCCTAAGTACTAATTTGTTTTGTGTGGCCACGCTTCTTTCCTGCAGTGTGGCAAGTTGATACATTCATGAATTTTCATGTGATAGACCTGTTCACACCATGGTTCAAACATCGCCATTTTAATAACATCATCATGTTACAGGGGAAGTTGCATTGCAAATACATGGGTGTATACAAAAATGGCGACTTCCACTGATTAAACATCGTGATTTTACTAACATCGCGATATTACAGTGGAAGTTTCATTGCAACAACATGAAAATGGCGTACTTTCACAGCTACTTCCACTGACTAAAGACCGTGATGTTTAATACTAAGTTGCGTTGCAACTGCGTGAAGATGCAGTAGTTTCACACTGACTTCTGCCAGATTATCGTGATGTTACATAAAGCTATGACATTTAGACCATGGTGTAAATGGGTCTTGGTTGTAAGTAGTTGTATTGTCGACTTTTGTAGAATAGGTATACTTTCATAAGTTCAATGCTTATCATGTGGTCAAAAATGCTCTCCCATTGCCAAAATGCATTGAAGTATTACTGGTATACATGTATAAGATGAAAGCTCCAAGAGTGTAACTGGAAAAAATGATAAATGCATATAAAATCTAGGACATCCAAGAATGACGCCTATACCTTAATTTCTACAAAACATGTTGACCGGGATATTTCTTTTTATTGAAAATGAGCAAAGTTAAGATAAATGCCAGTTGAGGAGCCTAATTTCTGCTATAATTTGTTTGTAGTGATATCTAGATTCTCCTTTGCTATTTTCTGAAGATATGCTTTTTAATCTATTAATTTGTCTGCTTGGAGCCAGAAGGGTGTTAACTCCTATACTTTAACACAGATTTAATTCCGCTCTGGCTCTCAGCTGTTATCAGATTGCCAAATAGTGTAATCTTGTAATCTTGTAATGTGGATCAAATCTATGGTCCAGAATTTTATTTAAAGAGAAGTCTTGGAATAGAGCCACTTGACAAGTTTGACAGTTTACTTTTGACTGAAGTCCAAAGCTGAATTGGAGGTTCAATATTTGTGAAAAGATGTGTCAGCCTTTGTTGTGTTATGTAGAGAAGTGATTTTTATTTAGCAGTTTTAATGGTAGTATGATCTATTTTTAATCTTTTATGTCAGTTTATCTCACTTTAGTTGCATACCTATTCAGTGCTTCAATCGGTGTTTGGGAGAAATTTGAATTGACAAAATGTGAATTAATTTGCTGCAGCAGTATTCAGTTTTTAATGCTATAAGTCATGTGACTGATGCATAGTCATAGCAAGTACTGACATGGGATGCATTCATTATCATGTAATGATGCATATTCATGTATTTATATGTTTATTCATACTAGAGTAGGCATATTCAAATCACAATCATGCATATTCATGATGTATCAATTGGCCACTCTGTGAGAGGGAATAACCGTGAAAGCACAAAACAAACCAATATGTCATAAGTGTTATTATTACAATTATGCAATAAAATATGAGTATATTATATATTCAAAGAAAGTGGTACACATAGAGGATTCTTGTGCATTATTGAGACTAAGTGTATTTTGTTAGTTTGAATAAAGGTGTTGATGATGATTCATATTGTTCATATTGGGTGAAAGCTTTGGTGTAGAGTCGTCTGCTTTTGGTGCAGTGTTACCATCCCACTAATACAATGTTTAACCCTTTGTCTATGGGAATCGGGCGGTCCCTGTATTACCCCTTTTGAGACAATTGACCACATTTTGTGGTTTGGCTCAATAACATTTGATTCAGAGCTCTAAAAAATATACCAGATGCATAAGTAGAAAGAGCAAAACATTCTGTACACACTATGTCCATTTTTGTTGCATAACCTTGTTGCGTTTGATGCCAGGAATTTTAAAAATGAGAATAAGCTTTAAAATCCTTAAATTGGCAACACATTGAGAGGTTCGAAATCATTGTTTTTCATCAAACTGGCAATTTTTCAACTTTTCGACAGATTCCTAACCATTTATATTGTTCTCGAAGACATTACACCTTATTAGAACCACGTAGCACTAAAAGAAAATATTATTGCCAATTTGAAGAACGAAATGTGATCAGTTTAGCCCTTGAATAATTCCTGTCATGAAAGGGTTAACCCTATAGGAAATGGAGAACTCAGTAGTCAACGGGTAAAGTCACAACCTCTGCATTAAGTTGTAGCCTGTCTTTAATGCTGATTATGCTTCCAGTTGACTATCAGTTTTCTAGCAGACTATCCACTTCCTAGTTGACGATTTACTTTCCAGATATATACATGTATATCTTCATTCCAGTTAAACACCATCTTCTTTCCAAATGACTACTTTCCAATGGACTATAATCTACTTTCTATTGACTTCCTAGTGAACTACTTAGCACTGAAATCGCTATTTTGCTGTTGACTATTTACTTTCCACTTTTACATATCGATTTCGATTTTAGTCGACTATCTACTTTCCAGTTATACATCTCGGTTTTAGTTGACCATTTACTTTTCAGTTGACTCTTTTCCAGCAAACTAGATCTACCTTCCAGTAGACCATTAACTTTCCAGCAGACTCCAGAATCTAATTTCCAGCAGATATTCTAATTTGCAGCAGACTATATGCACTTTCCAGCAGACAATGTCCTTTAAAGTAGACAACCTAGCAGACTCCAGTATCTAATTTCCAACAGACTAATTCTCCTTTCCAGTAGACTACCTTCCAGCAGACTCTAGTATCTAAACACAACAACAAAAAAAGTAACTCCCCCTTAATGGAAATAGCGTAACTTTTTAACGAAAAGGTTTTGAGCAAAATAACTTGGCAAGAGTGTTCCTACACTTATTGACTAACTTTTCTGTGAAAATGAGATTGATCCATAGAGCCATGCATGAGTGAGCGAACATTAAAGGCAAAATTGTCACTTTTTAAAAGTCACAAGGGTCATTTGGGGGATTCTGTGAAACGAGATTTTAGCGAATTCGGTTTCTGGTGCATATCTATGTGTTGTTGTTGTTTATCATCCATCGCTTGACCCCTTCACACCTATCCTGACACTTTTTTCCTTATTATGGTTGGGTGAGCACAACTGAAAAAAAAATCAACCCTCTTGAATCTGAAATTGCAAAATCCATTCAGATTATTGGAAAAAAAAAACTCCAGATATTTTTACCAAAATGTATCATCACATGTTATGTGAACATAAGAGGTAGCCTGAGTGAGCACACTTTAAAAATCGCGCAAGAAATGCTAAAATGTACAAAAAGTACTATAGAATACAGCATAAAACATGACCCTTGTGACTTTTGAAAAGTGAAATTTTTGCCTTTAATGTTTGCCCACTTATCCATGACTCGATGGATCAATCTCATTTTTACAGGGAAGTCAATAAGTGTAAGAACACTCTTGCCAAGTTATTAAGCTCACAACCTATTCGTTAAGAAGTTACGCCAAATTGATTAAGGGGGGGGGGGGAGTTACTTTTTTGTTGTGTTTAATTTCCGACAGATTATCTACTTTCCAGCAGACTATATGTACTTTCCAGCAGACAATGTACTTCCCAGTAGACAACCTTCCAGCAGACTCTAGTATCTAATTTCAAACAGATTATCTACTTTCCAGCAGACCATATCTACTTTCCAGCAAATTATCTACTTTCCATACAGCAGACAGTGTACTTTCCAGCAGAATGTCTACTTTCCAGGTTCTACTTTCTAGTGGACTGTCTATTTTCCATTGTTCGATCTATTTTCCAGAATTCTATCTACCTTCCAGTGGACTATCTATTTTCCAGTGTTCTATCTACTTTTCAGTGCACTAAGCTATCTACTTTTCAGTGGAATATCTACTTTCCAGTGGACTTTCTGTTGACCTCCCAGTAGTTATCTACTTTCCAGCAGACTATGATTATGTACTTTCCAGCAGACTATACTTTCCAGCAGAATATCTGCTTTCCAGTGTTCTATCTACTTTCCAGTGTTCTATCTAGTTTCCAGTATTCTATCTACTTTCCTGTGGACTATCTATTTTCCAGTGTTCTATCTACTTTTCAGTGCACAGTCTACTTTTCAGTGGAATATCTACTTTCCAGTGGACTTTCTGTTGACTTCCTATTTTAGTGGTTACCTACTTTCCAGCAGACTATAATTATGTACTTTCCAGCAGACTATGTACTTTCCAGCAGACTATACTTTCCAGCCGAATATCTACTTTCCAGTGTTCTATCTACTTTCCAGTGTTCTATCTACTTTCCAGTATTCTATCTACTTTCCTGTGGACTGTCTATTTTCCAGTAATTATCTACTTTCTAGTATTCTTTCTACTTTCCAGTGGACTATCTATTTTCCAGTGTTCTATCTACTTTTCAGTGCACAGTCTACTTTTCAGTGGAATATCTACTTTCCAGGGGACTTTCCGTTGACTTCCTAGTGGTTATCTACTTTCTAGCAGACTATAATTTTGTACTTTCCAGCAGACTATGTACTTTCCAGCAGAATATCTACTTTCCAGTATTCTATCTACTTTCCAGTGTCCTATCTGCTTTCCAGTGTTCTATCTATTTTTGACTGTGTTCTATCTACTTTATAGTGGATTATCTATTTTCCAGTGTTCTATCTACTTTCCAGTGGACTATCTATTTTCCAGTGCTCTATCTACTTTCCAGTGCACCATCTACTTTCCAGTGCACCATCTATACTTCCCTGTGGACTATTACTTTTCAGTGCACTATCTACTTTTCAGTGGACTATCTACTTTCCAGCAGACTGCTTTCCAGTGGATTATCTACTTTCCAGTGGACTATTTTTTTCCAGTGTTCTATATACGTTCAAGATCCAGTGTTCTATCTACTTTCCAATGGACTATATATTTACTTCCAGTTGACTTATCTTCTTTTCACTTTTCAGTATATACATGTACCAATTTCTTTTCGGTTGACTGTCTACTTTCCAGAACTGTATATTATTTACAGTAAACTATACTTTCCATATGACTATCAGCAAATAAGGTGCAAAACCGAACTAGTTATTTGCTATAGGCCTTTTAACCATTGCATTCTTTAATTACTTCATTTTTATGGGGCTGTAGTTCAACAATATTGCTCCGAGGTGCATGCCGATAATGTTGACGAGGGTAATTCCCGAATCTTCTTTCAATGTGCGCGCTCATTTATATCGGTTTACAAAGAGCAACCAGCCTTGAATACACACACCCAAACCACATGACAGACGTAGTTCATTATTTAGAGTACAGGGATCATAGTCGTTATTTTACTGGAATACTGCGGCAAAGGGGTACATGTATTATGTAATCGTTGTATTACCGCATTGACTTAATAGATTACTGATCTGCGTATTACAAGGAACACACCTACATTCCGACACGATCGCCACATGGGGAAGAAAGAAATATCGGCAGAATGGTTTGATTTGATAAAGAACATGGGATATGACTGAAAATAATTATGATTTGAAAACAACTTGGGACACTGCAACATTAATATAACACATTCTGTTGGATAGTCCGGCGTACGAAACTCGAAACCACAAGAGACGATTACCTCACACTGGAATAACGTTCAAAGCGGAAGAATCATAACGCCACGGCGGTATGGGGCTAGGAACAGACGACAATCCGCCCGAGGGAAATGCGGGAAGCACGACAGAAAAGGGCAACGGCAACCCGTCGGCGCGGTCAGGGAAAGAAAATGCGACAACGGGTTCGGACACAAGATCGATGAGGTATTACAAAAAAATAAAAATTGAAAAATTAAAAAAATTATATATTCTATTTCTGGCGGGTTGATCAACATTGCCGTAATATATTACTAACTAACTACTACTACTACTCTATATCTACTATTACTACTACTTCTACTACTACTACTACTACTACTACTACTACTACTACTACTACTACTATTACTACTACTACTATATACTGCTCTTCTGTATCGACTATATACTACTACTATACAATTCTTATGCACATGACACCAAGTACCATTGATACTACTCTTCTGTAACAACTACTTTTACTACTACAACTACGACGACTTTTACTACTACTACTACTATTACTACTACTACTACTACTACTACTACTACTACTACTACTACTACTACTTCAACTGCTACTAGATGTACTCGTTAATCTTCTTCTATAAACTATAGTAAGTCAAAAATTTATGGGCCCATTTCTCAAATATTCACTGTTTTTCTTTCCCAAGGCCTTTTATACGGCAGCAATTTGAGCTTTTATCTCCCAACTATATTTTTGCGGCCTATTATACTTTATACTTATACGTATAGGCTACAATATTTACTACATGTAAAAAAAACAAAAACAAAAAAAAAACCTCTAATAATTCATTTGGTTTCTGTGGTTACTTCCTTGTTTGTCTTGTGGAGTACATTGTATTACTAGCGAACCCCAGTTTGATTGTATTTTCAAAATTAATCAAGGGATTGACATATACCATGCATGCATGCAACATGCACGATATAATAGTACTTGACTGGGCTGGGCTTCTTAATTATCTGAAGTCGACTCCAAAGTCCAACTTTGTTTCTTTATCTGGCTTGACCTCAGTCTTTTATCACTGCCGATACCGCTATAAGTATTTAAAAAAAAAAACAACAGCACACAAATAATTCATGATGATGATGATGATTCTGCTTGACTGATGAACCAGGTCATTAATTAAGAAAATGTGTGATATTGTGTAAATTTTGATAATAGTTGGAAAAAAAAAAAAATCAGTTTATCCGGGGAGTCAAGGGGCGGAGCCGGGATTTTCTAAAGGGGGCATTCGATTACCAAAAATTGCCAGGGGAAAGGGGGGGGGGGGTTCCAGTACACAAAAACCTATGACAAGCAAAAAAAAAAAAAAGGAAGGGGATCCAAATCCTGGGTCCCCCCCCCCCCCGATCCGCCCCTTGACTTCCTCTATGCTCTACAGTAACTAAACTGCATAGGCTAATAACTCGACGTGCTAGTTCTGCTCACCTGATAGACTACGTCAAATAAAATATCAACAACTGTTTAACAATGTATTACATTTGTTGTTGGATTTTTTTTTTTTAATATTACATTATCAGTGTATCAGGGGAGTCTCTGTATGCTCTACTCAACTTAAACAAGGGAGCATCGGAGGAAGAAATAAAGAAAGCATACAGAAAGGTAAGATAGAGAGAGAGAGATAGAGAGAGATATAAAGATAACTAAAAGATATTTATATAGATATATAATGAGATATATAGATTGAGATATATAATGAGATATATAGATTGAGATATATATATATATATATATATATAAAGATAACTAAAAGATATTTATATAGATATATAATGCGATATATAGATTGAGATATATATATATATATATATATATATACATATATATATATATATATATATATATATATATATATATATATATATAAAGATAACTAAAAGATATTTATATAGATATATAATGAGATATACAGATTGAGAGAGAGAGAGAGAGAGAGAGAGAGAGAGAGAGAGAGAGAGAGAAGAGGGCAATGGGTGAGATTGACAATGCATCTTATTATGGGAAACACCCGGGGAGCGTTTCATGAAAGGAAGTTGTCGGATATTTTATCCGACAACTGTTATAAGCTACTGAAATCCCTGCATCTGATTGGCTGAGAGCAAATATGTCGGATAAAATATCTTACAAGTCCTTTCATGAAACGCCCCCCCCCCCCCCCCGGTTCTTTTCGTGTATTAATTTCTTTCAACAATTTGGATCTTTAGATGCATAAAAATTATTTTCATGCATGTTTAAGCATTAAACATTTTTTTTATTTTGTGTTTGTATTTGACGTTTTAAAAGGAACTAAACTGAAACCTTGCAGCACTTTAATTACACGATGCCCTAGACAAAAGCTTTGGTTTGTAGTTTAAAAAAATTCCCACCACAGACTATACAATCCATTTTATATATTCTTGAAAAGAAATCGCTGAATCGTTCAATATTGTAAAAAAAATAGGAAATCCATACTCGGGCGGTTGTTAGTACGGAGGTGAATATGGTTCCTAATTGAATAATATTCTATCTAAAATATATTTTTCTTTTTCTTTTTCTGTTACAGCAAGCTTTGAAGTACCATCCTGATAAAAACAGAGATGACCCCTCAGCGGAAGATAAGGTAAGATACCATGGAGTGGCTTACAGTGGATCTAACCAGTCAAGGGGCATTGTATTGACTGTGTGTGTGTGTGTGTGTGTGTGCGTGGGGGGGGGGGGTGAGGGGATGAATGGGGCCCGGTGCAAATCAACAAAGCTATCGATTAGTGGCAGATGTAGGAGGGATCATTTCATCAATTTCTCACGCTCTTCTCCCCTCTCTCTTCCTGTTCATCTCTCTCTCTCTCTCCCTCTCTCTCTCTATTATATATCCCTCTCTGTCTCTTTCTCCCCCCCCCCCCTCTCTCTCTCTCTCTCTGTGGGAAAGGTGAAAAATAATTTGTGAGCTTTCTCGTTCCTTTAATGTCAGTTTGGAAGAACATCATAAGAGAAATGTCCCCTGATAAGGGTTGCTCTTCAAATGCCCTCACAAGGGCGAATCGGGGGGGGGGGGGATCGGCCGCCCCCTTTTGAAACCCAACTGGCATACCTTAAGTACACAATAATAAAATGCCTCCTTAATTGTGCACTTTTCCGGCTCTGTGCCCACTCTTTCTTTCTTTTTTTCGTAGAAAAAATTACTGGAATTTTTTGCATCCCCTCCCCATGTAGTCGCTACAGATGGTTTTGGCAAATGAACACAATGGTCCTTTATAACGATGCCAGCGTCTCGTCTCTCGGGTTTCTACGTTTCAAGAAATCACTCACCAGTCGTTTTGCTAGTACAAGCCAATAATATATTTATCCCTAATTCAAACTACATGTGTAAATTTTCACCTAATACAATCAGAATATGCTGGACCAAGGTCATGGAATTCCCTACCTGAAGAAATAAACTTTTTCCCGCACGTTCATCTTTTAATTTTTGTTTATTCAGTTTAAGGAAATCAACCGCGCACACAAAGTCCTGACAGACGAGAAGAAGAGACAAATCTATGACGAGTACGGATCATTGGGGCTCTACATCGCCGATACCGTAGGCGATGACTACGTGGGACTCTACTTCATGTTCAATAGCAAATGCTTCAAGGTAATAATTGTTGACTTTCATGGCAGGAATTATTTAAGGGTTAAATTGATCACATTTTGTTGTTCAATTTGGAAACAATAATCCTTATTTTATTGCTATATGGTTCTATTGAGGTGTTTTGTCTTTGAAAACAAAATACATGGATAGGAATTTTGTCAAAAAGTTGAAAAATTGCCAATATTGATAAAAAAAACAATGATTTTTTTAAACCTCTCAATGTGTTGCGAATTTAAGGATTTTGAAGCTAATTCTCGTTTTTGAAATTCCTGGCATCAAATGCAATCAAGTGATTCATGCAACAAAAATGGACACAGTGTGTGCAGAAATTTTTGCTCTTTCTAGTCATGCATCTAGTATATTTTTTTTAGAGCTCTGAATCAAAATTTATTGAGCCAAACCACAAAATGTGGTCAGTTGTCTCAAAAGGGTTAATAGTGGATAATATTTGAGAGAGAGAGAGAGAGAGAGAGAGAGAGAGATGGAATAGAGGTATCAAGATGGTATCATGATCTGACAATATCAACAATAATTACATTATACCTACGTACTTCACATTTCACATTTGCTTATATACATTATTTAAAAAAAAATCATTTTGATAAAACTGAATGTGAAAAATTAAAGGTCCTGGTGATATCTGTAACCCTGAATTGTGAATGCTATTTATCACAAAAAAAATTATATATAGATGAAGAAAAATATTGAATTATGAATTCATTTATGTCTACACCATGCTTGAAAAAATGTATGTTCAAAATATGATGGAGAAACCAATACTGACAGATCAAATCAAATCAAATATAGGGGATATAATGAAGCTGTTAAATTGATACCACCCTTTCAGGACAGGAATTATTTCAGGGCTAAATTGATCACATTTTGTTCTTCAAATTGGCAACAATAATATTTTTCTTTTAGTACTACAAGATTGTAATAAGGGGTAATGTCTTTGAAAACAATATACATGGTTAAAAGAATTGGCGAAAAGTTGAAAAAGTTGCCAATTTTGATAAAAAACAATGGTTTTGAACCTCTCAATGTTTTGCCAATTTAAGGATTTTAAATCTTATTCTCCTTTTTAAAATTCCTGGGATCAAATGCAGTATTGTCATGTAACAAAAATGGACACAGTGTGTGCAGAAATTTTTGCTCTTTCTACTCATGTATCTAGTATATTTTTCAGGGCTCTGAATCAAAAGTTATTGAGCTCAACCACAAAATGTGGTCAATTGTCTCGAAAGGGTTAACAAAAAAATATATATACATTAAAAAAATATATACAGTGCTGGTCAGAAGTTTAGGTACACCCTGGATTTTGAGATGGATTTTTACTTCAATGTCTATTCCCCACATAATGAACTTGTTTAGGCACTGACAAATTTGGGAAAGGTTTGGTTATACGTTACATTATGTTCTGAAACATTCAGGCGTGATTTACTTTAACTGTGCTTGGTTTGATACCCACAACTGATAAAAAAAATGACATAAAAATTTATGCAGCTTTAAATTACTTTTCTGTTCAAAATCAAAAGAAAAACAAAGTATAATTTGAGTTTGTCCAAAGCAGACATAGTTTTATTGTTTGACTTTCAAATGTAATATATTCCTTTAATGAATTTCAGAAGAATTAGTATTTGAAATGTCTATTCAGTATTTTAGCACAAATGCTGCTCAGACTGCCCTGTTCTATACTCGTCCAAGGCAAGCTGTTTAGGCTTAGGGTCCATAGACAGAACATGGCAAACCATTGGAATTCTTTAACCTTCTTCGTACACAGAGAAAATGCTGTTTAAAAGTACAAACAGTTTACAATATGAACTGGACAACCCGTTGTACAGTTCATAATTATTGTAAACAATTTGTTTAAATATCAAACAGGATGTATAAGTTTTAAACAACCTTTTAAACTGCATTTTTACTGTGTATATTTCTTTTAATAACAGGTGTATATTCATGCTACATATAATATGCAGGATCAAAAGTTACAAAAATAATGTGATGTAACATGAAATCAAAGCCTTAGTGAGCTTAGTTTCTGTACGTGAACCCTAAATAGCCTATGAGGGACGAGTTGAAAAGAAGTGGCAAAGAGACATCTTTGGTCTGTTACTGCAAGCATACTGGATGGATATTTAAAGTCAATTTCTAATGAAAGTAATCATGTGAACAAGGTAAATATATCTCATTTGCAAGGCTGGAATCAAAAAAAGCTGCGGTAAATTTGAGGAATCTCTAATGTATATGAACCCGATTTCTATCAATGTTGGACAAAAAAGTGTGTTAAACCGTGTGTCATTAGGCTGCTTTTTGCCAGGTTAATTTTTAAATCAAGACGGAGAAAGAAAAATGCACTTTTTAGTATCAAATCATTATAAGCAGATTTCCTCTATATAGCATCAAAACCTGTAAAATTGCTTTTAAGAGCCTGGAGAAGGTACTTTCACAGGGAATAAAAAGTGATGAAAATCCAGGGTGTACCGAAACTTTTGACCAGCACTGTAAAGCTAAGGAGCAGAAAAAAAAACTATGTGGCATAACATTGGGGGGGGGGGGGGGGGGGGGTTGCTGATATTATATTCAGGGACGTCCCTAGAACATTTTGAGCGGGGGGGGGGGGGGGGATTTTGATCATACGGGCCCATTTTCCCAAGGGGGGCTGACTCATTTCGCCTGAAATATTAACTTTTCAAATTCTAAATTTAAAAAAAAAATATTCGTAGTGAAAATGTACAGAACGTACATACAGAAATTACATAATTATCTGGGAACTTCGTTGCCCGAATATGAAGTGGTGGTTGTCCGAATAACGGAACTTTGAAAATCCTCGGGGGTGGGGGGGGGGCAGCCAATTGCCAGAAGGGGACGCCTTTTGCCCGAATATCAACTTCTCAATTTCTAAATTTTTGCGAGCGAGCGAAGTGAGCAAGTAATTTAAAAAAAAACTTTTCATAGTGAAAATGTACAGAAGTTTACAAACACAACTTACATGATTATCTGGGAACCTCGCTGCCCAGAAATGTGGATATTCTAGCACCTCACTACCCGAAAATGAAAATCGGAACGTTGAAAATCCTCGAGGAGGGGGGGGGGGGGGGGGCTGCAGCCCATTGCCGAAAGGGGACGAGCGAGCAAAAAAATTGGCCAGTTTTTCCTTCTTTTTCTGTCCTTCCCTTTTCCTTTCTTTTTCTTTCTGCTTTTGTTTTCCTTTCCTTTTCCTTTTCTTTTTCCTCTTCCCTCTCCCTTTTCCCCCTCCTTTTTTTTTTTTTTTGCCGACAGAGGTCGCGCATTTGCCGACAGCAATTTTGAGTTTGGATTGTGACACCCCACACCCCTCTAGCGACGCCCCTGCATATATTTTCAGTGCCCCCCATCAAATGGCTAAAAAAAAAAAGATTAGGAGAGAGAGAGAAAGGAAATATGAAACAGGATGAGAAAAGAGACGACCCCTTCCCTCACCCTCCCCTTAATCAGTGTAGTCGCTGAAAACATTGAATTTTCTGAGTAAGACCGATGCCCACTGCATAACGGCACTGCCCCTTAGTGGTCGGATATACACGCTACGATACCGTATCTTATTGTGAAGGGCCTGTAGAATAAAAGCTCTCGTTGCATGATTCATGGCGTAATTCGTATGTTTCACCCTTCTCATTTTTTTCATCCATTCTAGATCACGTCAATTATTTGCTGCATTGCGACTGGGTGTTGCTGTTGTTGCTGTTGTTTCTGTTGTTTCTGTGGATGCTGTGGGCTGTGCAGTAAATGTAAGCCGAAAGTAGACGATGGCGAAGAATGCAATCTATCTGACATCGACGTCGGGGTAAGTTTACTTCAAAATATTTTTCATTTCAAAACTTTGCATTTGGCGTATTATAAAAAAATTATATATTTTTTAAAATTTATTTTAATTTTACTTCATTCTACATGTATTTCATTTTATTTATTTATCTATTTATTTATTCATGTATTATTGCTATCATTATCATTATCATCATAATAGGCCAATTATTATTTTTTTTATTATTGTTATTACTTCTGTTATTATTTGTATATTTTTCCCATTTTTAAAAATATTATTTTTGCTTTTTAATAAATTTATTTATTATCATTATTATTATCATTATTATTATTATTATTATTGTTATTATCATCATTTTCATTATCATTATTAATTTTATTTATCTATTTATTTATTTATTTATTTATTCATTTTTTTATTTTTATTTTTTTATTATTATTATTATTTTTTATTTATTTATTCATTTTTTTTTGGGGGGGGGGCATAACCAGCAAATTCAACCGTTTAGTAACCAATCGTGCACACCTTGCATACAGAAAAACAAATCTGCCCCCACCGTCCATTTCAAATGGTAAACAAGAAATCATCTGAAAAATGTGACGATTCCCTATTTGTGCCTATCAAATACATACATACATTTATATATATATATATATATATATATATATATATATATATATATAATATATCTAGATTGTAATTACCTTTATAATCTTTGTATTGTTATTTTTTGCTTAATAGAGACTAATCTGAACTGTACCCCTTTCCCGTCTTTTCTTCTTCTTCTTTTCTCATCCTCTCCCTTTCAATCTATCATTCGCCTTTGACCCCTTTTCAGCTGGGGGGGGGGGGGGGGGACCCCATCGTAGATACGCCACTAATTACGACAGTATTCCTTTCTTCTTTCAGAACAATGATGGGGAAGATAGGAAGGAGCCAGTGACGAACCAACCCGGAGCTACAGGCGGGGTGAAGAACGAAGTGTTTGCAATGCCTGAACCCTAATTTTATATATATATATATAAAACACCTCCAAAAAATGAAAGACTTTCAAGTAATCAACTCAAGGAAAATGTGATAGCTTTGAGAAATTATATTAGGTTTATCTAATGTATTCGCACATTTCAAAAGGTGATGAAGAAGGCTATTGAAATTGCCACAGGTTAATTTTTGAAAGTCTCTGCGATCGTGTTCCGACCTACTTTTAAACCCTCTGACTAAACTGAATTCGGGATCTACTCGCTATTCATAAGGACCGTTATTCATAGAAAACCGATATTCATTTAACACACGTTATGAATAGCGGTCCTTATGAATAGTTATGAATGGTGGTCCTTATGAACGGAAGTCCTTATCAATAGCGAGGTAATTTGTCTATGGTTTGCTCGCTATGAAGAAGGACCGCTATTCATACAAAACAGCTATTCATTTAGTCACGCGTTATGGATAGCGTTCCTTATATGAATAAGTGATCCTTATAAATAGCGGTCCTTATGACTAGCGAGGTTACCCCCTTAATTCTCTCACTCTTCTATAGGCTTAATACAGGGGCCTCCTGGTTCCCGTAGTCAAATTGTCAAATTGCATTGATAACATCCTTAGCCATTCCTGGATAAAAGTAAATCGACCTTTACAAAAAAATCGAAAGGGGGAGGTTTTTAAAATTCCGAAAATGTAATAGGGTTCATAATTCCGAACATTTGTTGCATTACTCCGAAGGTTCGTTATTTCGAAGGTTCGTAATTCCAAAAATGAAATATAGGGTTCGTAATTCCGAAAATGAAAAAAAGTTAATTCCGAAAGTGCAGATAGAACCCTACATAACTTTTCGAATTACGAACCGTCTGAGTAACGAACCTTCGGAAAAAGGAACCCTCGGAATTATGAACCTTCGGAAAAAACAACATGTAACCATATAGACAGTAATCTATATTTAAATATGGCGCTCAGGAAAATAGTTAAAATTCGTATGAAAAAATTACTTTTATTCGTTGTTTAATCAAGGCGGTTCAAATAAATGTATTCACGTACATGGGCAAGTCTGAAATGTTTGCATGCCATTATACGCTGTAAACGATATCAGAGATTTATGGCTGTTATTTAATAGTCCAACAGACTTTAATGGAGATTGGGGCAAATATCAAGTGAAATGTTATTATGAATGTTAATTGTGTTCGGTATTTTATATTACTTTGTAAAGTAATATGACTCGAAATCTCAATATATATATTCTTGGCTTGGGCTTGCTCGCATTTTTACTTCGAAGTGGTATATAGCGAACATGGTGATCCTTTTGGGTTATTGTTAATACTGCATTTAATATGTCCAATAAAAAAAGAAAAGAAAATAAGTAGAAATAAAAATCAAGTGAAATTCATCTTGTTGTAAATAAATAGGCCTATATATCGATGAATGTAAAACAATAGTAACTATGACTGGCTATTTGGCATGAAATTCATTACACATTGCGAATGATATATGCCACGATTTTCAATTCTGGATGCTGCAGTCGATTACATGCAGATAAATGAGTTTATTTGTAATCGGATGCCAAGCGTTTCTTATTTGAAACAGTTCACAACAATAAGCATTTTAATTTATTAATAGTTCCTTTCTTAAATCAATAAATATCATCTTTATTTTGTCAGTATAATGTGTTCAACTGCAAGCACAAAATTATATAATATAGTTATGTAGAATGCCTAAAACCGACGTGTAACCAGGTTAGACAACATATACGAGGAGGGGGGGGGGGGCAAGGGAGACCCCGTAGTTTTGCCCCCCCCCCCCATCCGTGTATGTAGAATTTGTAACGTCGACTGTGCTTCCATTTTGTAATTTCACTTTTCTCTTCTTGCCTTGTAGAGGGACAGATCAGAGTGAATAGAATAGTCTAACGGATTACGAAGCAAGTTGGTAAAATATGGGTCACGTGATAATAAAGCTATACATATATACACGAGAGAGAGAGAGAGAGAGAGAGAGAGAGAGGGGGGGGGGGGCAGACAGACAGTTATATTAAAGCACACACATAAGATTTTTTAAAGAAATATATTTCAGCGGCATTATATCGCCCACCTATATCTATGCAAGTCATGACCGGGTACCGATATAGGCCTGCATGTATATCGAAACCAAAGTTTAGGCCTTATTCCTACTCAGTAAAAATATATTAATGTCATGCTTGTGTAAGTTATTGTATAATCTTAAAGCATACTCCTTATGATTATGGATCATTGCCCGTAAGTTTTATCATTCGACTTTTTAGATTTGTATGTTCAAATAATTATGAATATTATTCAGTCTTTTTAAAAAGAAATAAATATGGATGTAATAATGATCAATCACTGTATAATTCTTAATATTGTGAGCCCGCCGTATCTTTTGTTGGTTGATGGTTCTTTTAAGTAAGCAGCCTGCAGGTGACCGACGGCTTTAACTCCTCTCCGATCGAGGGACTTGGTGATTTGGATGAATGCCTTACCAAAGGGCCATAGCTTCAGATCCAGTTGGTTCCCGGACCCGGGTTCTCCTAGTTTTTTTTAGTTTTTTGTTTTTTGTTTTTTGTTTTTGTTAGACCACTGCTCTACCACTGATCCATCGCCCCCGCGCCTATAGTGATCTTACACTCTCAGAGAATGCCGGGCGGCGAGTCCATGGGCCCAGAGGAGAAAGAAAGAGAGAGAGAGAGAGAGAGATATATATATAGGTCCCCCCCCCAACAAAAAAACAAACAAAAACAAACAAACAAACAAAGAAAAAAAAGTTATCACATTTTTGGGGTCTAGTTTTCTTGAAAAATTCTCTGACAAGCAAGCAAGAAAAAAAAAAGTTATTCAAAAAGGTGGTGGTGGAGGGGGGGGGGGGACATTCGCCTATCTTCAAAAAGGTTGGGGGGGGGGACATGCCCCCCTTTCCCCCTGGATTTCGAGAGGGAGAGGGAGGGGGCGGCTTATATATATTCGGATAATCGTTAGCAAAAATAGCAAAACAAAAAAGACAAAGTGATAACTGAGCATAGGTTTAGACTCCTGCAAGAAAAAATCAGTGCAGTCGATACTGATATTCCAAAAAAAACCCAGCCCGTTTATCAGTAGGCCCACTCTGATCTATGTGGATATTTCATGCCTAGCCATGTGCAGTGGCGGAGATTTGTTAAGTGAATTCTATTTAGCGGGGGGGGGGGGGACGGCCTATTGTAACGCCCCCCCCCTGATGAAAAGAATTTCCTGCATATTTCCATGTGCTAAATATCACAAATAGGCCTAACAATTAACACTCATATCATGCAGGGGTGGCGGAGTGTCTTTCAAAGTGTGTGAGTGTGTGTATGTGTGTGGGTGTGTGTGTGCATGTGGAGGGGGGGGGGGCGAACAAAAAAAAGTCACAGTTGGGGGAAAAGGGGCACCTAGGGGAGAGCGGGGTGAAGTGGGGCAAGAATCGTGATTTGGCACTCTTTGCTTTGTAACTTCTAAAATATTCATTGTAGCCCCTCCATTTTTACTTGGAAAATATATTAATCGTAGGCTACAAAACAAGGTATTTGACACAGTCCCTAAACGGGGGTGAAGTGGGACACCATGGAAATGAACTGGGACAGTAATAGGGGTGAAGTGGGACAGTCGGGGAGAAATGGGACAAAACTCTTGAAAATTCTAAAATCACCCTTTTTTCTGATAGTTGTCTAAAACTTGATGGGAATTTTAAAGGTATTATATCACTTTAAAAAAACTTGCTTAAGATTTAATTGCAAAGTTGACTTAAAGATTCATGCCCATTTAAAAAATATTGGATAAAATGAGCGTTCTGTAAATTTTAACCTATAATATTATTTCGACGGTTTTTGGCAAAAACAGATAATTGTTCATAATATTGATACATTTTTTTTTTGTTACACAGAAGTTCGTCTGAAGTAGTATGAATGATTTGTAAAAAACCAGGAATTGGCCGATCATTTGACTTTTTACGATTTTTATGTGGACCCAAAGATATTTTCATGTAATATGCAGTGGCGGATCCAGGGGGGGGGGGGGCAATCCCGGCCCGTGCCCCCCCCCCCCCCCTTTTGAGGGAAAACAATGCAATGTGCCCCCCCCCCCCTTTTCGAGGAGAAAACCTTTTTTTTTTTTTTTTTGCTTGTCAGAGAATTATGGAGGGGAACTGGACCCCAACCCCCCCTTCCCCCCCACTGTGCAACTTTTGGAGGGCTGGCGAAATTTTTTTTTTTTTGCTCGCGATTAAACGCAACTCGACTTTCAACCAATCAGGATCGCGTATTTGGGACTTGCGTTTAATTTTTTGAGTTGCGTTTAATCGCAACTTATATGCAAGAGGGCTGGACTGTGCGATCGATGGAGCTAAATAACAAAATCGATGGATAAAAAGTCAGCGAAACCGAATATAGTATGATGGGGGGGGGGGGGCCTTGTCTGCGCACCTAACATTTCACTTGAAATTGACAAGCTTTTCCTTTGGTATTCCTCTAATGACTGACCTCATTTTAATCCTTATATCCTAGAGAGTAACTGTGCCGAAAATCTGATTAAAATTCGAATAAGAACAATTTCATTTTCACAAGAATAGGCGACGCTGTCATTTTGACACTAAAAAAGGGAAGGTTCCCTTGTCTGCGCACTCATTCACTTATCACGCAGTTCGGGATATTTTGCATAAAAGGTGGCATTTTCGAGGCATGTGAGTAAAAATGCATAAAATAGACGTTCTTCACCAGTTTTTCCTCATTTTTTCGCTGATACATATCACTAAAATTGATATGAAGATGCATTTGTGTTCAATGCGTCTTTTGTGATGTTAGAATCGCGCAGTTACGGTGACTTTTTATCCATCGAATTTATTATTTAGCTCCATCGATAAGGGGATAAAACTATAGACCCTGCTATTCTGAATGAATAAGAAGACAAAAATTCAATTAAGTTACAAGATGTGCCGTTGCAAAAAACTTGCTATTATAGTAACTTTGCTATTATAGTAACTTTTCATGGAATACTGGATTTTGATTGGCTCTTGAGCAACGTTACCATGGTAGTTACCATTGATGGCAAAGTTACTATAATAGTAAGTCTTTATGCAAGTATGTTATACAGCAGAGGACGCTTTGGGGGGGGGGGGGGTAGGCATAGGGGCATAGGGGCCTGTGTACGGTATAGGGGCTCATCGATGGATATTTAGGCTAACGAGATATCGATATCTGCTTAAGTAGCTAGCGATAGCGCGCGCGGTCGTTGGCATGTACTGTGTACGTAATTGTATGTGGATATGCATATGCATGCGCCATGCATAAAAAAGCATCGCATAGCTAGCTAGCTAGCTAGCTAGCTAGCTGATCTAGTGAGCTGATTGAGTCCGAGTTGTTTTGCGAATATTTCTTTCCACTTTTGTACTTCTATCAAGTATCGTACAAGTTTCATTTGGTAAGTATATCTATTCAAATTTGTGAAAGATTTAGCTGTATTAAATGTATCAAACTTAGAGTGTGATAACGATTATGTCTAGTCTAGACTAGTTAAGTTAGATCTAACCTAACGTTAGACCGAAAATTCTGTCTCTCGTCGCGTCGATCGTCATACTCTTATTTTGGTAGGGTCGGCTCCTCACGTACAAAATAAGAGGCCAACGAACGAGAGACAGAATTTTCGATCTAGATCTAACCCTAACCCTAGGCCTAACGCTAACCCTAACCTCCGGGTTTGCCCCTAGATCTAACTTTTAAATGGACAATTTTATAGATCTAGCTCGAGAACTTGCTTAAACGTCACATCAAACACATTCCTTTCTAACGTTAGACCAAACATTCTGTCTCTCGTTCGTTAGCGCTAGCCTCTTAACTTAAATTAATACCCAAACGTTGTAATCCGGACAGGTTGTTAATCCGGACGGTTCATTTTTATACAGTAAATCGAAAAACTTTTCATGCAAATTGTCACAAATCTTTCACAGGATAAGTTGAAAATCATGTGTGAATTGCAAATATTCACTGGTTTTAGTGTTACTTGATGTATTGTTTTCGTAAAATCTGACGTCAGGCTAATTTGTCCGGAAATGCAACCCCCCATCCTAAATGAAATGTAATTATTTTGGTTAGGGTCGGACCCATGGTCGGACCCTAACCAAAATAAGTGGCTAACGAACGAGAGACAGAATTTTCAGTCTACATGTAATTCCTTTCCAGCTTTCATTTACGAAGGGATTGAAATTACATGTAGAAGTTCTCCTTACTAAAATACTAGTCTAGGCCCCCTACTAAAAGAAAGGCCATAGATCTAGATCTAGATCTAGATCTATCTATAGAATCTAGAGATCTAATTTCTAGCCTAATTTCCTATCAGTATCATGTGACACCAGATTCATTTCAAACTGCCAACAGGATCACATTTTGTAGACCCCTAGTTTGAGTTCTAGACAGAGTCAACCTAGAGTCTAACATGTTACTGTACATCATGTAACAGATCTAACTTGTTACTTTGTAGACTCTAGTTTTAATAAACTAGGTCTAGATAGGTTCTGGCACAATACTGAATTTAAATTCAAATACAGAGCAGCTCCCCCCAGCCGTGCAGATACCGCCGGAGTCCTATTAGGCAACCAGGATCTGGACATAGAGGCTCCACTACCTGTGTCCAGAACTCAACCTTAAGTAACCTGTAACCTTAAGCTTAAGTAAAGTTCTCCGAGGAAGAGACAGATCCCATCGGTCTACTTTGGGTCTAGAGTCTAGACCACTGACGTTGACGAGTTAGATCTACCTCTGAGTCTAAATGTAGGTCTACATTAATGTTAGATCAAATATTGTTGTTGGTAAAAAACAAACAGATCAAACAAGACAGAAAACAAAATTCAGTTGATCAATTAGATCTAGTTGTCTAGGTCTAACGTTAGATCTAGAAATGAACAGAAATCGAAATTAATCTGAACCTGTGCATGGTAGACGATAATCTTATTTTTTATTTCCTCTTTCAATTTCAGATTTATTCAAGCCCCTGGCGGTGATGTGCTTCACCTAATAAATCCAAGGACTGGCGTTTCCACATCAGTCATGCCGCTACCAGCAACTGACGATTATTCAGCCGTCCAGGCTTACTTCACAGCCAAGGAATGGGCAGAGATCAGTGACTATGAGAAACTTCGTCTCAAGAACATCAAAGAAAATTATGAGATGATGCTTGAAGTTGGTGAGTAGTAGTGTTGCCTATCCATCACTCATTTTGTAATGAGGTCCACCTTCTTTACTGTTTCACTGGCGTACTCGTACGTGTACATGTTATGTTGAACCTTTCAAATTTGGTTAGTGGATATATTTTGGGAAAGAAAAACTTACAATGTATATTTCTTTTTGAAATGCAACATGGATTCATGCATTGTCATGATACAGCTTTTGTATCAAGGTGAAAAAAAATCCAACTTGTTTCATGGATGTTCAATGTTCATCCAACTGTTCTCTGAAAGGAAATTGCCAAGAGTGTAATCACTGAATTTCTTTTGAGTTTGCTTACCCATCCCCACCCCCAAAAGATAAAAAGCTTGATAATATGATACATGTAGATCATTTGCATATATTCATGGTGATGTTGAGTTGATTTTTTTTTCATTGTATTTTCAACTGAAATTTTTGCTAATACTATTTCAGTATAGGACTTTTGTATTAAGTTTATACAAATTACCTCGTAGAGCCCTTAGAAACTTTTTAATAAGCACTATAGAAAGGTAATCTATTATTTTCATTGTTATTTGTTTTACACAGGACTGCAGGTCAAGCCCCCAGAGTTCATGCGACCTCGGCGTGGGAGAAAGAAACAGATCGTGGAGGAGAGTGATAGTGAGGATGAAGAATGGAAACCAAAAAGACCCAAGAAAAAATCAAGAGGTAGGATTATCAAGGAAACAGATTTCAGAAGATAACAGCTTTTAGTAGTCTATATTTGTACAAATTTACATGTATATTGAGGAGATAATGAATTTGCTTCTGCTTCACATTAAAGGGTACATGTCCACCTTGATATCAGTTTGGTTATAAATAGAAGAAGCATGAAAATCAAAGAAACATATTTCATTGAAAGTTTGAGCAAAATACAGTAAGAAATAAAGTTTTAAATTTCTGAAGTTGTGATTGATTAAACACAAATTGGCAACTCCGTGATGTATAATACGAGCTCATCTCCCATTTGCCTTGTACTTAGAAAAATCATGAATTTTCATTTACTCTAAAAAAATTTTTTTATCACACATGTACACGCACCCTAGATAATCATTTCATATACAAAACCTGTATGATACAAATGCATGTATATTCCCCCATCAAAAACAAAGAAAATGAAAGTTTATGAATTTTTTGTGTACGAAGCAAATGGGAGAGGAGCTGGTAAGATTTGCCAATTTGTATTTGATTGACTACAACTTCAAAAATTCACAGCTTCCTTACTTTTTTTTTTTTTTGGACTTTGACCAAACTTTCATTTATCTGTTTCTTTAATTTTTCTGCTTCTTTTAAAACCAACTTAATATAAGGGTGGACTTTCCCTTTAAGTGAGATGTTATGAAATCTCTTATAGTGTGCAAGTGTTCTAGAATTTGGCTATCAAATAAAGATGTGTAACTACTGAAAGAAAGAATCGTTTTATTTTCACTTTGCATATAAACTAATGTTATACAATTGGGATCTTTCAATGAACTTAAGAATATTTGTTGAATAGATTCAGCCTTTTTATCTTTAATTTTTTTGGGTGTTATGTTATCTTCTAAAGATGTAAGTAATGAAAAAGGAGCATTATTTTGTTTTCATTTTGTTAGAATTAATGAGGTTATCTTTACTATTCAGAAACATTTGATATATATACTTTTGATGTACATTTACATGTAAGTGTTTTGGGGGCTGTGCTATCTAATGAAGATGTGTAACTGCTGATGAAACATTTCATTTCCACTTCACCCAAAGGATGGTCTAAAACTTTGACAACTTTACATATATGCATTTTAGCTTTCACTTTTAAATTGTTTTGATTTTGTGCTATCTACATGTGTACATGTAAGTACTGATAAAAGCAATCATATCTTCATTTCTCTTTGTTAACCCTTCCATGACAGAAATTATTTGAGGGCTTAATAAATCACATTTTGTTCTTCAAATTGGCAACCATATTATTTTTATTTTAATGCTACATGTACACGGTTCTAATACATGTAAAATGTAATATCTTTGAAAACATCATACAGGTTCATGGTTATTTATTGTTGAAAAGTTGAAAAAATTGCCAATTTTGATAAAAATCAATGGTTTTTAACCTCTCAATGTTTGCCAAATTTTAGGATTTTAAAGCTTATTTTCTTTTTTAAAAATCCTAGCATCAAACGCAATATTGCCATGCCACAAAAATGGACAAGGTGTGTGCAGAAATTTTAGTTCTTTCTTCTCATGCTTCTGGTATATTTTAAATGGCTCTGAATCAAAAGTTATTGGGCCAAACAAAAAAGAAAAAATGTGGTCAATTGTCCCGAAAGGGTAACTTTCATAATAAACGATCATTCAACACACCTTTCAAGATATATCCAATAATTAGTGTTTTTGGATTTGTGTTATCTAATGAAGATGTGTAAGTACTGATGAAGCAGTAACCTTTCTTTCAATTTACTTTAATTAGTGTTTCTTCCTTGCTATTCAAACAGAATAATTTGATACATTTTTTAAACATACAAAATACCTTTAACCCTTTTTTTAGTGATTTGGGAGTTGTGCTATCTACTGACTGTAATTACTGTTGAAACAATGATTTTATTTCAACTTTGTCTCTGCTTTAATTTTACCTTGAATACAATTCGAATCTGATCTTTTAACACAATTTTTCAATATTCATCTGGTAGCTTTAACTTCTTTTGGAGTTTTTGGAGGAGTGCTATCTAAGGAAGATATGTACATGTAACTGCTGATGAAAAAATGATCTTATTTTCTATTTGCTTGAATCTTCATTATTATTCAAACAGGATCATTCAACACACTTTCATTTTCTGTTCAGTCGCTTCAATCCTTTTGACTGTTTGCTATCTACTTTAGGTTTGTAGAGTAACTACTGATGAAAATTGCCTTATTAAAATCACATTTTTCACTGCTATTACATCAGGATCTTTTAGCACACCTTTCAAGGTTCCAACCAAAACACCCAAGCCAGTAGCTACAAAGAAACAGCCTGTATCCAAACCAGTAAGTAATAGTATGCACACATACACATGTAGTGTAGAATATTTGAATATAATGCAATCACTCTCGTTGCTCCCATCAAACATTTCATTTTCTTATATCGTCTGTTGAGAACCAGAAGGGCATTAACTCTGTGTTAAAGTATTATGAGTCAGCGCCCTTCTGGCTCCAAACTGATATGTAATCCAGATTTTTAAGATATTTAAGGATTTCATCATGCAAAAATATGCCTACAAAAAAATCACAAGTGATGAATAATGAAACGGAAAGAATATTAATCTATTTTCTGATGTTACATGTACGTAGTCGCAAGAAAAAGAGCAGTTTCAGGTTTGAATCAGCCAGATCAGTACATGTAAACATTTGCATTAATATTCTGTTACTCCTCATGAAGCACACTGTGACCTCAGGGACTGTGTATGATGAAGATGGCAATCCACTCACTGATGCTCACCACATAGGAGGAGAGCGAATCATTGATCTCCTTGAATGGAAGGATCTTGATGAAGACACCCAACAACAGTCATGTGATCAGGGGAATCAGTCAGGTGATCCCAACACTCAGTCAGGTGATCAGAAGACTGAGCAAACTTTAACCAAGGCCGAGGTAGCTTCCGAAGGCGACAAGACTCCTAGACCGTCTCAGTCATCTTGTATGAAAGTAGGGGGACGTGCAGGTGGAAAGGCAAAGTCTCTCTCAGGTATGAAAATATAGACGTGTTCTCTTAGATTTAATTTCTATTTTTCATGCATGTTAGTTTTGTGTAGAAAAGCTATATGTGTAGAAGCTTCCTCTGTTACCTGTAGGATCAGAGCAAAATGTCATTGTCTCCCAACACCTAGTTCGTTTTATTCTCTTTCTTTTCTAATTTTCTTTGTGTCAGTCTCTTATCTGATTAATTTCCCTATTATATTACATGGAGTATGCACATATTCCTTTTCCATGGAAGAATTAAACCATCAGTTTGGTGACTGGGTAGTGAAAAGAGAGTAAATGGAACAGGGTAAACTGAAAGAAACAGTGTAAGAAATACAAGGAGTTTGTTCCAGGGCTGACTGGTAAAAAAATATAACTTGAAAATAATTCTATGGATTAGTTTTGAATTATCCAGTCTTTTGAGTGCATTCTTCTTCAGAAATGAGAAAGGCGAAAGTCCAACCATCCCCAAGACAGTCCAGATACCCTAGGAGGGCAGTGACCCGGAAGTGCTACAAAGAGGATGATGTACCTGACGATGATCACTACATCTGTAAGTAAACACAAAATGGATCTGGCATTGTCATTAGTATTAGCTTAATCCTTCAATAATATATCAGCTTTGGAATGAACTACAGAATTCATTTTACAGAATGAGCACAGCTACTACATGCCATTTCGATTAACAGAATTGGTAGTAAGTAACGTGAATTGAAAAGCGTTAACTATCGGAGTGACAAATTAAACAAAAATAATTTCTTCTAACCTTAAAGCACAACTATGATGTTTCATGGTTTATTAATTTCTATTTGGATCTCTCTCAGATTGCGAGGACTGTCATGAGATCTTTGAAGGTGAGTGCTCCAAGCATCCCCTTACAACCATCAAGGACAAGCCCATCCCTAAAGGCTCTAAAGATAGAGCACGGAAGACTCTACCAGAGAGTCTAGTGGTCAAGCAGTCATCAATACCAGGGGCTGGTCTGGGGGTCTTCGCTACAAAGTTCATCCCTAAAGGATACCGGTTTGGTCCATATGATGGAGACATTGTGGATCTGGAGACTGGATATGATAGCGGATATGCTTGGGAAGTATGTTGGATCTGTATGTTTCTGTTTATAGAAGTATGAGTACATCATGTCATAATTCTACCTTTTTGATGTTAAGCATTACTTTATAATATTCACATTTGCAAAATCTTACTGTAGTTTTATGGTAGATGAAAAGAGTAGATAAGATGATATACTTCAAATTTGTACATATTCAAACATTATGAAGAAGTTGATAAATATTCACATTGCATCCAATTCAAAGCGGACACTTTCAAAAGTTGGTTCCTTTTTCTTTCTCAACAAGTACATAAAATCCATTTTCAGGGACTAAACTCAGAGTAAAAAGAAAAATTACCTTCTTGAAATAATGTATTGTTGATTCATTCTTTGCCTTTTACCTGTTGAATCCTCTTATGTTTTGTTTATCCGTTTTGTGTACAAATACATTCCCTTTTCAACGATACACTATTTTTTACAGTTATAAGTTATAGGGGGCTGCAATCTACAAGCCCAGCTTTTTGGCAGTCTCCTCCACGACCAACCTACAGTAGTTTATGTTTTTCTATGTCTATTCTACACTTTAACCAATAATTGTAAAGTTTCATTGATTTGCAATGTTGCATTTTAATTTGTTGGAAGTGGAAATAAATGAAATGAAATGAAATGAAATTAATCCTGGGCCTGAGATAAATCTTGCAAGAGTCTAAAGAGGACATGAGTTGTACAGAAATCTATCATATAGAAGGCAATGGGTGAATGAGGTCACTCAACGTAGAATCCAATGTTAAATCCAAGTGGAGCTACAATGTGCAGTTCAAATTTTAAAAATTTATGCTGTGCAAGAGTTTTATTGCTCATTTTTCATGCACCATTGCGGGCATAGCTATTTTGTGGAACATGTTCACTTCACATATAATTTTTCAGAAATTTAGAAGAAGTTTTGCACATTAATTTGAATGAAATGTTCTTAGAGACAGATAGCACTGCCTAACATGAAAGATTATAAACTTTTCCTGTACATTCATACACAGATCTGCATGGAAGGCAAACCTCACCATTATGTTGACAGCAGTAGTGAGCAGACAGGCAACTGGATGCGATACATCAACTGTGCACGTAACGAGAGTGAACAGAACCTTGTAGCCTTCCAGTATCTTGGTGAGATCTACTACCGTACCTTCAAACCAATCTGTCCAGGAAGGGAGCTACTGGTCTACTATGGGGAGCAGTATGCAAAAGATCTTGGTATCACACTGCAGCTGAATAAACTGAATGTAGAAACAGGTACTCAAGTAGAAATCTTTGAGATTGAATCTATAACACGACATTTCATTTAGATTCATGTAAATACAAATTTACTGGGTTATTGAATAGGGATTTAAACATGTTTGATTGCTTTGTTTATTCTTTGAAGAAAAAAAAAAGAGAAAAAAATTTGCATTTTAGTTTTTTTATACATTGTGGCTATGGATTATTTTTTCATAACTTTTGAATTTCATGTCATACCTTATGAAATGATGGAGTGAAAATTTTTAATGTAATTTAGTAAACGACAATGTTTTTCTTCAGTATTCTAAACTGTTCTGAAATTGTACGTGATGCAATGAGTAAATGTAATTTATCTCATTCTCCTTTCTTTTTATGTTAGATTCTGGTCTGTATAGATGTGAGTACTGTGGATCTCTGTACGCTATTCCTCTTGTCCTAGCAAGGCATCTCAAATGGAAACATGGTCACATAGGAGTCGTCCCACAGCCAGGTGCCTCAAAGGAAGACATTCTGCAATTCATCAAAGGAGAAATACAAACACCTTCAAATCAACCTGATATCCACTCTGATAGTAGAGTGAGGAAAAGTGACCCAGGGAGGGCTAATAAGAATATAGCTTTTAGCTGTAATTCCTCTAATGACAAATACAAAAACAATACTTGTAAATTTAAGGTAGCATGTGATCAAAGACGAAGCACATTTACCCCTGAAATTCATCCTACTGAACATGAAAGTGCCCAAGCAGATGAGAAGTCTTATGTCTGCAATATATGTAATAAAGACTTTTATAGTACAAGTGATCTTGCTAAACATAAAGAGAATCATATAGGTAAGATATCATGTGTATGTGATCAGTGTGGAAGGGAATATTATAATTTTAGTACCCTCAATAGACACAAACGCATCCACACAGGTGAGAAGCCTTATGTATGTGATCAATGTGGTAAGGCATTTAGTCAAGAAGTTTGTCTCACAACACATAAACGCATTCATACAGGTGAGAAGCCCTATGTATGTGATCAATGCAGTAAGGCTTTTAATCATGAACATCATCTCACAAGACATAAACGTAGCCATACAGGTGAGAAGCCCTATGTATGTGATCAATGTGGTAAGGCATTTAGTCAAGAAGTTTGTCTCACAACACATAAACGCATTCATACAGGTGAGAAGCCCTATGTATGTGATCAATGCAGTAAGGCTTTTAATCGTGAACATCATCTCACAAGACATAAACGTATCCATACAGGTGAGAAGCCCTATGTATGTGATCAATGTGGTAAGGCATTTAGTCAAGAAGTTTGTCTCACAACACATAAACGCATCCATACAGGTGAGAAGCCCTATGTATGTGATCAATGTGGTAAGGCATTTAATCAAGAAATTCATCTCACAACACATAAACGCATCCATACAGGTGAGAAGCCCTATGTATGTGATCAATGTGGTAAGGCATTTAATCAAGAAATTCATCTCACAACACATAAACGCATCCATACAGGTGAGAAGCCCTATGTATGTGATCAATGTGGTAAGGCATTTAATCAAGAAACTCATCTCACAACACATAAACGCATCCATACAGGTGAGAAGCCCTATGTATGTGATCAATGTGGTAAGGCATGGAGTGACATTTCCTCTCTCAGGTACCATAAGCCAAAATGTCAAGGTGCAAACAAACAGTGCAATAAGAAACTCGTGCAGTTGCCAACGAGTAGCATCAAAACAAATGAATTGTAATTCTTGATTTCTGATTAATTTGTGGCATACATGTATACATTATCTTCATGATAAAATCATCTTAGAATAAGTTGATACATAATTTATTAATGTTATCAATGAGCTTATTTTCTAACAAAGCAGAGCCATAGGCCTAGATACAATAGTATTACATTTGTGCATTTTGAAAATGGCCGGCAGAAATTTATTTTCCTAATTCATAGACAGGGCTATTTTCTCTACATTTTACTAAGAACTGTTTCCTAAACTGAATTGAAATTTATTAGTATTTTCCTAATTATTCTGCGAGAATTAATGTGAATTGCAGAACTCCTTGATCATCGATCATCGACATTTCGAAGACGTGAAAACTCCAAGAATTGAAAAAACAAGAAACAATTCTTGGCGGTGGATCACTCGGCTCGTGCGTCGATGAAGAACGCAGCCAGCTGCGAGAATTAATGTACTATTCCAATTAGTTGTTCAAATTAAGAAAATAAGACAAAAACAAGCAAACAAATCAAAAACAAAACGAAACAAAAACAAAAAAAAAACCTTCAAATACACAAATCAATTACATGTTTAATCAGCAAATAATGGATTGTAACGTGAACCTTAAGCGTCACATGTTTATCACAGGTAATCTTTGCCATTTCCCCTATTCTTAAAAGTGTACATGTCGTGGAAGTGACATGCATATTTCAAGTAAATTTCAGCACTGACATTTACCAGCTACGCATAACATGCATTTATTGAGATGTAAGTTTCATTTGACTTGCTCCTACACAGATGATACCGATATAGATGCACTTCTAGCAACTTTATACTTACAAAAAAAAAATACATCAATACTTGTCTATTGAGAGCGATCAATATAGTCTTTATATGGCCACTCTAACACATAAGGTGTGAAGGCATTAACTAATTTTATTTGCACATTTGCACAACAGGTATGGTATGTTTTCAAAGTTCAAGCAAGTTCAAATGGAAAATAATTGAAATACTATGTAATCCTGTAGGTCTCTCGGATATTGTAAACCAACCTGTAAAACTAGACATGAGAGCAAAAGTCAGTGCGGCCAGATGTATTTTATTTGCTCATTATTCGACTACAGAAGAAATACAAACAATTAATGAACATTTCTCTTGTTGAGAGAATTTGTGTTAACTTTAATACTAAGCCAACAATTTCATTACTGTGCTTGTGTTTTTTGGGTTTTTTTTTTTTTCAAGCAGTTGGAATCAGTTTGCCAATATGAAATATTACATGTAAATTAAAAAAAACCAAAACAACAAACAAAAACAAAACAAACAAAACACAACAAATTCTGAAGAATTTTATGATTAGATAAAAAAAGAAATCTAGCCTAGAGCTACATGCTTTTTTATTTGGACTGCAAAAAAATTCAAATAGTTAAACAGAGAGAGAGAGAGAGAGAGAGAGAGAGAAAAGCGGAAACGCGTTTTGTAAACGTGTCGACCAAAAGCATACATGCCATGTAAATGAGTTGAAATACCTATTACATTCGTGTTTTTTTTTTAGTGTAAAAACTGTAAATATTGGTTATGTTTCAAAGAGAGAGAGAGAGAGAGAGAGAGAGAAAGTAGAGCCTGATTATATTTCTGTTTCAGAAAAAGAAGTTTTTAAGATCTATCAGTTGAATGCATGAACAATCCTGGGTGCCTCTTCTCCACCTTCCAATCTGAAAATAAGATGAGGCTCTGTTTATATAATTTTTTTAATTTGAAGGTTCTCTATACATGTATTTATCACTTAGCAGTTGAACATTTGTAGAAAAGCTAAGCAATAATAAACAATTGATTGGTAGTAGAATGCAAAAAAAAAACAAAACAAAACAAAACCAAAAAAAAAAAGGAAAAAGAAAAAATATTGCCACCACAAAAAAGTAAATTTAATTTCAATGCAGAAACAAATATGTATATCTAATAGCTTATATTTCCCTTTTAATTATTATAGGCTTAGCCTAACTTCAGTGATATAATTGTTCTTTTCATGTAGCACATTGCATTTTCCAGAATGAAATTCATGTTTATAAATGATTACATTGACATCTTTACATAATATAAATACACGATATTGTTGCCATCACAAAAAAGTAAATTTAATTTAAATGCAGAAACAAATATGTACATGTATATCCAGGGGCGGATCCAGCATTTCGTATAAGGGGGGGCACACAAATGCAGGATTGTCAACTTTGGGAAACTGCTTGGAGGAAGACCCATATTTTTTTGGTCTCTCGCCAGCCCTCCAAAAGTCGCTCAGGGGGGGGGGGGGGGGTTCTGGGGTCCAGTTCCCCTCCATAATTCTCTGACAAGCAACAACAACAACAAAAAAAAAAGTTTTCTGCTCGAAAAGGGGGGGGGGGGCACAATCGCAAATAGGGGGGCACATTGCATTGTTTTCCCTCAAAAGGGGGGGGGGCACGGGCCGGGATTGCCCCCCCCCCCTGGATCCGCCACTGTGTATATCCAAAAGCTTATATTTCCCTCTTAATTATTATAGGCTGAGCCCAACTTTAGTGATATAGTTGTTCTTTTCATGTAGCACTTTGCATTTTTCCAGAATGAAACTCATGTTTATATATGATGATTACATTGACATCTTTACATAATATAAATACACGTTATTGTTAAGCCCAACCCCTATGAATTTTTTGAGAATCTCTTTTCAACAGAGTCCATTAACTCTGCATTAACTTGTTTAGCGCCACCTAGCGTAATCTACCATTTAACTTATTATTTTCGAATGGATTCATGCCCCCAAAATAATTCAATCGCTCTACATGTACTTTTACTTTGTATACTTGAAAGACATAGAATATTTTTCCTTGTTTTTAAAATAAGCTTATGGCAGCTCAGTAGCTCAGTTTGTTTTAGGGTTTAATGAATTCGTATAACAGCATAATAGGAACGTGATTTTAATAATAATAATAATAATAATAAATGTAACTTATATAGAGCCAAATCCACTCTGTGGAGTGCTCAAGGCGCATGTAGATTTTGATCGATTGGTTTATTGATTTAAATTCACAATGTGGTCAACACAGAGATCAGAACTGTAAATTATTTAGAAAAACACTTCTACAAAACTTGTATACCCAGACGTAATTGCGTGTCCGAACAGGTTGGTTATCCGGACAGGTCACTTTTATACCGTAAACTGAACAACTTTTCATGCAAATTGTCATAAATCTTTTAGTAGATAGGTTGACATTTGTATGAATTGCAAATATTCACTGCTTTTAGTGTTACTTGATGCATATTTCTCGTAAAATCCGGAGGCAAAATTGACAGTTTTATTTTTTTAAAGTGTCCGGACACACAACCCCCCCCCGCCCCTTCCCATCCTACTTGGGGGTGTTTCATAAAGCTGTTCGTAGACTTGAATATGAAGTGCCAGATAGGATGGTCAAAGTTTTTCCTGATGTTTTAACAAAGTGTGACTGTATTTCCCATAACCTCAATTAAATTATGGCGAAAAATATACTTTGCATTAAAAATGTTTGTTATAATAAGAATATTAATCTACTTCCGCACAGTTCAACTTTATATAGTTGATGCAGTTAAAAATGATTGAGCATCCCATTTGGCGTGTCATATTTAAGTCATTGTAAAGTCCTGCGTAACTTTACGAACAGTTTATGAAACAACCCCCCCCTTCTTTCCCCCCCGCCTGCATCCTCCAGTAAATAATTCAGTAAATGGAAGGAAGCGAAAATCCAGAAAGCAAAGTTTATGTTTGGATTGCCCATAACAAATAAACACAAGTTATTTTTGCAAAAATAGATATAGGTCAATGCATAATGTTCGTGTTTTTACTACACAATCGGAATGAGAATATGTATTGATGGAGAGGGAGGGGATGTGAAGTTTATAATCCTGTACATTATTTGCCATTACCGTTGTATATATTTTTTCTTTGATCCACTTATGGTGTTATTTCACGATGCTTTCTTCATGTATATTTGGAAAGATTACTTTGAAAAATTTATCCTGTATTGTAGATAACCGCTGTATAGTGTTATGGAAAATGTGTTTCAGTGCAAAATTATTCATGTTCAATACATGTATTGCATAACTAATTCTGACATTGATATTTTATAGAATTTGTCATTCTTCGGTACTTGTTCACGACTATTTGCTTTTTGAATTTTGAAAGATATCTCGAAGCTTGTTGAAAAGAAGATTTGAGTAGCATTAATGTTAGGCCTATTTGGTATCAGTTTCAAAAATATATCTGTGCTGCCCCGTATTTTTTTAACGATGCTCTCTGTATCATAATTATTAAGTAAGATTTCTGTATTGTAGGTAACTTCTGTATAATTATATGCATTGAAAATATGTTGCAATTTAAAGTTATTCAAGTTCAATTTATTTATTGCATAACTAATTCTGACATGATATTTCATAGAATTTGGCGTTCTTCTGTACATGTTCATGACTATTTGCTTTTTGAATTTTGAAAGATTTTTAGAAGCTTGTTGAAAAGTAGATTCAAATTACCATTAAATGTTATTTGGTATCACTTTCAACAAAAACCAGTGGTATTTTCTTAATTCAAAGTAGGAGTTTCAGAGAAGGGAAGAGAGAGAAAGAGAGACAGAGAGAGAGAGAGAGAGAGAGAGAGAGAGACGTGCGGGGGGGAGGGGGGGGGGTCTAAGGTAAGAATGGGAATGGAATAAACCAAGCTTAATAATACCAAGGAGATAAGACTCGTAAAGAGGAAGAGAGAGGGGGAGATTGATTGGGGGGGGGGGGGGATCGCACGAGGGAGGTGAAAAAGAAAGAAGGTGGGTGAGGGTATCTGGAGATGATGTGAAAGAACGGGAGCATGGAAAAAAACCCATAATTTAGACGAGGAATCAGGAAATACCCGCTCAGAGAGAGAGAGACAGACAGAGTGAAAGGGGAGGGGGTATGTTGTTGTGCCCCCCCCCCCTTTTTAGAACTGAGAACTGAACTGAAAAACTTTTTTTTTTTTTTTTTTTTGCTTGTCAGAGAATTATGGGGAAAACTGGACCCCATAACCCCCCCCCCCCCCCCTCCCCCTCACTGAGCGACTTTTGGAGGGCTGGCGAGACCAAAAAATACGGATCTCCCTTCAGGCAGTTTCCTAAAGTGGACAATCCTGCATTCGTGTGCCCCCCCCCCCCCCCCCCCCCCGTTATACAAAATCCTGGATCCGCCCCTGTCGTGATTATTCCAGCACAAGAAAGTGAGGTATACACATGCACATAGTTTAGATTCTTACGACCTTGAACCCTGAACCTTTCAACTATAACAGAGAGAACATTATACGAGACCAAATTCACCCTCGCCCCCACATGTGTAACCTCATTCGTAGAAGTTATGTAATACTGTACTTATCACTACTATCGGGTTTATGTGCTAATGTACATCAGGCCGGAAATGTTTTCCTTCTTTCTTTCAGCGCAGAGCATGATATGTTTTGGTTTTTGTTTTAAACCCTTTGGCTATGGGAACCTTGTTGTTCCTTTAATCGCCCTATAGAATGGGGGCAAAAATCTGTAGCCAGTTATATATAGGCCAAGAGGTTTACACATAAAATAGTAAACGCAATTCAGGTTCTTAGCAAACAATCATGACAATGTTGTCTTTCTAGACGATGGTCTTGATCTGTACAGGCTGGTGTTATTGAAGAAGCTTTGACTGTATAATAGAATGGAATTTAAAAAAAAAAATGGTTCGTAAAAGTACAGACAACGAGAGGCCTTTCAAATATCTATATATTTCTTATTCTTTGTCCGATTTTCTCAAATTTTCACTGTTCTGCTTCTCTGATTTTTCTGCTTCTACTCAATCCAAGTCTCCATGAAGGGTTAATTCCCCCTGAATGATGAATATCACTATAATATCTGCCTCTCATGTAGAAAATGGATATCGGCGTTGCTCTTTTGATGATTTATGCTAGCGAGCCTTCAGCACTGACCTATAATTCGGATCATTCTACCTAAACTTAAGGAGACGGCGGACCTCACAGTCATAGTTAGCTATGATAATAGTTCCGGTCCCACAGGGTTCGTCGTTTGCTGCTGCTGCTGCTGATGATGATAATGATGATATGACGATGATGATAGTGATAATTATGATGATGATAGTTAATAGTAATTTTTAAAACAGTGAAAATGGGATCATCATAATTGTAATTGTGCACATTTTAATCTATTCAGAAGTGCTTAAAAAGAAGAGAAAATTAGCTGTAAAGATAATTGTTCTCTATGTTAAAGGGAATACATGTAATCATTTTTCATAGAAGTTGGCCTGGGTATAAAAAGAATCATACCGACAAATTGATTCGTAAGTTATATCTGAAAATTGAAAACTTTTAAATTTTCAAATCACTTTTGAATAATAATCTGAGAAACCTTCATCTTATCTTAACTAAATTAACATAAGCCGCTTAGAGTTTTGCCCGGTGGAAGGGGGGGGGGGGCACATGCCATCTGGATCTGCCATCGATTCGTATATATCATTGCACTGATAACGATGTATTCAGAACTGCATTGATGACGTAACGTCCAGACGATCGAAACTGATCCTTATTTTGACCCATTCAGCAGACATTATTGATACTTTGATTGCACTGTAAAGACCTTGCAGATAGGATACACTAATTAGCAAAAGTACTGTCATTGCTTTACTGTAGCCGCAGTCGGTCCTACAGCCAACAGCAGAGTTGAAAACAAGCCGAAAATAAACCCCGGAGCAGCCAAAAGAGACACCCAAAAGGCTCCTTAAATATTTCTAAGGCTATTCTAAATATTTTGGTACCAAATCAACAAAAAATAACTTATTTTAGGGCCTAAAATCAGCAAAAGAATAAAATGATTGAAAATGGATTAGGCCTATCGATATGGTTGTTGGCATGCAGCTTTTAGTAGATCGGACTCTTGGCGGCTCTTGGCGGCTTGTGGTAAATCGACTACCGTGTCTTGGAATCCTCTTGGGTGCTGTTGGCTGCTGTTGGCGGCATTAAGAAGGACCCTGTGCACTTATTGCTCTGTACACCTACATCATTAGAGAATCGATCTTTAATTGGTTAGTAATTAAAAGAAACACACTCACACACGTATTATAAACACTATTCAATTAAATTGTAGGTTTAGTTTTCAGGGTTACACCATGTAATTCTTTCAAGGAATAAGAGCCCTGAAAAGGGCTGGTGAGCTGGTGAAAACTAAACCTACAATTCAGTTTCTCCACCATGAAAGTGTCGCTGATACTTCACTAAACTATTCAATTAATGTAGATAGAATGCCGAGATCAAGGGTGCTGTACCAGGGATCGATCCCACGATCCTTGCATTTCCAGTCGAGTGTTTTTCAGCCACTCGGCTATAAGAAACCTCTGCTCCTTCTTGGTGCTATCACATAACGTTCCTTTAAGCCCATCGCACAATACACGATCAACTGCGATCCGATTTTGGAAATGAATAGCATTAAGTATTTGCATTTTAAAGGCCAAGTCCACACTAAAATCAAGTTGATTTGAATAAACAGAGTAAAATTAAACAATCATAACATTACAGTGAAAATTTCACTGAAATCGGATGTAAAATAAGAAAGTTACAGCATTGTGAAGTTTTGCATTATTTCATGAAACAGTGATATGCATAACATGGGCGGTATGCAAATGAGTGAACCGATGATGTCACACACTCACTTTTCCTTATGTATTTTATTATATGAAATTTCAAATATTTCAATATTTATGGATGTGATAATAAAGAATCTCTCCCTTGTATCAAAATAAGTTACAATAATGATGATTTTACATGTTCCACAAGGAATCAAACCATGTTTTACATTATTGAAGCAAAAAATTGAAATATATGATATTTCATATAATAAAATACATAAGGAAAAGTGAGTGTGTGACATCATCGGTTCACTCATTTGCATACCGCCCATGTTATGCATATCACTGTTTCAAGAAATAATGCAAAACTTCAAAATGCCGTAACTTTCTTATTTTACATCCGATTTCAATAAAATTTTCACTGTTATGCTTGTTGAATTTTACTCTATTTATTAAAATCAACTTGATATTAGGGTGGACTTGGCCTTTAACAAATAAAATCTACCTCATTCAGGTTCTGAACAATAATATGAATACTAAACATAGGATTTTGGTGCGCTGTTGGCCCAAGCCAAATCAGTTTAAAATCGTAGACGATCTTAGGACTGCTCTGATGTCACTACGATTCTATCATTTACGATTTTATTATCTATATGACTATTCAGATCCTCAATCAAAAATATTTCATTGGTCTGAATGTTTATATCAAATGCTATTACATTTTCTTCAGAAATGGGATCGCAGACCGATCGTATAGTGTGCGGTGGGCTTATAGTATTACGCATTTCCAAAGAGGTTCAGAAATATTACCCCGGCTTTAGGTCCAAAAACCTTTATCATGTTTACTATCGGTCAGTGTATGATGAATCCAACAAATATCATCGCATCGACTTACCTTGGAAAAGAAGGACTTCGACAGCATCTGTTTGTTTGTTTGATTGAATTTTATTTCTGCGTTCAATAACATTATACAAAATAATCTAATATTACATCAATCATATAAACAAATTTTCAGACATTTAATAATTTACTTCTAAATACAAAGAAAATGTATATATGGGAAATTTAAATTTTACAATTAACAGCTTTTGTGAACTCATTTAGTTTTCAGATACACTGAATGCAGTGTGCTGCGCAAGGAGTTGCATCGGCAACCACTGCCATTCCTGACACAGAAAAGCTTCTGTGGTGCAGAAGAAATAGGTGCTAAAAACAAGCGCTCAGCCAAATGAACCATTGAGGCCAGTGAATCAGCACCTGAAAAGCTGTGACAATTTTGCATATTTTGATTGAAGAAAATACACATTTTTGAGGGGGGGGGGGGGGGTCATTAAAAAATTTAAACACATATTAATCAGCGTCTCATATACTCGTCCTATGAACAAAATGAAAAATGATTCAGAAATTGGTCAATGAGTTTGTGCTGTCCCCATGCGAGCACCCAAAAAGTGTTGTATATAGCACACTAAGTGCTAAAAACAACACTTCAGTTTTTAGAAGTGTATAAGCACTGAGTCAGAATCCATGGATAATGACTTCCCAGGGCACAATAGAGCCAATACGACCACATTCGCCTAGTCAGCGCTTAGTCTGAAGGCACAGACTCTATTTTTGACACTTCAACACGATTCCATAAAGCCTTGGGTCTAACCTAACTTTGCCAGTCTCAGGCCTTGCCAGGAGCAGCCAGAGTACTAGGGTCTATGGACTGCCTATGGATTGCGGTCTCCATAGTCTCCTAGTTCAGACACTCTGTTTTATTATGACTGACAAGGGTCTCAGCCTGCAAACTAGTCACTACAGTATATAGGACCATTTTGTTCAGTATGTTATTTATTTGGTGTATTATACAGTGATCAAGCCACAAGATGAGGTGGACATCTGCTTCTGGTGTAGTCGTGCTGTTAGTGTTACTGCCTCTTCTGAGTGGTGAGTTATACTTTCTGTTTCTCCTTTAACTTTTCAATCAAGCCTCCTTCATTTTCGACGCAGCGAGCCGCCCCCCCCCCCCAATAAAAATGCCGCAGCGGCAAAAGTGCTAGGCAAGCTTGCCTAGCACCTCCTTGCGTGGAGGCACGATTGCTCAGTGGTAGAGCAGTGGTCTCGTAACTGGAGGACCCGGGTTCGAAACCAAGTGGATGCAATAGTGCCCTTTGGTAAGGCATTAAGCCTCATTACCAAGTCCCTTGAAGAGGACCTGAAGCTGTCGGTCCCCTGGTTGCTTACTTACAAGCATACACATGCTTTCTTAGCAGTCAGGTAAAATAAACCATCAAACGTTTTTCTTAAATAGCTCTGATTCTTAGCAATCATTTTGATTTCAAAAAAATGTTATTCTTCAAATGATGCAAGACTGCCTCTGATAATGCAGCATTGCAGGTCCTTGATTGAATATCCAGCAGTATTATAATAATATGCAAATAATATATTATAGTATAAAATAATATATATTTGACTGAAAAATTTCGTTATCCTTATACGTGAGGTCAGATCGGCCTTAGGAAATGTCTTTATCAATTGCAACAAGTTATCTAATGGTATATACAAGAAAAGATATTTTAAAATACTGAATGAATGTGCAGAAATATTCAAAATTAAATAATTTGTTTCCTTTCCATGCTTTATTTTGTATTTTGTTTTTGTTTTCACAGCGGAACCAATTGTACCACCGAGTACTAATGGAACCAATTCGTCGGCTGGTAAGTATTCATGCCAATGATTACACCCGTCATGCTGTTAATACTTTGAGGATATCCAAAATGTAACAAATTTATCTGATGATACAATAAAAGACATCAAGATTACTTTAAAAATGCTGAATGCATGCCCCCCGAAATATCATTTCTGTAATAATTTATATTTTTGTTCTTTGTTCTTGAGCCATCTGTTTAACAGAACCAATACGTCGGGGGACAAGTACTCGAGTCAATTGTTTTCTACGTCAATTCTGTTGATATTTTGAAAATATCCGAAATGCAGCAAATCAATAATTACCTAATGATGTAATATAATGCATAGATTTTTTCCCCCCTTCAAAATGCAGAATGAATGTCCCAAAGTAACATTTATGTAATGCTTTGTGTTACTGATTTTGCTGAAAAGCGGAACCCACAGTTGAGTCAACTGTTCCAAAGACTACCAATAGAACCAATATAACAACTGGTAAGTATTTTTACTACAGACTTCACAGGTTTTGGATGTGTTAAAAATATTCGTTGGCCTATTCAATTGAAAAAACTCCAAATGCAAATGCAAATCTATGTCAACTTTGTCGCTTGATTTTTATTCAGAATACATAGATACAAACGTATTTCATGAGAAACATAATCATTGATGATTTTGGAACCAAATTGTTCATAATATACGTTGCATTTTCTCGTTTTTCTACAAAAAAGTGGAGGCCACTGCTACTGTTACACCCCTGTTCCACAGAGGCCTAATAACACCATTATATCCACTGGTAAATAGTAAACATTATGCCCTCGAGTGAGTGGGGTGTGGGAGGGGGGGGGGAATGAGGGGACTGTATTGACCAAAGCACCTCACAGCATATAGGCAGAAATCGTTCTTAAAACGCATGGCGTCACACTATTTGCACTTTAAAATTCTCTGACAAGGAACCCCTAAAATTCATAATATTTTTGGTGTCTTGTTTGTCCGAAATCCTATGACAAAAGAGAAAGAAAGCAAAAGAAAAAAAAGAGGTCCTTAAATTGGGGGGGGGGGGGGGGGGGGGGGGGGGAGGGGGAGGGAGGGGGGGAGGGAGGGGGAGGGAGGAGTGATTTATTTCTTACAGACATTTGATATTATATCCATCTTCCCGAATCGTCAGGGGGAGGGGGGCGGGCGCCCCTGTCCCATGCCTCACAGTACTCGAACTTGCCTCCTCTTTCAGCCTCTCCCTCTCTCGCTCACTTCACACTCTTCCTCCTCCCCTTCTCTCTTTACAACTCTCACTCCCTCCTCCTTTCTGTCTGTCTTTCTTTCTTTCTCTCCTTCGCATTTCTGTCCCTTCCGTACTATCATTCTATCTCTCTCTTACCCCGCGCTCTTCTATCTCTCCCAATAACTCGATTTCTTCTCTCTCTCTCTCTTTCTTCCTTTCTTTCTTTCTCATTTTCTCTCTTTTACCTCTCTCATTTCTTTTCTTTCTATTACCGGCTTTTCTTTGTATCTTCCTCGCTCTTTCCCTGTGCTTTCAGATGTCCGTGTCACGTGTGACAGTACATCCATGACGGTGTATCTAAACAAGATGATGTTCAACCACAGTTTTCTTCCCAGTGATCTTCATTTCGTGGACGAGTCGTGTGTCGGATACAGTCATGATGGGGAGAATATCGCCCTCTACAGTCGATATGATCGGTGCAGTTGTGCCATTGAGGTATTGTTTTCATTTGAAATGATGTATTTTAGGCAAAAACAAAACAAACTAACTACATGTATAAAAAAAATGAAATATTAGATCAATCAAATATGATATAATGTTATTGCATATAACCTAGGCCTGTCCACAATTTATGAATAAAAGATGTATGCATGTATATAGGGCGTAAACATTTCTTTTCAGTTCTTCTGTAAATATCAACAAAAGTATTTATTTCAGGCTGAGATACTTACATGTTGCTTGTTCTGAAATGAAAAGTACCCCCATCAATTAGGCCTACATGTAAAACCATCTGTATTTAAGTAAGTTCTGAAATGATTTTTCTCTCGTAATTTGTCGTATATCGTTTCATGTTTTTTTTTTTTTTATCATGTAACCAAATAACATGTCACCAGCCGTCCACAAAGCTGGCCTATAGTTTTTGAATAGCTTGAATGGATTTAATCAAAATGTACACGTCATCCGGATTAACTCGAAGTTAGTAGTCAGTGGATTAACATAAGCTAGTTCAGCATGCCTGACTAACATCAAGCTAGTCAACGTCTTAAAGACAAACTACAGTAGATAGTCGATATACTTATCAGTAGGCTAGTTAAGTCCAGCTTGTTAGTCCTGCAATGATTAAAAGCTAGTCCAGATGGGCATCATCTGGGCCCCGTCTTATAAAGAGTTGCAATTGATTCGAATCGATCCCAACTCTTTATGAGACGGTGCCCTGAACTTGCTAAATTCTAAATTAGTTTAGCTGATCAACGCTTTCAGTGATTCGTTGTTTCAAACGATTACGATTCCCGGTGATTTCTATATATCCCCTTTTTACCTTCATAGGAAAATAACGATGTCATCATCTATTCTAACTCGATCTCAGCCTCTCACATCACACCTGTTCAAGGCAATGAAATTACCAGGGATATTGGCGACATGCAGATTAACGTACGGTGCGAGATCCGTCGCCGTCAGGTACTGAGCCGATTCTACAACCCAATCAGCAGCTCTCTCGTAGTAGAAGAGGTCGGCTACGGGAACTTCACCGTCGACTTTGACCGATATACCGACGAGACCTTCAGCGGACGCCACCCCAATGCGGCGGCGCCAGTTCCGCTCCAAGACCGTCTGTTCTACGCTGTCAACCTTACCACCGTTTCTAATCTTACCCTGTTCATCAATCACTGTTGGAGTACGCCCTCTGCTGATCCTTTAGCTCAGAAGCAGTATGATCTTATTAAAGACGGGTAAGGTTGTATTTTGTTGTTGTTGCTGTAACTCAGTCACATCGTATTACCGACTCCAAACCCACCGACTCTAGGTCATTCGAAGCCAGTTTAAGTTTTTTTGTTCAGTCTATTGTCGATCTTCTGTCGGCTCATCAGTGTGGCATAGGTACTATTTCTTATACTTCTATCACACAAATAGAATCATAAAGTTATAAACCATGGGCATATCTTCTTTTTTGTTTGTCAAATGGGCCTATCGCAAAAATCACAGCAAGTTATTCCTTTAGGCTTTTAATATCCATAAAACATTGATCTTGCATTTCAGCTACAAAATCAAAACAAATCAATGGAAAAAAAACAAAAAAACTTGTAGAACCACTGATGCTGAGTGAAGGAAGAAATGACACTTGAATGACATCATACATTTTGCACATTATCTTGACGTTGATCTGTGGACTTGTTTTCTTCATTAAAAAAAAAAATCGAATGTATTTTAGGTTATAAGTTATCATAATTCTCTTGTCTGAAATAATAACTTTTCATTGAATTGTAGAATATGCATATTATGTACTTTTATCTTGCCAAGCCTAACGTGATTAATGCAGCATTTACTGCAAACCTTGTAAAATAATTATTTTGAATGTTATGCACCAAAAAATTTCCTTTTCTCATGTGAGACGATAGACCTGACCTAGACTAATGATATTCTCTTTTCCCAATTAAGATGTCCATCTGACGACACCATACAAATGTTCTCTAACTTCGCACCATCGTTTAAACCGTTTGCTTTCGAGGCTTTTACCTTTATTGGTGACTACTCACAGGTGAGCACAGGGGCGGCGCTACAGGGGGGGCAGAGGGGGCGACCGCCCCCCTATGATTTTTCAAGTAGTGAAAAAAGAAAAAAAAAGAAGAAAAGGAGGAAGAAAAGGGAAGAAAAGGGAAGAAAGAAGAAAGAGGAGTATTAAAAAGAGAGGTCTTAAACATATAACTCTATATTACCCCTGTTATTTAATGGAGAAAAAAATATGACGTCATCTTTAGGTCGTCTTGCCCCTTTATTATCTTTTGTGGAGAAAGTAGCTCATGCTATTGATAATTCCTCTCATATGGTTGGTATCTTCCTGGACTTCTCCAAAGCCTTTGACACAATAAACCACGATATATTGCTTAATAAACTTTCCCATTACGGTGTACGTGGAAAGGCTTTGGAGTGGTTCAGGAACTATCTTTCTAACAGAAAGCAATATGTCTCTTTAAACGATTGTTCATCAGATTTATGTAATATTAGCTGTGGTGTTCCACAGGGAAGCCTCCTGGGTCCACTTTTATTTATTTTATATATAAATGATTTCTGCAGATCATCCCATATTTTATCGTTTATACTTTTTGCTGACGACACGAATCTGTTCTTTTCCCACAACAATCCATACACTCTTGCGCAAACGGTTAATTCTGAACTATCTAAGATTCTACAATGGATCAGAGCAAACAAACTTTCACTTAATCTCCAAAAAAACTTACTATAAATGTTGTTCAGTAACACTATAGACTCACTGCCAATAAATATTGAATTCGATGAGATCCCGTTGGAGAGTGTTTCTCACACTAAATTTTTGGGCGTAACAGTCGACAATAAACTCTCCTGGAAGTATCATATTGACAACATCTGTAAAACTATTTCTCGAAATATTGGTGTCATGAATAGATTAAAAACACATCTCCCTTCATCTTCCTTACTTATGCTTTATTCCTCTCTGGTCTTACCATATCTACATTATGGACTCCTGGTGTGGGGCAATACGCACCAAACTTTGTTAAACAGAATATCATTATTACAAAAGAAAGCTCTTCGTATCATTTGCCTTTCTCATTTTCGCTCCCATACGGATCCTCTTTTCTTTGAAAATAAAATATTGAAAATTAAAGATCTTTATCTTCTCCAGTTAGGTCAGTTTATGTATTCTTATAATAACGACATGCTTCCTTCCGTTTTTGATGATATGTTCACCCAAAATAAATCCTCTCATAAGTACCCAACCCGGCGCTGTAATGACTTTCATCTACCTCTGTTGAGAACCCTTCTAGCTCAAAACACGTTTATTTATACAGCCCCCAAATTTTGGAACTCTCTTCATAATGACTTTCAACTTGCCCCCTCACTTTATTCATTTAAAAGAAAATTGAAATTGTTTCTTGTACTTTCTTACATTACAAATTAATATCAGTGCATAGTCTAATCATGTCTCGCCTTTTTAAAAATGCATTTATCCTTCCCGTCATGTCTTTACGCTCTATATGCAACTTACTATAATTATGGTCACTACCCCTGTAGTATGCACATCGTGTGCTCTCTCCCCCTCTCTCTCTCTCTCTCACTCTTCTCCTCTCCACCTCTCCTCTCTTTTTCTTTACTCTTCACATATGCAGCAACATTTACTATCCTTGTATTTTTCTCTTCCCTTGCTTTGATTTATGTTGTCTTATATTCTTTTTATTATGTTCACCATACTATATACGTGTCGTAACAAGCTCTCAAATTATGGATTTATAATTGTATTATTATTCTACCACTTTTTTGTAATCTATGTATATCTATATATTTTGGGGGATTTTTTTTGTTGTTTTTTTGTCTATATATTTACATGTTAAAAAAAAAATACGTTTGTCATTATTTCGAGGGATCCACATACTACAAGCTTTGCTTTTCAGTGGATCCCTCCATTTCCACAGGTTTAACTTAAAAAAAAAAATACAATTATACTGGATGTCTATGTATACTTTCTATTTTATCACTTTAAACCATGTAAAATGTATTTTGTTATTGAATATTGAATTGTATATTTGATTTCTTGTTAAAATCACTGTTCTGTTGGAAATGAAAATAAAACTGAAACTGAAACTGAAACTCCTATCAAAACACCCTGGCGCCACCCCTGGGTGAGCATAACTTCACCACAAATCTTTTTCGGAACGAGTGGTTCTTTCAGCTTTGTTAGGATATGTGTAAAATCATGTTAAACCCGTACATGTACAAATGTTCTTCTTCAAGCAACAACAACATTGCACTTTAAAGAGGAAAAAATCGAAAAGGCAATTATTTAATATGAAAAAGATTCTTGATTGTGATGTAACGATGCATATCCTTATATTTTGTTTGGCATCCACCGCGCAGTGGGAGTGGAATGCACCAATACACATTCTCGTAATTTGATTGCACCTGTATACAGTTTTTAAATTTGGAATTCACTGTCTGAAGAATATGGCAAGATATTGAAAAAGGTGATTTAATTTTCTCTGCGATTTCATTTTGTCTATTGTATTTCTAATTATGTACCGTGACTGAGGAAAGTGTGTGTATACATTATCCTAGGATCACATAAACGTCTCGATAAACTGTGACAATGAAGAAGAAGGAAAAGCACATGTAAAAAAAAGATTTAGGTGTCACGTGTCATTTAAATTACCTTTATCTTCACATGCGCAAATTGTAATTACGAACTGGTTAATAAGCCAGTTCGGAATTAGTTCATGGTACAAATGACCCTGAAATGACCCCCATCTGTTTTGGTGGACGTGCTACTTGTTTATAAGTCAAATCATACTGGTGTATAAAAGTCAATTGAAGTAAGTCATTAAATAACCTTTATCTGCACATTTTAATTACGAACTGCCTTATTGTTAGCGTTATCGATGAGGTCAAAGTTGACCAATACTTTCTGCGTTCCCTTTTCTACATGTTCTATTAAAAGGTGTACATCCATTGTGAGGTAATCACGTGCAACGAGGCTGATGCCGACTCGAGATGCGTACAGGAATGTCGACCTCCCAATCCTCCCCCACCACCTCCTCCTCCACCTCAGTCGCGACGTAGGAGGAGTGTGTTGGAAAAGCAACATGGCTCAAGCTCCCAGCCTAGAATTGTCTCCCAGATAGTTGGACCTTTCTCTAAGGTCGCCGAGAAACAAAGTAGGACTGCATTCATCCAGCAATGTCGTACGAAGTGTGTGTGTGTGTGTGTGGGGGGGGGGGGGGCAAAGACTACGTGGAGCAATCGTCTACTTAGTCTATATCTGATGGTGGGTTGTTTTAAATAAGTTCGTTTTGATCGACACGAAAAAAAGATACAAAATAGGGCTACACTCTAAAAATAATAGGGCGAAAATTTGTCCAATACGAGGCTCATTATGTATCCGATCAAGAAGCAATGTTTGAGGAATTTTATGCCAAACTTGGGTAATAAATTGCATAACTTGGAACAGTGATTCTTTTAAAATTTTGACCATGATTGGACAAAATATCTCCAGAGTTGGGCATGAAATTACCTAAATTTGATAGAACACATAATTTCCTTCGTGTTTTGCAATTCCACCCCCTTTTTTTGAAGACGTATTCCGAAGTTCACTGTAATTTACCTTTGTTCTTAAAACTGTAGAGAAATTATGCTATCTTTTTTTTCATAAAATCCCCAATACCATGAATACACTCTTTATTTATTATCTTGAACTTAGGTGTGGATGCAAAGACTGGCTGGTTTCATCGTTATTTTGTCATCACTGCCATCGCTGGAACACTCTGCCTCTTCATAGGAATGGTCGCCATGTATGCCGTCATGAAAGCCCGGATGTAGAAACTCTATGCCTTCTTGGAGACCAGTATTGGAATATGGGTGGCTGTTGCTCTTCAGTTGGAAAGGCGTAAATACGCCCTGTAAAACATTATGATATGTAACTGTAATTGGATGTTTATCGATTTATTCGAATGATGTACCTCCTAAAAATGTTTATGTGTATACCTGGTTAATCAGTGTATATTGAATAAGAGAGAAGCACCCATCACTATTTTCAGGGGCGGATCCAGGATTTTGTATAAGGGGGGGGGGGGCACACAAATGCAGGATTGTCAACTTTGGGAAACTGCCTGGAGGGAGATCCGTATTTTTTTGGTCTCACCATCCAAAAGTGGCTCGGGGGGGGGGGCATGGGGTCCAGTTTCCCTCTGACAAGTAAAAAAAGAAAAGAAAAGAAAGAAGAAGAAGAAGAAGAAGAAGAAAAAAAAAAGGTTTTCTGTTCTAAAAGGATTGGCACAATCAAAAACAATGCATAATATTCTTTCAAAAGAGGGGAGGGCACGGGCCGGGATTGCCCCCCCCCCCCAATCCGCCACTGACTACTCAACGTAGCCAGATATTATTATTGTATTAATGACATCCGTATGATAATTATTGCACGATGAAGAATAAACTATTAAACCCCATCCTTAATTGCATCTACATTATAGATTTTTTTTTTCAGTAAAAGCCTTAATGATAATAAAAAATGTATAATGTATCATTGAGTGTATGTGCGTGTTTGTGATAGAGTTAAGGGATTGTGCAAACACTCTTTATGAAAACCTAGGTAAGAAAAAACGTGGATTTAAAATGATTCGGAAGCAAACACTTGCTTCAACATTGGTAGATCCAGATCAGACATTTGATAAGAGAAGGAGGACTAGTGAAGCTATTACTTAAAAGACTGGAGAAAAGGAAAGAGAGGAAGCGAAAGTTTGACAACATAACAGCCAGGGATTACAGGGCTTTGCTATACGGAGAGGTAAGTCCGTTGCCTGGACTGTTCTTTTCACTGAAAGGACGTAAGCGCCCGCTCACACACAAACTGTATATTCAAAAGAATTACGCACGCACACTGTCCAGACCATAGGTCCAGACAATGATTTTTTTTCTTCTGAAAAGGTGAATTTGTGGGGAATGGTGAATACTTAGGGATACGGATAGCACAATTCGTAAGGTCAGCAGAAGCGCACGCAACCATTAAAATATTAAAATATTAAAGGTCATGTAAAGTTTTGGTAAGCCCTCAAAAACTGTTCGTCAGATTTCTTCAATTTTTGTTGATAAATAGCAAGATACTAGCAGTACTAAGACACTGTGAAGATTTCACCTTCTAAAGTTTAATAATAAACAAATAATAGGCAAAAACTAATTTATGTGCCGGGACAGGCACGTAAAATCCCAACAAAGGCAGCATGTGCTATACACTGTAACACATGTGTAAAACCAATGATGAGTAGCTACGCACAGTGCATACACGCTGTCTCAATGCGAAGCCCCAAGATTGCTGTGCGGGGAGCCGTCGGGGTGGAAGGGTCCTAGCATAATGGCAGTGATCAAGCATTCCTTACAGATATTTACACTGAAATTCACCAGAAATTATAGATGGAATACCAAATGATCTCTTACAGACATCTTTTGATACAAGGAGAACAACATGAGACTATATTTAACATGTTTCTTTCCAATTTCCTTTTTGCTACCAATACTGTACATGAGCTAGTAAGAGACAAGGACCAATGACGGGGGAAGGTGAAGATGCCTTAAGCGGCCATCCCCAGCCTTGGGACGCCACCCGATGTTTGATTGCTTGATATTCCATGCACCAAGCTAACAGATTTATACCAGGGAGGTATCCCTGCTTATACTTACACTGAAATTCAAGTCCTTATCATCCAGGTTCATCCTAGGAGACCAACAGCCCACTATAGAGCGATAAAACATGAAAATACACTCACCAAAATAAATAAATGAATAAATATATATATATATATATATATATATATATAGTGGACACTATTTTTAGTCAAATTTTCTAATAAATATTTGATCTGAACGTATCTTGCATAAATCAAAATAAGCATAAATCAATCCTCTTTATCGTGTCTCAGATGATCGGAATTATACCATTCACTCATGAGTGAACATAGTCATTTAACAATAAAGATTAGTCTCTGAAAGAAAATTGCAAGATGGGGCTTACGGGTTATTAGAATATTAATGAGCATTTCCATCCGGTAGAGTCAATTAAAGAAATGAAAACCAAAATCACGCATCTGGGCCGTGCTTGTTAAAACCATGCAACCCTGAGACCACAGTTGATACCCAGAGCTCAATTCTTATTGCTTCTCATTCTTTGTTTTCATTGCTGAACAAGAATGTCTGAAAATGCACCAGTTCATTAACCCTTTCAAGACAGGAATTATTTCAGAGCTAAATTGATCACATTTTGTTCTTCAAATTGGCAACAATAGTATTTTTCTTTTAGTGCTACATGGTTCAAATAAGATGTAATGTCTTTGTAAACAATATACATGGTTAGAAATTTGTTGAATAGTTCAAAGAAATTGCCAATTTTGATGAAAAACAATGATTTTAAACCTCTCAATGTGTTGCCAATTTAAGGATCTCAAAGCTTATTCTTGTTTTTAAAATTCCTGGCATCAAACACAATATGGTCATGCAATCAAAATGGACATAGTGTGTGTAGAAAATTTTGCTCTTTCTATTCGTGCATCTAGTATATTTTTTAGAGCTCTGGATCAAAAGTTATTGAGCCAAACCACAAAATGTGGTCAATTGTCTTGAAAGAGTTAACAATAACCAAGTAGCCATTCAAATTTTGAATGGATACTTGCTATGTTTTGCAATCTTATTGATCAGACAATGGGTGAATTTAAGTTCGGTGTTGAAAGCTGGTGTTGGTGTTGGGGCAAAACTAGCACCAGCCACAACACCGAACCGGAAATGAAGCTGGTGCTGGGATTGACTTCACTAGGTGTTGAGCTATCAATAATGTGTTTGGTTTTATTTTTATAAACCCGAATTCGGTGTTGGGGCTAGAATCAGCAGCTCAATTCACGCTCTCAACACCAACACCAACACCAACACCAACACCAAACTTGAAATCACCCATTCTAACGGTTAAATGTTGTGCCCATCGGAGCATGAAAGTTCAAAACTTGATCCTAACTTGGTAGAGTATTATTTTTTCTTTAATTTGATTGATATATTTATTTTATGGATGGTTTATGAAACAATAAAGAGGGTCCACATTATGTTTTTGCTGAGTGTGCTGTCCCCTGACAACTTTCAACAAGTTTATTTTTTATTTGCTTGTCAGAGAATTATGGAGGAAAACTGGACCCCATGAAATCTGATCCCCCCCCGCCCGAGGGAATTTTGGAGGGCTGGCGATTTTTTTCGGCACCCTACCCCCCCCCCCCCCCCCCCCCCCCGACTGAGCGACTTTTGGAGGGCTGGCGAGAAGAAAAAAATACGAATCTCTTTCCATGCAGTTCCCCAATGTTGACAGCTCTGCATTTGTGTGCCCCCTTCTTTTTTTAAAACAAAATCCTGGATACACCACTGAAGGGAAGATATATGTTGTTGGCAGTTGGTCTAGTGAACCCTCGAGAAACTTGTCAGCCTGCCTGCTTGACTGAGATCATGGGTCTTGTGGTCTTTCGGTCTCGGGGGCTGTAGCCTATCATCCACACAAACCATGCTGCTCAGTGATTTTATAGTGGGGAGGGGGGTGGGGTATTGTTCTAAAGATATATATTTCATATCTTGGAAACAAACTACAATGGAGCTACAAAAGAAAACAAATATTTTCTCTTGGTATGATTTATCTCAACTTTCTCCTTATTGTTTCATAATTATGACGACAGAATAATTCTTCATCCAAGTATTACAATATCATTATACGACACAAGAATATTTCATTTTTTTTTTTTTGGTCTGCAGGATATGAATAACAAATAAGTATCCTAGTACCCAGTACGAGATACATAAAATCACCCTACCCACATTTATTTTTCAAACAAAATGAAAACGAAAACGCAGCACAAACAAAGAAGGAATGGAAGAAGGAAAGAAAGAAATAAGAAAAGATTTAGCTCACGATTTACAGCAACATACACACACATGAAAGCTAATGACCCGTTATCTGGGATTTCAAGTACAAACACTCTAAAACAACATATGTTGCTGTTTCCTGAGTCAGTCAGTGTGTGTTCTATCTAAATAAACATTAAGGAATTATTATAAAGATGGTGAATGTTCGAAAACATGAACCAGGGCAGCGATTGCGGGGGTGGAAGTGTGGCGGGTTATGCTTTCCTCTTAAATTTGGACAGCTGCCATATGTGTCGATTTCCTGTCACGACCTAAGGGGGGGGGGGGGGGGAGGGGGGGGGGACGTGAATAGCCTTTTATCATTATTTGCTATACATGTCATGTTAGTCTTCAAAATTTCCTGGGGGGGGGCGAGTCCCTCCATCCCCCTGGGATCCCCATCCGTGAAAATTGCCATCTACAATGATCTTATTATACTTTATTTATACTTTGTAAATCACAAAGTTACGATCAGTTTCAGGCTAATCAAACTAATGCTTTTGGAATTTGTACGTGTGCTTAAAATTGACCTTTAAAATGAGAGTTTGTGGAGTTCAAAATTAAAATATGTTATTAGGCCAACTTTTCCCTCTACTTCAAAATATTTTACCTTCGAAGAAATATGATCTGCCATTTTCTACAGATTAGGAACTAATGCCTATTCGTAAAATGCTCGCACTACAAAAAGGAAAATTATTCTACAATTTGGAATGCAGATTCCAGTCAGACAATGTAAATATTTATACCCGTACTTCAGATGGGATCAAGAAAACCTAAACCTGCGTGTTAAAATATCCTAAAAGACCCTAAAATAGAAGTATTTTACATGAACCCGTTTTCATCGAAACTCACCCATTATCTTTGGTTTTAATCTTAGAAGCTCCTATAAGCTAAACTTACGTCTAATAGCATTAAACAGAACACAACTAAAAGCTACGATATTTTTACATTATTTTCAAACTTAAGAAAAATATTATTGTTGCCGATTTGAAGAACAAATCAATGTAGCCCATAAATAATTCATGAACTGAAAGGGTTAAAGGTCGCTTACTTGTTGCAAATGATGTTTTTTTTTGCCCTTTTTAAACTCCGCATCCGTTAAGGAAGAGGAAGTAATAATCATTGCTCGGGACTCGGGAGAACATGGGGAATCCAGGGGAAACTACCTTAGTGCAGTGAATAACTTTATAACCTTCAAAATGTGTTAAACGTCCTTACACGGTAGGTTTAGTTGAGCGCTTCTATGTTATTGACTTTTTTCCAACTGACCCCCCCCCCCCCCCCCCCCCCCCGCTAAAAGTTAAAATCACAAAATAGTAACGAACGCAAAGATATTAAGTGCTGGATATATATATATATATATATATATATCATTTACAACCTTTCACTTTAGTGGGTTTGGTCGATGTCACTTCCCTACACCAGGCATCATTCCACTTGAAGACATAATTCTGGAAGATGGGTGTTTCTCCACTGGGAGGCTTTGCGCTGCTCCTTGTATTGCTATTCACCAACCGAGTTTCTTCTCAGTTATATGCAAGTATGTATACGCGCTTATTTCATTTTTTTTTTAATTTTTAAAATTTATTCATTTTTTTCTTACAATTTGCCCAAAATGCTTTTACTTCTAATAATGCACTACTCTCACATTTCAGAAATACACATCAGGAAGAAAACAATAAACATAAACATGATTTTGAAAACAAATAGTAGCGAGAAATTCATTAATACAAAATTCCACGTGCAAAAGACGTTTTTTTTGTTTTGTTTTGTTTGTTTGTTTTTTTTACAATAATTCCCCCAACCCCCAAGAAATATTTATGCACGTAATTAGTTTTAAATCTATTCGACTAAGCATATACATATATGTGTTTTTGCTTTGCTGCTTTTTTTATGCTTTACTTTTTTACCAATTACTATTGTACAAACTCAATTTCATGTTATTATTAAAGCCTATTACAACGTTTAAACTTAATATATGACATATCCGACATAACGCTTTTGCAGATAATTATGGGATATAAGCTGTAGTAAAGGATTAAAAGAAAAATTAAATCAAGCTCGCATACAGATATATGTCATAACAAAACATAGCAAATACAATCAATTTTAAAAATGGCAAACAGAAGTTCGTTTTACATAATATTTTAGATTCTCTCATTTTCTTTTCACTTTTTTTTCCAGAACACATCCTTATTGATTTTTTATCTCCATTCTAATTCTTCTATTAATCGGTCAGAAATGTCTTTAAAGTTTCCTTTTTCTTTAAATATTTCGTATGTGCCTAAATTGATCAGTACATTGTAGGAAGCAATATGCTTACATCCATTTCCCCCTTGTCTACATACAGCTATTTCTTCCTAGTTTATTTCAAAATTTTTAATAGTTATTTCAATATCAAGACAAAATTTACTAAATTCACTCCAAGAGAGTCTTGAAAAATAACAATTTATCATAAATCAAATGATAATAGTTTTCAATAGTATTACAGTTCTAGCAAAGTGGGAATTCTGACAATTTAAAACGAAATAAGTGTTCATTAGACATCAATAGCTTATATAAGAATTTCAAGTTGAATTGGGCTAAACGAAGTTCCTTATTCAAAACAACTTTTTCTTTCCAAATCTTGTTCCAGTTCAAGCTCTTTTTGAAGTATGAAGACCAATATTGTTCAACATTAGGAGTAATGATTTTTTTTTATCTACTAAATTATTATATAATTGTTTCGAGAGTTTAAAATTCTTATTTGTACTTAATTTTATACGTAAAATAGGATTTTGGTTCTTTAAATGAAAATAACTTACAGTGGAGACATTACTTTGAATTTTTTCTTGAAGCAAAATATTTTTCCATTTTTCAGGTATGCAACTTCAAATTTACTTTGATTCACATAAGTAATTTCCTCTCTTATTTAAGTTTTATTGAATACATGATAAATCGATTTGTCCGTCTTTATTGACAATATGTCCTATCACAAACATGTCAAAACAAACCCAGTGTTTCCAATAAAAATATATCTTTTTTATATTTAATATGTTTATTACCCCATAACAACTGCTGCTTTATATCTTCAGTCGTTTTACAGAAAAAAAGGACGTATTATTACATATTTTCCAAGCTGTTATACATTGGCGATAAAATAATGGAAGTTGTTTAACTTCAGGCAATTCATTTTCCTTTTCAAAAGACATTTTAAGAACAAGAGCATTTACTCCAAAAATAATTGAGATGCAGATTTGGAAGAATTTTCCATAAAAGATTATGATCGTTGTTTTCATATAGTTTTTGTAACCAAACAGTTTTCAGTGCATTAATTTGCATGATAAAATCAGGCATATCTATTCCGCCTCTTCCAGTGTTAACAATCATATTTTCTTTTTTATTCTATCTTTCCCATTCCATATGAAATTAAATCTAAATGTTTCAATATTTCTGTTAATGTAATCGAGCATTGGAAATACTGACATTACTGGTCCATTTGATCTCTTCGAAAAGATTAATAATAATAATAATAATAATGATAATAATAGCTGTTTCTTATATAGCGCACTACCAGTTACAATGTAACCGATCAAAGCATTATTACCCCGGTCACAGGGCTCAGTTGCGATTTTACACATTTACAGTGCACATTCTCCACTCCTCTGGGGAGTATTCCAGCCAGTCGCCTGTTTCCAAGCTCCAACCATAATAACGTTCCCATCGGATACCCATTTAACACTGGGGTGGAGAGGAGCAATGTAGATAAAATGCCTTGCTCAAGGGCATAAGTGTCATGCAATTGCAATTAAAATTTCCAAAACTTTTTTAGTTAAGGATTTATTAAGACAGGAAATGGAAAATTGCGATTTGTGCCGATTGGCACTATAGGCACGCCAGCGAATGTGCCAATTAGCTAATACTCTAAATGTAATGTTAAAGATTGTACCCCCCCCAAAAAAAAAAAAAATGAAGCAGTTAGGAATTTTCTCTAAATGAATTTATCACTACTGTTTCTGCATCTATTTACGATCGACTGTCCTTGAGAGCCATGCACATTGCATTGCCAGTGGAACATATCTACTGCATTTTTATCTAAAAAAGAAAAAAGAAAAGAAGAATTGTCTTTAACGTTTTGAAAATTCCAACAGTATGCGATATATAGCTATTTCGCATATGAGGAGCTTCATTTTGAAAGACACTAAATCCATTTTTGCATTATTTTTTTTAAAGACTGGTAAATACGTCTTTCTTGCAGGTAAGGATAAAACACACTATATCCAGTTCCAACTTATTTTTCGTAAGGTAAACACTATTAATGTTTTAAAAAATTTGTTTCGTTTCAAAAGGTACTAAATCCACTGTACTGATTAAAAATTTGTTTTACATTTGTTTAGCATTTGTTTAATAAACGGCTTTCCTTTACTCAATTATAATTGAATGAATGAATTCATCATTCAGCACTAGAAACTTTCCAGATAAATGGAAGCACGCTAAGGTATTCTCTTTGTTTTAAAAAATAGATGTAAATTCCATGACCAATTATCGCCCTATAATTATCGCCAAGCATTAGTAAGGATATGCTTGGCATTACCTTACTAAGAGAATTGTTCACAAGCAACTCTAAGATTATCTAGTTCTTAATGATGTTTTAACAGAGGTACGGTTCAGATTCAGACCCTGCCACTCGACAGCCTCAGAACTTGATGCACTAACCTAGTCGTCCCTGCCGGAAAGAACACAGTGTCCCACAGTGTGTTCACACTGTGTTTTCACAGTGTGTTCACATAGTCGACTCTGTGAAGAAGTGATTCACAATGTTAAAACGCTCGAATTTAACAGTGTGAAGATGATTTCACACTGTGGACACCTCCACAGTGTGGTTTACCACAGTATGTTCACATAGTGATGTTCGATTTCACAGTGTGAATTTACTCGCTCACAATTTGAAGATGTGATTCACAATGTTAAAACGCTCGAATTTGACAGTGTGAAGATGATTTCACACTGTATTTCACACTGTAGGACACTATGTTCTTTCCGGCAGGGTTGGTTACGTGCCCTTGATGAGTGATTTATAATCGGCGCTCTTTTTATTGACTTAAGACGTGCATTTGGCACTGTAGATTCGTTAATAATATTAAAAATTAGAAAAATAGTATTGAAAGATTTTTGGATATTTTTTTTAAAGTAGAATAAATGGACAAAACGAATTGTGATTAGACCTTACAACAGGCCTTTTTAATGATGTTTTCTATTTCTATTCATTTGACAATTTTCTTTAATGAGAAAAGGAAAGTAGGTAAAAAAAAGTGTAGAAAAACTTTTGAAATATCAAAATATTACAGGAAAGCAAATGAAATGAAAAAAATTGTTCAAAACATTCGAAATCAAAGGCAACAATAATGTACAGAAATTATGGTGTAGCAGACAAGGGAGAGTGGTCAGATTACTCGGAATCGGGATTTAGCCCCCTTTAAATGAAAACATTTAAAATGTCGTGAAACATTATGTAAACTAAATTGTTACCGAAGAGCGTTTTAAGGAAAAGGGGACTATGGATTTGTTCGTGATGAAATCTGATGCATTAAAATATATGGGTCCGAATTCACGAAAGAGGTTTATCTAACCTATGGTTTAAACCCCATAAGCGTAAATGACGCGCATGTCCTCATGTCCAATGGACGTACAGAAATTCGCTTATATACGCTTATTTACGCTTATTTTAGTCCACGGCGGAGGTATAAAACATGATTTATACAATGGGTTAAGATAAACCTCTTTCGTGAATTCGGGCCATAGGGTTTGCCTGTTTGTTTTTTGTTTTTTTATTTGGCTTTGTTATTTTTATGGATGTGATAATAAAGAATCTCTCCCTTGTATCAAAATAAGTTACAATAATGATGATTTTACATGTTCCAGAAGGAGTCAAACCATGTTTTATATTATTGAAGCAAAAAATGGGAATATATGATATTTCATATAATAAAATACATAAGGAAAAGTGAGTGTGAGACATCATCGGTTCACTCATTTGCATACCGCCCATGTTATGCATATCACTGTTTCAAGAAATAATGCAAAACTTCAAAATGCCGTAACTTTCTTATTTTACATCCGATTTCAATAAAATTTTCACTTTTATGCTTGATTAATTTTATTCTATTTATTCAAACCAACTTAATATTAGTGTGGACTTGGCCTTTAAAGGACTGTAAAACGTCACACTTTGTATCTTAATTCTATTTAGCATCATGTGCCGAACTAAAAGAGAGAGGACTCACATCTGATGGCGTCTACACCATAGACCCCGATGGTTCAAATGGGATCTCTCCCTTTAATGTGTCGTGTGATATGAACAGAGGTAAGTATTTTTATTAAGAAAAATCCTATTCCATAGTTACTAAGGAAATTCAATTTTTAGAAATGCTGAAACTTTCATAAATGTTAAAGGAACTTTTCTTTTTTTCACAAAAAGCAACACAATTCATATTCTTTCATAAAATAACTTTGTTTTGCCATAAAATTTTGAAGCTTAGGAAACTGATTTCCCTCATCTGAAATTCGTATGCACCGCGATAACGACTGTCCCCCAAAACGTATATTGTTTTGTTGTTGTTTTTTTCCTGTAAATACTAATAAGTCAGAAAAGACGCCATTTGTGTGGGCATTACGTTTTTTTGTTTTTGTTTTTGTTTTGTTTTTGTTTTGCTTTTGTTTTAGTTCAGGGTTGTGGGCCTTGATTTCGTCACCTTTTCTACTGGAAATGCCAAATAATCAGTCTAGTGGGGCTTCGATCATGTGACCTTTCTGTCCTTTGATCTTGATTATTTTGGAAGGTCCCACTTTCATGCCGATAGCATTCTAATCACAACTCAATCACCTATTGTCTGGACAAATGATCCTTGTACTTGAATACAGTAACAATATTTGTATTTCCTGAAAATGATATGCCTTCATATCCGAAATATGACTATAGATAGCGTAATTTTTAAAACCCAATTTTTATACATGTAATATTATGTGTAGTCCCATGTAGTACCCATTTCTACGCAGTGCTATTCACAATATGAAATATCCACCAGGGTTTAGTCCATTTCCTATCGTTTTGATTTTTCAAAAAGGTCAAAGCGTACACAATTCTTATGAAATCCACAATATCAAATCGCTGCTATATTTTTTTGTTTCACAATGAATCACATGACCATTACTGTAACCTTTTCATATCTTTCAACCCAGGAGCTACTATACTCCAACACACGGGAGGAGATCGTATCTTTGTAAATGGCTTCGAAAGTCCGTACAGCTATGAGTGGTTGGTTGACTACGGGGGGCTTACCACCAGCCAGGTAGCTGCAGTGGTTGATGCCAGTGACCACTGTTCACAGTACATCAAGGTGGGTTTATAGAATTATGTGCTTCTTTTGTGTTCAGTTTGTTGTTTATGCTGCCCCCAAAAGCTGGAACCCCCCCCCGTAGGTATGCAAGGCCTCTACACTGCCCCAGCCAGACTTGTTCAAGGGGGGGGGGGGGGGGGCGCAGACGGGGTTGACACACGATTCAAAAAGTCACATAGTTAAGTCACATTACTTTAAAAAAAAAAATAAATAAATAAAAAAAACATAGTTACACCCACGCACACAAATACCCCCACAAACGCGTTTGTTACCTAAGTTCCACTGATAACCTCATTTTAGCGGATGAACAGGGGGAGGGGCATGGCCCTCTTATGCCCCCTAGTTACGCCATTTGATTCCCCCCCCCCTCTCAATCAACAGCTTTCAAGACTTTTCTCCAAAAGATTTTCCTGTTTCGGAAAAAATACTTTTATAACCGTAAAGGTCAGTTTCTCCTCATAATTATTAAATATATGCTGATTGTCATTTACCCTTGTTGAGTTAAGAAACTATGTTTCTATATAAATATTGCGCAATATTAATGTAGTTTGAATCATACAACTGAATCCTAATAATGATAAAAGTAAGGAAGCCGAGCACCCACCATACTTTTCCACATGACCTAAAGGTCACTGAAACAATGACCATCATCTCTTGCAAATGTTAAAAAAAAGTAACATTGATTAAGATTATTAAACCATTCTACCTGTACGTGCTTTCAAACTAAAAAAATACAACCATATTTGGTGTTATAGTATAGATACGGTATAACCTTTTAGCCTTTAATATGATTACATGTTGGAGGGGATATCATTTGGCTTTCCGTAGTACCTCATGACCTCGAAACGTCAATAGTGAATTACCGCCACTCTTTTGGAAACATCCTTTCGAAACACCCTTGTGCAAAGTTCGTATACACTTGTGACAAAAGCTGTAATGCCTTTGTCCTCAATATGCTCTTTTTATCTGCAAAATGTTGGTTAAACATCTGTGGTGTACCCAATGTTTTTCAAAATATATGTATGTATTATGCAATCTTTGAACTTTGAAAAACTCCTTTGAACAATCTCTGATTCCTAAGGTTAGGCTGTAAAGAAAGGCTCGAGTTCCATATAATGTTGACTGTTGAGTATCATAAACCCAATTCGACGTATCGCAATGTACCTCCTCCCGGAAAATAACCAACAAGACTGTATGACCAATTCGCCTGACTGGCGGTAAATGGAAATGGAAGATCCACACGTCAAATTGCCATGTGCCCTATTTGACACAATGATGTCAATACACAGCCTATGCACATTTCATTCACTATTTGTTCTTGTTCCTGTCAAGTCATTCAAACCAAAATATTTCTTATGTAGAAAGAGTGTGCCTCCTTTATCGTAAGATTTTGATGGTTTGATGGTTTATTTTACCCTACTGCTAGGAAAGCATGTGTATGCTTGTAAGTAAGAGACCATGGGGCCGACAGCTTTAAATCCTCTCCGATGGACTGGATAATGAGGATTAATGCCATTCCAAAGGGAACTAGCGCATCCACTTGGTTTCAAACCCGGGTCCTCCAATTACGAGACCACTGCTCTACCACTGAGCTACCGCGCTTCCAAGGTTATAACTGTATTTTCCTAAAACTTAAGGGCACCAACCACAAAATAACAACAAAACTTTTGCTTTGTATAATACACGCCAGGAAGGGAGACCTTCCGACCGCAGCAGCTACCGGGTTGATCCTGCCAGTACTCATATGCTTGTCTCAAAGATTAAGCCATCCATGTTCCTGTCCTCTATTTAAAATTTGAGCTTCAAGTAGTACTTCTATGAAAAGATATTGCAATTTTAATTACACTCTCAATAAACATAAAATCCACTTGTGTATAGACTATTCGACGCACCCATACTCGAATAGAGGAGGGCTCGCATGGAACCCAAGTCCTACTTGGGTTATTTTCTGGGGATTTATATAATATTATGTTATCCTCATAGTCCTAAACCATTAACCCATAGAGTGCCAAGTAAAGTTTTTGAGGTTGATTTTCATACATTCTTGCTTTTACACAAAATTATATTTTAGGTGATTTTTACCCTTTAACCCAAAAGGGCCGGGGGGGGGGGGTGGAATCCATCCCCCCCCCCCTAGACGTTTCTCGCGATATGTCCGCAACGCGCAAAGCAGTCGCTGCGGCGTTTCATGACTTTTTTTTTTCGATTCCGACGCATCTTTTGAGACCAAATTCGCGATGTCCTGGCATGCGGTTCCGAAGTTACTCAACATTTTGCAAATTGCTCAAAAACGTGATTTCATGTATGATTTCAATACAAAATGTGTTTTCTGCCAAAATTTAGAAATCTATGAATATTTTTACATTTACTAATTAAAATTGATTTATTTTATGCTGTTTATGATCGCAAAAGTGTCCCCGACAAATTTCATCCCCCCCCAAAAAAAATAATTAAAAAAAAATAAAGAAATGAAAGAAAAGGTAAAAAAAGAGAAAGACATAAGAAATTATAAATACAATAAAATACATAAGAAATCAATTTTGATACCAATTTTTTTCAAGTATATTTGCTAAGAATACTGGAAAGAGTGTCTAGACCAAAAAGCAGCATTATTGGAGCTTTATTTAATGATTTAGAGCAAAATTTTGATTTCATGCATAAATTAGCATAATTAATTAATGTGAAATTATTTCGGAGCATTCAACTATACACTTGTGTAGATTACGTTGTGGACGTCGTGCATGCCAATTTTCGGCGCGATCGCGCGGTCGACGGTCGAGATCTCGGGGGGGGGGGGGGTGAATTCCACCCCCCGGCTGTGGCATAGCCAAAATCTCCCGGCCCTTTTAGGGGGGGGGAATGTTTGTAGATAACTGAACATAATATTATACAAAATGTCAGTGAATAAACTTGAGACTTCACTTCCCTTTAAAATTATTAATCCTCCTCCAGTACGAATGCATCTACTCGATGATAAGAAATTTCGTGGCTTGGTACGACCGACGTGGATCTAAGGTGAATTCCTGGGGTGGAGCTCCGAAGGACAGTGGAAAATGCATGTGCGGAGTGACAGGTAAATAACGTAAGCCTCTTCCCGGAATGTAGGTCCGAATATCAAAAATAAGGTTGAGTTGAGGTAAATTTGAAAATGACTTGTGAGCTTTCCTTTGCTTTTTATGTTCATTTTGAAATGATATCAAACAGAAATGGCCCCTGAAAAGAAAAGCTCTTCAAATGCCCTCATGTTTTGGATATGAGAAGGAACAGCTGAAAAGTGAGGCCTAATCTTTTCTGCCACATGTGCGTAGTGCTATACAGTGGCGGATCTACATAGGGGGGCAATCGGCCCGTGCCCCCTCTTTTTGAAACCCAACTGGCATACCTTAAGTACACAATGAACCCCCCCCCCCTTAATTTTGTACTTTCCGGCTCTGTGCCCCCTCTTTTACAAAATCTTGGATCCGCCCCTGGTGCTATATACCCATTTCTGTATCAGTGCATCGACATTCAGCAAGAATGTGTCTATTTTTTTCTAACTTCAGTGATTTCGGTACCTCACAGTATACACCAATTCTAATTTACTACACGTATATGTACATAATCACCCTGTTGGAATTGCCTCCAGACAATGCAATCACACGACCAAAACTCAACTTTATCTGTTACTTTCCACTTTGTAAAGCGAAGCAAAGGAACAAAAATTCTGGAACTTTGCTACAGTGAAAGTGTTTTTTCCCTCATAAAAGTGTAATACTTAAGATATGCACAATATGAAGAGACCACCTCGCTGGCAGAATATGATGACTTGTTTTGCCCGGCCGAATATTGGTCATTTGATTTCAGGGCCCAGTTTCATAACACTTGTCATCAATGACAAGTTGCAATAACTGTTAAAAGCTACTGAAATCCTTGCATCTGATTGGCTGAGAGCAAATTTGTCGGTAAAAATCACTTACAAGACACTTGATGAAACGCCCCCAGGTACCTGTCAGGCTGAAAAGACCGTGTGTAACTGCAACCTGAACGACCGAGTGTGGAGGGAAGATTCAGGAAACATCACGGACAAAGCTGACCTACCAGTAACTGCTGTACGAGCAGGAGACACGGGGTCTCCCGCCGAAAAAGCCTACATTACACTGGGTCCCCTGGTTTGCTGGGGTGCAAGTCAGGCACCAGTTATATCAGGCAAGTTCTTCTAGATTCAAGAAATAAGCAAAAGTAACAGTAGAGTAGAGGATGTGAGGTTTTTTTTTCTGAATTTCGGGAGTTTCGTATAGGAAGCACACATTTTTTTTTAAAGTCCTGATCTTTTTGGAGAAATTGTTAGAGATAAACACAGTAGTAGCAGTGTAGCAGAATGTAGGTTATTTTATAGCGAGTATTTGGCATAGGAAGCATATGAGTAAAGATAACCCTAGACCTGCTGTTTAATATACTAACGCACACATCCACACACTCACCACACTCCCACATTATCACCCCACACACACTCACACAAGCCTGACGAAACGTCATTAAATCAGTCCTTGCAAAGCAACTGTACCAATTTATGCTTAGTTTTTTATGTCATATTTTTATATATAAGTAACACACAAACATATCTAACTTTTATCTATGAAAAACAAAAGAAAAAAAACCCGAAACAAGCAAACAAACGAAAAACAGCAGTGGGCGTCGCAAAAATGAAAGGGGGGGGGGGGGGTTGAAATCCCTTCTCAAAAAGTTCTAACGTCTATTTTGAAACTTTGAAACCTAAGTGAATTTGGTACAGCTTGTTAAGTAAAGAGAGCGAAAAATGCATACGCACATACACGCACGCACCCACACACCCCTACATACAACTAGGTATAAACAAATCGCGATACTCGACCACTCGGTAGAACAGCTGTACTACAATGGCACATCTGAGCAGGGCGATCCTTTCATATTATTTTCTCATGTTATCATGTATGTTATTATATGTATGTTTTTATATGTGGTAAATAAAATCAATCAGTCAATCAATCAAATGAATGGTTTATTATTTCCCTAAAACCAAGTTTTATATCATTCAGGGTATCGAACAAAATTTTGTTACACAAGGCAAATTTTGAACCGTATTCTTATTTTCATCAATGAAGTCCTAGCTGGGTAGAAATGTAGGCCTACTATTCAACTTGGTGGTAATTCTAGATACTAAAATGACCTCCTAAAGAGGTTGAAATACCTTTCATTGATCATTGATTGAAAGAAATGGCGACTTAGAACGATAAAGTATTTAGTCTCCCTAATGCCACCGTGCCATGTTTGACATGTTTCTTATTTATGTTCTCTATTGTGAAGGAAAGCCAGCGGCGAAGGTCAAGTCGGTCATCCCAGTGGCCCGGGTTACTAAAAGATCAATAACATCAGAAGGTAAGTACGGTTAACCTTGCATAACTCGATGTCGCATAAGTCGAACTTTCCCTAAGTCGAACTTTCCCTAAGTCGAACTTTCCCTAAGCCGAACTTTCCCTAAGTCGAATCAATTTCTTTAACCAAACTATGCAAAATGTGTTATTTACATTTCCTAAATCGAATTTTGCATAAGTCCAACTACTTTTTGTGGCCCCAACCGATTCGACTTATGCAAAGTAGTCACTGCAACCATGTCTCTACCTTGCTTACGATTGCTTTTAAGGAACAATCCTAGAATATTATATTAACATGATTTTATTCGTTTATTATGATTAGTGTCCATGCTAATTCTAAGGTTAGTGTTACAGAGAAAGAGAGAGGGAGAGAGAGAGAGAGAGAAAGAAAGTGAAGGGGGAGGGGCTGAGTGAATAGGTGAATACATTTTAATATAGTTTGTATTCATAATCTTATAATCCCTACAACTGTTCAAGCTTTTTCAACTAAACTTATTATTATTATTATCATCATTATTACATTCATAAATCATATTTGTTTTCGACTACGTGTCTAATAGGCAGTATCTCCCTGTGACTGTATTCATGATAACCATGTCACACTCGCACACACATAGGCTCTTTGCTATCTATTCAATATCTATCAATCTCTACATCTACTGTTCTGTTTATTCCCCTCTCTACTCGCCTTCTCTCTCATTCTCTCTACGTAAGTTTTCAGATGTCACTGTGACATGTAACAGTACTTCTATGACGGTATATATTCGAAAAGGTTTGCTTAACCGGCGTTTCATTCCCAGTAATCTCAATTTCCTCGACCAGTCCTGTGTCGGGATCAGCCACGATGCTGATCGGATCGCCCTCTCTAGTCGATACGATATTTGCGGTTTTACGTCACAGGTATTATAGAACCCTTTTTATTTACATTTTCCATTAAAAAACATTACCTGCTTTTATTTTTCAATGTATACATACAGTATTGCCTACCCTCTCTTGTTTCAGATAATATTGAGTTCACGTTGCAAAAAGAAGTTTTATTAAAACAAAATATGGTCTTATGTTGCTCCATTTATATAAAAAAGATGCATGTGACAGGTACTTTCATGTTATATGATTTTCGACGAATTTTATGCTAAATTATATCAAAGAAACTCTAAATAGTAATAGTAAAAAGAAGCATTGTTTTATCCTTTCTGAAATATGATTTTCTTTCATCAATAAACCCCACCATGTACATTTTCTCCAAGCACAGACTATAATCTGACAATTTATCAATGAAAGTTCTTTGTGTTTTAAGTCGAACCTAACCCAGCACCCAAAATGTTATAGTCAGTCACGAACGACGTCGACTTCCGCTATCACCCAAAATAGCAGTTTGTCGTTATTGGCCCTACCCTGCCGATAGGGGGCTAATGTGTCACCATGTGTTGTGGCAACGGAGAAAAGTACATGTCATCGAACAAATTGCCCTTCTTTGGCAATGTTCTCACTAGATCATTACAATCAGTTTCACATTGCTGGTTCATTTATGCATCCTGATCTGCAAAATATTCAGGTAACCTAGCCAGAAAAATGGCTAAAAGGGCATTTTGTTTTATGATAAATAATTTTCCCTATAGCCAAAACATGTGGAGACAGGTTATGAGATTGCACCCCCTGTTGGCCAATAGCGCAATATTGTTATTTTGGGTGATAATGGGAATCGATAGTTGTCCTTAATTTTAGTATATGGCATGCGTTTGAGGTTCTAAAGTTTAGACCATTCTCTACTCTCTCAATGTAAAAGAGTGAAAAGGCACTCAAAATAGAGTGAAATTCCACTCACAAGAATTTAAATGAGGGACAACCCTTTTTCGAGTGAAAAAAGAGTGGTCACTAATTCACTCAGGAAAGAGTGAAACACCAATCCTTAAAGAGTGAAAATTTTATCACTCATGTGGACAGAGTGGAGATAATTCACTCCTTTCTGAGTGAAATCATCAAACTCCGTCTCAAGAGTAGTGTGACGGGCACGGCTGATGAAGGAACATCGGCATGCTCACTCAAAAGGGAGTGCTTTACCACTCAATTTGGAGTGAAAGTTCCTTCACTCTTGATGTCGAGCGGCAAGTTCACTCCTTTACATGTAGAGAGTAATAACTCGTTACAATTGTTAACAAATGACAAGGGCTTGTGTCCTGCTACAAACTACCATGAACCCACTGATAACTTCTCCAGCCGGGATTCCAACACTGATACAATATAATTCCTTCACGTTCTTAAATAGTGTTGAATGTTCCCGATTCATTTTATTAATGGTATCATATCCATAGGCAAACGCTGATAATATCATCTACTCCAACATAATTTCCTGCAATGTTGTGGACCCTGCGGGCGCGGTCATCACCCGTCATATCTGCGACATTCACATCGACGTGCAATGCGAGTTACCTCGCCGACAGGTATTGAGTCGGTGGTACAGTCCTACCAGTGCTTCTCTGGAGATGGAAGAAATTGGATACGGGGCATTCACCGTGGAATTCGAACGATACACTGACAATAACTTTAACCGAGTGCACAACAGTGCGGCACCAGTTCCTCTTCAGAGGCGGCTGTTTTATGCTCTGAATCTAACATCGAATTCTGATATCATTCTTTTCGTCGATCACTGTTGGAGCACGCCCTCTGCGAATCCTTCAGATGATACGCAGTATGATCTCATCAAAGATGGGTAAGAAAAGGGATATTTTTTCTTCAGTTTGATAAAAACGAATAAGAATATTTGTTCTCAGAATTAAGTAGGGTAATATCTAATAAAATCTAAGTTATAATATAATATGTTGAGAAATGCACAATGAAATAATTGCAGTGAACTTCTGATTACCAGACAAGACTTGCGTTTACTTCTTAGGAAAGTAGCACGATGGATAGCTCTTCTCTTTATACAGTGCTGGACAAAAGTTTCGGACGGTATACCTTGGATTTTGAGACGGGTTTTTACTTCAGTGTGAATTGGAATTCTTCAACCGTTTTCGTATATTTCTTTAAATAACACGTATTATATTCATGCTACATAATATGCAGGATCAGACATTACAAAACTAGGGTGGAAAAACACGAATCCAAAGCCTTAGAGAGCTTAAGTTCTGTATGTGAACCCTAAATGGCCTATGTGGGACGAGTTAAAAAGAAGTGGTAAAGAGACATCTTTGGTCTGTTACTGCAAGCATACTGGGCAGATATTTTTAACCCATAGACTACGGGAATCGGGTGGCTCCTGTATTAAGCCTATGAGAGGTAAAGAATTCAGTAGTCAACGGGTTCATAATGAAAGTAATCATGAGCACATGGTAAACCATTTACAAGGTTGTAACAAAAAAAAACACCAAACAAACAAAAGAAAACAACAACAACAACAAAGAAGAAACATTGGTAAATTTGAGGGATCTCTATTACACGAGTCCGTTTTCTGTCAACCACACGTGTCATTAGGCTTCTTTTGCCAGTTAAATTCTTTCATCAAAACGGAAAAAGAAAAATGCACTTGTAAGTATCATATCATTATAAGTAGATTATCTTTATAAAAAAAAAATTGAAACCTGTAAAATTGCTTTTGAGAGGATGGAGGAGGTCATTTCACAGGAAAAAAGAAAGAATATATATATATATATATATATATATATATATATATATATATATACATACAAAGACCTTCACTGGCTCAGCCGATTCACATTTTGCCAATAGGCTCATACTTTATCAGGTCACACTTTATCAGTTGTATACTTTATCAGTTTCATTTTCATCTGGCATCCGCGATTCTTCCCCTTTTTTCTTTTCCTTTTTCTCAAGGATCCTTTTCTATTATTTTTAATACTGTCAAACTTTGAGGTGTGTTTAACCTTAACTCTCTGTGCATCTTGCGCTATCTCAGCGTGACTTTATTATGACGTTAATTGCGTCATAATCCTCTTTTATGCGCTTAACCAATGAACGCTGTTATCACACTTTACGTCAAAATGCTTAGCAACACCTGCGCACCTTAATTAATTCCTTTTTCGGGGACAGGTGAGTTAAGCCAGTGACCCGGATTCGATTCCCAGCTGAGATATATTTTTAAATAATAACAAAAATGAGATTAATTTATATAGCGCAGCTACTATTTGAATATACTTTACTGCACTTTGATGGATGCTTACACTGTATAAAGAGAACTAATCTACTTAAAAGCCCCTGAAAACAGGGGAGCGTTTCATGAAAGGAAGTTGTCCGATATTTCATCCGACAACTGTTATAAGCTACTGAAATCCTTGCATCTGATTGGCTGAGAGCAAATTTGTCGGATAAAATATCTGACAAGTCCTTTCATGAAACGCCCCCCAGGTGGGTCTTCAAAAAAGATTTCAAAATGGGGACGGATTGTGCTTTCCTCATTAAAAGAGAAAGTTGGTTCCAGAGTTTTGGAGCAGCACAGCTAAATTCACAATCTCCAAGAGTTGCTTTTGTTTTGGCATGAGGCAGTTTTAGAAGCAATTTGTCTTGTGAACTTTGTAAGTTATGTGTATATGGATGCAATTTAAAAGATAATAATCCAGACAAATAATTTGGGGCTTGATCATTCAAAGCTTTGTAAACAAGCAAAAGTATCTTGAATGTAATTGGTCACAAGTCTTGCACAGCCATGCTGAACACGCTGCGACTTTATGGTTTGTGAATCTGACAAGCCAAACAATAATACATTACAATAATTAAGTTTGCTACTAAAAAAAGCATAGGCAAGGCTTTTAGTGTTTTTCTGACCTAAGTATTTACGGATGTGAGGCAAATTATATAACATATATTTTTCTAACTTTGCTAGTAATTCAAAAGGGAGAATAGCTCTGAGGAACTTTGAATTAAGCCTCGTAACTATCATTCTCTAATTTCCTTTCACAATATATATATATATATATATATGTATTGTATTTTGTATTTTTTTTTTTACAGATGTATAACTGACGATACCTTGCAGAGGTACACTAACTTTGGACCCAGGTTTAAGCCGTTTTCCTTCAAGGCATATAAGTTCATCGGCGACTATTCACAGGTAAAATCTGACTGGTATGATCTCAAAATGCATATATATATATATATATATATATATATATATATATATATATAAATATATAAATATAAATATATATAATATATCGAGGTGGAGATGCATTATTTGCCTCCTTACACATGTAAATATATTCCGCAGTAGAAATGTAAGAATCCTAATTCAAGACGTCGCGTTTAAAGATCGTGATCTTTGTGATGTTAATAGCCTAATCTCTCTTTCCTTTTCTACGGAAGGTGTACATTCACTGTGAAGTGATCACTTGCATCGAGGGAGACAGGACCTCGAGGTGTTCTCAGGGTTGTGTAAGGCGAGGGAAGCGCGCTCTAGGGACATTGCACGGCTCGAATTCTCAACCCCGCATTGTCTCTCAAATTCTTGGCCCTTTCTTAAAGGATGACGGCGACAAGGGTAAGTCTTTTCAGCAAAAGTAACAATCAGTTTGCTGGCACAAATAATTGTCAGTCATTACCCGTAAAAACAAAGCCTGAAGTATAAGACTGCATACTGGGCCCTGTTTCATAAAACCTGTCATCGATGACAAGTTGCAATAACTGTTATAAGCTACTGAAATCCTTCCATCTGATTGGCTGAGAGCAAATTTGTCGGTAAAAATCACTGACAAGACACTTGATGAAACGCCCTCTGGACTCCATAATACTGTAGCAGCTCCTGACACAACCAGTTAAAACAAAGGCTATAATCGTAGCCTCTACGGAAAACAGTGTTTAATCACTGATGGAGCTACCCTACTGAAAAAAGACCAATAAATAAATGAATAAATAACAACAATCGGTTATGCGTTTTGCTTCGAAAATAAATGAAAAGCTATTCAAAACGGGGACATCGCAGTTAACCGGGCTGCGAAAACGAAGGTCCACGCGACCGAAACAACACTGTGCTTATAATGTACTTAAAAGCCCCGTGATCAAAATATTTTGAACTTGCAGACCTTAGGTCAACTGAAATGTTCTAACTATGCAAACCTGTTTTAAACAGTATCTGGAAATTATTTCAATGTTCTTGAGATGGGATTAAATAATTTTGTAAATTTATAAAAAGCAGGATAACTCGTCTTTTCGTCGTATGCAAATCCAGCCCCCCCCCCCCCCGTTTGTTTTTTCTAGAACAGAGCCTGATCGGTTAGTCGAGGACGGACATCTGACAAATTTTGAAAGTTTGAAGGCCTGTAGAAAATATGTATTTAATTGAACAGAGCTATTTTATGTTTCATTGTAAAGGGCATCACTGAAGGAGTTGAAATTTGATAAATAAATTTGTGTCATAGTCGCCTACTAAAATTATAGTCCATAAAATATTCAGTGTCACGGACGGACAAAATGCCTACTCTTAACTGATCAGGCTCAACATTAGATTAAATACTATTCCAGTGTCAAAGATATATATATTTGTTCTTTAAAAAAAAAAATCATTATCATAAATTATAGACCTTAGAGAAAAGAAAATCATTCTGTATTATCGTCAAGTAGGTGAAAATATCAAGGCTGGCCAGGAATCTACGTATTCTATCATGACTGCTTTGGGTGCCGCAACCCTCTGTATCTTCATAGGGATGATCGCCATGTACGCCGCAGTGAAAGCTCGAAGGAAGAAGCCCACTGGAGAACCGTACTAGATGGTGGAAGATATTTCAGTGGTAAATGGATAACTCTTCAGACTGACATAATGTATTAATATGAACGAATATAGAAAATAAAATATTTTTTTTTAATGCTAGCCATCGCTTTTGAAAAGAATAAAGTCGAGTTGCAAATTAGGTATAATCGCATAGTTTAGTGGTCCATTAATTAACAGAAATTAAGAACTTACTGGGGTGAAATATGCCTTTGCAAACCGAATACCACAGTAGAGCTTATTTCTCGCACTTTCTAGAAAATGATAATATTAATCAAATTAACAGAAATTGAAAAATAAACAAGAAAAACGTTTACTCTTTCAAATGTTAATGAACAGATATAGAAAAATTCCATTATCAGGTAAGAATTCACACTAACAGTTAATTTTTCTTTACCTTTGTCTTTAGGCCTGTAGCTACACTGTAAAAAATAACTGTAAAACTACAGGTTTTTTTGGCCCTTGAAATTACACGTTATTGCCGCTATTTCAATTTTACAGTCTTTTTCCTGTAAAACAACAGCAAGTTTGTTGGTTTACTGGAAATCAGCATCGCCCGACATAAAACACTGTTAAAAAGCCATTTTCTCATATTTTAACAAGTTACCCTGATAAATCACAAATCTCCATGGTGCCGTTTTAATTTACATAGATTTTCCAGTTAAAAATTAAAGTTTCTACTATTTAACAAAAATATGACTGTATGCTAACGGTTTCCTTGTTTTTACTACCAAAGTCTGTGAGAAAAACACAATCGCCCTTATACAGAATTCCGGTTTAACTTAAACCGCGGTCTATATGTACTGTGGAAAAAACGGGCATTCCCGGCATCCTGACTGTCAGGAAATTTCGCTTGAAAAAAACGGATTTTTTTACAGTGTATATTTTGTTTTTATCTTATATCTTGCTTTTTTCGGTTTTGACTACGCGGACGCTCTGCCAACATTGGCATCCATACTTAGTCGATGAATATGCATGTTCAATTATTCATACTAATAAGAAAAACCTCAGAAATGAAACTACTAATATAACTTAAATTTGCCATTTACTATTCCTTGTAAAGCACTTTTAGACATTTTTTTTGCGTTCCAATATGTACACATTTCATCCCTTTACATTTTAAACCCTATAAGATACATACAACAAAAACGTGTCTACACTGGTTTTTGGTTTGAAGTATGTTCATAGTATGTAGAGATATAATACAAATATTGATTGCTTTGAGGGGCACGGTAAAAAATATTGCCTTAGGTGATCTAGCAACTATGCTGTGCCAAGAAACGAAATGGAGGGCATAGCGCAGTCTCGAGATCACCGAAGAGCTTAGTTTTAACCGTGACCCGAGAAATAAGCAGTCAATGTTTGTTTTATATACCGCATTTGGATTCTCAAATAGGGATATTTCGACAAATATGCCTGTCAAAATGTATTGGTTTGTAGGTCTCACTGCGCGTATCATGAACAATAGTCCTTGCCATAGGTCCTTGCATGATACGCGCAAGTAGAGCTTTGCCCTGTCAATATTTTTTCGCGAATAACATGCCTGCAATTTTGACCAATCAGAGGCCTGGAATCTTTATATGCGGTATATGAAGTTAATTACGTTTTTCTTAGATTTACAATTTAACATTGTGATTCTTTATCCGATTCGCCTAAACTCCATCAGAAGTGTCAAACCGGCTAAGTTCAGATCCATATCCAATTTTTTTTTTTTTAGTTTTAGATAATAAAAGTAGATTTTTTTTTTCTCCATGTTTTTCCGAAATATGAAGGTAAATATAACTAAGTCTAGGTTAGTCTTTATTTCTATCATCTGGCCAATGTTTTAAATATTTTAACAGAACACTCATTAACTATGTTTCATTATCTCTTTTACTGAATGATGGTTCTTTTCTAAGCTCAAAGACAGTAGGAAGCGCACCTTACTTTAATCAAATGCTTAACGATAACTTTGTATATATCATGCTTTATTTAGTTTTAGTTGAAGATCAAATCAAATAATTTTTATGTAATATTTTTATTCCTATTATATCCGAGAGAAACGTCCTGTACTACATGTATTTCAAGTTGAAACCATATACTTGTAGTAGCATTAAAATTACTCCTGTTATATAACATAATAAAGAACCATTTTTTATATCCTACTTGGTTCTATATTTTGTTACGATTTATTCCTTGGTGTATGGGTATGTGTGTGCGTGTGTGTGATGGATGCGTGTGTCCATGTAGAAAATGGAATAAAATTTGGTGAATATGTCTTCATAATGTTGCTCTATTATCGATGCATACATGAGCTAGATGTCTTGAGGTACCATGAAATTTTATTTGTTGAATATGTCCTCATGTTGTTGCTCTTTTATCAATGTTCCCATGAGTCTGGTCTGAGAGTAAATACCTGAAAGGGTCCTCAAATAAGCCAGTTTCAAATAAGCCAGTTGGTAATTAGTGAATGGTACAAATGACCCTGAAATGACCCCAATTTGTACGCGCACGCGCATTTGTTTTGATGGACTCGCTTCAGAAAATCAAGGACAGGTAAATATAACTTTAAAGCCCACCGCACACTATACGATCGACTGCCATCCGATTTTGGAAATTAATCGCAATAGCATAGAAAATGGGCACTTTAACAAATAATATATACCTGATTCAGGTTTTTACAATAATATGAATACTAAACATATGATTTTGGTGCGCTGTCCTCCTCATAACAGGAATAATAGCCAAATCATGCAGTTTCAAATCGTAGACAATTGTAGGACGTACTGCTCTGACGTCACTACGGCTCGGAGCCGATTTGGCCTTTTCTCCGACCAGAAAGCTCGAAATAGGCCGTCATTACATTACATTTTCTTCCGAAATCGGATCGCAGACCGATCGTATAGTGTGCGGTGGGCTTTACAATGAGAGACGTCATCGTTCAGTGCGAATCAGTGTGTACAGAAGGCGTGAGGGAAAATCCTGGAAATTCGACCTGTTGTTATTATATTTTCATGGTATATGGGCTTTAACAAAAGGAATATAACATTATGTTTTATAGTGAGTGAAAATTACAGGATCCAAAAAACTAAGTTCGGAAAAGAACAGAAAGAAAACGATTCTCAGTTTCATATTTGAATGTTGTTTTTAGCGGACGTTTGTCATAATACTTTTTAAAAAAATCTTTAAACGTTTTATTGGTCAGAAAACACACAATATACAGAATATGCATTTCATATGTTTTGCAGAAAATAAACAATCATACACATTTACATTTTAACATAAAAAAGTGTCATTCCTGTGCATACCCCCGGCCGCACCGACGAGACCACTATCAGACCGACAATCAACCGAAAGAGAGCGAGAGAGAAAGAGATACTATTGACAAGTAGGAGAGCAAAAAAGTAGCTAAGTTAGTATTCATTTAGATTAATGAATGAAGTTAGGAAACATGAAAATGTATTTGAAACAACAAAATGTATTTAGCATTGGGATGTCATATGCATAAGCGGCTTCCATCGTTTGTATTAAGATTAGTACGTGCACTCACATGCATGCTGCTCTGCAATTGGTCGTATAATAATCTTCAATTCAATTCAGATACTTTTATTATCCATTAATGTTAGATTGAAATTTATATCGTTTACATGCATGACGCATACAAATACAAAGATAATGGATGAAGTGATAATACAATTCCCCAAAATATTTTAAAGAAAATGCAATCTTCACATGTTTTGCAAATGAAGTTGAAATAAGATAGCACGTTAGGGAAAGAAACTGACTTTTGTTAGCTAAATTTCCTTCAATTTCTAATGAAAATTGCATAAATTTGGAATCGTTATAAGTTCTTACTGGAATTCGAATTACATAATCAAATAATTTTTCTTCTAATATTGTCTCCTTTTTACATACAATACCGCCGTGCATTACCTAAGCTGAGCATGCACGGACGCGTGCTGAATGAGGCCTAAAATATTTGCAGAGAATTACTTAAAATCTGGTTCAGTACAAAAGGGTTTTTAATTTCTTGTTTGGTTTTGAACATCAAAAGTAGAAGACATAATATCATTCACAAATCTTGATAAAATTGAAAAAGTTGACATATTAAGTCAAGAAAAAAAAAATCAAAAAAATCAGCATCCCCAAATGTTTCACACAGTCTGCACTTGAAGGTGTATTTATCATGCCAACCGCATTTTTTTCTCTCAAGCAAGTAAACAGCAACAATAACAGCAACATGGTGTGGCACACGTTTTACAATTGAAGACCTGAATATAAAAACGGCCCAAGTCCAATTTTTGGCCAAATTGAGTTAAACCTGGGAAAATATTTCTTATACAAGGGCCCATCTTGTGTATAAATGGTAAACCTGAATTCCCCCCGGAAGTGCCTAAAATGAATGAATGAAGGTAGTATGAATGTAAGAATGGCCCAAGTCCATTGGACTTGGGCCATTCTTACATTCATATGATAGCGCCCTTTGCATTACACATATATGGGGCATTCATTTATCACACGCACACACACAAACACACACACGCTATCCCATAAATTAACATGCCAAGTGATGAAGGACATTGTGCTGCAGTATACAACCACAGATTTGTAAGCCATACTGGTGGTTAAAAGCTGAAAAAAATATTATTTATTCTTTCTAGTAGACTTATTACTACAGTAGCATACTGTGTATATGATTCAAAGAATGGCCCAAGTCCATATGATTCAAAGAACGGCCCAAGTCCATCAAACAAAATGACCCCCCTTCAAGTAACGTGAATGTTATTTATGATAAGAATGTATATTTAAACTTGCATTTCAGATGTTGCCTTACCATCATAGTCAAATATAATATTATTGGACAAATAAAAAAAAATATTAAGTTTTTTTTCAGTTTACTCGGAATGACCTGCCATGGACTTGGGCCGTTTTTATATAAATACATGCACGAGAATTGTTGACTCAGTTCATCGAGAATTCCAAGTTCAATAAACAGACTGGAAGAACACTGTTAATCAACAGATTTTGCGGTTTCCTGAGCATTGATAAAATTCCTCAAAACATGCATGCTATTTACACTGCTAAATGTGAGAGTGCGTTGACATGAACGTGACGTAAAATCGAGTGCTGGACGACAACGGGTGGATATGGGGGAGCCGGATGGGTTGGGGCGGGTCACTGGGAACTGGACCCCATAATTCTTTTTTTTTTTTTTGAGGGGGGGGGGAGGAGGAATTGGACCCCCTTTCCTTTTATGTTCGATACCCCCCCCCCCCCTTCGGATCTCCTGATCTAAACCAAATTGTGGTGATAATACACCATTAACACAAATTTTCGTAAAATCTGGTCCAACGGCGAAAATACATTAAAATTTAACTGTCATGTTACCTTAATGGATTAAGAAATAGCACCCTCGAGACTATATTACCGCTTCATATGACTGCATAACGATTAAATGAAGTGAAATGAAAATGATAATAATAAAAATAAGTTATAAAGGTTTCGCATTCTCTAATATACAATGATCTGCTGCATTATGCATCTATATTATTAAAACTGACTCGTACTTATCACAAACTTTTTATTTGCTCAGTACATGTTTCCTTACCACTAAATTCTCGTCGTCAATGTTAAATAGAACAACAAAAATTCAAGGTTGCTTCTTTGAGGTGGTAAATGACATCATCGTGCTTTTGATCATAGGTAGGTCCTATATGGGCGTATGAAATTAATTATACACCGGGAAGGTACGTCATAATGACGTTTGCTTGAGTACACATATTGCTGTTAAGTCTCCTATAGGGTAGGAACTTAGAGGTGCTTTCAAGCAGTGACTTCAGAGATACTTACCACATTATGGTCTTGATAGGATCACATCATTGACCTAAATGTGTTTCTGATTGGACCTTGAGTCGCTTTTCCGTTAAGACAATAGAATGAAATCACCCCTCGTTGAATGAAGTATAGTTTTACATTTGTTTGGAGTCATCAGTTTCATATGCACCAGGAAACAACGGGTTACCTTTTTTCTCCAGCAGCGCAATTAATAATTGTAGAATAATATTCTTTCTGTAGGAGTAATAACAGAAGTAATAGGCAAATGGGGCTACTGGCTAAACCTGAGGAACGTCGTTGGAAATGAATTAATGTAAGAACATACAGGAGGACATAGGACTTTTTACACGTAACTTCGTGTGATTTTAATCACAGTCATCGCCTTTGTACAAGGAAACTCTTCGTCAGTTCCTTCTCCAGCACTGCTATTCATCACGGTGCACCCGTATATATGCTTTATCAGAGAGAAATGCTCCAATTCAACTTTGGATATGAAATAAATAATTTTCCATTGGAACAGACAGAAGTACGAGAATACACCAGGCGGTGGCCTGTACTTATAGCGAAGAAGAATAAGAAGAAGGAAGTGGAACTTTTCCGACCTTTTGATTTCAGATAAAAACAGGTGTACACAATTTCAAGGTAGGTATAGAGTCATATCTTCCTTCTAATTTGCAGTATTAGATTACAGGCCATCACTAGGTCGATTACAGAAATCAAATGATGCGTAGCAACATTGTCGCAGCTGACAGGGCCATGTAATGCACGACTGTGTTATACTCTGGGCTAATCGAGCCTGAGAACGCGATCAGCCTATACGCCAGACTACAAACAATGTTACTACTTTTCATTCTGTCATCAGTTTTTAAAATATACAATATCACTCCCAAATGACGCGTGGAAGACATCACCAGTCACTGACACTGTCCAACGTTAGATGTTTGTTTGTTTGTTTATTTTTATTTCCATAACAACATTAAAAGTTAAAATATACATGGTAATCAGAATATGTATGGCGGATAGCCCATTTCAGTTGCACTTACATAGTGCCACTGTTCTTCCATGGGGTCCTTTAGATTTCAGACTCAAAACTAGGGTTTAAAATATTAGTTGAAGGTCATTAAAAGGTAGGTAACAAGATATTAATAACCTGAATGACACGTTTTGGTAAAACACCCAATTAAAAGCGCGAGTGTACACACACACACACACACACGCACACACGCGCGCGCACCTACATGATGTAATGTTTACTTTTCCTGTTCAAGGATTTTCGCTGTATTACTACGTATAAAGCCACTCATCCCTATTCCAAAGCAAATTGTTAACTCAGATTGTGTAAACACACATTTATTGAACCTGAATAAAACAAACTGGTTAGACAATGAACAACATTGCTGAGTGGGCGAAGAAAAATCCAATGTACCTTTAAAAAAAAAGAAATTTGTTATTTATTTTGCCTTTTACATGTATTATTTTTATTATTATTATTATTATTATTATTATTATTATTATTAAGTATTTGGCGTCACCTTTGCATGGAAGGGGGAAAGTGAACTGAATGAATGTAACCCTCGGGTCTCTCCTCCCGATATAACCGACAGGGATGTGCAGGTGTAATACTATACCGGGATTTCCCCCTACTCTTCGTCGAATAGTGCAGTGGGTTCTTAACGTGCAAAGGTGGTGACTCTCCTTTACACGGGACCTCAATTTAACGTTCTATCCGTGGGGCTTGGCTAAATTTATGCCCTCTTGCAATACACACAGCTACATATTTCAGAGTAGGCCTCATATGGGCGGTGTTTAGAAACTAGTCAACAAAAGCATCGACTGTTCTCATCATCAGGCAGCTGATTCATATCCCACTTTATTTACAAAACAAACACACACACAAAAAATCTTGATATCTTGCTATTTAACATTACACCTAAGTCAGTTTGTTTGCATAAAAGGAAAGTATACATGGGCTTTAAACGTCGCTCGATTCTGCCAAGTAAACAAGAAAAACAACCCGACACCTAGGAAAGCCAACGGCCTGCACTCTTTGTCGCTGTCGTTGCTGTTTATTAATCAGTCAGTGCAAATACACTAACCCGCTAGATTTTATCGTTACCTAAGGATTTGAGTGGAGTGTTGAGGTACCAAGTGTAGAACTGAAATAATAATTGGCATGACATAGCATGACCACACCATCATGATGTGTCGTGGTCTTGTGGATACGTCACCGGACTGTGGATCACATGTTTCGCGGTTCGAGTCCCAGCAGGGACACTAACGTCCTTTGGCAATCTACGTTGCCACTCTTACACAGGAGAGATTGGGTACCTGTGAGTATTGCCGAAAGTTAATGTGACTGTTTTTTTTCCATTGCCCTACATGCATGCATGTGAACGGTGCAAAATGGTAGGAATACTCTCTAAGGAGTAGTGATGGTGCACACTCGGGCTTGAATTCGAGTGACCAGGCCTGGGTAATGATAAATGACACTGTCAAGCGCATTGAATTATTCACGTAATACGCTATATATATATATATATATATATATATATATATATATATATGTGTGTGTGTGTGTGTGTGTGTGTGTGTGTGTAACATATAAATTTTAGAAGACATTTTAGAAGACAAGAAGACAAATGAAAGCTCTTTTACTACTATTTCATGTAGGAGATGAAAAAAGAAAATGTAGCCTCATTTTCTAAGTAGATACAAAGAAGGGCTTTTAAAAGTTACCCTAATTGCCTATAGTTAGATGATTTAAAAAAACATAAGGAAATGATGGTTTTCTGACATTGTGTTGTCTACCCCTTCCTCGGGGGAGATTGTCGTCCATGCTTAGGTTCGTGCATGAATTTTCTCGTTCAAACTTTACTAGGCCTATATTTTCCAATTAACCCTTCAGGGGTATTTACGAACTTGCGTGGCTTTGGGAAATCTATAGAATATAGTTCATCCTTAAAAATTTACAAGTAGCCTAAAGGACAAAAAGGTCTACTATATTATGGACTCAAGAAGGAAATGAAATTCAAAATCAGCATCATTTAGGGGGAATTGTAAACAATAACAGGGGGTTAATAACTTGCGTGTTAAATTGAATGCACATGTTCCGAATTCGACTGCCCATTTGCGAATTTGAATGCCCGAGGAGTCCTTTCGGCAGTTGCCGATGAATTTTAATGATTCCTGCAAACGTGCTAATTTGAATGCACAGAAATGAATTTGAATGATACAAAAGCAAAATCCCTTGTTCGAAACTCTAAATTGAATGATTTTATACACTTTTTAATGACAGAAGTTACGGTAAACTATGGGTGTCGATCCGTGTTCATGATTGGGGTGTGGGAGGGGATACCCCCTCCTACACCAGGGACTTTTTCAAAGATCTGTCCATAAAACTTGCATTTTAAAGCATCACAAAATGGTTTTTAATGAAAAGAAGGAATGCACGGATCTACGCCAATGGACGGAACCCCTTAATTGAGAATAACAATGCGAGCGAACGAATTTTCTTCGATATTTTCGCATTGAAATTAAGGCATTTCTTATTTCCTTACTTCTAATCATTAATGAATGTGATGGTATTTCAAGATCAAACATAATGAGTTTGGATTATTATTAGTATTAAGTTAATGAATCATATGTCTTATTTATGTTATCCAGTTTTTTTTTTTTTTTTTTTTTTTTTTTTTTTTTTGGGGGGGTTAATAATGCAGGCCATCCCCCACCTCAATTTTTGTTGTTGATATATACCCCTATCCCCCCCCCCCCCCCGGATCGACACCCATGCGATAAACAATGTTTTTGCTAAATTGAATGAACGTTTTATCAAACTGACAGGAGAAAGTGGAAAACCTCTCGGGTTTTTTTTAATGCAGGACTTAGTTACATGGCTGTCAAACCAAGTCCTGCATAAACCCCCTAGACATGCAGAATGAAACAGAGCTTATAGAACTACCTGAGCAAATCGCAACAAACGTGTAACTTAATGAAGAAAGAAAAAATTGACACTATAAAAACACCTTTCCCAACTTTGGTATAGCCTATAGTGACGGCTACCCCTAGGACATTTACCCATCCCCCAAGCCAGGATAATTATTCCATAGAAAATTGGCCTTTAAGTGATGGTGGTGATGCTGCTGCTGCTGCTGCTAATAATAATAATAATAATAATAATAATGATAAAAATGATGATAAAAATAATGATAATGATAATAATAATGATGATAATATTAATAATAATAATAATAATAATAATAATAATGATAATTTCTATTGTGACGGAATAAACCGCATTTTTAGGATTCGCCTTAATGTAGAAGATAAGCTTGTAATACTAGTAATAAGAATAATATGTCTTGTTTACCCCCAGTAGCCTCATCCATACTATAAATACTGGTCTCCCTGAGGGCTCTGCAATCACATTATTACCCCGGCTTTTATAGCACGACAACCGTAGCGCTCAGTGAATTTAAGGAATAAATCCTTCGAGGTACACACTTACTACACCTTTGTCGAGTGTGGCAAATGTAGATAAATGCCTTAGCAAAGTGGTCTAAACCATTAAGGGTGTGGGATTGGGGGGGGGGGGGATTATCCTGTGGGATTATTATTCTGGGAGTAATCGTCCCAGAGGTTACTTTTCATCCTCTCATCATAAGTTAGCTAGTGAAAATCACCTTCCTAAATGTAGTTCCCGAACATATGCCCCGAAAGGTTATACGAAATACATGTACCCCCAACTCCAACCCCGAAAAAAACAAAAACAAAAACAAAAAAAATATTTCCAAAAAACAATCAAATATATGAAAAGGAGGAGTATATGTTTTGAGACCAATTTTAATAGTCTTTAAACACCGCACCTTAATTTTTTGAAAAAAAAATTGTTTCCTTTCATTAGAAATGGCGTCACAAGGAGGCCTCCCTGATCATCTTCTCTTCAAGCTAGCTGAAGACATCGAGACTAGTGAGCAAGTGGAGGCTTTTGGAAGGACGCTCGGATTCAAAGCAGCAGCGATCAACAGATACACTGAGACCAACAGGATAGAAGGACGAGTGACGTGTAAAGGAACACGTGACATGCTGTTTGATTGGAGACAGACAGTTGAGCCTTGCTACCAGCATCTGAGACTGAAACAAGCTCTCCTTGACGCCAAGCTTGTTATGCTTGCTGATACTTATCTCAAGGAAACGACAGCCGTTCCAGGTGAATCTATTAGTCCAGCATTTGCAAGTGTTTCATATACAATTAGAAATGATACTCCTTTAGTGAGATTTTGTGAAATATTTCCTCTGCTTCTGTAGGCAATGTGTTAACATTTTTAACAGACAAGTATTAAAGCAAAGAAAGCACAATAATCAAAGTCAGACACTAAGGTTGGTATTCTGCTAATCAAGGTAAACCCAGCGCTTGATGTAAAATCATGTTCAACTACTTTTCTTTACTTAAAACTCGACTTTCAACCTGGGTCGGGTTTAAATTTTAGCAGGATACGTACGGGCCTATATCTAAAAAAAATAAAAAATAAAAAATAAAAAATGAATGAATGAATATGACTTTAAAACAGCGAGAATTACGGTGGCTTAAATTTGATAAAACAGTTTTCTACGGAAATCTTACCGAAGTCATGGTTCATGCGGTGAGGGTACGGTCATCTTTTTTTATTAAAAAAAACCAAACTGTCTGTTGGGCTTGAATCATTTCAGATATCTACAGCTTGAAGATCTCAGAGTCCTTGACTGTTATGCGGTGTCGTGAAAAACTGACGAATAAATACCTCAATTCATTATGCAAAATCCAGATGGCTCCATGGGATCCGAAGGATTATGCTGAGTTCAAAGACATGCACACTGTCGTCGCTATGGTGAAGAAGGATGTGCATGGAAGAGCTACTGGGAAGAAGGAAATACTTCAGGGGTCAGTTGCTGAAATATTTTCAACGAAGGTAAACGGCAGGCTACCTGTTCGAATCCTCATTTCTGCCCCCGCTGGAAGAGGGAAGACAACGGCTGTCGCTAAGATGGCTTACGACTGGGCTCTTAGAGTGCAGGGATCACCACTGGAAAACTTGCCTCTCCTCTTTGTTGTGAAACTACGAAATACCCTCCAACAAACATCAATTGCAGAAGCGATCATAACTCAGCTATTGAGTGACGTTGACGATCTAACACAAGGTGGGCTACACAGTTTCATCAAAGAAAACCAGCATATTTGTCACATCATACTAGACGGGTTAGATGAATATGCGGGTATTAATGCTTCAAAACAAAGTCTAGGAAGCAACATTGTCAGTGTGATGCTGTGGGAGGAATATCCAGAATGTCGAGTCCTTGTTACAACACGCCCTCACCTAGAGAACTTCTTCCATCAAGGGGAACTTCCAAGGGTGTACACAAATTTGTGGATTGAAGGGTTCTCCGACTGGCGATCAAGAGAGTACATCGACAAATTCTTTGCTTCGACTCCGAATCCCTCTAACGGAGAAGGACTGAAGGTGTACCTTGATGGCCAACCATTGATTAACGAACTTGTTGTTACACCTTTATTCTGCCTCATGGTGTGTCACCTATGGAGCGAGGGGCTACTGGGGAACAATACTACAACTCAAACAGAACTGCTTGACAGCGTGAATGTATTCTTGCTTCACCATGCGAATGCCCGATCAAAGTCAAGAGAGATGATTACAGCAAACGAACTGAAGGGAATAATTTGTAAACTGGGTAAAGTTGCTTTAGCTGGTCTACTTGACGATGCTAAAAAGCTAGTCTTCACCCCCAGTGACTTCCGAAAGGTCCCTGCTATCCTTGATAGAGCATGTGAGCTTGGAATCACATCCAGGGCCACTGTTTCATTAACACGCCTTCCACAATCCCAAGAAACCACTTCTACTACCATCGAGTTCTATCACAAAATCGCGCAGGAGCACTCTGCTGGGAAAAACCTCGCTGCTCAAACGAAGAAGTATTTGTTACGATGGAAGATTTCTAAGTTGGACAGAGTACTGCGCCAGATCAGAGCAAACATTGGTGACTACGAGAATCTCATCCGGTTCGCTTCTGGCACGGACAACAGCCTCTGTATGAGGATTATGGAGGCGCTTCTTTCCAACAGCTTCTTGGGTGAGAGTGAGAGATATCGCATTCTCCTAGACTGTTCATCAGAGACCACGGGGACTGAAGGAAGCGTGTCTTCGTTAGTTCAAAGATGTATAACTGCACAGAGTGTTGTTCTTAAGGCACCGACTGTCTACACCGTCGTGGGAATGCAGAAGCTTCCAGAAAAGCTAAAGAGACAGGTAAGGCCTATATGTTTTGAAAACATGGACACGGTTGCAAACCTTTTGGGGGTTTTGGTTTGTATTCTGTCTTCTTCAAATTCAAAACGGGTTCCAGAATTTTTAGAGATTAATACCATGGAACGCTGTTTTTATCAAGATGGGTAATGGAATCCGAAGTGAGAACTTGTCGCAAGAAATTTAAATCAATCCTACACATAATAAGACATTAGAGAAGAGGATAGCGATCAAGATTTAACGTCGAGAAAATGAAGTGTGGAGAGATACCGTGCAGAGACAAAGAAAAATAAATCTTTGAGATAAAGAGCACGAATGAAAACCAGTTAAGAAAAAATAAAATTAATTATGAAACCCACATACAAATGTGTTATTAAGTGGATGAAAATACAATGATTAATTATCACCATTATCAAGTCATAACATAAGACAAATCAATTATGTTCCTAATTATGATCAAGAACAAAGTATGAAGAAGCCATTCAAATTATTCAAAAAGAATAGGGGAGCGGGGGGAGGGGGGGGGGGGTGGGGGCTGTCAAATACATGTACATACACCATATTCATTACTATGTTGCTTGTATTTATGTTGTTTCTTTTTGAATACCCTATGCCTACAAGCTGAAACAAACTTTCTACATGTGCTCCTTTCCCCCCTTTTCATTTTCACAGTTTAATGTAATTCATTGACATTATGAGTTTTTTTATGACAACATATTTTTTTAATGTTATATCAAATTGTATTTATACTATATATTTGCACGTTTTTAATGAATATCAATGAAGAATTGATCTAAAAAAAATACCTATTTCCCCTTCTTCCTTCCTGATGTGAAAATAGATTAAAGAAGTGAAGTTTGAGGAGTCAACAATCCCAAACAACGTGACGATTGGACTTTGGTTCTGCCTCAGATCCTTCAGCACACTGCACCAACTCACCATCTCAGACTCCTCTCTCAGTTTCCCGTTATCTCCTCCTGAGCTTCCATTCGTCACAAAGCTGGTGACGTCACGCAGCCACGAAAGGCTTCTATCCTCACTGCCTGGCTTGAAAGAGATAGATATCACTGTATATGATGCAGATAGAGACATATCTCAGATCACAGCTGGTCTTCGTCTTTCCGGTGGACGGCAGCTCACGCACATCAGCCTGAATGCACAGCCATCACTTCCATCAGAGAGAAGGAACATATCGAGCGAGACGATGAGAGAACTTGGTCTGCTAATCAAAGAACGAACCGAAAATATGCAGTGGCTAGGTGTGTCCGGGGTGAGGTGCGCAGACGAGGAAGATTTGGTTGATCTCGTCGAGTGCTGCAGACATGTGAAGTCGATGGATTATCTGGTGTGAGTTTATTACACGAAATTTGAGTCAGGACAATAAAACGAAATCAGTCCGGACCTTTCCAGGACACACTTTAATATCCCAGTCACACCAACAATACCGACTCTAGACCGACAAAAGAACGAACAAAAAAATCAAATTACCTCGAGTGGCCAAGTATCTGTCGGTTTAAGTCGGTGTGAAATCGGATTTGCGGTATGACTAAGTTATATTAAGACTGGTGAAAAACCCTAGTGGACATTCATTAACAAAAGAAGAAAGAAAAAAAAAAGAATTACAAAAAAGAATTTAAGCGTCTTAAATTCTTTGCTTTGCAGGTGACAGAGATCACTTGAACGAAGTCACATGCTAGTCATCTACCTTTGTCACTGTTTGTTATTTATTTTAAAAATCTCTTCTCCATCAATCCCCGGCTTCACCTCACCGTATTCGTTTATATCTTTGAACATGGTGCAGGCTCCTCGACTGTGGTTCTAAAAGAGGCGGTAGACTAAGATCTCATACCAATAGTCTTCTTGACCTGCAGGATTCCATCCGAGTGTTTGTTTCTCATGTAAGCTATACATACAATTTATTTATTGTTTTAGTTGTAATGATATTTATTGCTACATTTATGATTCGGAGAAAGTCTACCTCTTATCTACACAAGTAAATTGAAATTAAATTAAGACTTTGCCTTTCCATTGACATGACTAGCTAGCCTTAGTCAAAGGAGTCTATTTTAGCTTAGTTTCTAGTGTTTATTTCAAAGTAGTAGTTCAACATCTTATACATATATATATATACATACACATATTCTAATGGGAAAAAATCCCTTTTCTACAGAGGTCAGAGTTTCTCTGGTCACTGACTGAAAGTGATCTTGTTTGTTCATTTTGAAGCTGAATATTATCTTCAGTATTTACTTTGGGGTGAACTTTTCCATTCCTTTATCTGTAAATGATGGGATTACTTCAAAGAGGAAGCAACAAGTAGCAATGAATGCATCTTTTTGTTTTTAAACGGATTCTATTTGATCGATGTGTGTCCAAATTGCCTCTTCAGGAGCATGGTAAATTATTAATGGAGAAATGCCAGTTGTCTGCTGAAATGACCATCAGGTTGTGGTCCTGTCTCAGATCCTTCACATCACTATACCAACTCACCGTCTCAGACTCCTCTCTCAGTTTCCCTCCATCTTCTCCTGCCCTGCCATCGATCACTAATCTGGTAGCCAAGAGAGTGACGTCACAGAGTTACGAAGGTCTTCTCTCTTCGCTTCCTGGCCTGAAAGAAATCGATATCACTGTCGATAATGCAGAGAGGGACATATCACACATCACGGCTGGTCTTCGTCGGACCGGAGGACGGCAAGTCACGAGTATGAACCTTGGTGCACCACCATCACTCCCATCAGAAAAGAAGAATGTAACGAGAGAGAAGATGAGAGGACTTGGACTCTTGATCAGAGAACAAACCAAAAACCTACAGTGGCTAGATGTGTCCGGGTTGGAGTGCGCAGACGAGGAAGACTTCATAGACCTCGTCGATTGTTGCAGAAATGTGAAGATGATGAAATCCCTATGGTAAATTTCGATTCTTTATTTCAAGTGTTGAATAGGGGGGGGGGGGGGGGAATGACCCCCTTTGCTCCTGGCTACACCTTTGTCTTTGTGAAATATTCTACTCTAACTTAACTGCATTAATACCTCAGTCACATTGCCAAATCGACTCCAAATGGAGCGATTCTTGGCCATTCGTTTTTATATGTATTTTCCCCCCGTTCGGTTTATAGTCGGTCAGGGCCCTCTTGCCTAAAAAGTTGCGTTTAATCGCAATTCAAAAAATTTAACATAAGTCTGAAATACGCTATCTTGAATGGTTGAAAATCAAGTTGCGTTTAATTTTTTTGACTTGCGTTTAACATTTTTAGGCAAGAGGGCCCTGGGCCCTGTTTCATAAAACTTGTCATCAATGACAAGTTGCAATAACTGTTAAAAGCTACTGAAATCCTTGCATCTGATAGGCTGAGAGTAAATTTGTCGGTAAAAATCACCGACAAGACACTTGATGAAACGCACCACTGATGTCGGTCTTGTCGGTGTGACTGGAGTCTTTAGTCGATGCTTCTCTCGTAGTCTTCTGTATAAAGCACGCCTGAGGGTAGGAATGGATTATAATGAAGCGCCTAATGAACTTTTCTTTTTAAACAAATTGCAGTTCTCTGTTTTACTCCTTCCCTCCTCATCATCCTTCACTCTTTATCTTTCCCTTTCTTTCTTGCCTGTCCTTTACCCTCCCCACTCTCTCTTCGTCTGTGAGTTTCTTAATCTATCCTTGCACCTTTCCTTTTCATCTGTGCATATAGCCTTTTCTGCTGTGGGACTAAAGAGGGAGGCAGACTGGAATCTTATCTCCAGCGCCTGAGCACCGCAAGCGGCAGATTCAAAGTGGATGTTTGGCATGTATGTGGTTCCTTATTATGTGCATTTGTACTTTCTCTTTGTTTTGTATAATTTAAAAAAATATATTACTGGTTTAATAATGGTAATTAAGATAATAATAATAATAATAATAATAATAATAATAATAATAATAATAATAATAATAGACCTAATGATAATAACAATAAAAATAATATGAATAATAAAAATTAGGAAGTTGAAGAAGAAGAAGAAGAAGAAGTAGAAGAAAACAAAATGGTATTTATTGAATTTTACTCTTATTATTTCACTCTTCTTAACCTTTACAAATAGTTTGGTGGAAGACCCGAGGAGTTCCATATTTCTTACACTGGTTGAGCAACACTGACGACTACACAGTACCCTGTCAATCTGAAATCGATAGTACCTTGCCTCACTTCATACCTGATTATACATCACTGTGTTTGTTAACTACCAAGATTTATGCAGTTGAGATCGTCTTACTCCTTGCGTTTTACATTCTTTTATTCATCGGGCCTAATGAACTTGTATTTAGCGGACATTCTCCTATATATATATATATATATATTTTTTTTTTTTTTTATCGTAAATGTTTTTTGACCATCATGCAGTGTCGTCATCAGTAAGTTCATTACGTTAAACTATTAGTCATAACTGCAGTTGTTATAGTCATAATAATAATAGTAGTAGTATAGTCACTAGCGTACGGGGGGGGGGGGCAGTGGGGGCAGACTGCCCCTGACAACTTTTGGCCCATTTTGAAAGACAAGTACACATTGTGCCACCTTTCTTTTACAAGTGATAACCTTTTCTTTTGTCAGAGAATTATGGAGGAAAAGTGGACCCTATGATAAAATCTGGTACCCCCCCCCCCTCCGACTTTTGGAGGGCTAAAAATTCTGAACTTTACAGATATGTGACTTTTACTAACATTTGTGACTGAATCGGTTCAAGAAGCAGAAAAATATCTGGCAAGTTAAAAATCCCCTTCACAAATTATCAGTCCAGCTTCGTGATTGGATGGCAGCATCAAGGACACCTACCAGACACGAATGTCAGTAGTGTGTATGACCGTGACTACGTGTTCCCCTTTGGTTTGACTAGGCTGTATTCGAACTGTGTATGGGGGAGCGGCTTTATGTTATGATCAACCAATAAAATCGCTGGATTCATATTTTCTTACAGCGATTTTGTACTTGTTTTCGATTTTTCTGCACCCTGACCGGATTAAGTAGCAAACGTCGATGAATGTCGTATATCTGTGAAGCTTAGATATTACTCTTTCTGCAGATATCCGGCGTGTTATTGAGAGGCAAGCACAAAAGCATTTTTTAATGCTAATATCCGGAGAAGAAAGACTTGTGTTTCATTTCACTTGTATTATCAATTTTTTCATTAATTATTCTGGTCAAAGGACTAATCATGCAAACTGAATGACAAGAAGGAATGAAGTTTCATCTTTACAATGCTATATCATTCTTTCCCTTTCATCCATTTACTCAGAATCTACGGATGATACAAGATAGTGTTCAGACTCATTACGTACTCATGACGCGCAACACTCTTGTATACGAGCTGAATATATGGAGCACAAATTATACACGCTGCGGTATGGATGTTCTTCGAATTACGTCCATGCTCTCCATTTGATATCAGTGTAAATATCTAAAAAGAAGATCTAATTGATACTGTCATTTATCTGCTGTTAAATTATTTCATTTCATTTTCGGAATTACGAACTTTCGGACTTACAATCCTTCGGAGTATCGAAGCTTCGGAGTAAAGATTTTCGGGAATACAAACCAGTGGCGTACCCAGGATTTTTTTACAGGGGGAGCAAATTTTGTCAACTGTAATTCTGCTTGGAGGGAGACCAGTATTTTTTTTCTTCTCGCCAGACCTCCAAAACTCACTCAGTGGGGGGGGGGGGGGGGGGGGGGGGGTTATCAGACGTTTTGCTCCATGATTCTCTTACAAGCAAAAAAAGAAAAAAAAAGGGGGGAAAAAATCTTTTTTTCTGTCAAAAGTTGTCAGAGGGGCACTCTGCCCCCTGCCCCCCCCCCCTTGGGTACGCTTGTTATACAAACCTTCTGAATTATGAATCATCGGAAGAAAAACGAAATGTAACCGTTTCTACAGACAACTTATCGTTTATATGCACATAGGCAATTCATATGATGTATCAGGCAAGTTAAATATCTGTATTTTCTCATTTTTCTGATATTCCACTTGGGGAGGGGAAAACATTTTACAGCAGTTTCAAACTGTATCTTGCTTTTTAATATGAAGGCAAAATATAAAAACAGTATATAGGCTTTGACAAAATATGGCATGCAAACGACGTTCACATAACTATCATCTACCTGCCCTAGACTGGACGTCACATCAGTGGCGGATCTACATTAGAGGGGAAACCGTTCCTTGCCCCCTCTTTTGAAACCTAACTGGCATACCTTAAGTACACATTGAAAAAAAAATGCCCCCTTAATTGTGTATTTTCCTGACTCTGTGCCCCCTCTTTTACAAAATCCTGGATCCGCCCCTGCGTCACATGATAGGCTTTTATCTTTCACATGTCTACAAAACAAGTGCCTTATACATACTGTGCATTACTACCGCTAATACGATCGCAAAGAATTACATGAAATCAACCGAACGTTTGAAATGTGCAAGCATCGCAATCATAGTGCATAACCAGACTATGACTTTTATAGGCAACACAGTGTTGTATTGAAAATTTCCTTGAGTTTATTCCTTGAGAGGTTGTGCGATCGAGCTTACTACATCCCTCCATCTGCCAATCTGTCCTGCGCCCCCCCCCTCTCTCTCTCTCTCTCAGTCTCTCTTTCGCTGTCTCTGTCTTGCATCTCGTGTGAGTATCCCTCTGTCTCTCTCTCCACCCTTTTCTCCTCTCTTTTTCACTTTCTCTGATTTTCTGTCTCTCTTTCTCAATTCACTCCTCCCCAGTGCTATGAAAAAAAGAATGACATGTTTACATGTCAAAAAAAAAGAAAAAAAAAAAAGATGTAAAACCTATGGGATAGAATCTCCCGTTGACAGGAATTCCTCATATCTAAAAATGGACATGGATTAGTCAATAATAAATGATATAAAGCGGGGGAGGGAATGCATTGCCTATGCGCACGTGTATATGTTATTGTGTTCATGATCAATTGTGTATCTGCATTCTAACAAAAGAATAAGGCCCATTGCCCTTTTTATGTTCTTTACGTGTTGTCAAGTAGTGGTAGTACATTACCATGATAACATAACTAGTGTATGTGTATTACACGTAAGCTTCAACCCCCCCCCCTCTCTCTCTCTCCCTCTCTCTCTCTCTGCCTTTTCTTTCCCCTCTACCTGTCTCCTCCACTTCCCTATATTCTCATATCAATCTATTTATAACTTGAAATATTCCATCAAAAGGACAGCCATAATATTATGCTAATTTAAAGACGAAGCAGCTTTATTTGACCATGTACCATAACTGCCCTTATAACAAGTCAATACATTCATTCATTATGGTATTAAACTGAAAGTGTACATAGAATAAAGAGTGTTTGAATTATTCATGTTAAAAAAAGTTCCAAGACCCTTCACATAAATATGTATATATCTATATCATCTATTATATTTTCTCCCAATGTAGTAACTTTAACACGAAACAGAGAAAATACCTCACAAATCATAAACATTTTAAACGCCATCGCACCAATTTACTCTTCTTCCTTATTTGCCTCTTTTTATTTGCAAAGCCCTATTCTTTTACCACTTTTTGAAATGACTAAAGATGCCACGATTATGCCTGTAAAAAGTATACAATGTCTATGCGTGTATATTACCATATTGTGAACAGTGTGAAACAATCAGAAGAAACCCAAATTCAATGGACAATATCTCAATGACCAATTAAGATTACACTTGTCTAAGTTCACTGTTTAATTTGTTGAATGTAATGGCGATCAATAATGAATGAGAGAGAGAGAGAGAAAAAAATGGCATTATTGATTATATTGTATTGATTGATTGATTGTACTGATAATACTTTATATGCATGTAAATTGTACTATTTAAGCAATCGTTGAATGTTGTCAAAATCAATGGAAGAAAATAAAATTTGAATTTAAATTTGAATTTAATTTGCGCACATATATTCATATATATATATATATATATATATATATATATATATATGAATTTTTATACATTATTAAATTATAGAATGAGAGAGAAAGTAGTACACCTGAATTTTAACTCTTTCAAGACAATTGACCACATTTTGTGGTTTGGCTCAATAACTTTTGATTCAGATCTCTAAAAGATATACCAGATGCATGAGTAGAAAGAGCAAAAAATTTCTATACACAATGTTTCCATTTTTGTTGCATGACCATATTGCGTTTGATGACAGGAATTTTAAAAATGGAGAATAAGCTTCAAAATCCTTAAATTGGCAACACACTGAGAGGTTCAAAATCACTTTTTTAAAACAAAATTGGCAATTTTTTTCAACTTTCGACTAAGTTTCTAATGATGTATATTGTTTTTAAAGACATTACATTTTGTTAGAACCATGTAGCACTAAAAGAAAAATATTATTGTTGCCAATTTGAAGAACAAAATGTGATCAATTTACCCCTAAAATAATTCCTGTCATGAAAGGGTTAACAAACTTTCACACAGCCCACAACAGCCCACGAGACCGACAGCAAACGAGACCAACAATGACCTTTTTTGGAGGGTTTACTAGACCCGACGGCCCTCGAGACCAAAAGCCCACTATATAGACCGACAGCCCACGAGCATGGCGAGACCGACATTGTCGTATCTTCCCTTACGTATTTTTGTTTTGTTTTGTTTTGTTTTGTCGGTCTCGTGGGCTGTCGGTCTACTGGGATGACCCCATGTGGACTATGAACAAGCTTCCCTTTCTATCTCTCTCTTTCTTTGTTCTCCCCCTTTCCCTCTGCCAAAGTCACCTTCTCATCCCTATATTCTAATTTCAATCTGTTTTGAGCTTGCGTCATTAAATGTTCAATCATAAGGAAAGACATATGATATAGTGTAAAGTTGAAGCAACTTTATCCCATAAGTGCCTTTATAAACAAGTGATGATATTAATTTATTATGCTGGTAAACGGAAAGTGTATATTGATAAAGAATATTTGAATTATTTAAGTTTTAAGAAGATTATCTGTTGCTGTTTTCTTTTGTTCTAAGACTTTTCACATAAATATGTATTGAAATATGAACTTTTCTCTATTTATTTAACGAATTTTCAATCTATTATTTTTTCCAACGTAGTAATTGTAACACATATTAAACAGAGACAATACCTCACTAATCATGCGTATAAATGATTAAACGGCATCGCCTGCAAATTCTTCTTCTTCCTTATTCACCTCTTTTTATTTACAAAGCTCTATTCTTTTACCACTCTCTGAAATGACTAAAGATGCCACGATTATTCATGTAAAAAGTATACGATGTCTATGCCCGTTTATTACCATATGGTGTACAGTGTGAAACAATAAAACGGAACCCCCAATTCCATGGACAACGTCTCAATAACCAATTAAGATTACTTCAATCTAGTATGTAGTATGTAGTGGTATGGTAGCTTATAATTTTCTCTTTCTTAAGATAAAAATAATATTAAGACGTCTTCTTTCACCACGTCCACCATGACTATATTTTTTGTGCAGTGGGAAGTAACAATGTTAATCTATATACACTTGAAGAAAAACTAGTACTTAAATACTGAATTACTTTTCATAACAAACTCACTTGACAGAATTCAAATATTTGAACCTTCAAAAACCTGACAAACCTAGCTGTATTTTCTAATTAGAATTCACATTATGGGCAGATTTCAATGTAATGAATTACACTAATAAAATAATAATGATAAGTAATAAGTAATAATAAATCTGCATACATGTATTTACACTTACTATATGTATTTACATATTCAATCAAATTTCATATTTCGTGTGAACCGGACAGAATAAGAAAAAGTAGAATAACTGTATTTTAAATTGTTAAAAATGACCCTTGATATTTACTTAAAACCATTAATATTTCAATTATGATTATCACTGATGTCGTGTAAAATAAATGGGAAAATCTAAAGCATAACGAAATTATGTGTAAAACGTATATTAAACATAATTTTTATGTACATATCATAAACATAATGAACTTAAAGGGATACGCCACCAGGCCTCCGCAGGGAAAGTCAGGATTGCGTAAGCCCCATTCACTCGTACACATATTTTGTGCATCGAACACGTCCGTCAGACTACTGCAATTGCATTTCGGACTGCACGAAGCCGACCAAATCTAGCACGATACATCGAGCTCAGGCTGAGCGTACATGTTGTGCGGCGACCAGTCTGTCCAAAGTTTGCGCTCCGCGGGACAACGGCATGATCAGGTATAGATTCCCATTATATATAGAGTTACGACATGGACGTCCTATTTTGTTGGCACCAAAATGGCGTTCGAATTCTTTCTATTTAGAACACCCAGGTGCTCATCGGAATTGAATAGAAATGTTACGTAATAGTGGACCCAAAATGGAGTTCAAAACACGGGTTGTCGTAACTCTGCTATAAAGGGACTCTATCAGGTAACGATCACGGTGCCCTCTCGCGGAATAAAAACGTCCACAATCTAGGGTTGAGTATCCCTTTAAGTTATAGAAATACATATTTCTTGTAAAATCCAATGGATACAATTAGGAAAAAGGTAATGAAATTTAGGTTATTAAGCTAAAACAGGCAAGTTTTAGATAGGGTAGTAAAATTACTGATTGAATTATTTGTGCGGTTTCGTGGCAACAGTTATGATGCTTCAAAGGCTTAAACATACTTGAAAATCGTAGTATAAATTGGAGATCCCCATATTCCGAACTCATCCTGTTTCTCACAGACACAATAGGTTTTAAGAAATGAAGAGTTTGTGAGATAAAGAAGTCAGAATAGAATTCTATTTCCGTTAGTCCAACTGCGCAATGCAATTTTATTCATGATTTGTGTTAATTTAACAATATTTCATAGAGGACCACCCCAATTTACCAATGTTACTCTCTTCATTTCAGAGCATTTGATATTTTTACGCATCTCTATTCCAGATCGTTCCCCTGGCTGTCACTGATGTCACTACACATCGTCGTCATTTCTCCAGTTCTTTCTACGAGATCGATGACCCTGCTCTCAAGGTCGTTACTGCCTGTCCTCATTTCTACACCTGTTTCTTGGAGATCATCGACTTTTTTCTCATTAATATCGCTACGCACCGCCGCACAGCGGGCCAAAGTCAAACCAAAGTGCGCCAAAATAGGAATTTGGTGATTGTGATTTTTCTAACTTTTGTCATGTCCTGTTGGAAGTTAACTGCTGAATGAATATTTCTGAGCAATATTTCTCTTTTTAATATATTTCAAGTTTCTTATTTTTTTTCCTAAACTGAATATTGTTCCTTTTTTATACGGCATTATGTCTGACAGTCAATACTTTTCTAAATGCATGTTTTTTTACGTTTCGGAAAACGATATCCGTCTTTTGTTGCTCATTGTTATTCCTTATTAATTGACTCCTTTAACAATGGGTTATAATCCGAAAGCTAATTGATATTAATTATTTTGTAGAAAACGTGCTAAAATGGGTTTTAAAAAAGATTTTTTAACTTGATACGAGGAAAATATTAATATTGCTGCCGATTTCTGCTTTAAAAATTATAGATTCAAAGTTTCCAAGGTCTAAGCTTTACATTGATACAAAATTTGGCTGCCACTTTCTCCTACTTTTAAAGCTAAAGTTAAAGCCAATTTTCTACCCCCATGTTTAAAATTTTTAAGCCATTCTCTGAAAGCTCCCTTTACAACCCAGATACGCGCAATGCCCGATGTATGTCAGATACGAATTTTGGCGCACTTTGAGTTCATTTTGGCCCACAGTGCGCCGTCACCTCTTTGCCTGTATCTTCAAGATCGTCGACCTGTTTCCCATTGATATTGCTACGCATCGCCGCCACCTCTTTGCATGTATCTTCTAGATCGTCGACCTGTTTCCCATTGATATCGCTACGCATCGCCGTCACCTCTTTGCATGTATCTTCTAGATCGTCGACCTGTTTCCCATTGATATCGCTACGCATCGCCGTCACCTCTTTGCATGTATCTTCTAGATCGTCGACCTGTTTCCCATTAATATCGCTACGCATCGCCGTCACCTCCTTGCCACATTCTTCGAGATCGTTGACCTTTCTGTCACCGATGTCGCGGCTACGTGTCGCCCTCGTTTCTTCACCTCTTTCTTGCAGATCATTGACTTGGCTCTGATTAATAACGCTACTCAGCGGCTTAAGTGCTAAGCCTACCTTTTGCTCATCTTGCTTTCTAGGAGTTGTGCCGGGAACATTTGTGGTAACAGTTTTTTTCTTAATACCTTCCAGGAAAGCAAAAAATGAATAAAGAAAAGGGTTGAGGGTGGAATTGATGGGAAGTATGAAAATTACGCTCCAGGCATACACCGACGCTGGCAGTGTTACCAGTCCACTCTGAGTAAGGATACCCATTATGATTATTGGTAACCAGCCGGCAACGTCCGTAAATATAATAGCGGCCATTCGACGTGCGACTCTAAGTTCGCGCTTTCGAGACGATGAACTGCGAGCAGCTCGAGAACTAAGCCATACTTTGCGAAACATTATCATGTAACTGATAGTTATGAATGTACATGCCGAAAGATTGACCCCGATAAAGATAAAGATTGAGAACCCCCAAGCTGGCTTCGGTTCAGTGACATTCATCGAGGGATGGACGCTCAAAAGTCTGGGTAACCCCTTGTTCGCGAAGTTTAAGTTGAGAGAGATTTTTTTCTCACCTGAATCAAGGTGCAATGGCAATCCAATGCAAACATCAGATAGCCCGTATAATCCAGATATGTTTGAATGCAATGCTAGTGGTACCAAAGCTGAAACGAAGGACCAAAACCAAATCAAGGTTATTAATAGATACGATTTTCTTTTGTCAATTCTGTATCTCCCAAAAGGCCTCATGATACACATCAGTCTGTCGCTTGTAATAAGAACTAAGGTTAACACTGAGGCCTCACTTGAGATAAATCCCAATACTCCAGCTACATTACACATAAAAGACTTACGCCATTGGGATGCGTGCAGGAAGTATTTGTTTCCGTAAAACAAGTCTGCTGAGTTCAGAATCACAAGGTAAATCCCCATTAACATATCGGCCATAGCTAAACTTATTATCAAATTATTTTGCACCACTTGAGTTCGCAATGCATTGTCTCGAGAGCGGAGAACTAGCACGAAAGTGTTGCCAACGAGGGCAAACATTGCATTTATCCAACCCGCTACTCGCAGAGCTGGAATTCGGAATAAGCTTTCGCATGTGTCGAGCGGATTTGGAGGATCGGTGCTAGTGCAGTTTATGGTCTTACGTGCCATCACTAGACAGCACAGTCGTTGGTCTGACGTAGCTCTACAAAGGAGAGTAAAAAAAGAAAGGCCAAAAAAAAAAAAAAAAAAAAAAGCCCAAAGTTTTGACTTCTGTTGTATTAAACTATTTTGTGCATTATAATCGATATAATCGGGGGAGGGGGGGGGGGGGGGGGGTGTTTCGCAAAGAGTTAAGTTTGACTTAAAGTGCCAATGCGCATACGGTAATACGTAATCTCATTGGTAGATTACCCAATAGCACGCATCCCCTGAGCATGATCTGACCAATGCGGTGATGTGTCATATACCGCACGCAACTAGGAATTAAGTGCGACTTTAAGTCAATCTTAACTCTTTGTGAAACCCCCTCCCCCCGGCATTATTTTTGTCAGTTATTTGTACTTTGTGATGTCCAATCATGTAGTCTGGGAGTCTGTCCCGAAATAGTCACCCCATTTTACATATGAGATTTGACGCCTTAAAGTTACCTAGACTATCCATGTCATTCATAAAAAGTTTGTCAGCTCGAACGAAGCCGCCGGGTTTGGCCCCCAAGGCCCCCCAAAGGGGGCCCAAAGTCGGGTGGATTTCAACCCATCTAACATCTGCGCCAAACTTTATCAGAATGAAGGTATAAAACTATACATTACTAAAACACCAAAACTTACAAATTTTCCGTCGGCATGGGTTTTTATATTTTTGTAATGTACACTCATAACTCTTCCTTCTGACAAAATTTGGTCCATGAGCCTTAAGGGGAAAAATTTGCCCCAATTTTTAGGGGCGGTGTGACAACCCATCCCGACGGAAAATTTTGTCAGTTTTGGTGGTTTGGTAATGTATACTCATACACCTTCCTTCTGACAAAGTTTGGCGCATATGTTAGATGGGTTGAAATTGAACCGACTTTGGAGCCCCTTTTGGGGGCTCTGGGGGCCAAACCCTGCGGCTTCGTTCGAGCTGACAAGCTTTTTGTGAATGACATGGATGGTCTAAGTAAATTTAAGGGGTCAAATCTCATAATGTAAAATGGGGTGATTATTTCGGGACAGATTCCTGGCCTAATGTTTCATCCTACTGACAAGGTTTGGTGCATAGAGGATATGGGCTGAAATAGACCCGACTTTGGGGTCTCTTTTTGTGCTCTTGGGGCTATACCCGAAGGCTGCCTTCAGGTTGACAACGTTTCTGTTAATGACTTAGAGGGTCTAAGTCACTTTAAGGGGTCAAATCATATTGGGTAAAATTGGGTGACTATTTCGGGACAGGCTCCTGCCTAATAGTTATAATACAGGGTGATAAATATCTACATATTGCATTAGAAAATAACTTAGTTACAACCATTTTTTCGCCATATACTGTGGCGGGCCTCATGAGTTCGTCTCGCAGGCTGCAAGTGGCCCATGGGCCACTTTTCAAGAACAGGGGATCTAGCATATGGATGAAACACTACTGAAAACATTTTTGATCTACTTTCTTCCCGTTCAAATTTATGAGATTTTTTTTTTTTTTTACAATATAACTATTTTTTATCCTAGATGAGGTCGGTAGATAAACCGGAAGAATTCGAAATTGATGCCCTTTACAAAATGCTGCATTTATTTTCAAAGGACATGAACAGAAAAGACATCTTTATAAAACTATTTCACGGTTTTACTTACATAGTTTGCAGAGATGTCATGTCAGCTAGTGCATTTGGTTGAATAAGACTTAGCTTCATATCTAAAAGAAATCTAGAAAACGATTACAGAGAATAATCTTTGGGTGAGTCTTTTGAAATGATGATGTGGGTGTGGGTGTGGGTGTTTGTGTGAGTGTGTCTTTTCGTGAAAGATACGAATTCATTTAATAGGCTACAATATCTTTTTGAAGACTTCAGGAAAGTCACAGTCTTAAAATCAATAAAGGAAAAACAAACTTTTTGTGGATGGGCAAGGACAGTAATAGACCTCATATACCTTTGTTTTGAAACCTAGTTCAGCAAGTTAAGATATTGGGTATTCATTTTTCTGTAGATGTTAGAATAAAAGAAGATTTGAATTACAAAGAGATATTAAGTAAAATAAAAAGGCTATTAGGGTGGTGGAAAGAGAGGGATTTAACACTTATGAGTAAGATACACTTGTTAAAAACATAAGCACTGTCAAGGTTGAACTATGTCTCATCTGTCATAGTAGTCCCTCAGTGGTTGCTTAATGAGGTGGGGAGAAAAAATGAAGTTTTATGGGCAGGAAAAGACCGTATAAAAAGGAAAGTAATGTATCAGGACTACGCTTACGGGGGTTGTGAATGATGAATTTTTGACTTTTTGTTAAGACACAACGTATAATGTGGTTAAAACATTTCTTATATGGAGAAAAAAATACTGGATGGAAACTGTACTTTGATTACTGTATTCGAATCGTAGGGGGGGGGGGGATTTTTTGTTTTTATGTAACTACGATACGTCCCAGTTAACACTAAAGTACCTCCATTTTATTTAGAAAATGCTGAGGGCTTGGCAGGATATGGGAAAATTCAGATACTCTGAAAATGAAGTGAATCCTATGATATTTAATAGCAGAAATATATGTATGAAAGGTAAGATGATTTTTCATAAAGATTTATTTGATAAAGTCATAATCCATATTTTTGATAATAGTCATTTGAAATCTGTGGCCCATTCCCAAAATATTGGGTTAAACGCGAATCAATTGCTTCAGCTTCAGATTATCGAAATTGCACATGTTATACCTACTAGTTGGAAGAACGCCAACCCCTCTGTTAAATTTTAGCAAGTTGATTTGTTTGATTTCGATATGAACCTAAATATTTTTGGTCAGATTACAATGTTTCAGGCTAAAAAATCAAAGAAAATTTATGACTGTTTTTTTTTTATAATTTACGTGAATCATATACTTGCAAGTAAAGGATTGTAGTAGCAAATATGACTTAACGGATAAAGAAATAAGTGATCTTTTCGTAACAGTAAGATGCACAACACTTATCAGAAAACAGAGAGAATTTCAGTTCATAAAATTACACGCAGTCATATACACAAAAGTACAGCTAATGAAGTTTGGTTATGTTGAGGATGATTTCTGTTCATTCTGCAAAAAGGACAAAGGAACCTACTTACACTTATTTTCCGATTGTGGGAAGGTCAAAGAGTTATGGCAATTTACTATTGAACACTTTGATTTAGTTGAATTAGCTGATATGAAGTGGTGAGATATATTTTTTAGGATTATCGGGCAACTCAAAATTAATAGAATTAAGTGTGTGAATACCATCATAATTTGGGTGAAATATACAATTTTTAAATCAAGGGCAGAAGGTTATTTACCTTCCAGTATCAAGATACAGTCAGTACACTTCAAAAAATGGAAAGAACTAAAGGTAAATATGAGTTTGAACGGGTAAGCTGACTGTAATTGTGTTTGGTGTGTGTGTGTGTGTATGGGGGTGTGGGGGTGTGAGTGTGTAAGAGAGAGAGAGAGGGAGTGTGTGTGTGTGTGTGTGTGTGTGTGTGTGTGTGTGTGTGTGGGGGGGGGGGGCTTTGGTAATCTTTTATTTTGGGAAGGGTATAATTTGTTTTTATGGATTGATTTCATTTTTTTTTCTGACTCATTGTAGGCCTATTATTATGTAGCCCTAATTTAGGATATTTTTATTTCATGAGTATGATTGATAACCTATGAATTGTATCGTTTTTGTATAAAGTCATTCCGTATAAGTCAGTTCCATTTTGTAATGAAGAATTATTTTCATCATTTATAGACCTACACATGTATATACATATGTATTGTTTACCTTGTTCATGGGGGGGGGGGGCTATTTTATGGAAAGATTTCATTCAATGTTTTATTACTTTCAAATTAAGATGAATATCGGTCACCAGATTGATATTACTCGACATGAACGGATGAATGGCACGGATGAATGATGGTAATAATAATGACAACAAGGTAGTCAAATATATCCGATCTGGGGAACATTTACAATCCAACAACTTTGATTTCATAAAATTGTAAAATAGGCTACAAATTTATTTCATTAAATGATTCGGTTGTGAAAATAAGCTTTTGGTGGTAACAAAGACAAAAACAAGAAATAACACTAATCATTGGCGGCAACTTAAATCGCCTATAATAATCAGTAGGGTGCCACTCTTCTCTTTAAAGACAATACATTCTAGAAAAAAAAAAGTTAAATCAACATCTGAAAGGGTGATATCGTTTTTAATACGTTGTATCACACTATGCATATTGTTGTATATAACACTACAAATGTTACAATCTGCATGTTTAAGATATTGTCAGTCCTTGGCCATGCTCATTGTTCATTTTCACAATATAAGTTTTAGTGTAAGGACGGCAAGTGCCGTTTTTTAATTTCCAAAACACTCCAAGAAGTATTTCCATTTTTGTTTTCACTGCTGCATGATATATCTCTTGTTTTTGTTTATGCTTCTTTTTGTTCATCAGGGAAATGCCATTTTGGTATGTGGTAATTTTTTTAAATTGTATTTTATTAAGAAACTTCATTTACATTGACATCAACATTTTTACAATACAAAGCATTAGTATAAAGAAAAGTAACAATCATATGGAAATGAAATGGAAACAAAGAGAGAAAATATAGCAAATCATAATAGGACTACCCAGGTTTAATATCTGACAAATTATATAACATTATCAAATTGGATATCACATTGATATAAATAAAGAAATAGAAAATCATAATGTAACTGCTTATATTCAACATGTGACAAATCATATAACATTACATCAAACTGGATATCAAATTGATATAAACAATGGAGTAGAAAATCATAATAGGATTAACATGAGACAAATCATATAACATAGTATATCAAATAGGAATATCATACTGATATAAACAATGACTGGGTCGAAACAATATAATCGGGGATTCAAAATTCACCACGGGTATTTGTGATGGATTTGAAATATTTTACGGAGCAATCAATTGCATTTTCATTGTCCAATTTCATGATTTTTACGGATTTCTCTTCCTTATTAAAACCTTTGAATGCTTAATAAATTTCAGTCATTTCTGAAAAAAAAAAATTCTTTCAGTACTAAATCTTGTACACTCCATTATAATGTGAAGTTCATCTCCAACTTTTCCCATATTACATTCATTACAAATTCTTAGATGGGAGGGGATTTTTCCTGGACGCCTATGTCTTCCGCTTTCTATTGGTATATTGTGTGAGCTAATTCTAAGTTGACATATATTTTTGTGTAGGTTGAAATTTTTAAAATAGGACGAGTATTTTTTAGTGTTCATTAGCAACAACGAATGCCCAGTGGCGTAGCTAGGATTTTTTTACAAGGGGGCAAATTCTGCTTTCTGTTTTCCTCCATAATTCTCTGACAAGCCCCCCCCCCCAAAAAAAAAAGGTAAAAAAAAAAAAAAATTGAGGTAAAGTTGACTGGGGGGCACTCTGCCCCCTGCCCCCAGCTACGTTAGTGCGAATGCCCCTCAAAATATGCCATATCTCATTTAATCCACCCTTCCGCAAATTTACAATAATTCCGGATAATCTATGATTGCAAGACAGGGTTCCCCCCAATAAAGTTAAATGTAGGAAATTAATTTTTTTTAAATGAAGTGTTCTGTTCGGTCAACATGCAGCCTCATCTACAAACTTATATAATTATTCCATCTGAAAGTTGATGCCCCTCTTGTTTCCCCATTCTCTCTTTCTCCCCTCTCCCTTTCTTCCTCTCTCTCTCTCTCTCTCTCATCATTTCCCTCCTTCTCTCTTCTCTGCCCATATGCAATGTCGTTATTTCCATCTTATGTTACATGACGACATATATTTTGAAATGTAATTATTTGCTGTAAACAGAGGGCGTCCTTGTAAGCTGTTGCTCAAAATCACGGATATACAAACACAATAGTTTGGTTCAAGCTGAGCACAATACGGTATAATAGGATGCTTTGTTGGACAACCACACAACAACAGAATGTTCATCAGGGTGTGTCCAACTGAAATTGACTTCAACAATTTTTGTGTATAGTTGACACTGTTTTTGTTTACGTATAATGGCCGGAAATGGAAAATGTTATCACAGATTTTGGTATTTTTCGATACGTTCCACCACTCGGATTCCTTAGGACTTTTTGTATGTTATAGAGGTAATATTCATGAAACCAGAACAGTGGAAATATTTTCTGTTGCAATTTTTGAGAGGTCATTTTCGTAAAATTACTAGATTACATGACAATTAAAGAAAACACACTCTGTCGCCTTGAAAGCGCAACACTGCAAAATCACCCTGCAAGCAGGCCCCTGGGAGCCGGGAGCGCTGGGGGTGCTGCAGCACCCCCAGAATTTTTTGAGGGGGTGCGCACCCCCTAGAAGCTGAGGATGCTGGGGGTGCTGTAGGGGGTGCCCCGGGTGCTGTAGCTAAAAAGTAGTTAAAAACAGACCCTAAAACGCTGATGACCTTTTTTTTTTCTTTTTTCTTTTTTCTTTTTTTTTTTTGCTTGTCAGAGTTTTTGGGACTTCAAAAGAGACCCTAAAATGCTGAGGAACCTTTTTTTTGTTTTTTGCTCACAGCACCCCCAGTAACAAAATCGTTCCCAGGTGCCTGCCTGCAAGTCGCGCTTAGTTCAGTGCACGCAGAACTCAAGTCGGCAAACTAGACGCTGAATAATTTATTTTTCAAGAACTTGTCTTTGCGTCAGATTAATTTTGACATTTTGTTCACTAGATTGTTTAATCTGTTTAATCGTTCAAATCGAACGATTTTTTTTGGACCAGGGTCAGGAACACGAGCAAAAAATTACAATGCAAAATCGATGATGGGAAAAGGAGGAAAAATTACATTCAATTCAAACGCGCTCTGTCGTCTTAAAAGCGCAACACTGCAAAATCACCCTGCAAGTCGCGCTTAGTTCAGTGCACGCAAATCACTCAAGTCCGCAAGCAAGACGCCGAATAAAGCCTCATTAGCATAGGTGCTGCTGATTGACTGGTAAAATAATGAGCCAAAAGATTCAAATGCATACCAAAGTTGCTTAAGTATTTTATCTCAGCTGCAAACTAACTTAAGTAAAATACTCATACTTCGTATACTTAAGTACTGAACTGAATACGGGCCTCGATCCCTGGTGGTTGAGAACTAGAAAATACAAGATTTATTTTTCATAAATTCAGCATTATACTTTTTGTCAGAGGATACATAATCCCTTAAAATTAGTTCTGGGAAACATCCAAATGGTGTTTACCTGTGGCAGTTTCGATGTGTATTATATCCTAATTGTTCAGCAAGGACACACGATCATTTGCTGAACATATCAAACCAAGATTATTCATGGAACGCTTTTTATTTAGTTAGCCTTTGTTTTTTGTTTTGTTATTGATATGTTTCTGATATATTTTGCATTACTCCCCCCCCCAAAAAAAAAAAATGGGGAAAATTTACCCACTATCGGTTCAAAAGGAAACATGCATGTTTGTTTTGTAAAATATTACCCAGTAGCCTACTGGCTAAGGTCAGGGGTGGCGATCGAGGGGGGGGGGGGGTGATGGGTGAGGTTGGAAAATTCCTCCCCCCCCCCAGAAATTTTGAAGAATAAATAAAAATGTATAGCAAATAATGAGTGAAGACTTGCCGCGTCTCCTCGGTCGTGACAAAAAATTGCCGCGCCTGGGTAAGGGAATTTGGGGAACATTTTACCCAGTATCATGTTCAACGTTACCGAACAAACATGCATGTTCCCCTTTTTTAGTATTGGGTAATTTTTTACCCAAATATTTCTAGAGTGTACACATCATATTGTGATAATTAGTGTTAAATTAGTTTTGAATGGTACTTTTTATATAGCGTATACATAATGTACAGGGGCCGCGGAGCGTTTTTGAAAGTGGGGGCTGATCTGATTTCACTCAATGACAATTTTCGAGCCTTTTTCCGATATTTTTTTAACGTTTCTACTAAAAAAAAAGTGTGTGTGTGTGTGCGTGGGGGGGGGGGGCTGCAGCCTCCCCCCCCCCCCCCCCCGGCTCCGCGGCCCATGATGTAAATAGAATGACAACTTGCATTATCGCCAAGAAATCTGAAATCTGGGGTCGGACATGACGGGCACTTGTTCTATTTTCTTGTTCCATTTTACCATTCTTTTTTATTGTTGTTGTTGTTGCCAACTTCAACTCGTATATTCACGCTCTATTGATTCTTGTTATTGGTAAATGAATACAATCATATCAATCATATCAATCATGATATCATATTATATCAGAGAGGTAGAAAAAGACAGAACCAGACGTGCAGAAATACAAACTTTAAAAACACTTATAAAGGAATATGAAGAATTCTTTTAAAAGAGGAATGAGAAAAAGAAGAAGAAAAAGAAGAAGAAGAAGAAGAAGGAGAAGAAGAAGAAGAAGAAGGAGAAGGAAAAAAAAGGAAGAAGTCAAAAGAAGAGGAAGAAAATTCAAACTTACAGACATTTTAAAATTGTATGAGGTACTTCTTTGCGAACTACAATTATGGTTCCAATGTCAATATCTGTAAAAAAACAAAACAAAAACAAAAACAAAAAATCAAATAAAAGAGAGAGAGAGAGAGAGAGAGAGATAGAAAATGTCATTAAGAACCTCACTTACATCATACGAGGTTATTATTTAACGAAATGAATGTAAGTTTCTCCTCCTCCTCCTCCTCCTACTACTACTGCTACTGCTACTCCTACTAACAATAATGATAATAATGATGATCATGATAATGATGATGATGATCATGGTGATGATGATGATAATGATAATGAAATAATGATAATAATGATAATGATAACAATAATAATATTAATGATAATGATAACAATAATAATAACAACAACAATAATAATAACAATAATAATAATAATAATAATAATAATAATAATAATAATAATGATGATGATGATAATAATAACAATGATAAAAATTATGATAATAATAAGAATAATAATAATAATAATAATAATAATAATAATAACAATAATAATAATAATAATAATAATAATAAATGTCAGGAAATGGAATTTTGATTAGCTTACTTGAGAAGAACGACTCAATTTGCATACTATTTGCGTACAGGTGGTTGGAATTCTTTTGATTGACCAAATCACTTTGATAGAGTTGGGATGATCGATGTCTGTACGCTATGATAATATAATACTATGGTTATTATTTCTTATCATAATTATGTAATTGATGAATTTGGGGGATTCTGTTATCTTATCATCGACTGAAACAAGAGTATGTATTTCTTTAGAAATATTGGCTGTTTTACAGTTTTACCACTCTGTAGCGGAGTGATATTTTCTTAGGGTGGTTCCGTGGTTGCACCGCTTGCAAGGCATTTTAGGTTAGCTAGTTCATTGCATGCTGCGGTTCTGGTGCAAGTCGGAACTGCAATCGAAGCAAGTCTGGAGAAGGGCTGATGTAAGTTCTGTTTTATCTTATTCCCAATTAGGGTTGTAATGAAATGTAATTATTTCAATAGTTGCAGTTTTAGGATAATTGAAAATGAAGACGACTCATTGTAATGTTGGATTTAATCGCTTTTACTTTTAATTCAGGAAAGAAAGTTAATTTGTCTCAAGGTTATTAGAGGTGGTTGGTAGCCTATATAATATAAAAATATTGATTTACGTTTTACTTTTTGCTAGACATTATCGTTAAGAATAATGTTGAGTGTAGAGAATACTGGATTATTTAACAAGATCCAAAATTTATGACTATCTTTGAATTGAAGCGTAAAGTTTTAATAGATTATTAAAAAGACAACATAGAGGGCGTTCATGTATAAACATTGTATTTCAAAATGGCGGCGCCCATGGTGAGTCATGCCCTAAGCGTTATCACGTTATATAGAAGTTAATATGAAGGTTTCTGATTTTGATTCTTACACTAAAACTTTATGCTTACTTCATTAGGAGCATGATCTGAACAGAGCACTTTAATTTTAACTACCAAAAGTTAAATCACTTATTTGATTGTATTGATTGAAACAGTTGCAACTTGTATGTACACTCTGAGTTTATGTATGGGTATGTCTGTATTCGAGTTATGGGTATGTCCATATTTGGGTTGTGGCAACAATTATGAATTACTTTTTCAATTGCAGTATCAGATGAGTAAACTATGACAATGTATGGTTGTAGAAAACTTAATAGACAGAAATATGCAATTTAATTGTGAGTTACGCTAGTTGATCACAATTCGGTGGGAATTAATGAACATGATTCCACTTATTCATTTGATTATTCATTATTGCAAAATAAAATAACACTAGTATAGTATCGGTGGTTTGATATCATGATTGATATTCATCTTGTTTGAAAGGAGTAAACTTATTGAGAAATATAATTTCTGCTTTGTTATTTAGGGAATCCAAAACAATTTCCATGGTTACCTCGTAGTTATGATTGTTTATTGCTTTCCTTATAGCTGATCCGATATCTGTTCTCGACTCCATCATGCAGCAATAGAATTTCTGCTGTGCACAGAGTATCGCAGTGCTCGAAGTTTGGTATCCTGGATGGTGTTGGTGGTGGGTTACCACCAGTAGCCTCTTGACTTTGGGTAGGCATTAGTATTCTTATTGGACAATTTTGTTTAGAGTGTCAATTATATCCTATGCTTGTATATTTTTGACAACAATTAATTTAGAGATGAAAGATAAAGTAAATATCTAATTGTTTCCAGAGAATGCATGTAATTCAATATATGGATAACTGATAGAATTTAATACATGTACCTTTACAATAGCAATGTTTGAGTTTTATAAGACATTAATTGGTGGAAATTGTATCATATTTAACATTTACAATTTATTATGTACTTGTGTGACCCATATGATACAATGTATTTGGAATGGTGTTATTCATCATTTGTTCTTTTTCTCTGTTTATTGCAGGGTTTTTTGTTTTCGTTTTGTATACTCTACTTCTGCCATGCTTCAATAAAATCTAAGAAGCCAAGATCTGGTGTTCCTGAGCTTTCTTCCAAAGTTCTGTTCCCTAATATGGTACAACCCTGGGTATCTAATCCAAACCCACCCCACGACATAACAATAATAATAATAATAAAAATGATTATTCGTTCTGTCATATAGTCATTTCAGGCAAACTAGATGTCATGTTGATGGTATCCCCGAAACCACAGGCAAAAGTAAAGCAAATGCCTTTGTCCAATGCATGGACCGTTAAAAAACTCCTAGTAACTACGTTCGCGCACATTCACACACTAGGTATATCAGCCCTCACTACAATTGTCTTTTATTCTAATAGTTAGCTACTGCAACTGTAATAACGATTCATGAATATTACAGTATTGGATACAATCAGAGTGATGGAAGAAATACAAAATTACCACATTATAAACATATCAGCCAGCATAATAATTGGAAAACTGTAAAGAGTGAACAAATAACTGAGTATCTAACTTCTTTAAAGGGAGAAATTGTTGACCCGTTAATGATATTAAATCTCGTTGATTAATTAACTCCATGGAGAGAAATCTGTTCATATTGATATCTTAGCAAATGCCGTACTTGAATATTTTTTCGTGTACTAAAATTTGTGTTAATATGTTTATGAAAGAACATATTTCTTTTGATGAAATATCATAATAATAATAATAATAATAATAATAATAATCTTTTAAAGTCCAATCCAAATTTTATTAAGTTAAACCGAAATGGAAATTCTTTTTGCCACATTGATCGTGAGCCCGGCAGCCACTGAGCAGCGCCAGATCGACGTTGCTCTATCCCTTATTGTTGAACGCCAAACAAGGTAGCAGCAACTCCCATCTTTTAACGTCTTTTGGTATGACGCGGTCGGGGTTCGAACCCACGACCTCCCGGTTGTGAGGCGGACGCTCTACTGACTGAGCCAACACACCGGTAACATATGTTGTTTAGATTTGCTTCAGTGAAAAAAAAAAAATCTTTTTAATCACTTTCCCCTGGCAAAAAAAAAAAAGTACACCCCAAAACGCTGATGACCCCTTTTAGTTTTGCTTGTTATAATTTGTTATGAATTTTGTGCCCCCTCCCTCACAAAATCCTGAATCCGTCGTAATGTACATGGTCAATGTAACCAAATTACCAAAGATGTGATAAGCACACGGACCTGGAATTGGTTGGCAAAATGATACTGTATGAGTAAACAGAGATAGAGTAACAAAAATTCTTTGAATTGTTTATTACCTCTCCTCAATATAAATAAATCATATTTCAACTTAAACTTCGCATTATTCTAATCCTCCAAAATTTGAGATACTATTTACAGGCTTACAAAACTATATTCTTGCAAGGTATATTCATTTGGTAATATTCATTCACAAATGTTTGTTATCATGGTACCTCAGTCAAAACATTATCCTGATTCTAAAAGAAATAGAATAAAAATGTTCGTTATTCATGTTTGTTATCTATATGTTGTCAGTTTCCCTTTAAATATTCAACCTTTTCAACTGCATCAAGCAATACATTGCACATTTGACTACCTGTGTGTGTGTGCGTGTGCGTGTGCGTTTGTGATGGTGTGGGTGTGTGTGTATACATAATCTGAAGCTTATGATTGAAGTATAAATAAATGTTTAGACCTGTATAGTTAGAATTATACATCCACATGTTAATCGATCATTAAAATGGTTACATGTCACTTTTCGGACGGCTCGTATTTCGGAAGGTTCGTAATTCCGAAAGGTTCGTAATTCCGAAAATGAATTAGGGTTTCATAATTCCGAATATGAAATAGGGTTCGTAATTCCGAAGGTTCATAATTCTGATATAAGCAACTGAACCCTACATCATTTTTTTTTTTTTTTTGAATTACGAACCTTCAGAATTATGAATATTTTTGGAATTACGAACCCCCTGGTATGGGAAATGTGTGTTTCGAAAATAAGAACTTTCGGAAAAACTAGTACCCCCATGAATATCATGGTGTTTACAGGAATTTAAAACAATGGTTTTATTTTGGGATAGATGCCCTTATTAAAACTAACGAGGATCAAAACGTTGACAAACGACAAAACTATGAGCCATTATCGTATCGCATCTCTTCATTTCTTAAAGTATTATATTCATATAAAAGTTAAACATAGCTTCATGCTTTAATCCAACGGTTGATTTATTTCTGTCACGAATTTCCTAGCGCCTTTAGAAAGTGATAATGACAAATTTTATCCTTGTAGCGTTTCAAAGGCAATGCGCAATTCACACATACACACACACACGCACATGCACCCACACTTTTTTTCCAAATATTTTATTAGAGATTTCATTCAAAATAGATCATTACATAAAATAAATGTAAATAATTTCAAACAAATACAAATCTTCATTTCGTTTTCATACCATAGTGTTAAATTATTCACAAGACAGGCATGGAAGAATGTTGGAATGAAATCACTCAGTAAATAATATATTGACAAACACTAACGTGTATACACCCACAATGTATAATATTCAATGTAAATGATATTTCATTCAAAATATGTTAATGTTCTTTTCTTTTTTGTTATTTTCCTAGAAATAATAAGATGTGCATTTAACAATTTACCCGAGAGAAGGGGAAAATGATAATTCATGAAAAGTAACATAATGCATATTTTTATATAAACCCTTCATATACTTTGTTACCCCTTTCACTACTTAACCCCCCCCCCCCTTCTCAACATTCACATTCACACTCACTAACATCCAACAAACATACCAAGATTTACACACAACACTAGACACATCATACCTGCTCACATTCACATCCTTATTCACTTTCAGTTCTTCCCATTTCTGTAAGTGTAAATGTAACTTCCCTGTCTTCGTTGCTAGATTTTTTTCTTCCTCTATACAATCAGCTATATATTTTTGTATTTTCGTAGATGAAGGAACCTGGCCTTGAGCCCTAGAATGGAAAATTGCATATTTGATAAACATGACCAAAGAATTTACACATTTATTTCTATTTGAATTACCAGGTAATCCCATGAATATATCCCCCCAATTCATATCTTTTAATTCAGCCAAGCCAAAATATTCAATACAAAATTGCCATAACGGTTTCACTTTCGCACAGTTCAGAAATATATGAAAGTAAGACTCAATCTCCTTATAACAGAATGAGCAATAATTGTCCCTCACAAACCCAAACCTCATCAAATGTTCTTTTGTATATATAGCTCCATGTAAAAGTATAAATTGAAATTCCCTTTGTTTTCTAATGAGATTTGTGTTCCTTGCTCGGATAAAAAAGTACGTATTTCTTTATTTGTAAAGTTGACATTGCTGTGACCACACACATACTCACACACACCCACACACATACACACCGGCATATTTGTGTATGATTTATTTCAAACGTTTCGTCCAGTATCTTTCATTTTAATTGTTATTGCCTAAATGAATTAGTTTTTTTTATATTTTGAAATGTTAACGTGGCATTCCATACGAAGCACTAAAAATGTAGTATGGTCAAGAAAGTGACTTTGAAGCGTTATTTATATGAAAATACTAAACCCTGATCTACCGAACGGATTTTGATAAATAAATACTGCTGCTGATAAGTTTGTTAGGAAAAAAAGGATTCTTACTGTTTGCTGTGCTTTCATTGGGGCAGATGGCAGGTTGGCAAAACTTGTACGTCCCAACTGAATCTACCAAAGAAAAATAAAGGAAAACAACTCATTGCTGTAAGTTGCAAGCGTATTTTTATAACTAGAAGTAAATCACGTATTGTTTAAAAAAATGAATCGGTGGGACATACATTGGTACATCATTATTAATCATTCACAATTACTTTCTATAGCTATTTCTGATGTTTGATAGATTCTAATTGATTATCTCTCCCATCATCCACTCTTTCCCTCTGGAAATGTGGCTATACTAATAAACTAGCTAGGACAAATTCTGGGCCAGAGATGTCAACCTTCAGAAAATACATTTTTAAAACATGAATTCCCCTAGAAGTGCTGTAAAATATTCTGAAATTGCATGCGATAAAGTCAGCATGGTGTAAGTATGATAAACGTTTTCTATTATAAACACTTCACAAAAAGTAAGTTCCCCCTAAAAAAAATCTCTGTAATTTATGAATCAGGAACTTTTGAGGAAACCTGAATACACAGACATGTAGCTGTATTTCTCAGCTAACTTTCATGTGGAATCTAGGGGAAATCATTTGGTCAAGCTTCAGCAGTGAGCACGCCCTAAAAGCAAAATTGCCACTTTTTAAAGTTCACAAGCCCAATGTCATAACTTTGATTCAATGATATCGTAACAAATTTCAAATTTTCCGCAAAAGGCATGCAACATACGTTTTATGTCCTGCTAACATACCAAATGACTTGTCCGCAAAATTTCACGCTCGAGTGAGCACGGGGTGAAAATTGCCCAAACTGCAGTTTGGACATCTTTTAATAATAGAGGTTTTCGAATTTGTCAACGTGAACGCCGTCCTAGATCCTCCCAGCTACAATGGAATGCCTTTGAATTAACTGCATACAAAGTAGGGGAAGCGAGGTTCACGTTTTAGAGAAGACGGCAATACATGTTGGACGCGTTCTCGATCTGATTAGTGGACGAGGGAGAAGCCAGAGGACGGGTGAGCCGTTCTTGCACAAAGCGCAGTATGCAGTTAACACAAAAGCAGTCCATTGTAGTTGGGAGGATCTAGGACGGCGTTCAAGTTGAAACATTCTAATAATTCTAATAATAATAATCGTGGTTTCTTGTATAGCGCTTAGGTCCGTCACGCTTACTCTTACTCTTACTGTGCCAAAGGGTTTAGCTCGCTTTAAAATTTTAGCAAAATGTAATCACTGCTTGCTTTTCAAATGTCTGCACTTCATTAACCATCTATTATTTCCCCTAATATTGTGTACAAAACTTGTAGGAAATTTATTTACGTCCGTGGACTAAAATTCAATTGCTTCCTCTGGTTAAAGCTCACACACAGTCTCGGTAGCAAAAATCATGCTGGCAAGAAACTTATCTGAAATAGTCACATACTATTCTCCTTTTATCATAAGACACATGTACGAGATTATTTATCATTCCATTCACGATTTCGAACAAATTTTAGTGCAAATATCTGTAAGAAACGCTTGGTAACGGCTTTTCACTGTCTCACGCTAAGACCATATCCACCCGAAGGTTCCCCGCACAATAAACCCAGCGCTTCGCACTATGTGTAGCGTATTGTACACACACCACACACAACAATCCTCATGTACCGTAAGTAGTGTGTGTGTGGCCGTTGTTTGAATTTACATCCCCTCTTTTTTGGGCCAGGGATTTTTATTACTTTTCACCTCTCATTCGATATATATTTCACTTGAGGAGGAAAAAACTTCACAGCATCTTAGTTATGTTAGTACCCTGCTGTTTATTAAGTAAAATCAAAGAAATCTCACGAAAAGTTTTTGAGGGCTTCCCAAAACTATCTGTTACCTTTAACTATTACAAGTTTTCTTGGGGAGTTCGTCTGATTTTATTTTGATAAAAATCCCAATGTGTTACGCTTCAGTGAGCACAAGAGATGAGCAAATTATGCAAAAGAGAATAAAGTTTAGGGCTTTAATTCGCTTTGATATTGCTAATGGATATTAATTTGGTGTTAAGTACCTGCTTATTAGTGACCTCCTGAAGACATGTCGACAATTTCATACATTAACTCACGGTAGAAGGAACATAAATCATCAAAGAAAAAATGCCAAATTTCACTTCTGTTAAATATATAGACCTCGCAATTTTTTCTTGTATACCTTATAAAACATAAATTTTCATTCACTTATGAAAAGCCAATCAACACCCGTTTAATATTTCGCGCGCTTTGTTCCTTTAGTTTACGGTTATACTGTTCGAATTCGGCTTTCTGTTCATTCTTGCGGTATATTCTGATGAGTGCAATACGAAAAGCTTCAGTATGTCTCTCTTCAACGCCATTCTCTTATGATAACATTCAACAGAAAGAAAAAAGGTTGTGTTCTTGCATCGTTGCAATTGCAAGCAGTGTCGACTGAATTTTATTGAATTTTATCATAAGTGAATAAAAATCGATTGTTTTGAACAAAACAAAAACAAAACAAAACAAAACAAAACAAACAAAAAACAAACAAATAAACACAAACAAAACAAAATAACAACAACAACAAAACAACAAAACAAAACAAAACAAAAACAAAAACAAAAACCAAAACCAAAAAAAACCCCCAAAAAACAAAGCAAAAAACAAAAACAAACAAACAAACAAAAAAACACAAATAAGATGAGGCATCTTTTTTTTTTTTTTTTTTTTTTGTTGTTCTTTCTTTCCATTCTGGACATATTTGCGATATGCGCATTATAAGTACTGTATATTATTATCATCATTATTATTATTATCATTATTATTAACTTTTTCATTTCGTAACCGATTTCGATGGATTTTTTGAAATTAAATTGCTTCTCTCTGTCCTCTCTTTTCATTAAAATGGATATTTCCCCAGGGTTTCATTCTCCTTTAAGAAAGAAAAATTAACTCGACAACTCTGGGCCGGGAATGACATTATTTCTGCTATACGTTCCACCGCAGTGGTGGCGTTGCTGGTGGTAGAATAAGCAACTAAAGAACTTACTTAGCTTTTGTTGTGTTATTTACCTGAACAATTTCCAAATTCACCAGCTGTAATTGTGATATTAAATCCCTGCGCCTGGATTGTGTCAGCTGAGGTAAATTTCAGCCACATCTCATTGTTGGTTGAAGTTACATCATACGGCTTATAACTACCGGACAATTTAGCCAACCGTGAGGCTATGTCGTTTGAATCCAGACCAGAACCGATTTGCAAGTAGGAAGAGTGACGTTCTAGATCAAACTTTTTGAATGTTACCATGATCTGGTAGGCAGATGGTGCAGAAAGAAGCCACGTGATGTTTGCATTTTTTGGATAGACGTCAGGATAGTTTGGTGAAACAATGGTCAACGACTCATTGTAACCAATGACTTTGCTGCTGATATCTAACATAATGTAAAAACAAAGATCCTTAGACCATAGAGTAAAGTAAGTATAAACCTTCTGTAGGCCGAACATAACATAATTTTCCGAATACAACTGATTAAAGCTCGTGTACAGATTTGGTGGCAAAAAGAAAATTGGAAAGAAACGTGTTAAATATAGTCTCATGTTGATTTCCATGTATCAAAAGTTGTTTGTACATGATCATTTGATATTCCATCAATGATTTCCGGTGAATCTTACCGTAAATATATGTAGGAACGCCAGATCATGGCAATATGGCCCTACACTAGGACCTTTCTACCCCATGGCAATATGGTCTACACTAGGACCTTTCTACCCCAACGGCTCCCCGCACAGGAGATAGCATGTGTGTCACTGTGTGTAGGTTTTGTGTATAGTGTGGTGTACAGAATGGTGTATAGTGCACGCCGAATTTCTTGAGAGTTTATATCCCTGACCCGGCACCTAAATTATTGTTTGGATCTCATTTGTTTAATATACTTTAGGACGTGAAATCTTCACAGCCTCTTTGTATTGCCAATATCTAGCTATGATTAGTCTATGTAAGACAACAACAGTCTAATAGTTTTTGAGGGCTTACCAAAACTAAACATTACCTTTAAAGAAGTAAGTGGCTTTTAAGGACTATCCCAGAATGACGGTACTGGATTATTAAAAAAAACAAAAAATAAAACAAATCATATCCATTTTACGCTCGTTTTAACGTGGTAAATACGTAGGCAAAGTTGAAACCAGTTTTCACATCGTTGTAGTTATAGCCTCCGTTACTTTTTTCTAAAGATGTTATCATACTCTTCCTCAATTTTAACAGTATAATTTGAACTATTCTGATTAGTCTATGTAAGATAATTATTTCATTTGTGTCTAATACATATTTCAAATATCGTAAAACAATATAGTACTTCTAAGTTACTCTGACTGAATCTGTTGATTTACTTATGATACATAAAGCGATATAGGAATGCTTATTTGAATATTTTTAGGTATGAAAGAAGGCAAAATCCTGTTTATGATGTAACTGGCATTAAAGTGGTGAGGAAAGTAATTCCTTTGATTTTAAACCCATATATTCAAAGTATCTTTACAACATGGGACAAAATTGAAAAAATGCTTTTGTATTGTCCATATTCAAGAGTGGGGACGAAAATATGCAAGAATTACCGTATAGACCAAACATCTGTCTTACCATTATTTTCTAAATACTTGAACAATAGTTTACCCCCCCCCCCCAAAAAAAAAAAACAAAACAAAACAAAACCAAAAAAAAACAAAAAACTTTTGTTACAATATGTTATTCTTTACAACAGACAATTCGGCCTTCGCTCGGGTCATTCTACGTATACTGCGCTGGTGATTTTTGTAAATACTATCATTAGTTCTTTTGAAAATAAAGATGTTATCGTAGGAATATTTCTTGATCTTTCTAAAGCATTCGATAGTATAAACCATGATATTATGGTGTAAGAGGTGAACCAGTTTATCGGGCTAAAAAGTTATCTGAGTAACAACAACAACAACAAAGAATTATGTCAATTCATCAATATCGCAAATGATTACGTGTCATTTTTCGAAGGTTTATTAATTCCGAAGGTTCGTAATGCCGAAAATTAAAAAGGGTTCATAATTTAAAAAATTAAATAGGGTTCATAATACGAAAATAGACAAAGGATTCATAATTTCACAAATAAAAATGTGTTCATTATTCCGAAAGTTCATAATTACGAAACTAAAATAGAACAAAATATCGTTTTCGGAACTATGAACCTTAGGAATAATGGTCCCTATCTCATTTTTTGAATCATGAACCATTTTTCGTTTTGGGGATTACGAGCCCTTTTTCATTTACGGAATTAAGAACCTTATTTCATTTTCTGAATTACAAACCTTCGGAATTATGAACCCCATTTCAATTTCGGAATGACGAACCTTCGGAGTCATGCACCAAATGTTCGGAATTATGAACCCTCTTTTATTGCCGGAATTATGAACCCCCTGGTATGGGAAATTTGTGTTTCGGAATAATGAATCTTCGAAAAAACGAGTACCCCCACCCCTCACAAATATCAGTAGGTGTATCCCAAAGTTCAATATTTGGCCCGCTCTTATTTTTGTTGTTAATTAACAATGCAAATACCTTGATCCAATTGTCTTTGTTGACAATACTACTTTATTCATGTTTTGTAAAAAAAATTCTGAAATAATATTAGCAATTCTAAAAACAGAAAATAGCAAAAATCGATGAATGGTTTGCTCTTAATAGTTTGCTTTTAACAACTTATGATATGAATAAAATTTAACCAGATTCTTTCATGTTTTTATATTTTTTGTCAAATTGTTACTCCCAATGTTCCGCCGTCTGTTCACGTTAGATTGCAATTATCACAACTATATAGACGCAAGACAGTCCAAAAATATTCATTTGCCCCTTTTTAGATATAAGTTTTCAAGATAATCATTCAAATTTCTCAGCCCCAAATTTGGTAAGACAAACCCGAGGACATTTCAAATTCTCCATCCATAAATTTTTTAAAGAAAAGTTTAAGGATATTTTGTATTGATTAGTCCCACATGCATCCCCATTCTGTTATAATTATATTGTATTTTGTCAATTTTTGTTGTTGCTGATTGTTTATATGACTTTCTGTACTAAAGTAATTCGCAGTTAGCCGTAAAAAGGCCAAGGGTCTACACTGACTCCTCTACTCCATTACTCAATCTCTGTCAGTGGTTTACATTGTCCGTAACTCAATATGTAATTCAGCTCTTGTACCTTCTTCGTAGCGTCCATCCTATTTTCTATACTTGTTGTATGCTTCATTTTCTATGTATTTATATTCTATTGTTTTTTATACATACACACACACACACACACACACACACACACACATATATATATATATATATATATATATATATATATATAAGAAGAACACAAAAGTAATGCCTTAATTGCCAACTGAAATTTATTGAATAAATAATTGCTGCAAATATATATATATATATATATATATATATATATATATATGCAGCAATGGAAATACCCACATTAGAGTCTACACGGGTTAGGGCCCCGTGGGTAGACCAACCCCGGGTCGATTAGGCGATTAGGGTAGATAACACTTCCAACCGTTTATATCACAGGTGTCCCAGATGTTTTAATTAATTGTCAACTGGTCAACCCAGAGTCGTATTTGTGACCATTTGGTCCACCCAGTGTAGACAAGAATCCCAACTGCCTATATCACAACCATGCTAGACACTTTAGTTTATTGTCAACCAAGAGCTGTCTTTGTGTCCATTAAGTCAAACCAGGGTAGAAAACAATTCCTACTCTCTATATCACAGGCATCCGAAAATACAAAGCTGGGTTAACAACAAACTGAAACATCTCAGACGTGTGATATAAACAGTTGGATTTGTTATCTACCCTGGGTTGAATAAATGGCCAGAAACATACGTAAAATGATTAAGTTACCTAATCGACCGGGGTTGGTCTACCGGGGGGGGGGGGGGGGGGGGGGGGCTGTCAAGGGTAGACTCTCATGTTGGTATTTCCATTGCTGCATATATATATATATATATACACCCTTTCTTGCCATACGTATTGCATCATAGTCAATTTTGTTCGTTTTTTGGTAAATAAATATTCTTTGTTATAGCGGTGTTTTGTTCTAAATCATTGAATCATGACTAACGTTTCGGTATAAAAGGAAGGTGGACATATTCCACTTTCTCTTTTAAGGCTACTGAGCCATTCATGCACACACCATGGTTGAAACAGCCGAGTTGTACGACGAGCAACGCCGAGAATTAGTCGCCCTGACATGTCTAATTTAGGAGGGGGTTTCGGTGGCTTAGATTGCTATACGCTTCCAGGTATGCCGTCAAACGGTGTACGCGGAGTGTGTAAACGCCATGGGGAAACGGGCAACTCTGACAAGCAACTAAGACCTGGATGAACGAAGAATGAAGGTAGAACGAACACGCGTCAGGAAGATCGGTACCTCCTGCGTCAGGCGCGAGTGACCCGATTCGATTCTGCACAAACTTTGGCAGCTCACTTGAGCGAGAGGATTGGTAGGAGTATTTCAACGAGGACGACATAAAAATACTTTTAGTCTAACAATCTTCATGCCCGCATTTCGAGGAAGAACTTATTCTCATATCTCGTGTCAATCGCCAGAGACGCATCAGGTGGGCCACCAGAGCGAGGGATGGTGGAGGAAATTGGTGTCACTTTTCCGACGGAGCAGGTTTTGCCTTTCTTCCGACGATGAAATAGTGAGAGTCTAACGTGAACCCAACACCTCATACGACTCACGGAATCTGACCTACACTCAAAGAAATGTAGTTTCAGTCATGGTGTGGGGGTGTGTCGGCATCTATGGAGTTGGCGATCTTGTTGTCGTGGACGGGAACATCGATAGCATTCAATATTGTGTGTTTATAGACTTCCACCTCTTTTCGTCCATTGATAACATCTTGGAGACGCGCAACACCCTTTTATTTTCTAGGATGACAACGCACCGGCGCCTTGGGCTGCCCAAACGGACCAGTGGTATGGCGAAAACGGCGTCAACAGGGTGTAGTGACCGACGCAATCACCATATGGTAACCCGACAGAGAACCTGTGGGATGAAGAGAGCCCTCACCAAGGAAGGACCAACCACCAGGGAGGGTTTGATCCGCTCTATCTTCCGGGCCTGGGGCAGCATCACCCCAGAAAGATTGCATGGTCTCTTCCAAGGAGGATGTGCGCCATTAGCAGGATGCGCGGATACCCGACAAAGTACTATAACTTGATGAACTTTACGTGAAAAATAATTCTTGACATGTTAATGAAATGTACCTTATAATAAGATCTTAAATCATGTACTATGAATTCATTAAAACATTGCTTAATTACATGTCATAAATTGCCTCCTGCGTAATGCATTTGTCTATTTTTTTGTGTGTAATACTTTTGGCAAGGGAGGGTATATATATATATATATATATATATATATATATATATATATTATACATCCTGTGGAATCGAAAATAAATACGCTTGTACATGCCCTTGAACTTAATTATATTGAATTGTTGAATGTATTCATTAACTTGAAATAGTTTGAACTTCTGTTGGATTGATTAACTGCAATTTGAATTAACTTCACAAATAATGAAGAAAGACGTTGTTGAAATCTTCACCTGGAATGATCTCCGTTTCGAAAACCTTAACTGTAAGATTAAATCCGTGTTGTGTTCCTGATTCATCTGAAATAAATCTTAGCCACATGTGATTGTTGGTGGACTTCACATCTTCGGGCAAGTAACAACCAGTAAGACTAACCAACGATGATTTACGGTCGTTTGAATCCCAGCCAGATCCAATGTCCAGGGAGTCGCTGGGAAATTGAAGATCAAAAGCGTTGAAGGTGACCATGATCTTGTAGTCTGCTGGTCCAGCAACACGCCACTTAACGATTTTGTTGTTTGGATAGTTGGCAGGGTAGTTTGGCGACACGATGACCAAAGACTCGTTGTAACGAAAACTGATGACTTCCCCTCCACCAACAACATCTTGATTTAGAAAAAAGGATAAAGACTTAAATAGATCTGATAGTGTTCTAGAAAAAAAAAGTATATGTGTGTAGATCTTGCTTCACATTAAGACATCAGGATTAACATTCACACCATCTAGATTACAAGAGGAACTTCATTTTGCGTAATTCAGCCAACACGCCCTGTTGTAGTGAAAGAACTATATAACTAAGTAATATCTTCATTCACATCTGCTTAGAAACAGTCAATCGTTTTGATTTTTCTTTTGTGCAGAATAATTTAATTTCAATTATTTTCAAGGTTGATACAGCCTACTTTTTTTTTCGAATATGTAAAATAAAGTACTAGATTATGGCACATCGCAGCAGTTCGTTCATATTTGTAATTTGTTGATTTTAATCCTTTTCATGTTTGCATCATTGGTGTCGCTGGCCTTCTGAAAAGATATTTGAGGGTTCACCAGACCGACCACACACGAGACTAACAGCCACCGATCAGCCAATAACGACATTTCGCTCTCTCGGGCCTTCAAACAACTTTTCTCAGGGTTCACGAGACTAACGTCGTATTTTTAAAATAATTTCAGGGGATATATGTCTACTGAACTGTCCCTGCAAAATTGTATCAATATTTGCTTACCAGCTCATATTAGAGCGGAAGTGACCGGCTATGAACTAAAATGGTATTAAAAAAAAAAAAAAAATCAGGCTACGCCTGACACTCTCCCCCACCTCCCACAATTTGGGGGAATTGGTAGGAGAATTATACAACTTCGCAATGGCGTCTTTCTTTCAGTCTGCCAAGCTTAATTTAATGTGCATTTTATGATTATTCAAATATTATACTTTTAATCTTGCACTATTTTAATTTGAACCAAATTCTGGTTTTGTGATATTTAGGTGCTTAGTTAGGCTTTGTGTTTATGAAATTCGATATAGAACCTTATGATTTATTTGAATCGAATGTCAGTTTGAATATGTACGTGATGGAAATGTTATTACAATATTATTTCTTACACAATTTTAATTCAGTTAGGATACTATAAATGTGTAACCTTTCTATGATTAACTTATTCACTATAAAAAGGGATGTCACACATTAACCGTCTTCAGGATGACCAGAGTTCACTTTTATACCTGAATAGTTTTCAGGTTCAAAAACCATAACTGTGATGTTAAATCCTCGTCTTCTTGCCGAGTCATAGTCATCTGAGGTAAATATTATCCACAGAGTATTGTCGTCGGATATTACATCATCGGGCAAGGTAAGACCTTGAAACAACCTTGACTCTACGTCGTATGAACTCGAACCAGATCCGATTTGCAAGAAGGCAGAGCCAAGTTCAAGATCACAAAAGTTGAAAGTGGCCATGATCTGGCAGTCAGCAGGTCCAGAAACAAGCCACCGGATATGAGCATTTTTTGGATAGCTGTTTGGGTAGTTTGGTGAAACAATGGTCAACGACTCATTGTGGCTGATCTCCTTCTTGTATTCCCTTCTCATGCCATAATCTGTAACGACAAATTGAATGATGAATTTATCCATTTGTGTGTAGTTACAATATTCTCCCCAAACAATGAAATCCCCCAAAACATGAGCTGATAATCTTGTGCAAAAATTGTTAGCATGTACACAAAATCTTACTTACTACGTTTTGCTTACTTAGAAGAGAAAAATCTCTTCTAAGTTTGCAGTTTCCTGCTTTTCGGACAGTTGTGGATTCTCCGCTGTGAATCCCTGAAAGAACGCCACAAGATGGTGCAAAGGCTCTGTTTCCGCCGTAGGCATACCTACAACACAAAGTCCAACAAGGTCAAAATTGTCAAGACACCAGATGGTCTCCAGGGCCTATGGAGGATGTCTTTGTGCCAAGGCTGTCAAGCAGAGGATCGTCGGTGCTTTCTTGATTGAGGAGCAGAAGATCGTGCATAGAGTACTCAAGGCCTCCCAGGGAAAGAAGAAATAGACGCCTAGCTTATCATGAGGGATGGGATACATTACTGTAAATATTAATAAATTGTGGGCACCAGCAAAACATGTTTAAAAAACATATACATCTTTCCATAGTGGTTGCCATTTTCCATTTTCATTGACAAGCAGCGTTTTTACACACAGACCGAGTCTGATTGGGCAATTTTTCTGTGTGTAAACAAAAAGCCGATTCTTCCCCGACATTTATAAACGCTAACATGGCTAACTTACGGAAAAGACCCCCTCTGACCAATATTGACCGTATATTTTAATGAATTTTATCATAGATTAGTTCTAAACACCCCAAAGTCCCTTTATTTAGCCCTATTATACTTGAAAATGCAACATATGCACCGCCATGTCACCAATTTGACCATTATATGACCTTTAGTACCTAAACTTGACCTTAAATTACAAAAATAGTATCAGAAATGAATTCTACGCCCCTCGAAACCCCTATACACAAGTATCATATACACGAGTATGTGATGTGTAGTCAAAAGTTGGGTTTTGATTTGGCTACCAGGCGCAATTTGGGATTCATGGAATTTATGTAAATTGCTCAAAGTTGCCACTTGGGCAACAAACTGAAATAGTTCATGGACCACATAAAATCACAATCAACAACAAAAAAAAAAACTTTAACGGAAAGATTATTTCTAGGTTCGCTACTGACTACATTTTTTCCTTCTCATTTTCACTTTAATTACCAAGGTTGTAAACACATTATGTTATATTTGTTTACTCATTGTAATACGAGTTTTTGTGTAAGAACATGATGTCTTTACAGTGGAGTAGCATAGTGACAAAATAACCCCAATTGTGCAATTTGTGATAAAAGCGCCAAATTTGGCACTCAGGTAGATACTGTATTATGTATTATAAGGAAATTTAGATGTGGATCCATCTCGATTTCGGCCCATGGAGGCCTTGGGGCCATCTTTAAAAAATGGCCGCCACTAAACACAGTCCAAAATCACACGTGAAAAGTCAGACTGTTGTAAACTGATACCTAGAATTCAAATTTTAATGTTTCGGGGCCAAAATAGTTTAGGAAAAATGGTTTAGGTGTCAATTTTATGAAAAAGGAGTCATTTTCATTAATTTCAAAAATAGCCTCAAATTAGATGCATTTTATGTCAGGAGCACCAAATTTGGCATGTTTGTAGAAATATGTATCATTCAAAAATTTAGATGCGGAGACATCTAAAAATAAGCCGATGAGGGCTGCGGGGGCCATCTTTCAAAATGGTCGCCACCAGGGCGCTTTTCATTTAAACACAGTCCAAAATTAATTGAAAAAATGTAAAGTGATACACAGAATTCAAATTTCAATGTTTAGGGGCCGATATATTTCAGGAAAAGTGGTTTGGGTGTCCAGTTTAAGAAGAAAGGGCCATTATAATATATAGAAACACCAAATTTGGCATGTTTGTAGAAATATGTATCATACACAAAATTAGATGTGGAGACATGTCAGATTCTAACCCTGAAGGCCATGGTGGCCATCTTTCAAAATGGCCGCCATCAAAACACCTTTACATTTGGGGGGACATTTGTTACTCAGAGTTCAGTTCAGTTATTTCAGGAGAAGTGGTTTATGTGCCCGTTTTAGGAAAAAAGGGCCATTTTCAATAAATTGTATTAAGATAACCCCCAAACTAGATTCATTTTGTTTTGCCGTCCAAAATTACATGTAAAAGGTTATTTTACTGCAGAATTAAGAATGTTTCGGTGCTGAAATATTTTAAAGGCATTGATTAACTTTGCCCAGGATTGAAAAAAAAAAATCACTGTTCCAGCTAATGCTGTAATCATAATTGCAAACCTTTAGGTCAGACAGGAATCGCCTGAGTTTTATAAGCTGATCGGTCGTTTATATATCAAGATATTTACGATTGAATATTGATGTCGGGATAGAGTACCACCGAACCCTAAAGAACTCTTACGGTTGGCATACCTCGCTCTATCACAGAATACCGTACGGGCTGGAAACCCGCTCTGAAATCGCCAAGCGCTGGTGCTTGGTTTTTGTGACTGCAGCGCAGCGAAGAAGCCGAGCGACTTGCGCTAACGATTGATCGCGATTTTCTCTTTTTTAGGATAGTAAACGGGTTCCATTTTCTCTCATACTTTCACATATCCTTAATTATATATGTAGTTAGAGGACTGCACACAATTCACTGGCATTTGAGCTGATTTTATAATTTTTCACAAAGTTAATCAATCACTTTAAGAAAAGTAATTTAGATGACCATTTTACGGGAGGGTCATTTAGATGGGGTCTGCTAGATAGTCATAAAAATCGCTAATATTAAAGGACCGCTATTCATTTAGTCGCGCGTTATGGATAGCGGTCGTTATGAATAGCGGTCATTAAGACTAGTGGTCCTTATGACTAGCGAGGTTACCCCATTTAGATTAGGTCCCGTTAAGTCCAAAATAGCAACAAAATTTATTATATTTTATTATGAGAACATCCAAATTGGCACATAGGTAGATATATGTATGATAAGCGCATTTGCATTTCAAATTCTGCCTTTCAGAGTCTTATTTGCCACTTTACAAAGGGACCGCCATTGGGTTCTTATACAAAAACACTTTAAAAAATTTGTTAGAATTGTAGATTTCACAGTATGATATCTAAAATTCAGGCAACACTATTGGAAAGTAGACGGGGTGTCCATTCCATGAAAAAGGGTCATATTCACATGTAAGGCTAGATTATCATGATAAAATTTCAAACGAATCTGACGGAATTTGATATACATAGAACTTATAAGTCTGGAATGTATTGCCAAAATGTGAGGTTTAGAAAAAAAATTGTTTATTTGAAGTAATTCATAAAAATATTCCAAACCTAACGCATTTTGCAATAAAAAGTCAACTTCTACACTATTGATGCACTATATTATTGGATATTTACATATCTCACAACCTGATCAAATGCAGGGACAGCCACCTTTCCAAACAACCACAAACAATGGGGTTTTTCTCACGAAAATAGTCTACATTGATCTGAATATTACACATGGTGTACAGGAGAGCGGAAGTTAGTTGAAACGTTGTCATTTTCTTGTAAATGTATGATAAATGTCATGAAGATATTATCTATATTTGAACCATTATGTCTGAATAATTTTTGAACCTCTAACATTAGATTACATGAATCAATGTAACTTAGTGGAGTACTTTTACCAAAATTATTCAGCAACTTAATATCCAGTTCTGAATGATATATATGTATATATATATATATATATATATATGATATATATATATATATATATATATATATATGTATATATATATAAACTTTTAGATAATAATCTGGTATTTTTAGTTTTAAAATGCCTCTAATATGAGAGGCTATTTCAGAAAATAATGAAAATGGTACCTTTTTCCTAAAGTAGGCACCGAACCCCTTTTCCTGATACATTTAGTCTTGAAATATTCATATCTGAATTCGCGATATTATCCTAAAATTACTTTTTAAATGTGATTTCGGACTGCATTCAAATGGAAACTGCAACATTTCATATCATATATTTTTTTTCATATTTTTTTTTTTTATTTCCAACATAATACAAATACAAAAGACAATTTTCATAATAATACCGAATACAATGCAAAATTTATAGAGAACATTACTACTGAAGCTAAGATAGATCAATAAAATGATTAATATCTTTGCAAAGAAAAGTAGAATAATTACGTATAACTTAATCTATATTCTGTGGAAATGGAGAGGTCCAATGAAAAGTAGAGCTTGTAAATTGTGAACCCCACAGATAATAATAACTGAAAAAAGTAAAAGTACATTAATAAACAAGAGAAGAAGCATAGTGGCCAACGGAGACAACATTTATAACTCCTGACTGGAAGCAACATAGTGGTACAAAATTATATGATGAAGAAACAAATTGAGTGAAGAGGGGGAAAAAGAAAGAAGGAAGTGTGGGTTGCAAGTGCATTGGAGAGAAAGAAACAGAGAAGGAGAAAAGGAGCGAGCAAGAAATAGAGAGCTCATAAAATCCTTTAAGAAAACAGTAGACAAAAAAAAAAAAAACACAGAGGGGAAAAAAGAAGGCAACTGGTGATGATTTTTCGAGATGAACAGAAGAATACAAAAGTTCAAAAACAGAAAAATGGGGAGGGGTGTTGTTACACACCACATTACATTGCTAAGTTTCATATGATTGTAATAAGAAATTCTTAATTTTCTTTTAAAAGCAGTGAGTGAAGAGGAGTTTTTCAGATTATTATGCAGAGTATTCTATTAGGGGCTTCAAAAATGAAAGTAATTTGTGCGGAAAATGTACTCAAAAGAGGTGAGTGAAATTCATCTGACTGTCTAGTGGGGTATGTATGAACCGCTTGATTTTTAAGAAACATATTATGAAACACATAAGGCAGTATACCACCATTGTGTTTAAACATAAACTCACCAAGATAAAATAAGTATAAATCCTCTGAAGGATTTATATTTATTTTATCTTGGTGAATTGTTATATTCGAAAAATAGAGGATCGGTATGGGAGCGTATGGGGGCATTACAGATAATACGAAAACCTTTCTTTTGTAATAATAAAACTCTTTCTGACAATGTTTGATGTGTATTTCCCCAAACACCACTGCCAAACCAAAATACCGTAATTCAAATATGGTAAGATCAATGATGAACAAAGCATAAATAATGATGACTGTGGTAAGTGTAATTTTAGTCTGTTAAACCAATATTGCGAGAAATAGTTTTGCAAATATTGTCAATGTGTAATTTCCATGAAAGTTTATTATCGACTATTACACCGAGGAATTTGGTATGAGAGAATTGTTTCAGAGGGGTATTATCAAAAACAATATCGGTGGCTAAAGAGTCTAAGGAGTTACTAAATAGCATGTAATTCGTTTTCTGAAGATTAAGTGAAAATTTATTTCCTCTTATCCACTGTAATATATTCGATAACTCAGCATTTATTCTCTCAGCTTGAACTGTGTGAAAAGAATGAATTTGTATCATCGTCAAATACAATAAACAAGGAGTTAAATGAATTATGAAATCGTTTATGTAAAGAATAAATAGTAGCGGCCTAACAGACTTTCTTGTGGGACACCGCAACTAATATTGCGTAATTCAAATGCCGCTTCATTTAAGAATACATATTGCTTTCTCTTAAGTAGCTCCTGAACCACTCCAGGGCCTTTCCACATACACCATAATGAGAGAGTTTGTGAAAACTCTCATGGTTAATCGTATCAAAGGCCTCGGAGAAGTCCAGGAATATACCTATAGTGTGTGTGAAGATGTATCAATTGCATGGGTAACCTTCTCAAAAAAAAAGACATCAGAACATGAACAGTGCTGAAAGTTTGAAAAGATATATTTATTGAAAAAAGAATTCATCGGAGTATAAAAATTATCACTTCCAATTTTTTAGAAAAGGAAGATATAAAGAAATCAGACGATAGTTACCGACATCCAGTTTATCACCCTTTTTTAACTAATGGAATATTATTTGTCATTCTCATAGAATTTGGAAATTGACCATGCAACAATGACAAGTTGAAGATGTGAACCAATGGATCTACAATAAAATGATTCATGATTTCAGTTTTATCACAGCATCAATATTAAACTATTATTACAATGAGAAATATATTTTAAACTTATATTTTAAGTAATGCAAATTTTCAACAAAAAAAAAATGGTTTCGAATTAAAAAACTTTTTACTGAATGATTGTGACACGCAAATTATTGTATCATTAGAGTGAAAGTCCACCCTGATATGGAGTTGGTTTTGAGAGAGGCGGAGGAGTTTAAGGGAGCGGTTTTAGCGCGGTCCAGGAGGGTTGGGGAAGTCGTGGGTTGGGGGGGGGGGGGGGTTGTAATCGGTCAGACGCAAGTTGGCGGCTCCGTGGCGTGTCTTGCGGGGTCCTTTTCCATTTGCTCCGTACACGGGAATACATTGATTTCCATTTTCTTTCTGTTTATGGTGAGAGAGTGGGCTTGTGTCGTATAATTGAGGGTGCATGTGTGGTGGAATGTTTTCTTTGTAGAAAATGGAAGTTTGTGATTTCTTCGGTGAGGGCGTGTGGGGGAGGACATCGCGGGATGCGTCACGGAGTTGCCAATTTCTGTTTGATTGGTTTCAGCCTTTGGGATTTATTGCTTTCTTATTTCTATCTGATTTTGCTCGGGCTTTCGTTAATATGTTTCTTTAGTCTTGCTGCTTCTTTTGACATGTTTGAAGCCGAGTTGGTATTTGGTGGACTTCCTCTTTAACTTGACAGTTCATTGATTTCAATGTCCATGTATATTTGTTTGTAGTTTGTAAAGAACTACCAAAAATTTTGTTCAATTACATATTTCATGCTGATTTGAGAATCAATAAAATACTATAAAAACAACAAAAAGCTTGGAACAGTAACGATTTAAAGGAGTAAACTTTACTTAAGGCGGAACGAGAAGGACAATGTGACAGGTGGGGGTTAGTAAGGGGGGGGGGGGAGTGAGAAAGAGGCAGGATCTGGAAGGTTCTATTTAGTCTATAGATTTTACTGCACAGGTAAACAAAAATCCTCAGTGAGGGATCAATGTCCATAAAACGCAATTAGCGATTTTTCCAATTTACGTTTGAGAGTACTCCATTTTCCGAAATATGAACTCTTTTCCATTTCCGGAATTATGAACCCTTTTTCATTTCAGGAATGATGAACATTCGGAAATATGAACCCTTATACATTTTCAGAATTATGAACCTTCAGAATAGTGCAACAAATGTTCGGAATTATGAATCCTTTCGCAATTATGAACCTCTTTTCATTTTCGGAATTTGAACCCCCAGGCATAGGAAGTTTGTGTTCCGGAATTATGAACCTTCGGAAATACGAACCTTAGGAGAAACGAGTGCCCCTTCCCCCGTTTATTTCCTACAGTATTAACACGCCTAATTTCATCCACTAAAATATGGCTATATGTCGTTTTTCCGAAGGTTCATAATTCCAAAAGTTCGTTACTCCCAAGGTTCGTTTATTCTGAAGGTCCGTTACTCCGAAGGTTCATAATTCCGAAGATGCAATAGGGTTCGTAAATCCCGAAAATGAAATAGGGTTTGTAATTCCGAAAATGGAATAGGGTTCGTAAATTCCGAAAATAAAAAAGGGTTCGTAATTTCGAAAATGAAAAACGGGTTAGTAATTCCGAAAATGGAATAGGGTTCGTAAATTCCAAAAATGATAAAGGGTTCGTAAATCCCGAAAATGAAATAGGGTTCGTAAATTCTGAAAATGAAATAGCGGGGTTCATAATTCCAAAAAAAATGATAGAACCTACATCATTTTTTCGGAATTACAACTTTCAGAATAATGACCCATATTTCTTTTTCGGAATTACGAACCCTTTTTCAATTTCGGATATATGAACCCTATTTCATTTTCGGAATTACAAACCCTATTTCATTTTCAGAATTATGAATCTTAGGATATTAACCTTCAAAATTGTGAACCTTCGGAGTAACGCCAAAAAATGCTCAGAATAATGATTCCCTTTTTCATTTTCGGAATTATAAACCCCCTGGTATGGGAATGCTGTGTTTCGGAATTATGAACCTTCGGAATAACGAACTTTCTGGAAAAACGAGTACCCCCTAAAATATATGAACAAACAAGTTTATGTGCATCGGTGTTTATAATGTCATGAGACATCCCGCTCTTTAGTGATCATTTCAATAAGAACGTAATCTGAATGCCCAAAATATTATCAAAAAAGAGTCATTTGTCAGTTCATGAGTTGGATTTGGAAACCTATGGAGGTAATAAGGTTCGTTTGCATTTTCAACACCATCTCTTTCAACACCATCTCTTAATTCTTCTTAAGGTGCATTAACATCACAGAGTGAGAGTTTCTTTTTAAAATCTGTGTTTTTAATTCCCCTCGTAATATACTATGTACGATGGATTACGTCCATAACTGTATAATTTTTCACTTCATCCAAAATAATGATGAAGGTTATGATGATGATGATGATAATAATGGTAAAAACGATAATGATAATGATAATAGTAATGATAGTGATAATAATGATAATAATAGTAATAATAATAATGAGGATGATGATAATAATAACAATGATATTAATAATAATAACGATAAGGACATGTTAGCTCAATCGGTTAGAGCGCCCGCCTCATGAACGGGAGGTCGCGGGATCAAACCCCGGCCGAGTCATACCAAAGACTTACAAAAATGGGACCTAACTCCAGTGCCTGTATTCTTATTGTGTTTACTATCTAGGGCTCGTTGCACAAAACTTGCGTTTGAACGCAACTCAGGAAAATCAAACGCAACTTTATTTTCAGCCAATCAGAAGTGCGCATTAAAGGACTTGCGTTTGATTTTTCGGACTTGCGATTAAACGCAAGTTTCGTGTAACGGGCCCCTAGTGAAATAAAAAGACTTTCAATTGATTCTGGAATAAATGTTAGTTCTTTTTTCGGTTTGAATTTTATTTTGAGTTTTATTTTGTCGATTGTTATATAAAAAGAAAAGAGAGAGAGAGAGAAGTAAAAGAGAGGGAGAAAAGTAAGGAGAGAGACAGGGAGAAAGAGTGGAAAGAAAGAGGATAGAGGGTTAGAAAACAGAAAAAGAAAAGGAAGACAAAAAAGAGAAAAGAAAAAGAAAGAGAAAATGAAAAAAAAAAGAAAAAGAAAAAGGGAAACAGAAAAGGAGGGGAGAGAAGGAAAGAAACGAAAGGAGAAAGAGAGAGAGAAAGAGGGAAAGAAAGAAACATGGGAAGAGAGCAAAAGCAAAGTACAAGAAGGAAGGAGAAAGAAAGAAGCAAGAGAAAATTACGAAGAAGGAAAGGAACGGAAACTGGCATTGATACCATGAGGTTGGAGCTTGCCAAGCTTTTTTCCTTGTTTCTTTCTTTCTCTCTTTCTCTCTCTCTTTCTCCTTTCGTTTCTTTCCTTTTCTCCCCTCCTTTTCTGTTTCCCTTCTCCTGTTCCTTTTTTTTTCTTTTTTCCCAAAATTTCTCTTTCTTTTTCTTTTCTCTTTTTTGTCTTCCTTTTCTTTTTCTGTTTTCTAACCCTCTATCTTCTTTCTTCCCACCCTTTCTCCCTGTCTCTCTCCTTACTTTTCTCGCTCTCTTTTACTTCTCTCTCTCTCTCTCTCTTCCTCTCTTCCTATCCTTTGCTTTCTTTCTTCATCATCACTGTGTGTTCTTTCACTCTCTCTCTCTCTCTCTTTCTCCCCCCCCCCCTCTCTCTCTCTCCCTTCTCGCGCCTTGACTCTGTTGTTTATTTTATGCTTGTTGTTTTGACAATAATTACGCGCTAAGCACTACATCCTTGGTGCATTTTTGTATTTGGTATCATTTCCTGAAGAAGCCTTATTGGCGAAATATTGAAACTTTTGTGTCCAACGGAGTAATTTGTTCTTTGTCTATATATATATATATATATATATATAAACCAGGTATAGAAAAGCATAGATAAGGAGTAGATGGATTGGCATCAAATAATAATATCATATGGACTGGCCTTGAGGGGGATACAACATTTATTGCCTGAACTAGAAGTGTATTGCCCTCGTCTTCTACTCGGGCAATACGATTCTAGTGAGGGCAATTAATGTTGTATCCCCCGAAAGTAGCCAATCCATATCATTATTATTAACAGAATCAGACATCTAGAGCGAACTCGAAAATATTGTAAAAAATGCAGTTTATTGCCCGCTCTTTACCACGCAAAATCCCATTGACTTTCGAAACCGGGCAATAAACAATTTTTCGGCCCGCAATTTTGTTGGCTTGTCAAAGCCGGGCAATAAAATGTAAAAACTGCATTGCTCAGATGTCTGATATGGTTAATAATTATTGTTATCACATAGCTTTCAATAGGCAAGTTCGCGGCAATAATATTCACTAATTTACAATATGTTGAAGGCCACTTTCACTGGTGATGAGTTTCTTGATACTTTTTTCCACCACTAACAGGAACCAAGGCAATTATCCGTCCATCCGAAGACAAAGCGGCCAATATCCTTCAGTACCACGGGTCACTGCAAGCAACTTCTGATTCCTTGAAGTCAGGTGTTCTACGATCGATATTCCAGTATTTTTTAGCCTTTTCCTGTTATCCAAAATTTCTTTCCTTTTCTTGTAGCTTGTAAACTTCACGATTATTGATCTTCGTCGTGGTTTCTTCGCTTCTTTGGTGAATTCCACTTCGGTTTCGGATGCTGCTGCTCCTGGTAAAGCTGATGCTGCTGAAGATGGCAGATATTTTACTTTCCCAACGTGGTGAGAGCGATCAATATCGCGTTCCACGTCAAGGGAGACACCGAGCGATTTTGTGACAACTTTGGCAACGGCAGCATCCGTGTTATCCCCTTTGATCTCATCTATACCGGAAATTCGGATGCATGCCCTTCTTGAATATTGTTCCATGTTATCATTGCATTTTCAAGTTTATCAATTAATTTATCACAGTGTGTCATCCTTCCTTCCAGCTTTTTAATTTCTTTATTTTTCATATCAACTACCTCTAGTCTTGTCAGTATCTCATTCATTTCCTTTTCTTTAAGGTCTTTAAGGTCTATTTTCAGGAGCATCTGAAATTATTGTACTCCTTTTGTAATTTTGCAATGTACAGTCTTATTACTTTCTACCGATAAAATGTGGTGCATGGGCGAGATAGGGTGAAATCTACTCGACATTCTCGTCTTTTTAGGGGGCTCGGGAGCTAAACTTGGCGGCCACGGTCACACTGACAACTTTTTTTAATGACTTAAGGGCTGGTCAGACTTGTCCGATAACGATTACGACAACGATATTTTTTAAATTAAAGTTACCATCTAGAGCCTCTCTTCTATTAAGAGACACTGGCATACTCACCCGTACACACCATATAATAGGGTGTACCTTTACTTGAAAATCTGGTTATCGTTATCGTTATCGTTATCGGACAAATGTGATCAGCCCTTTGATGGTCTTACTAACTATAAGGGATCAAATCTTATGGGCTGGATGGGATGACTCTTTCGAGACAGGCTCCTATGCTAATACTGCTATTCCTTTACGATTCTATGCCGCATTGTTTAAAGAAAAAATGCTAGGGAGGGTATAAAATCAGCTGAAATGATGTAATATCAGTAACAAATGCTAAAAAACAAAAGTTTGCTTTCGTTTTCCTCGCAAATGCTTGTCTATCATGCTCTGAAAGGGATTTTTAAATTAAGTTAGTTTCAGCATTTATTGCATTGAAATTTTGAACCAAATTAAATGCAATGACATGGGTAAATTTAAATTCGTGATGTTTAATATATATGACATCAGATATCAGACTAAACTAACTTGCTTCGATATTTTTTTGTTTTATAAGTGGTGTCAAAATTAGGGATGAGTTCTGGGGATGTAATAGGGTTTGAGGATAGGGTGAAGGCTAGTGTTGAGTCTAAAAGTGAAATTATGCATTCGGAAAATCGAAGTAAATGAACACTGGCCAATTGTACAAGGAGCATTTGTCATGCAATTTATGAAGGAGGAGGAAAGAGACGAAAGTAGGAGAAATGGGGGAAAACAGAGAGAGGGACTATTAAGACGAAGACAGACGGGAAACGGTAAAGAAAGGAGAGAGAGAGAGAGAGAGAGAGAGAGATAGGGTGAGAGAAGGAAGGACAATTTGATTGGTGAGTGGAGGACAAAACAAATAAGGAATCTATTTAAAACAAAATAAACAGATCGAACTGTAAATGAATGGTCTGGTCAGACCTGAGCGATATCGATAACGACCACGAATGACTTGACTATGACAAGCCAAGTGGGATGCTCAATCATTTTTAACTGCATCAACTGAAGTTGAACTGTGCAGATGCAGATTAACATTCTTTTTATAACAACCATTTTTAATGCAAAGTATATTTCTTGCCATGATTTAATTGAGGTTATTGGAAATACAGTCACACTTTGTTAAAACATTAGGAAAAAACTTTGTGTATCCTATCTGGCACTTCATATTCAAGTCGTTCGTAAAGTCTTGTGTAACTTTATGAACAGCTTTATGAAACACCCCCAGAAGCCTTTCTTTATGTGGAAAATGCACCAAAAAAAAAATTGTTGTTGTGGGGCACAAAAAGAGTACTTCGTTCGCTCGCGATGCATGGTAGACAGGCATAAGTACGATAATGTAATGGTAGCTGATCAAAAATGTTCATATAAAATTTAGTACTTGTCGGCTGTAAATCTATACAAGGGAAATTGTGTTTGGTAGTCACATTCTTTCATATTTCAACCCTATGCTGAAGCTAGTACGCTTGATGTATTTAAAATGAAATATTTGATCTGGATTGCATTACCACTGTTCCTAGCTGTGAGAAAACGAAGTTCGTGGTTAGGCTCGTTTCAGCCTTCATAGTGTTTGTTTGAGCCAATTAAGTACCCAAATAAAATACCTATTTTTGTAGATCCACAGATGTTGTTTCTTCTCTAAAAAAATAAAAACATGACATTTTGATGCGCTATATTCAACACGTATTTCTGTGAGACTGAATGACTCGCGTGAGCCCTTGTAGATTTCACCTGAACGATATATGCTAATGATTTTGTCGTCCTTTCCGGATCGCTCGGCGAGCGATTTTCTTTGGGCAGACCTCAACGACAATATCTGTTAGCCAATCATCCCACTCCCTTGATGTGACGTCATCCCATTAGCTATGCCTCCTAAAAATGAAGGGCAGTTCCAAGTAAAACAGAACATGAACCCTAAAATTTCAAATATGTCTGATCATATCAAATTTGGTGTCAAATTTAAAATAAACATCCAAATTTCCCTATTCTAAAAACACTTAAGACCGGTATTTTCACACTCCTGAATATTGAAATTTGTATAATCAATTTAAAAACATAATCTTGAAGTCAATAATTGGAACCAATTTTATCAAACAAAGAAGAGAAAATGTCATACTTTTTTATGACCTGTTTGCTAACATACACTTGACACACAAAGTTTAAACAAATATTGGAACTTATGATAACATTAATTTCTGTTCTGCATAATTCCTCAATCTTCTGTAACTTGGAAACTTATACACCGAAAAATTGTCATTCCCTAAGGCCCAAAACATATAATTTCAATTTATTTCATAAAAGAAGATTATTTTGTCATGGAAGTAAAAAGGTAAATAAAGGTTGCTGATACCTAAAAAAAATATATATAATATACTTTTTAAATGAAGAAATATCTAAAATATGAATTATGATCTGATCAATTCTGTGATTCCGTAAAAAATAATGTTACAGAATGACAACAAATTGAAATTTGCGCAAATTCATTCAACCCTGAATTCATAAGGACCACTTATTCATAAGGACCGCTATCCATAACGCGTGACTAAATGAACAGTTGTTTTGTATGAATAGCGGTCCTTCTACATACCGAGCAAACCATAGACAGATTACCTCGCTATTCATAAGGACTTCCGTTCATAAGGAGCCGCTATTCACAACTATTCATAAAAAAACCGCTATTCATAACGCGTGTTAAATGAATAGCGGTTTTTATGAATAGCGGTCCTTATGAATAGCGAGTGGACCAATAATTGACTATAAACTTGAGATGACGGGCTCACTTTCTAAGACTGACAAATATATTTAATTCAATAATTTTCACATTTTGGGGGTTTTGTGTACGGCTACAACACACTAAACCCACAGCCCACGAGATCTACGGCCCAAGAAACCGACAATGTCGGTCTCCTGGGCCTTCTGACAACCTTTTGAAGGTTCACTAGACGGACAGCCAGCGAGACGGATAGCCCACGACACCGACAGTTTTCTATCTTTCTTTTGTATTTCTCTATTTTGTCGGTCTCATGGCCTGTCAGTCTTGCTGGCCTCTTGGAACTTTTTTCCCTATAATTATTTTCTTATGTTTGGTGTTCGCTCAAATGGGCTGTCGGTCTACTGGGATGGCCCGTTTGTTTACAAAACAAATGGAAACAAATTGTGTTTTCTTTAGCATCAATTAGAACAAACAATGAATATTGAAAAACAAATAACATAAGAAATCCCTAAACAATGAAATACATACAGAATGATATGGAAATGAATGATTAAGTCTGTCTAAATGATCTTTAGAACCGTCAGAAGCCTTTTACACAAAACACTATTCTTCAGTATTTTTCAAACATCGAATTATCAACAAAAATAAGTATTTATGAATAAAATTTGCATGAATTATAACAAATGAATACACACTACCAGAGCTATTTTAAACACTGCTATCTTATGTCATCAATGATTATCAAATGAATTTGTTTTAAACAGTATTTTAGCTACTTATTCACACTATATGAGTCCTATACAATACGTTATACATTATTTCCAAGTAGTTATTCCGTGACGGTCATTCTGCAATACTGTATATTTTTATAATTTGCACCATATTTCAATTATGTTCCAACAGATTTCCATATGAATGGTGACATAATTATAACAAACAATATGCTACAGAATGCCATGATGATCTTGAAAAAGGGGTTTACTTTTGAAGTTTACAGAGGATGAGCAATGATTTATATTCTGGATCAGGGGCGGCGCCAGGGTATTTAAATAGGGGGGGGGGGGCAAAATGACGCGTATAGCAACGTCGCACGTCGAGGGTCTTGAAATAACAAATAGGACTATGACAGTTATGTCATAATTGCATGGCCTAGCCTTCTCTCTCCATTTCCCCTTCTCTTTCTCCCTTTTTCCCCCTTCTTCCTCTTTTTTTGTTTTGTTTTTTGTTTGCTCGCTTGAAAAATGATAGGGGGAGGCCGCCCCCCTGCCCCCCCCCCCCCTCCCTGTAGCGCCGCCCTTGTTCTGGATGGAAAGTCATCCCTCTTTTTGCGTCATCCCGTAAGAAAGCTATTAATATGAAATTCAATACTTCATATCTTTGACGAATGATTGATAGGAAGATCAACAGTTGTGAGAGTAGCTCATATGTTAATATTTTTTACGATGTTCATAATATTTCAAAACTGAGCATGCTTTGTGAATGCCATTCCGTAACGCTTGGAACTGTCCTGATGGAGAGATGTGGGTCAGGTCAGTCCTGAACAAAAACGACGACAATAAAATCGTCCTATGTAGAAATGTATAGTTCTCAGCGATAATGGTCCTTCAATACTTTTTCTACAGCGAAGGATTTCATCGTTAACGTTATTGGTCCGGTCTGATCAGGCCTTTACTATTAACCTGTTGCCTACTGAATTATTTAACTCTCATATGCTTAATACAGGAATCACCCTCTTCCCGGAGTCTATGGGTTAAACTTTTGATTTATTTTAAATGGAAGTTGAAGGGGTTCAAAGTTCAGAGAAGGTCAAAGAAGGTCAGAGAAGGTCTGACATTATCATTTACAGTATTCAAGAGTATGGGCATTGTGTAACATATAAAGAAGGCGAATGCTATGCCCAGATGACTGGAAAAATGGAAGGATTTCATCATTATCGTTATGGTTACGGTCTTTGCGTTTTCCTTTCTAAAGTTCACACACATCACAAGGCATGGACCCAATGACACTATGGAGGAGGAGGAGGAGAAGAAGAAGAAGAAGAAGAAGAAGAAGAAGAAGAAGAAGAAGAAGAAGAAGAAGAAGAAGAAGAAGAAGAAGAAGAAGAAGAAGAAGAAGAAGAAGAAGAAGAAGAAGAGGAGGAGGAGGAGGAGGAGGAGGAAGAAAGTAATGGATAAATAGGAGTGTATATTCATTGAAGTACATGACGATGGAGAACAAATAATAGGATATTTGCAGCGAATGTACGAACAATATCAGTTTTTAACCAGTTGACTACTGAATTCTTCACCACTCATAGGCTTAATACAGGAATCACCCGCTTCCCGTAGTCTATGGGTTAAATAACGTCATGGTACCAGAATTCAACCGACAATATTAAATCCTTGTAAACGAAGTTTCATTTTACAATCTATTATTCCGCTGCACACAGGTTTTTCGCACACATCGTTAGTGTTTGATGATAAAAATGAGTAAGACCAAACGCTAATTATGATACTTAAATTACTTGGTTTTTATTTTATTTCCGTTTGAAAAAAATAAAACAAAAATAATGATTTGCTTATAGAACTGAAACATAAATCCACACTGCAAATAAACTACCCTTTCTCGTGGCTCATATTAGGGTTTCGTAGTAATCATTTCCCTATATCAGATATTGTAAGTGGTATTCTAGACGGTAGTGATGGTACAATAATGTAATTCCAGATTCAAGATTTAAGTTCTATGATTCATATAACCGTATAATAACAATAATAACTAGACCAGTAATCGTGCGTACAATAGACGAGCGTTATCGCGGGAATTGATTTGAATGCAAAAATAAAGTAATAAGGAAAAAAGTAATCCAGCAGAAACAGGTCACTATTCATGATGTGTGATTAGAATGCCTGAACATTACAGAGGTCAGGTCAATGTTAAGGTTGAGATATCACTTATATCAAGTAATAAGGAAAAAAGTAATCCAGCAGAAACAGGTCACTATTCATGATGTGTGATTAGAATGCCTGAACATTACAGAGGTCAGGTCAATGTTAAGGTTGAGATATCACCAAAGTTTTAGAGTAATGCAAGTCTTAAAACAAAAGTTAAGAGGAATACAGCATTTAGCATTAAGGGGAGGCTCTTCAAGATATTCGTGATTATCAATGCGTAAAAAATATGGATTTGGACAATGATAAAGTAAGGAAATTAAGAAACAACGACAGTTTTTATAGTCAAAACCAATCATAATGCAAGAGTTATAAAGAAGACGGAATTTAGAGGCATATTCAAAATATGCCTGACTATTCAGGCATGTTAATGGGTAATAATAAGCGTGAACTATGACCAAAGTTTCAGAGTAATAGCAGGCTTATATCAAACCTAAAGTGCATAATCTCGGGGTCAAAAAGCAAGTAGCAATTCCAGACGTATTATTCAAAGGTGTTATTTCCGCGTGTCTAAACGCAAATGTTTCCTTTTTGTTATCTATAAAGATTTTATAACCTAATTTAGAAGTCAGTCTTTCATATAATATTTTTTTATCGCCTACCTGTGTCATTTATCTCTTCGTCTTTTTTCCTTTTCTCTTTCAAATTCACCGGCAATGCTAAATAAATGTTACTAATATAGAATAAATCGTTGGCATCAAGACCTTTTTGTAGAAAATATCTAACTAGCCTTAAATGGCTTCTTTATCTACAACATGCTTCATATATGTCAGCCTCGAATAATTTTCTGTTAAAGAATGTTTTCCAGCCAAAACGGATTAAAGTATTATTAAAATTTGTTTGATTTCCTAAGTTACTAGTGATAATTCTGTTCTCTCTTAAGTCATGCGCAATATTCAAATATTCTAAGTACAATGGAGGCGCCTGAAAATTAATATTTTTCATATCATAATCACATAAAAATATAAATCTTCCTCCAATTCACTAGAATATATATAGTCAAAATAGTTTTTTCCATTTAATATTACCGTCTTCATAAATTATTTTCTTAATCCACATTATTCTTTGTGCATAAATCATATCTCTAAATTTCATCATTTTCAAACCTCCATGGTTATAATTTAAATAAAGAATATTTCATTTAATCTCATCATGACTTCTCCATATGAAATCAAAACAATTTAAAAAAAAAAACTTCTTTATAAACCCAAGTTGGTACCAACAATACAGAAGAGACATAAAAATTATATAAGTTTAGATAAGGTTAATACTTTCATCAATTGTATTTTACCAGTAAGGGTCAAATAAGTCTGCAAGCACAGACCCTAATTTGACACTTTATCAGAAAATCATTTTGTCTTGGGAGAAGCCTAGCCCATTTACCTACTGGTCGTGTCCGGAGCCTATGGTATAGTGCAGACACCTTTTACGACTGACCAGGGTTTGTGCCTGCAAACTAGGGTCAAATCGCGCTGTTTACACCAGCGAACTAATCTTTCGATTTTACTTAATAATATTTCTTTAGAATTCATCTCCCCCTTTATATTTACATTTACAATAAAATATATCCCAAGTATTTTAACAACTTTTACCTTAGTCGGGTCAATATATGGTTTGACCCCTAAAAATTGCAACAAAGGGTTTTTAAACGGTTTTCAATAGTATTTGAACGTCAGGAATAACATACTAAAAGTCTAAGAAAATCGAAACTTCGAATAGTGGTTATTTTGAAAATGGCGTCCGAGATGGAGGCCAGTACCTTAAAATAGCAATAAATCATGAAATATCCATCCTAGAGATGTAATTTTGGTGTCTATACCCAGGTTTTGGGGGTCGAGAAATCCAATCAGACCACTTAAAATGTGTTGTGGTGGTTGGTTACCCTGGAAACCCAAGATGGCGTCCAAAATAGCCGTCAATTTCCTCAAAATGACCGGAAGTGAGTTACTATTTGCCTTGGATATATATAATTTATTTATTTATTTATTTCTGATATCTTTTAGTTTAAAAGTGCACTTTTTTAGTTTCAGGATACTCAGTAATAATGCATTAAAGTAACAAAAAAGGATTTAAAAAATGATCAGAAATGACTTACGGTTTACCTTAAAGTGGCATTTAAAGTGCTAGAACTTGAACAGCGCCATCTTACAGTGAATGCTCAATTAGCATTATAAGTTGAAAATTAATTGCATTTTATTTTGAATTCTGACAAACAGCTTGTTTGGATAATAGGTCAATTATATATCTAAAACTATTATTTTAACTTGGCATTGTGGAAAATTGAGTTCAGGTACATTTTAAGCTTTTACAAGCTAGAATGGGGCATGATGGGGAAATGGGAGGCACAGATACTTATCAAATCCTGTTGAAAGATGGCGTTATTCATGAGCTTCAGTTTACTCTCACTTTAAGAGATGTAATGATAAGTGTAAAAGAGCATTTCAGGTTTGAAGATATTCATCAATGCGTGTTGTCAAAGTACAAAAAAGTATGACAATAGCCATACTTTCAAGACAGTACCTGAAATGGCCCCCATTTTGTCATCCAAGATGACTGCCAGCACCTAAAAATGGCTATAAAATCATTAAATATTCGTCCTGGAGATATCATTTTGGTGTCAACACCAAGCTTTTGAGTTTTTTTAGGATCGAGAAATCCATTCAGACCACGTAAATTGGCGATCAGGAAACCTACAAATCCAAGATGGCCCAAAATATTGACAGTAATGTCCAAATATGACCGGAAGAGGATTTCTACCTTCAGTACGAATTCAATTGCTAGGTTAAAATTATATCCAATAATCCACATAAAAGTATGATTGAGTGTTAACGAAGGGAAGACGGTATCAAAATGGATGCCACTTTGCCATCAATAAATTACTTTGTCACGTATCCTAGTGACTTTGGTGTCTGTCTCAAGGTCTCATGTATCTTTATAAGACCAGTTGATTTATCCTACATGTATAGAAGACAGGAATGCATGGTGTAACCAAACCTTCATGTACAATTAAGACTGGAATCATACAAACATCTAAAATTGCATAATAAAAAAAAAAGGTAGGATAGTATGGATATTCACTATATTAAGAATGTATTAAAGTAATTGGTAGACCCATGTTTCCAGATGGTACTCAAGATAATCGCCATTATGACATTCAAGGTGGCCTCCAGTCAGGGGTGTCGATCCGTGTTCATGATGGGGGGGGGGGGGGGGGGGGGGGGGGGGGGGAGGGGGGGGGGGTATCCCCTCTCCCACACCAGGGACTTTTTCAAAAATCTATGAAACTTGCATTTTAGAGCATCCCAAAATGGTTTTTAATGAAAAGAAGGAATACACGGATCTACGCCAATGGACGGAACTCCTTAATTGAGAATAACAATGCAAGCGATGTACCCCCCCTCCCCCATTCCCCCCCCCCCCCCTCTTTCTCGTGCACACACACACACACAAACGCACGCACTCGCACCCCCACACATAAACAGGGGTCACCCTTATGTTCCAAGAATGTCCCTTTTCAGCGGATAAACATGAGGGGGATGATCCCGTGGCTACGCCTTTGTAGTTGAGAAATGTTCCACTCTAATTTAAATACATTTATGCCTCAGCCACCTTGCCAAATCGAATTCGAACCGAGCGATTCTCGGTTCGGTTTAAAGTCGGTCTGATGTCGGTCTTGTCGGTGTGACTGGGGTATTAGTTGATGCTTCTCTCATCGTCCTCTGTTAATCCAAGGAGTTGGTTCAGCCCACGGGTTTTGCTTGAATGAAGGGATTATGAATAAGCGCATAATCAACTCTTCTTTTTAAAGGTCATGTATAGTTTTGGTAAGCCCTAAAAAACTGTTCGTCAGATTTCTTCAATTTTTGTTGATGAATAGCAAGATACTAGCAATACTAAGACACTATGAAGATTTCGCCTCCTCAAGTTTAATATTAAACAAATAAGAGGCAAAAAATAATTTATGTGCCGGGACAGGCACGTAAAATCCCAACAAAGGCAGCATGTGCTATACACTGTACACACGCGTGTAAAACCAATGAGTAGCTACACACAGTGATACACATGCTGTCTCTATGCGAAGCCCCAAGATTGCTGTGCGGGGAGCCGTCGGGGTGGAAGGGTCCTAGCATAATGGCAGTGATCGAGCATTCCTTACAGATATTTACACTGAAATTCACCCTAAATCATAGATGGAATACCAAATGATCTCTTACATATTTTGATACAAGGAGAACAACATCAGACTATATTTAACTTCTTTCCTATTTCCTTTTTGCTACCATGCAATACTGTACATGAGCTTTAACTAAAATGTAAATTCTTTCTTCTTCTCCCTCCTTCACTCCTGATTTTATCATTCTTTTTATGCTTTCTTCATTTCCTGTCTTTTCCCTCTCCCACAACCTTCCCCGTCTCACTCTCCCCCTCTCCCGTCGTCTGTGAATTTCTTTGTCTATCCTTTCACCCCCCCCCCCCCCCCCCCCCGTGCTTAAAGCCTTTTCTGCTGTGGGACTAAAGAGGGAGGCAGACTGGAATCATATTTCTAGCGCTTGAACACCACAAGCAGCAGATTCAAAGTGGATGTTTGGCGCGTATGTGGTTCCTTATTATGTGCATTCGACACTTTCTTTGTTTTTTTGTGTGTAAAATGACTTAAAAAAAAAAAAAGCACTGGTATAATAATAACAACAACAACAACAACAATATTAATAATAATAATAATAATAATAATAATAATAATAATAATAATAATGATAATAATACTAACAAAAATAATTGTAATTATAACAATGATAATAATAATAATAATAATAATAACAACAATGATATAAAAATGTATTTATTAAATTTCAATCTCATTATTTCACTCTTCTTTAACAATAGTACGGTGGACTGTACAGTACCCTGTCAATCTGGGGAACGTTTCATCAAGCGTTTTGTCAGTGATTTTTACAGACTACTGTTATAAGCTACTGAAATCCTTGCATCTGATTGGCTGAGAGCAAAATTTTCCGTAAAAATCACTGACAAGACACTTGATGAAACGCTCCCCAGAAATTGATAGTACCTTGCCTCATGTCATCCCTGATACACATCACTGTGTTTGTGAACTACGAGGATGAATGCAGTGTAACTGGGTTTTTACAGACGTGTATCAATCAGATATGAATATTTATTTGGGGACCGACCTTTAACGTCACCATCCGAAAGGCGTGACTACGTCTCGAACCTGGGTCCGCTGAATCAGTTTGTAACTTCCACTGTTAGCTGGATTACAGGCGCACGCCACAACGCCTAGTTGTGGCGGATGCGGGCTAACTCGGCACTTGGGCGAACTCGGCCTTGGCGGAAAATCGCCGCGGAGTGAGACCAGAGAGTTAAAGTGATCGCGAACACTTGTGGTGAATTTCGCATTTAATTGCACATTTCAAAACACTTAAATTCAAATTATTTGATATCACTGTGTAAAATGATCAGCAAAGAAGTAATGTTGACAATTTCAAGAAGTAAAATTATGCAAAACATGAAATTTAAGGCTAAAAAAGTGTACGGTGCGTAGCGTGGACTTCAAGTCTTGAAACATAGTCACCGCGCAGTGCCGAATTCGCCCTAGTGCCGAGTTAGCCCGACCCCGTTGTGGCGTACACAGACAACAGCTATTAGGCTTCTACTATTGATATATATATATATATATATATATATATTTTTTTTTTTTTTTTTTTTTTTTAAAGTTTTTTTTAAAGTCCTTTTTAACTTAATGAACTTAGGAGACTTGTTAGCATAATGAAAACCGTTACATGCATGTTTTTATCATAATTATTATTATTATCTATATGGACATGTACATAATAACACCAAATGGTATTTTGGATAATACCCATGAATCTGATTATAATGAATTGAATTGACACGAGTACATCACCATAGAAAATATTATAAATAGGTCCATATACATCATTTGAAAAAGTAACGATGATATAGGCTAAACACCTGGCGAACAACACATAAATGTGTAATTACAGTTAATCTAAATACTACAAATAAAATGTGGTTATAACTTGAAATAATGTCTGGTGATTCTCTCTCTTATCTTGTATAATAATATCATAAACATATATATACTTTAACGTGATCTTTACATAAGAGTAGTTAAAACATACATTTTTCAAAGAAATTCAATAAAGTATAATTGAAATTTCAGGACACGATAAATGCTCTGCCGCTATATAAGTCTTTACATAATCAATAGTCGGAAATACAAAAACACATTCTGGAGTATTAACTTTACAAGAAATGCATGTACTTTTTAAAGTCGAAGATATCCATTTGATTCAATATATGAATTAAATTCTGGGAATTTTCAGATTACTTATACATCATCCCCAAACGTTTATCTAATATCCTTAAGGCCCTACCTTTTCTACATAGACGGATTTTGTTGTTTTAGATATCGTTATCCGTAATAGGTAAACGAAGCCCTGTCTCATAAAGGAAAAAAAAAAAAACCCCTAAAGAATTGTTATTAATCCGGATTGATCGCCAGTTCTCCAATCAATCGCAAACTTACAAACTTACAAGTTGCGTTTGTTTTCAAGTTGCTATTGACTTAAATCAATGGAACTTTTTTTTTTTTTTAATGCGGTGCCCACATCTTCATGCTTTGATTCGCACAAGTGGGCCAATATGTAATTATATTAAATTAGTATCATAACAAAGACAACCATGATATCATCCGTTGGTAGTACGACACATGCTCCGGCGCCTTATTTCTCCGCTGTCAATGTCATGCACTAACCGATAGCTTAACTTAAACCCAGGACCAAACGCTATACCGAACCCTAACCCTCACACTAAACCTAACCTAAAACCTACTTGCAACCCGGATCCAATAATTCTACATCTTTCCTGAAATAAGCCCGGAGCAATTATTTCCGGAACACCCAGCTGTTACTTGACCAACTCATCGTGCTCATCGTCTGTATTATGTAGGGCAGTGTTGAAATGAATCCATTACAAAAAGTAACATTACATGACGTCGACTCCATCTTATGTTTAGAACAGGGGCACTCGTTTTCCGAAGGGTCGTATTTCCGACAATTTCATTTTCGGAATTATGAACCTTATGTAATTTTTGGAATTAAGAACCTTCGAAATTACGAACCGTCGGAGTTAACGATCCTTTAGAATAACAAAGCTTCGGAATAACGAACCCTTTTGGAATTCAACCTTCGGAAAAACGAACCTTTAGAATTATGAACCTTCGGGAAAACGACAGGTTACCTTTAATACCTGATTGTTTTATATTGATACGATGCCTTTGAACAGTGATCCAACACTCTGTAATACATGTACATGTAGTGTCCACCATCTCATACGCTTCTCCATGCAGGCCTGGGGAGTCTACGATCTGGTTTTCTTGGCTGTATCTATAGTTTGAAATAATACATGATATAACGTTAAAGTCTTAATAACAAAATTTCTTAGAAATATTGATATTAGAATGGAAGTGAACTCAAGTGATTTCAGGGGATCATTGTTTCTTGTCCAGAACTCATGTAATGCATTTTGTACTTGATGTCTCATTTCGCTTACGTTGTTACCTGCTATATCGACCCTGTGATGCCCGGCTTACAGGGGGGCGTCATTTCGTTTCCTGAGAGTTGTGACCATAGGTTTCGACACGCGTATCAAAAAGCCTACGCGTACGTATCTTTGTTAACCCTTTCAGGACAGGAATTATTTAAGAGCTCAATTGATCACATTTTGTTCTGCAAATTGGCAACAGTAATATTTTTCTTTTAGTGCTACGTGGTTCTAATAAGATGTAATGTCTTGAAAATAATATACATGGTTAGGAACTTTGTCGAAAAGTTGAAAAAGTTGCCAATTTGGACAAAGAACAATGATTTTGAATCTCTCAATGTGTTGCCAATTTAAGGATGTTCAATCTTATTCTCCTTTTTAAAATTCCTGGCATCAAACGCAATATGATCATGCAACAAAGATGGACACGGTATGTGCAGAATTTTTTGCTCTTTCTGCTCATGCATCTGGTATATTTTTTAAGGCTCTAAATCAAAAGTTATTGGGCCAAACCACAAAATGTGGTCAATTGTCTTGAAAGGGTTAAAAACATGGTGGATCATGGAGCTCCCAATAGTTCCCTTTCACGTACATTCAGTATTGGAGGGAAACTATTTGAAGCTCCATGAAATGAATGACCAATCAGAAGCGACCTCCAGTGTCGCGACTCTCTGTATGTATAGCTCTGGTTTCCTTCATTACCTGCGCCAATCGAGGCTCTTAATTAACCCATAGGCCAGTTATTAAAACTATTCTTAGCACTGCTCAGTTTGCAATCACTTTTTAAACAAAATAACTATTTCATGACGCGCAAGAGACCTTACCAGTCACTGACGCAGTCCTTACGTCATGACGCCCCATGTGAGCCGAGCTGTACGCTTGTAATTCAACACATTGGCTGATTTCAAGTTCGGTGTTGGTGTTGGTGTTGGTGTTGAGAGCGTGAAATGGGCTGCTGATTCTAGCCCCAACACCGAATTCGAGTTTATGAAAATAATACCAACCACATTATTGATAACTCAAAACCTAGTGAAGTCAATCCCAGCACCAGCTTCATTTGAGGTTCGGTGTTGTGGCTGGTGCTAGTTTTGCCCCAACACCAACACCAGCTTTCAACACCGAACTTGAATTCACACATTGTTTGCACTGTTCATTTCGTATTTACTTTTAGTAGGGCGTCACTCTCATGTTTTGAAGACCGCGCTAGTCACTGACACTGTTCTACGTCGATGCCTTATGAGTGACGGGCATTAGATTTTTGAATAAGGAAATGAGTGCTCATACACTGAGAAAATGTGTCTTCCTCATTTCAGTGGCTACACAAGGCTATAGTCATCGGACTGTAGGCCTACTATATCCGGTCTCGCAGAACTTCCATCCAATTGAAAGATTTGTTGTTTTCATCTTAGAAAAGGTGTCATGAAAGAGTGATATTGTTTTTGAAAGGGATTGCAAAATGAAAAGTGCAAAGGATAGGCCCATTTTTAATAACTGGGGTATTAGTTAATTGCCTTCATAGGCTCCATACGTCCAGGTACAGACGCTTACGCCTGGCTCACACGAAGCCTAATCATGCTGACGTTAGAACGGCGTCAACGACTTTTCCGGTCTTTGCAAGTCATAAGAGAGTGATACTAGGCCTATCGTTCAAAGAGTGATTTCAAAGAGTGATTTCAAATTCATATGAACAGGGGAGCGTTTCATCAAGCGTTTTGTCAGTGACTTTTATCCGACAACTGTTATAAGCTACTGAAATCCTTGCATCTGATTGGCTGAGAGCAAATTTGTCGGTAAAAATCACTGACAAAACGCTTGATGAAACGCTCCCCAGTTCAATTAGCGCATGTAATGACGCAATCGAAATGAAGCCTCGTGTGAGCCGGGCTTTAGAACTTCAGTTTCGTAGACTTCTGGGGAGCGTTTCATCAAGTGTTTTGTCAGTGATTTTTAACGACAACTGTTACAAGCTACTGAAATCCTTGCATCTGATCGGCTGAGAGCAAATTTGTCGGTAAAAATCACTGACAAAACACTTGATGAAACGTTCCCCTGTTCAACGACCCTTCTAGAATAGCATTTTATCATTGGCCACGTATCTGATCTAAAAAAAAGAAGCTGGTTGAAATTTTACCCAATATCGGATAAAAAGGGAACATGTAAGTTTCTTGGGTGAAATTTTAATCAGTATTAGGTAAACTTTGCGCAACATTGGGTAAAATTTACTCAACAGACATGCACAATTATTGCCTCTTTACCCAATATAGGGTATAATTTCACCCAACTTGTTTTCAGATTGTTACTGATTGTTGTGTGCTGAATGAACTTACCTTACATCATGGGCAGGTCATCCCTTTGGAAAGGACCAATGATCTGGGAGACAATCTTAGGCTGAGAATTCGGGCCTTGCATTCTCCCGGAAGCACGCCTCCTACGACGACCCCTTCGTGGACAACCCTGGGAACACCTCGACTCGAGGCTGCCCGTGATGCAAACGATCACTTCACAGTGAATGTACACCTTCGATAGGAAAGGGAACAAATACAAGGTCAACACGAAGGCATTGAAGCCTAGCTCACCCCGCTTTCAGACTAGAGAGCTTTCTTATGGATATATATGTATATGGGACGTTTTTATGTGTCCGAATGGTCTTATATTGATACGTCGTATCTCACAGGGGCCGCGGAGCGTTTTTGAAAGTGGGGGGGGGGGGGTCTGATCAGATTTCACTCATTAATGACAATTTTCGAGCCTTGTTTCCGATATTTTTGTAACTTATTTTTGTAACGCAGCCCCCCGCCCCCCCCGCCCCCCCGCGGCTCCGCAGCCCATCTCTCATACGTCGTATATCGAAATGATGCTAAAATCATCCTTTCGTACGATAATCCTATATTCATACGACGTATATGTGTGTCTGGATGATTTCATATCCATCCGTCGTCGAAGTTGGCGGGGTTTATAAACACAATGCGCAAAGCCCGCGCATAGTTCGTACTGCGCAAAGGAGAGACTCGTACATATTCATGAGCTTTCCATGAAACCTGACTGCGTGAGGTCTGAATACTGCCATACAATTATCGTATAACGTTAAGTTGTGTCTGAATGCACTCATATCAATACGTCGTATATCTATACGTCGTATGAATATATAGGATATGGTGAGTCTGAAAAGGGGGTCATTCACTAAAAGTCATGTCGAGGTGAACCGCCTCAAAAAAAAAACAAAAAAAAACTAAAAAAACTAAAAAAAAAAAAAGGACAATTCGACAAACGAACAGACAAACAAATTTACTCTGCGATAAACTAATGCGACGTCGTACACCTCACAAGTTTGTAGATTTGTGTTGATCGAGGCCTTCTGATTTGTGCGCGAGGGTACTACGGTTTCTCATTCAAACTGCCATTCACTAAATCTTGTTTGCGACAGTTTGTAGCCCGGCGGTTACCGCTTACTATTGCAGGGTTTAAAACTCAATTTACAAACTTCGAGTCCCAAGTCGGAGGCTCCTGCTTGAGATGTTTGTACCTGGTGTAGCCGAATAACATTCAACCCGCCTCCGTGGTCTAGTGGTTAAGGCGTTTGGCGTACAGTGCCAAAGACCCGGGTTCGACTCCCGGCGGATACAGTTTTTGCAAACCCTGCAGTTATTTCCACAAAAAGGAAGTCAGTAAGGAGGAACAATGAATTTAGCTACGCAAATTATTTCTCTTATTCAATTTAATTCATTTCTCACATTATATATATGTAATATATATATATATATATATATATATATATATTATATATATATACATATATATATATACATATATATATATATATATTATATATATATATATACATATATATATATACATATATATATATATATTATATATATATATATACATATATATATATATATATATATATATATATATATTATATATATATATACATTCTGTCACAACTCACAGGAGAAAGTCTATGAATGCGGCTGAGATAACTTTTTAAAGTTGCCTTTTAACTGGTAGAACTGGGCCATTATGGTCTATCCAAAATTTTATATAAAAGATTATAATCAGTGATAAATTGCATTTTACTCCAAATTTTAAAGAACAACTCACTTGGAAAATATGCACATCTTTTTTAAAGTACTACTTTCATTAATTAAGACTTGCAAACTTAGAAAATTGCCTGCATGCATACATTTTAAGTTTTCTGCAAGGGAGAATGGCGCATGACGGGAAAATAAGATGCACCGAAGTTTTCAAAATCCTGTCAAATGATGGCACTATTTAGGAGGTTCCAGAGCTATGCATACAGAGAGTCGCGACTCTGGATGTCGCTTCTGATTGGCGAGTCATTTCATGGAGCTTCAAATAGTTCCCTCCCATGGAGAATGTACATTGAAATGGAACTACTGGGAGCTCCATGATTCGCCATGTTTTAAACAAAGACCGCCTACGCATAGGCTTATTATGCGCGTGTCACAACTCTCTCTTTCAACGCGCTCTGGGAGGTTCATTTAAAGGCAACTTTAAAATGTAATCTTAAGGTTTTGGCCATAAAATTGCATTTCAAGAGTAACTGTTGGATTTACCTGCAAATGGTCACCAATGAATGAAAATGCTTCGAAAGAAAACGCCCTAAACCTGTTTCCATACGGAGAGAACATCTGCAATGTATCATCAGACCGACATCTTCAGAGAAAAAGAGAAATTGAAGTGATCTAGGTTCATCTAATCTCTTTCACTTCTAATAACAGAATAACAGACGCAAACCTTTACGGCTATCAAGAACCTTAAAACAAACTATAAAAATATTACACATTTCCGGAAACTTCATATAAAAAGCGTTAATGTTTGGATTATTAGTAATTCAAAACAAGTTAAGTTTTGAGAAATTACATGAACAGCCCCCCCCCCCCAAAAAAAAGGGGGGGGGGCAAAAAACAACAACAAATAAACAAACATGGTTGTCTCTTAATTACCCATCTTTGATGAGATCGTACTTAATCCGGTCCAAAGGATCTGCAGAGGGCGTGCTCCAACAGTGTTCAATGAACAGTGAGATATCGGTAGTCGCTGTCAGATTGATACCGTAGAATAGGGGTTCTCGGAGAGAAACAGGACCTACATCATCGGGGAACAGCTGGTCGAATCTCACGTCTGTATATCGTAGGAATTCAAGGATAAATTTCCCGAAACCGATCTCTTCGAACACTAGTGGAGCGCTGGGAGGCCTAAGGTTGTAGAACCGATCCAGTACCTGATGGCGAGGTAACTTGCACTGCACTGCAATCCGCATGTCGCAGATATGACGGGTGATGACGGTGCCTTGAGCGGATTCTGAATGACAGGTTATTGTGTTAGAGAAAGTAATATCCTCTTCATCTTCCTGTATCAAAAGGTTGAAAATGGAAAGGTAAGGAACACTGTGTGGCGTATCTAGGGATTATGGCGCCCAAGGCAAACAATAAATTAGCGAGCCCCCTCTCCCCACTTAAAATTCAAATAAAATTAATTCAAGAGTATTATGTTTTTAACTTTGAAATGATTTTAATGCTCTTACACTGGGATTGGCTGTTTAAGCTCATGTACAGTTTCGCTAGCAAAAAGAAATTTGGAAAGAAACGTGTTAAATATATAGCGTTATTTTAACCCCTGATTCAAATAACCCTTATATAGAGGCACTGGTGGAGGGGTAGGCATTTCTGCTTGGCAGATTCTACACTCTTTCACAAGGTGTTCAGCTTGCTCATCGATATGTGGCCACCACACTTTGGTACGCAAGATCTGCTTTAGACGGACAATGCCTTGATGCGATTCGTGAGCGATATCTAGGGTACGCTTTCTTAGCTCATTTGGGATCACAATTCTGGTTCCACGCACTAGAATTCCATCTGTCGATGTGAGCTCATTCGCGACATTACGATACACACTAAGTCGCTTGTCATCATGCCACTTGCCTGAGCGAATTGCTTCGATGACACACTTAATTTCCGGGTCATCCTGGGAGGCTTGCTTAATTTCCTCGCGAGACAGAGCACGGGGTACCGCGTATGCGACAATCGCTTCAACATACTCTTCAGCGATGTTATGAAGATCTCCTTGTGGCTGGTTACTAAGCGGCAGACGCGAAAGTACATCTGCTGGGTTTATCTTCCCAGACATGTGTCGAATCTTGATCCTGTACTGCTGTTGGCGTAATGCCCATCTCTCAATACGGGCATGAGGTTTACCGCGAGGACTGTAGATTACTTCCAACGGCTTGTGGTCTGTTAGGAGATCGAACTCCGCTCCGATCAGATAGAGGTGAAAACGCTCACACTCCCATACGACGGCTAACGCTTCGCGTTCAGTTTGCGAGTAGCGACGCTCGACATCTGTTAACGAACGGCTAGCGTACGCGACCGGACGGCTGACGCCTTCTATGGTCTTTGTGAGAATAGCTCCCAGTCCGAAGGGACTTGCATCCACTCGAAGCTCTGTTGGTGCTCCGGTGACAAAATGAGCCATGACTGTATCACTGGTAAGTGCTGCACAGAGGGTATTGAACGCTTCCTCCTGTCGTGGACCCCATGACCATGGCACATCCCCACGCGTCAATTCTCTAAGCGGCTCGGTGGTCGTCGCGAGATTCTGGATGAATCGGCCACAGTAATTGACCAATCCCAAGAAAGAGCGAACTTCACTTGGCGTTTATCGCTTCTACCTTCTTCGCGTCTGGGGCGATGCCATTCTTGCCGATAGTGAAGCTGAAGAATGACAGGCTCTCTGCTCGGAAGACGCACTTCTCCGCGTTCAGCGTTAAGTTTCTTTCTTCCAGACTCTCCAATACTCTCGCTAACCTTCGGTCATGCTCACTGGTGTTGTCCGCGAAGACGATGATGTCATCAGATATATTCCTAACGCCTTCAAGACCTGAAAGCGCTTGCTGGATTGCGTATTGGTAGACCTCTGATGCCGAAGACAGACCAAAGATTAGGCGTTTATATCTCATTACGCCCTTATGAGTGACGAATGTTGTAATGTCTCTCGAGTCCTCGTCGATCTCAACCTGGTGATATCCCCATCTGAGGTCAAGTTTACTGAATACTGATGCTCCGTTGAGGGCCTCAAGTGTTTCCTCTAAGGTGGGGATGGGGTGCCTCTCACGAAGAACAGCTGCATTAGCCCTCTTCATATCGATACAGACTCTAACTTCACCATTGGGCTTAGAGACGACGACTAGCGGACTGACCCACGATGTAGGTCCCGACACTGGCTCGATGATGTCTTTATCAATGAGTTCCTGTAACTTCGCTTCCACCTTGTGTCTGAGGTGGAACGGGATTCGCCATGGAGGCTGAGCGACAGGCTTCACTTCGGGGTCGATGTGGACATGGACTTTGTACCCCTTAAGCTTGCCAAAACCGTTAAACACAGCTGGATATTTAGTCTTGATCTCATCAGCATAGTTGGAAGGGCTAGTGTCCATATGAACATGATGAACTGGCTCGGCACTTTCGATACGAATGAGTCCAAGGAGTATCGATGTCGCTCTGCTGAGAAGACAGCCACTCTTTCCAGCAACAACTATGAATCGGGCTGTCGTTGAAGTGCCAGTCGAACAGGATACAGTAGCGCTGAATTCCCCCTTCACTGGGAGAGGAGATGTGGCTCCATAGGGGAAAAGTCGAACGTGGCTGAGGGTCAATCTGAGTTCACTGGCGGCTGGACACTGGCCTCTCATCCAGTCATGTGTTGACGAATCAATAATGTTCACTGATGCTCCCGAATCAATCAGCATGTCGATGTCGACATCTGCTACTCGAACACGAGTCTGAGGCCGTGAATGTCCGACAGTGAATAAATATTCCTCATAATTATGTCCATCACTCGTGTCTGGGGAACCCTGCTCCTGGTAAGCAGGCTGGAAATCACCATCTTCAGTGATATGGTCCCGGGGGGGGGGGGGCACTCACGTATATTGGTGGTACGGGGACGTGCCGCTTTGATGCCCCCCCCCCCTTTTTTCAGACCCCGATTTCCGTTCTCTAGATACTCAGTTCCGCTCAGGAGCCGCTCAGCCCCGCTCTGAAGACCCCCGTTATGAAACATATCCGTTCGCATGCGGCCGGGAGCGTGGCGGAAGCAGGGGTCGCTCGACCTGGTTTCGCGAGTCGCGCCCTAGGCCCTTTCGTCGCGCGAGCCTTGAAAACTGCTTCAGCTAGCTAGCTACTAGCGCTACACGGCGCGGGCGCGGCCCCCGGCGCGGCCCGTCCCGAGATCCTGCGATAGCGAAGGTGTACCGCCGATAAAGCGAGGTTAGTTTTGTAGTTCCCTAGACCCTGTTTTTCACTCTGCCCAATAGATCATAGTTCCCTAGACCCCGTATTTTACACCTTGAAGTCAGTTCCTTAGACCCCCTTTTCGGGGATTCGTGTAGCCTCTTGTCGAGGCCCTGGCGCTGTTGAAATCCTTGGCGATATGGAGGCAAAAAACCGAGGCGCTTGCGCCGAGGGCCTCTTGACACCCGATCTGAATTTCTTTTGTATTTCATTGTTTTGACGAATATTCCGACCAAATTTTGGTCGGTGAAAATCATCCAATAAGCGCGAGCTACCATGACGTAATGTTAAATATTCATGACTCGACTGCACGCTATTTCTTACATGGCGTTCAACGTTTCTTCCCGACGAGTGATGACGATATTTGTAAGAGCTTAGAATATGCCGCTAGAATGTTGAAGATTGACAGATTCAAAGATTTGCAAGTTGATGCAATCAAATCTGCACTTAAAGGACAAGATGTTTTTGTGAATCTGCCTACTGGCTATGGAAAAAGTGTTATTTTTCACGCGCTACCGCTCTGTGCTGATTACCTCCGTGTGCCAGGGATGGAGAGTGAGGCTGCTGCTTCGCAAGGGCCAGGCGGATCCCCCGGGGCCTTGCCGGGCAGTGAAGTTGCTGGTAACTCCTTGGTTACATCATCATCTTCACGAAGCATTTTGTTGATTATTTCCCCTTTGGTGTCTCTGATGAGAGACCAGGTGAAGTCGCTCAAGAAACGTGGACTTCAAGCCATCTATCTTGGGGACGCTTCGTCACAAGATGTGACTTTAGAAGGTATAATTTTGAATTTGACTCGGTCAAGATCTAAAAACTGTGTTAGTGTTATTTGTTAATAACACTGTAACAGTGTAAGACTAAGTCAACTTTTCAGAATTGATGGAGATGCATCTATTGTTGAACGGTGACTTTTATCGCCCATCCTGCATTATTTGTAAATTATGATGATCTCTTGAGAAGTATGTACATTCGTCTTATTTCAAATTACCATGGTTTGTAAGCTAGAGATCGAATTCTTCATAATGTGCTTGTCGATCTGTGAATGTATTTTGAGCAAGAGATTTACGTAATCCCCCCCCCCCCAAAAAAAAATAATAGACTAGTCCAGAACTGAAGTAAGAAATCTTTGAGATTTCATTTGCCAATTTGCTGGGCGATCGCCGCGGTAATCTAACTATTCACGTTTTCATGCATAATTCAGTAGGAAATCGTGCCTCATGAATATATAATTCAGGTCGGGTGTCAAGAGGCCCTCGGCGCAAGCGCCTCGGTTTTTCTGACTCGCTTCGCTCGCCACCAGAAATTTTGCCTCCATATCGCCAAGGATTCCAACAGCGCCAGGGCCTCGACAAGAGGATTCGTGAGGCACACCCCCGTCAAAATATAATTCGAGTGCCCCCCCCCCCCGGGATATGGTAAATGTTGGAGCTACGGCAAACTCGAGCATAATGTCCCTTTTTGTGGCACTTCCTACAGTCTTGTCCTCGAGCTGGGCATTGGGAGTCACGTGCACGATGACCCTCGAGTCCACAATTGCCACAACACTTTTCCTGCTTAGGCTTATGATACCCCCGCCCAGGGGCTGGAGTGGAACAACCGGGGTGTCGAGAAGTCTGTGACCGGGGACGATCTGGCCGAACTGCTGGCGGCTTGGTTGGGGGCCGCCTCGCTTGAATGGTATTCACTGCTGGAGAGGGTGAAGCATTAGACTGTTCGATCGACAAAGCCTGGTTGTCAGCTGCCTCGGCTGCTCGTGCAATCGATAAAAGTGTTGTAAGTGTCAGATTAGGCTCCCTTAGAAGACGTCTACGTAGCGGTTTCGATATGCACTTGTCTATGAATTGATCACGAATGTGTTCATCTTGCTGCTCTCCAAAGGCACATGTTGATGACGAAGAGCGAAGGCGAATATAAAAATCATCAACAGTCTCTGTAGTCTCCTGGATGCACTGACGAAATATGTGTCTCTGATAGGCTACATTCGTTTGTGGCTCAAAGTGCGTCGTTAGGGCCTGCACTTCCTGTTCATAGGTAGTTCCCGTATCAGGAAGGGTGTCGAAAAGCTGCTGCACCTCCAGGCCTGCACAATGAAGCAGCAAAGCCCTCCTGACATCTCCATCAGCTATCTCAGAAGCCTGCACATAGTAGTCGAATGACTTCTTCCACGTAGACCAGGCGGTCGAGGCACTGCCTCAGGCTGAGCTGGCAGCGAACGGTGGGGGCTGACTGAGCCCGTTCATCCTCGTCGCCATTTATTGTGTATTGGAGAGGGAGGCAGAGAGAGGAGACATGACAAGTTGACTTGGCTTGACGGTGACCAAATAACAAGTGTCCTTTATTAGCTGCTTCTCGTTCACATTAACTGTTGTGTGTATTACTTACACTGACATAATACATTCCCGGGGGGGGGGGGCACTCACGTATATTGGTGGTACGGGGACGTGCCGCTTTGATGACCCCCTTTTTCAGACCCCGATTTCCGTTCTCTAGATACTCAGTTCCGCTCAGGAGCCGCTCAGCCCCGCTCTGAAGACCCCCGTTATGAAACATATCCGTTCGCATGCGGCCGGGAGCGTGGCGGAGGCAGTGGTCGCTCGACCTGGTCTCGCGCCCTAGGCCCTTTCGTCGCGCGAGCCTTGAAAACTGCTCCAGCTAGCTAGCTACTAGCGCTACACGGCGCAGGCGCGGCCCCAGGCGCGGCCCGTACCGAGATCCTGCGATAGCGAAGGTGTACCGCCGATAAAGCGAGGTTAGTTTTGTAGTTCCCTAGACCCTGTTTTTCACTCTGCCCAATATTAGTAGATCATAGTTCCCAAGACCCTGTTTTTTTATACCTTGAAGTCAGTTCCTTAGACCCCCTTTTCGGGGATTCGTGAGGCACACCCCCGTCAAAATATAATTCGAGTGCCCCCCCCCCCCCGGAATACATTATGGCATTGGTGGGAAAGTATACATGTTTACATCAAAGGAATGTAAATCGCGCGCACAGGAGTATCACATTTAGGGTCAAATGAAGTGCAATGGAAATAAACAAGATTGAAATGTAAACAATCAATGAACACAACACTACTACTACTACTACTACTACTACTACTACTACTACTGCTACTACTCCTACTCCTACTACTGATAACGATGATAATTAGAATAATAATAATAAGAAGAAGAAGAACAATAAAATGGTGATGATAATAAATGTAATGATAGAACACATAATTCATATTCAGTAACTTTCTGACAAACATGAGGATATTTGGGTACCCGTTTCCAGAGTATGAGGTGACGGTTGCCTGACTATCGGAAATTTAACCCCTCGGGGAGGCTGAAAGCATGAAATTCCCCCATCCCACCTCCCCTGCCTCGTTTACGCTTGTGACTTTAGCTATTAAAAATTATGTGCAAGTTTTATGGTATATAATACCTGGGCTCTAAAATCGCACTCGTCGTACCGACTTTGGAGGACGATCTGACTGGTTCCTCTTCCGATACCGAAGCACCTCTCGTCCTCAAATTTGAGATCCCTCGGCTTGACTCTTCTATCGACCAATGACTTCTTTATATACACCGTCATGACTGTACCGTTACACGTAACACGGATATCTGAAGGCATCGGTAGGTAAAGAGAGGGTGAGAGAGAGAGAGAGAGAGAGAGAGAGAGAGTAAGATATATATATATATATATATATATATATATATATATATATATATATATAAAGAGGGTGTGTGGGGGAGAGTGTGTATGTGTGTGTGAGAGAGTGTATGAGAGAGGGTGTGTGTGTGAGAGAAAGAGAGAGAGAAAGAGAGAGGGATAGATAGAAAGGGGATGTATGAGGGAGACGGAGAGAGAGAGAGAGAGAGAGAGAGAGAGAGAGAAACAACTTAATTAGGCGAATACTCTGACAGAGGGAGAAAGGCGCAACATCTCTGCCGAGAGCCAAAAAGCCATTAACTCAAATACGCCTACATAGAGTTAGCGCCCTTCTGGTTCTCTATATGACATTTTCAGCCCTCAAACTTAGTTTAGAAATTTGGAAGGGGGGAAAAAATAACCTTTTGAAATGCCTTTAGAAGCTGTGTTCACCAGTACGCAAAATCTCTCTGTAACAGCTGTTCTAATCCTAAAGAGAAGAGTGAACTCTGGGAAAGGTAAAAATAATTTGTGAGCCTTCTCATTCCTTTCATGTCAGTTTGGAAGGACATCAAAGTAGAAATGTCCCCTGAAAAGGATTACTCTTTAAATGCCCTTATATTCAAAATTATGACAAGAAATAGCTGAAGTGTACTGGCCGAACATTCATGCCACACAACCGCGTAGCCAGGATTTAGTTTTAGGGGGGCGGTTGTGAGCACGCGAAGCGTGCGAAATTGGTGACAAGCACGCGAAGCGTGCTCCCCAGGGGGGTGGGTGCAGGGAGGAAGCGCGAAGCGCGAAAACTTTGACGTTTTAAAGCAAATTTGAGAGAAAGGTAACGGCTCGTGAAGCAAACTTTTTTAGGCGGAAACTTAGTTCGACGCACTGACTGCTTTTCAATTATTTGGACACAATACTGCACTGTATGTAACAGGGGTGGGTGCAGGGAGGGGGTGTTTCCCCCTTCCCGCGCGAAGCGTGAAAGCTCTGTCGTTTTAGCAAATTAGAGAGAAAGATAACGGCTCGTAGCACCTTTTTTAGGCGGAAAGTTAGTTTGACGCCCTGACAGCTTTTCAATTATTATTATTATACTGCACTATCATGTAATAGGGATGAGTGCTGTGAGGGGGGAGTTTCCCCCTTCCCGAGCGAAGCGCGAAAACTTTGACGTTTTAAAGCAAATTTGTCAGAAAGGTAAAGCAAACATTTTTTAGGCGGAAACTTAGTTCGACGCACTGACTCCTTTTCAATTATTTGGACGCAATACTGCACTGTATGTAACAGGGGTGAGTGCTAGGAGGGGGAAAATTTGACGTTTTAGCAAATTTTGAGAAAATGATAACGGCTCGTAGTGCCTTTTCAGGCCCTTTTCTTTCACTTCCCCCCGCTTTTTCGCTCTCCTTTTTTTTTTTTTTTTTTAGTTGGCGGTTTTTTTTTTTTTGGGGGGGAGGGGTGGCGACCGCCCCCATCGCCCCCCCCCCTGGCTACGCCCCTGATGCCACATTAATTTGTGTGCAGTCCCATATCCCCATTTCTGCGTGCAGTGCATTTGCTTTTCAGGGAGATTGGGTAAATTTCTTATCATTTTAATGATTCCAAAAACCTTACAGTATACACCAATTCCTTATGTTGACACATGATCAAACTTTCCCAATTGCTTTGAGCCAGTTTCTTTCACAATGTAATCTCAATTTATCTTTACCGATACCGATGATCTCAGCTAAGCCCGGCCCATACGAGGCGTTAGTTTACCATCGTCAATCGCTCCAACTTCAGTTAAATTCAATAGAATTCATGCTGCAGTAAGCAGGAAACAGTAGGCCCCACGCTTGCGATTGGCCTTGCGAGCACTAGAAGACAGGAGTTTGGCCGTATCTATTTGTGTTTCTGTGGAAATACTGCGCTTTGTTCAAAGAAGAAAATAGTGTCGGGAGCAAAACGAGCGTAGCTTGTATAGAAACCGATGGGGGCTTCCAAACGCTTGTCTTCGTACGCTAGCGAGGCCAAATGCACCCGGCGGGCCTACACTCCACAAAAGCACAGCCTGGTAACATCTTCTCAATCAGATTCTAGTCATTCTGACTAGGATTTTGTTCATTTTAATAGGATTCTGTTTACCTCAAACCCTACATGGGCCGCGGAGCCGGGCGGGGGGGGGGGGGGGGGGGTCTTTTTTTAGTAGACACGTTAAAAAAATATCGGAAAAAGGCTTGAAAATCATCATTAATGAGTGAAATCAGATCAGCCCCCCCCCCCCACTTCCCCCACTTTCAAAAACGCTCCGCGGCCCTGCCCTAAAGCTGGGACGTTGAACCAACCGAAGATAAAACTTAAGAGGTATCCACAGTTGAAGCCCTAGGACTGGAAGCGTTTCGTCAAGCGTTTTGTCAGTGATTTTTACAGACAAATTTGCTCTCAGTCAATCAGATGCAAGGATTTCCGTAGCTTATAACAGTTGTCGGTAAAAATCACTGACAAAACTCTTGATGAAACGCTCCCCTAGCTTACCATAGAGATTTCGTAGTCTAGTCGATACGTCACCTGACTCTGGATCACGTGGTTTGTGGTTCGATTCGCACCGCGGCACTGATGTCATGTGGACAGACATTAAGCTCAGATGCCACTATCCACCCAGGGCCCTCTTGCATAAAAAATTGCGATTAAACGCAACTCGATTTTCAACCAATCAGCATCGCGTATTTGGGACTTTCGTTTAATTTTTTGAGTTGCGTTTAATCGCAACTTTTTATGCAAGAGGGACCAGGTGAAGTAAATTGGTACGCGGTATAGGAAGAAAATCCATAAATGCTTGAGCACCTAATATGGGAGCTCGGCTACAGCAGGAGTAATAGTGTGATTGCTGGGACCGCAGGGAAAAAAAGTTTTAATACTGATGAGGTAATCCAGGGTAAAAAAAAAACATTTCATTCTTCTTCTTCTTCTTCTTCTTCTTCTTCTTCTTCTTCTTCTTCTTTCTTCTTCTCCTTCTTCTTCTTCTTCTTCTTCTTCTTCTTCTTTCTTCTTCTTCTTCTTATTATTATTATTATTATTATCATTATTATTATTATTATTATTATTATTATTATCATCATCATCATCATCATCATAATTATCATTACCGTTCGCTTGTATAGATCTTTTAACAATCCTTGACGTTTGGAAGGCCTCTTCACGCCATGCACCTGGTACACCTTTTTAACAGACACACACACAAAAAAGAAGACGAAGTGTCAAACAGGGTAGGGCTACTGATTAAAAGAGAAAAAAAAATAAAGAGTTTTAAAAAATAAATTAACTAAATGAATTAAATGTTTCCACGTTTATAAATAACATTATTCTAAACATGATTTGTGTATGAGCGAGTCTTTTTTCGAGTGGCATTATTCAGTATCCAGCAGCTTCTATTTATTTTTGGAATATGTTTAAGTATGTATTTACATGTATTTGCTTATGTTTTTGAGATTGTGCATGAGCGTCGTAAGATATATGTACAACACATTTTATGAGTCAAATAGAAGAATTGATAACTGTAGGAATGACTGAAAATGTAAAGTTGTCTACTGATAAGTCACCAGACTGTGGATCACAAGGTACAGAGTTCGAATCCCTGCCACGACACTAAATATCGTCTGACAAGTCATTATATTGACATTTGCCACCTTTTACCCAGGTGAAGCAAACTAGTACAGTTAGGAAAAATCAATTTCTTGAATCCCATGCAGAACCCTATCAGGCATCAGTTACGAGGCGTCGTTCTGGGGAGCGTTTCATCAAGTGTCTTGTCAGTGATTTTTACTGACAAATTTGCTCTCAGCCAATCAGATACAAGAATTTCAGTAGCTTATAACAGTTGTCGGTAAAAATCACTGACAAAACGCTTGATGAAACGCTTCCCTGATTGCGTCATTACCTGCGCTAATCGAGACAATAAAGGTAATTAACCACGCGTTATTAAAAATGTGTTTGCACTTTTCATTTTATAATCACTTCTTAAACGATATCACTATTTCATGACGCGCAGAAGGCCTTATATGCCAGTCACTGACGAAGTTCAAACGGGCTTAATGTTCGTTGCACTCGAAGCGTCGTTCCTTTTGTGTTGTTAAGGCCACCGCACACCTGACCATCGGTCTGCGATCCGATTTCAGAAGAAAATGTAATATCATTTGACAAATTATTTAAAAACGAAAAATATTTTTGATTTTGATCTGAATAGTCATACAGATAATAAAATCGATAGCACGGCCTTTGCCAAGTTTTCTAGTCGGTGGAATGGCCAAATCGGCCTACGATTTGAAACTAATTTTGCCCTTATTCCCTGTAGAAAGCTGACAGCTCACCAAAACGTTATGTTTAGTATTCATATTACTTTTTAGAACCCGAATAGGGTAGATTTCATTTGTTAAAAAGCCAATATTTAATGCCATAGCGATTTATTTCACAAATCGGATCGCAGACCGATCGTAAGGTACGCGGTGGCCTTTACACGTGAAAGTAACCAGCCAAGACACCAGTAATTCACCTCAATATTTGAACTGTTCACTTGTGCATTCACTTTGATTACGACTTCATTCTCACATAGCCCGTCAAAGACCGAAGCGTCATTTGCTGACGTTAGGCCCTGTCCGCGTCAGTTTACTATCGTTTTACTTTTTACTATCCTTGTATTTTTCTCTTCCTTTGCTTTAATTTATGTTGTCTTATATTCTTTTTATTATGTTCACCATACTATATACGTGTCGTGACAAGTTTTCAAATTACGGATTTATAATTGTATTTTTATTCTGCCACTATTTGGTAATCTATGTATATCTATATTTTTCTGGTCAATATATTTACATGTTAAAAAAATACGTTTGTCATTATTTCGAGGGATCCACAAACTACAAGCTTTGCTTTTCAGTGGATCCCTCCATTTCCACAGATTTAACTTTAAAAAAAAAACAACAACAAAAATACTATTATACTGGATGTCTTTGTATACTTTCTATTTTATAACTTTAAACCATGTAAAATGTATTTTGTTATTGAATATTGAATTGTATATTTGATTTCTTGTTAAAATCACTGTTCTGTTGCATGGAAATGAAAATAAAACTGAAACTAAAACTGAAACTGAAACAGTGACTGTTCCGGTCTTTTGCAGATCATGGAAGAGTGATATCGTTCACAAAGGGATTGCAAAATGAACAGTCCAATGGGACTAGTCTTGTATTCACTGTCATATGGGTTTACTGGCTTCACATGCTCGATAAAGCGCAGGTACTGACGCAATCGAAATGACGCCTCGTGTGAGCCGTGTTTTAGTCATGCAAATGACGCGTCTAGTGCAACGGGCATAAAGGGCTGGTCATATTTGTCCAGTAACGATAACGATAACGAGATTTTTCGTTAAAGGTCCACCCTAGTGCTGATCTACTATTAACAGACAATCTGCATTCTCACACGTACTCACCATATATCAGGGTGTACCTTAACGTTATCGGACAAATGTGACTACCTCTTTAGAGAGATATCGTAGAAAGAGTGGTTGCAGAATGAACATTAAGATATTTCGTTGAATTTACTGGTGTACAGTCAGACCCAACTTCGGAAAACCGAGCACAGGTATATACTCTGAAAACAGAGTATGAATACAGTACCCTCATCGTTCGGTGCGAGGCAGTGTGTACAAAAGGCATGCATTGGGGAAAATCTTGCAAAGTCAACCAGCCAACGATATATAAATTTTTAAAAATAATGCTGCGTGTCAATTATCTTCAAAATCCTTGAATGATTCGTCATATGAAATGACTTTCAAATGACAAACGTTTATATCCGCAGCATTATTTTTGAAAAATACATTATCAACAGCAGGTCGACATTGCACGATTTTCCCAATGTCTTTTGTACACACTGTCTCGCGCTGAACGATGAGGGCTCTATATTCATCTTGCTCCATACGCGGTTTTCGGAGTATATACCTGTGCTCGGTTTTTCGGAGTTGGGTCTGACTGGTGTATGGGGCTACTTGTTTTCACATGCTGTATAGTCAAGGATTGTAATTCCGAACAGATTGTATTACCGAACGTGTAGAGTTAAGCGCCTAAAATGGGTTTTCATACGCTTGGGATTACGCGTATGAAAACCACACTATTGAAACAAAAGTTGTGTCTTTTTCCCATAGGTTTCACACGTTCGGAAATACAGTACCTTTTTCAAGGGACCAAAACGCCGCGTCGTTGGGAAGGGGTTCACTCGGAAGGGAATATTGTATTAAATCTAAGTTGTCTTTTTAAAAATTCACCAACTTCTTTTTCTGTAGGACTTTGAGCATTCATTATGTAAGTTTGACAGATATTCGTTTGATATTTAATTTTCTATCGTTGATTTTCTGAAAAGTGTTCGGACACTGGATCAACCACCATATCGGTACATGTTGTGACCCAATCGAAATGAAATCCTTGCCTGCTACGGGCTTTATCCTGTAATGTAAATATAGATAAAAACAACTACGCACATACTTGCATGCAACTGTGATGTCGCTGGATTGCTGACAACTAAACTAAAGACTACCACAAAAATCCCTCGTGCAGAAATATCCATTGTAAAGAGCTCCTTTTATGAGTGCGATGACGCCTCCTATATACGTAAAAATACTATTTGAGAGCAATGCTTCACCCATCCACTTTATGAAGCGATTCAATTCACTCTAGACGTTTTCAACTATTTCCCACAAAGGATAAAAGTTAGGGACTGGAGCTTTCTTTTTCGAAACGGATGCGTCTCTTTGATGTATTTCTGGAAAAGCAATCACATTTAAGTATTTGGTATTGTGCTTTACCTTGACACTGACAGCTCTTCATAATTGGATCCGCAAAGTACACAAACAATTTAAACAATAACGACCCACAGCAAATAGCCCGGAACGGCCAAGAAAAACATAATGATACTTCATGTTCCTTGGCAAAACACCAAGGCTTTTAGAAGTTTCTTGAACTATATAGTTTCCTATACTTTTTTTTCTTTTAGTTTTTATTAATCAAAATCAAGAAAAAACAATTGCAGAATCATGACAAAACTATGCTCATAATTACACAAAGCAGCATATAAAAGGTAAAGAAAAGCAAATCTATTTAATCATTAAAATCAATTCTTCACTTTTTGAAATGTAAAGAAAGTTTTTTTTTCTTAGCTGTAAAGTATTCTAAATCCTTGCTAGATTTCAAAAGAGCCCCCAAAACCCCTCAATATAAGGGGATTTACCTTGGAATTTACTAAATAAAGGTAATACTTTAACAGGGGCGGCGCCACAGGGGGGAAGAGGGGGCGACCGCCCCCCCCCCCCCTATGATTTTTCAAGTAGTGAAAAAAGAAAAAAAAAAGAAGAAAAAAGAAGAAAAGGAGGAAGAAAAGGGAGGAAAAGGGAAGAAAAGGGAAGAAAGAAGAAAGCGGAGTATTAAAAAGAGAGGTCTTAAACATATAACTCTATATTACCCCTGTTATTTAATGGAGAAAAAATATGACGTCTTTAGGTCGTCTTGCCCCTCCTATCAAAATACCCTGGCGCCGCCCCTGTACTTTAACATAAATCTTGTATACTAAACATTTTCTGAAAATTGGAAGGCTGGATAAGGTCTTCATCTTCATCTTTTGCATTGATAATCTTAATTACTTCATTCCAAATATGTAACACTCTGGGACATTCACAAAAAATATGAATAGGTGTTTCAGGATCTTTAGAACAAATTGAGCAAAGAGGGGAGTCCTTTCTTTTAATTTTGAACAAGCAGTCATTGAAGGCAAATGTTCCATGAAATATTTTGAAACAAAATGCACGTAAGCGAGAATCTATGGTACATTTGAAATTGGACAAATGAGTTTTCTCCCTAGTTTCCTAATGGTGATGTAGCAGTCTTCATGTTGATTGCATGGTAGTTCATTCCATATCCACGCAAGGGGACAAAACTGCCTCAAGCTCTTTTCTTGCTTGTGTGCTGCTCAAATAACTGATTCCGTTTATTCACCATTTCCACATCCTATAAACATATATTGTAGTGCATAGAATGAAACGCATACAATAACAACAATGATAACCTTTTTTTAAATTAATAGATCTGGGTAAATAATTGAATAATCAAATATCAATAGGTAAAATATGTGATGCTCATATCCCTGCCGGAAAGAACACAGTGTGTTCACAGTGTGAAATCATCTTCACACTGTTAAATTCGAGCGTTTTAACATTGTGAATCACATCTTCATATGTGAGCGAGTATACTCACACTGTGAAATCGAACATCACTACGTGAACACTCTGTGGTAAACCACACTGAGGAGGTGTCCACAGTGTGAAATCATCTTCATCAAATTCGAGCGTTTTAACATTGTGAATCACATCTTCACAGAGTGGACTAAGTGAACACACTGTGGGACACTGTGTTCTTTCCGGCAGGGGCATTTATGACCAGAGGGATGATCTTTTTTTTTTTTTTTTCTAAAGTAAAGCTTGTAGATTACACCTCCAGAAACGTTGATAAATTTAATCAAGAATGGACCATTTAATGATAATAACTACATGTAATAATAGTTTCATAAAGCATAATCACAAATGACGTAATGTTGACAAAAGGGGATTAAAAAAGTGATGAGGGGTAGATGGACAATTGTCTCAACCCAAAATAAAAATTACGTGTGAAAAACAAATTACATGAAAAAAAATCTAATAAAAATTGTGAAGGCATTTTAGGGATTATTGCAAAATTTGCAAAAGTAAAGATGAATATAAGACGATATCGATATCGATTCTTTCATACATTCTTAAATCCTTAAATTTAGTTAATAGTTATTTGAAAGAGTATCTTAAGTATGATGAATCTTGCCTTTCATATTTCAGCTTCATCATTCAAAGAATCCTACAAGTAAAGAATGTCGTGACAGAAATATTGAGCTCAACACTGAAAAAACCCTGATTTGTTAACTGTCCGAAACATTATGTTATCAGTGGATCATTAATCATCAAGCGAAAAAGCCACGATATAAGATATATATGATGGGGAGCCTTATGTCTGCGCACCTAAGATTTTACCCTAAACCGAACAAGAATTTCTCCAATATTCCTCTAAAACTTTGTTTAATATTATTAATATATTCTAAAGAGTATAGTTTGCAAAAAATCTCATCCAAATTAAAGCAAGAACAATGCCATTTTCACAAGAAACGGCGGCCGTTTCATTTCAGCGTTCAAAAAACAATGGTGCCCATGCATGTCTGCGCACTCATTCATTTTACAAGCAGTTCGGGAGTTTTGACGTGAAAGACAACATTTTGAGGCTTGAGAATAAAATATCGGAAATAAGACCTTTTTACATCAATTTGACTCGTTTTTTTGCATGAATACCGATTGCTGTAATGAGGATGAAAAGCTTGTGTTCGTTGCGTGTTTTGTTTTATTAGAATCGCGCAGTTACGCGTGTGCGCAGACATGGGCACTGCACAGACTTGGGCACTCCAGCCATACTGCAGACCGTGCAGTGCAAGTAATGTCACATCAATACACGTGATTTTTCGAATATGCAGATATTCTACAAAATAATTTATTCTGAAAGGCAAATTATCATTCAAAGTTTAAGTTGATATAATACAAGAAAAAGACTTTGAAATTCCCATAAAGTCAAACGCTTGTGTTGGGCAGAAGGGGGGGGGGGGGGGGAGGGGAGAGAGAGAGAGAGAGAGAGAGAGAAAGGTAAATAATACATGGATGATCATGGCTTTATTCAACCAACAAACCACTGTTTTTTTAACCACTCGATCCCCGGGAGAGGGGCCACATAGCCACAGCTGCCCCATGCATTCCCTCCGTCGCTTCCCAGATATTCAACAATGATGTACAAAGACAATAATAATGTCATGTTTTTTTAAAACGAACCTGACAGGAAAAAGACACTACATAAAAAAAGACAATGTTTAATTAATGTCAATCATTATGGAGGCGATTTCAAACACTTCGTTAAAAGAGATAAAAAGGGGAAGGAAATTAGAAGTAAATGAGAAGCAGCGGATGTTTGCCCAGAGAAAGTGGATCAGGTTAAAATCCCATGATAGGAAAGAGATAAAGATCAGATATTATCCCACTTGTGACAGAACGGAACATGAATCCAAATATACTGTGTGAGCCAATAAAAAGGAAACCCATATTTAAGCCCCAGTATATTAAAAGCGAAGTGAAATCATGTCCCCTTTAATTTGATAGGCTGCTCACCAAAATACGATCATGGATGGCTGAGCACTACCAAATGATTTTTTTAAAAATGTCAAAATCGCCTTTGCCCGAGTTTGGAATGAATGGCGATTAGGGGAGCGTTTCATCAAGCGTTTTGTTAGTGATTTTTACCGACAAGTGTTATGAGCTAGTGAAATCCTTGCGTCTGATTGGCTGCGAGCAAATTTGTCAGTAAAAACGCAGGAGTTATTTTCATAACATTATTCAGTTAAACCTTGGGTTGACAATCCATTTCATTCAAAAGTGGGCTGAGGCAGATTTAACATGAATCAGGAAAAATGCTACCGTTCAGCTGTCACATGGTCGCGCCGAACTGTTCAGCTATTTCTCGTCATATTTCAAATATGACGAGCAATCCTTTTCAGGGGGACTTTTCTTTTATGATAATCTTCCGAACTGACGTAACGAGAATGAGAAAGCTTACAAATTATTTTTCAACATTCACAGAACTGCTGATGAATCTAGAATAGGGAACGATTTATGTTCGCAAAGCCTAAGTTCAGTGGGCCAAAATTTTGGTGTGACTGAGCAACGAGAATATCATATATGTTGGAAAAAAAATGAATAAGTAATTTCCCTTTATTTTTGTGATATTAAAGTGTACTAATCACCTGAAAAAAAATCATTTGTATACAGCTAGAAAGTATAAAATCAACCTCAAAGAACTTTGTCTGGTATTCTATATGTCAACAGTTTATGAGTATGAAGGAAATAAAGGATAACATGAAAATGCTCGCGCGGAACCGAACTCAGAGTTCGGTTCCGCGCGAGCCTTTACCTCGACGAGCGCATACGGATGCGTCGAGTAGTCTACTCACGATCGCTTTTACGCTTATAGAGAGTGTAATTAAAATCGCAATATCTCATTACAGAATTAATATTTGAAGGCCATATTCTGAATATAGTATAACGACATGCAACCTCCAACAGACAGAGCAAACTTATTTTGGGTGATTTTTACCCTTTATAACACTATTTGAAAATCGGGGTGAAATTCACATCATTCAGCTTGAAAATCAAGATTTGTATTCATTTAGTAGGTGTGCCTAGCTTTAGGACCCTTTCATTTTGTCGAACAAAATTTGACACCGGCATCGACATCGACTTATAATGAATGTAATTGATATTCGTCCGTCGTAATATCCTCAGCGATTTAACTTCAGAATATGTAGAACCGAGATAAAGAAATTCGAATAAACCACTGAATAAAATGACATTTTAGGGGCTGGAAACAAAGTGCGTAGCTTTAGGTCCCCCACTATTATGTGTTGTTTTTTTTTAATTAATTGTTAATTTTTTACAAAAAAATCTTTTTAATGAAATTATACAGCCTACCTCCATATATTCTCTAAGGTCTGAAAAAGGGAAGGTTTTAAATTACACCCATTTTGAGGAGTATTTCGGGAAAGTACACTTGTATATGCAGGCCAATATATATATATATAAAACTTTTGCATGTTTATATCCAGCTTAAAATCATAATTTAACTACATTCTACAGTTAGAGGAAAATGTTAGAAGTGCGTAAGGGAGAGAGGGAGAGAGAGAGAGACAGAGAGAGAGAGAGACAGAGAGAGAGGTAGAGAGAGAGAAAGAGAGAGAAAGAGACAGACAGAGATGATTGAGTAGATTAAATGAATAATTTTGAAGTCGATTAGAGACCGTTCGGTTGAAATAAAAGCAATTTATATTTCCTTCTTTTTTCAGCACAAAAATGGAGAGGAGAATCGTTGCTATCTATTTTATTTACGTAATACAAAGTAACATAAACAAAGATTATATATCTACCCACTCGGGAGTATTTCAACCATAATTATGCTCACTGCTAGGGCATGGTTTAATTCAGTCACATTGTACATGTATTGGTTTCCAACTTCCTGACAGGGGTGGTATTGTGGGCACCATTTTATCTCTAAACATTTTTATTTCATTCTTTAAAAAAAAAAAGTTGTTTTCTGAGACCACTTTTTATCTCGGTTTTTGTCTCATACTTTATCCCAGTCTCATACCTCTCGCGTCCCTATATTGTACGCGTGATATGCGCAGCTTCAAACGCTTACACCCATCATATTTTGTGGGAAAGATAAAATAAGACTTAAAATAGGGTAGGGGCTATTTTATCTGTAGGACGCACGGTGAGTGCTATATTTTTGAACACGTATGATCAATACCTTTTCCGGTGGTAATTCTCTCTTGCTGATACTATACAAATTTTGTCAATGCTTTATATGTTGTTGATTTTTACTGTATATATAGTTTTTTTGCTATGCCTGATCGTGATTTGTATCTTCAATTTCTCAAGACTTTAAACTTTTCATCTTTATCTGATCAATTATCTCCTTTTACTGATGACGAATGTAGTGTGTAAGATATGTGAACTTTATGCTCAAATCCGGCAGAAAGCATGAAATTTGGCATACAGGGGTATTTTGGGGCGCTGATTTCAAAAATTGCCGGCCACAAGCGATCTGACCACTGGGTCGGCCGCCATCTTGGATTTCAAAATGGCCGCCATTGAAAATCTTTAAAAACCGTTATCTCCAGTTTCACAAGACCCGTGGCACAGAAATTTGGCAAATAGGGATATTTTGGGGTGCTGATTTCAAAAATTGCCGGCCACAAGCGATCTGACCACTGGGTCGGCCGCCATCTTGGATTTCAAAATGGCCGCCATTGAAAATCTTTAAAAACCGTTATCTCCAGTTTCACAAGACCCGTGGCACAGAAATTTGGCAAATAGGGGTATTTTGGGGTGCTGATTTCAAAAATTGCCGGCCACAAGCGATCTGACCACTGGGTCGGCCGCCATCTTGGATTTCAAAATGGCCGCCATTGAAAATCTTTAAAACCGTTATCTCCAGTTTCACAAGACCCGTGGCACAGAAATTTGGCAAATAGGGGTATTTTGGGGTGCTTATTTCAAAAATTGCCGGCCACAAGCGATCTGACCACTGGGTCGGCCGCCATCTTGGATTTCAAAATGGCCGCCATTGAAAATCTTTAAAAACCGTTATCTCCAGTTTCACAAGACCCGTGGCACAGAAATTTGGCAAATAGGGGTATTTTGGGGTGCTGATTTCAAAAATTGCCGGCCACAAGCGATCTGACCACTGGGTTGGGCGCCATCTTGGATTTCAAAATGGCCGCCATTGAAAATCTTTAAAAACCGTTATCTCCAGTTTCACAAGACCCGTGGCACAGAAATTTGGCAAATAGGGGTATTTTGGGGTGCTGATTTCAAAAATTGCCGGTCCCCAGTGATCTGACGACCAGGTTGGCCGCTATTTCGAATTTCAAAATGGCCGCCATTGAAAATCATGAAAAATCGTTTTCTCAAGTTTTACAAGACCTGTGGCATAGAAACTTAGCAAAAAGGGGTATTTTAGGGTGCTGCAGCCCCAGTGATCTGAACACCGGGTCGGCCGCCAGAAAAAAATAATTAAAAATTGTGATACTCCATGAGGAGTCAAAACTTACATTCTTGGAGCAGAAAATTGAGATATTTGAAATTTCATATAATGAAATAGAAAATGAAAAGTGAGCTTATGACATCATCCACTCAATAATTTGCATACAGCCCATGTTATGCATGTCACTGTTTCATGAAACAATGCAAAAAATCTTTTTTTTTTGGGGGGGGGGTTAATTTTACTCTTGATTCAACTCAATTTTTGGGGTGAATTTGGCCTTTAAAGTTGGTTGTGGATGTGTTCCTCATGGACGTTGTCATGGTTAATAATGAGTTACACATCACAAACTATTTGAATTTGAAAATTACCACACATTCCTAATTGAACAACATACAAGCAAATGTCAGATTCTTAATAGATATAATCTGAGCTTTCAATTCAAATCTTTCTAGATATTAGAAAGAAGTGTTTTGACTAAACAATGCCAACAATTTTGCTCGCTCACAAACTTTAAATACTGTAAAGCTGATTTTGAGCTATAAAGACATTAGCGCCCACCCCATCAAAATTTTGTCTCCATGGCTTTCATCCTTTGGTCGACCAGTCGGAAATCGGTCTCACCAAGATATCGATAATGTATCATAATCATACTGAATATTAAGAAAACTTGCCAGCATGTATGTTACAGAATGGATGGGCCAGTCACATACCAATTCCCTATCAGCGATTAGCAGCCCCAATCTGCTCCTGGTAGTGTCCAAATATTTTGTTATAGTAAATAGTGTATGTATAATACGCGCTGTGATTGGTTAGATTTGCATCACGTGACGTGCAAAACTTTTGTTACAGTGCACGTTAGTGCACTATAACTTTGATTTTTTCACGGGGAATCCCGTACTAGACCTAGGGCCCTGCCCTAATACACAATAACAGCTATAGATCCAGGGGTCTATTTACAGTGCATTTTCTATTTATGCACCATTACCGGACTATATGAACTCCAAATACAAAATTATCCCTCGTGCAGGTCTGTATAAACAAAACTGCACTCGGGATAATTTAGTATCTGTCCAGTATAGTGCATGATAGACAAGATGCACATGCACTTTTTATATAATAGTGAACATCGATGAAGTCTGATCAAAGGGGGTACTAGTACCTCCTGGGTCCGATCGGGCCTTTACAGTCATTACTGGATTTTAACCAAACCAGTTAGGAATCATCCTTAGGCAGGAGGAATCTGGATTTTAACCAAACCAGTTAGGAATCATCCTTAGGCAGGAGGAATCTGGATTTGTTCCAATAAGGTGCACATCCCTTAATGAGGCAGGGGGCAGAGCCATGAAGTGCCCCTGTGGCAATATATTACTCCTTCTCAATATTGCACTATTGAATTTTAACGCAACTTGGCAGGAATCATCCTTAAGTAAATGGAATCTTCTTCCAATTGAATACATACAGCACCCCGAAGTGCCATATTTTTTACTTATTAATATCGTAGAATTGGATTTTCACCAATACTTTGTTTTGACATCGTCCATGGGCAAAGGAAATTTTAAGTTGTTCAAAGTGGGTATGTATACCTCCTAGGGGCTGGGGACAGCGTTCCCAGCCCCCCTTGGCAAAAAACACTAAATTCTAATTATATGGTGTTGTTACCCTACACCAGCTCCTTGTCTTTTCGAATAAATGCCCTTTCCTTTGTGATAAGTGCCCACTTGCCTTTCTACATATAGTCTCAAAGCGACTATTAAAATGAGCAAGTTTGTTTTCTATAATCCCCCAAAGCTACCTTGGCCTCCTCCCATACATGGTCGATATAATTAGGTCTATCCAGGGCCGTCGATAAAAAGGGGGAGGGGGGATGTGGGGATGTGACATCCCCCCACCCCCCCCCCCTATTTTCGACGGCCCTGGATAGACGCTTACATGCCAGTAGACCCATTAAATAAAATGTTCAAGAAATTTCAAAAGGTATGGTAGGCAGGCAGATTTTTTCAATATGAAATGACATATTTAAGATTTCGCTCGCTCGCTACCTCGCTCGCCAGTATGAAATAATGCTTGTGTGATAATTTATATCAGTGATTAATAAAAGGCGTGGTATATATATATATGCAGATGCTTTTCAATATGAATTAAAAGCCTAATTTTACCCTTGCTAGCCAAAATGAATTACATATCTCCTTCAATTTGTTTGCGTCCGCCCCGCCCCGCAGCAAGAAGACCCCGTTTATGCTACAAATTATTATCAAAATTGTAATGCTCTTCTCTACAATCTACCTGAAACTCAACTGAACCGAATCCAAAGAATCCAAAATTCTGCTGCACGGCTTGTTACGAGGTCCCGTTCGAATGAATCTATCTCTCTTAGTTTGAAGAAACTACACTGGTTACCTGTTCGTGCTAGAATCGAGTTTAAGATCCTTGTCTTTAACCTTTAAGTGCCCTAAAGGATTGGCTCCTACATATTTGACTGAATTACTGATCCAATACATAACAAACAGAAACATCAGATCTTCTCAAAAGTCCCTTCTCACAATTCCACAAATAAATACAACATTTTATGGGTCACACTCTTTTCAGGTTGCATCAGCAGAACTTTGGAACAAATTGCCAGAAAATATCAAAAATTGTGATACCGTTGACAACTTTAAGGCACGTCTTAAAACATTACCGTTTAGAAATAACTTCCAGTGTTAACTGGTAACTAGATGAAGTACATGTATCTTGAGCATACCTCACTCATCTCAAGCTTCTCTATGCACTTTTCCTTTTTCCTCCTCAGAGCGCATAGGGACATATTGTGATATGTGCTATATAAATATGGTATATTATTATTATTATTATTATTATTATTATCATTATTATTATTATTATCATTATTATTATTATTATCAAAAGAGAAGTGGTCAGATCGCTTGTGGCCAGCAATTTTTGAAATCAGCACCCCAAAATACCCCTATTTGCCAAATTTCTGTGCCACGGGTCTTGTGAAACTGGAGATAACGGTTTTTAAAGATTTTCAATGGCGGCCATTTTGAAATCCAAGATGGCGGCCGACCCAGTGGTCAGATCGCTTGTGGCCGGCAATTTATGAAATCAGCACCCCAAAATACCCCTATTTGCCAAATTTCTGTGCCACGGGTCTTGTGAAACTGGAGATAACGGTTTTTAAAGATTTTCAATGGCGGCCATTTTGAAATCCAAGATGGCGGCCGACCCAGTGGTCAGATCGCTTGTGGCCGGCAATTTTTGAAATCAGCACCCCAAAATACCCCTATTTGCCAAATTTCTGTGCCACGGGTCTTGTGAAACTGGAGATAACGGTTTTTAAAGATTTTCAATGGCGGCCATTTTGAAATCCAAGATGGCGGCCGACCCGGTTGTCAGATCGCTTGTGGCCGGCAATTTTTGAAATCAGCACCCCAAAATACCCCTATTTGCCAAATTTCTGTGCCACGGGTCTTGTGAAACTGGAGATAACGGTTTTTAAAGATTTTCAATGGCGGCCATTTTGAAATCCAAGATGGCGGCCGACCCAGTGGTCAGATCGCTTGTGGCCGGCAATTTTTGAAATCAGCACCCCAAAATACCCCTATTTGCCAAATTTCTGTGCCACGGGTATTGTGAAACTGGAGATAACGGTTTTTAAAGATTTTCAATGGCGGCCATTTTGAAATCCAAGATGGCGGCCGACCCAGTGGTCAGATCGCTTGTGGCCGGCAATTTTTGAAATCAGCACCCCAAAATACCCCTATTTGCCAAATTTCTGTGCCACGGGTCTTGTGAAACTGGAGATAACGGTTTTTAAAGATTTTCAATGGCGGCCATTTTGAAATCCAAGATGGCGGCCGACCCGGTGGTCAGATCGCTTGTGGCCGGCAATTTTTGAAATCAGCGCCCCAAAATACCCCTGTATGCCATATTTCATGCTTTCTGCCGGATCCAAGCAACTTGACCATTTTTTGTTACATATCTGCCCTACTAATGTACTTATGGTCCTCAACAAAACATTTTCATGCCCGATGAATTTAATACATTTGCTGCTACACAAAATCTGAATAAACAATTTTCTTGCGTTCATGTGAACTGCAGAAGTATCAAGCAAAATTTTTAAAGCCTTGTTTCCTTTTTAAATCTGATCGATTATAAATTTTGTGCAATAGCTACAACTGAAACATGGCTAAAAATAAATGACCCAGTGTATAATATTAATGGTTACGAATTTGTGGGCAACAGTCGCAATACTCGTTCTGGAGGTGGGGTAGGCATTTATATACGTGATGATTTAACTTTTTCTCGTAGGTTGGATTTGGATATAAATACTGCTGAATTGGAGTCTGTTTTTATTGAAATGAAAATTAAAAAGAAAAATATAATTTTTGGCACTACTTATAGACCACCGAATACACCTATTCGGACTTTCATCGATGCTTTCAATACAGTTATAAATATAGTTAATAAAGAAAATAAATTTGTATATTTTGCTGGAGACTTTAATATAAACCTACTCAATGCTAATTCTTGCCCTCAAGTTAGTGATTTTCTTGATGTGCTTATGGTAAATTCAATGTTCCCAGTTATACACTATCCAACTCGTGTTACTATAAATTCAGCTACATTAATTGACAATATATTTACTAATAACATAGAAACAATCAGAAGTGGTATTATATTTGCTGATATAAGTGATCATCTCCCAGTGTATTGCATTCATGATACAATAATCGATAATACAGAATATTCACCCATTGTAAAACGTGATATGTGTGAAAATAATATCCAAATATTCATTGAAAAGCTTAAGGCCGAATGTTGGCAATTTGATAATGAAAATCCAAATATTAGTTATGATTGTTTTTTAAATCAGTTTAAGTCTCGGTGTGATGATTGTTTTCCGAAAGTTCAGAAACCATTCAAGCCCAGAAAAGACATGTTGTGGTTTAATGATGATTTACGTAAAATGTGCAAAAAGAAATACCGCTTGTATAAAAAATACATAAATTGTCCAACTCCTAAAAATCATAACTCTTATAAATTGTATAGAAATGAATGTAATAATAAAATTAAAAGAATTCGGAATGAATACTATCATCAAAGATTTTTACAGGTGAAATTCGATATGAAGAAAACATGGAACTTAATTAATAAAGCCATTGGAAAATTCTCAAAAAAGACACATGTTGAAAAATTTATTGTAGATGATCGATCCATCAATGATAATAATGATAGTGCCAATGAATTCAACGATTTTTTCATCAAAATTGGTCCTTCACTGACGCAAAATATCCGAGATAATCATTCCAATTCTACATGTAATTATAAGCAATATTTAATAAGAAATAATCAATCTGCTTTTTTTATCCCGATTACTCCAAAAGAAATAATAGATATTGTTTGTAATCTTAAAAATCGATCGAGTACTGGTTTTGACGAGATAGATATTTCTATTGTAAAAAGAGTTGTCCACATTATCTGTTTTCCATTGTGCAATATTTTTAATTCTTCGATGTTGTCAGGAATCTTTCCAGATAATTTAAAAATCGCCAAAGTGATACCTGTATTTAAAAGTGGTTCTACTGTAAATACTAATAATTATAGACCTATTTCTGTGTTACCCGTATTTTCCAAGATCTATGAAAAGTGTCTTTATAATCGATTGTTTAAATTTCTTGACCATTACAACATTATATCCAATAGTCAATACGGTTTTCGTCCTGGGTACTCCACATCTTCTGCTTTAGTTGATTTTGTTTGTAAAGTTTGTAATACACTTGATAAAAAGAGAACTTTGATTGGATTATTTCTTGATTTGAGCAAAGCTTTCGATACCTCAGATCATTCAATTCTGTTATATAAATTGGATAATTGTGGTATTCGTGGTGTTCTTTTAGATCTTTTTAAAAGTTATTTGTCTAATCGTAAGCAGTATGTTTTTGTTAATAATCATGAATCTAATTTAAAGGTCATCGGATGTGGAGTACCCCAGGGGTCAATACTTGGCCCACTTTTGTTTCTTATTTATATGAATGATATTTGTGACACATCTCACATACTACAATATATATTATTTGCAGATGATACCAGTCTGTTCTTGAGCGATAATAATATTAGAAATTTGATTTTTAATTTCAATCGAGAAATAATCAAAATCAATTTATGGCTAATTTTTAATAAGTTAATTCTAAATATAAATAAAACCCATTACATGATTTTTTCAAACAAGTCGATCGATAATAATGATATAGTTGTTTCGTTGAATAATAATATTATTGATCGTTGTTCTTCTTTAAAATTTTTGGGTGTGACTATTGATAGTAAGTTATCCTTTAATGAGCACATTGATGTCATCTGCACAAAAAATTCTAAAAGTATAGGTATTCTAAATAAGTTAAAGCATTTTCCACAGAACATACTCAAAATGATATATAATTCTATTATCTCACCTTATTTTCAGTACTGTAATCTTGCATGGAGTTCCTCGACTACATATTCAATGCTACGTTTATACAGATTACAAAAAAAGGCAGTAAGAATCATTTCGCATGCCAATTTTCTTGCCCATACAAAGCCGTTGTTTAATCACCTGAACATGTTAAATATATTTGATTTTTCTGACTATGAAATTGCAATTTTTATGTACTTGTGTTATAGAAACTATATACCAAACAGTATTTCAGAATTTTTTTGTCATAATGCCGATATACATTCCTATAATACACGTGGATCTTCTAACTTCCATTTACCTAAAATACGCACCTCGCTAGCAAAGAACTGTATTTTTTTCAAAGGGCCCATAATCTGGAACAGCTTATCATTGTATATTAAATCTAGTCCATCACTTAATGTTTTTTAACAGGAGATATAAAACCCTATTACTCAGTAGATACGTTAACAATGTTTGATCAGGTCTTGATTTGTTTTGTTTGTTTCTTTGTTTGTTTTGCTTTGTTTTTTGTTTTTGTTTTTTTTTTGTCTTTGTCTTTATTAATGTAAGTTTGTTTGTTTGTTTGTTTTGTTTTGTTTTTTTGCTTGTTGTTAATCTTATCAGTTTCTATATGCTTACACTGTATTTTTTTTTTCAATCTGGTCTTGTTTAACTCTCATCTTATCCTAATTTCAGATTTTCAGTTTCAGTTTTTTGTTAAGGTGGCAGCACTAATAAGGCATTACCTTTCTAGTTGTCTCCTCATTCTCATAAATACTCTCTTTCCCCTATATTTTCTCCAGATTACCTTGGTGATGTATATTATATTTTATGATTATCTTCGTAATATATGTTATTTTGACCTTATATGTATGCTATATTGTATGTTATTTTATGTAAATGTTTTTTATGATGAATGAAATAAATTCGACAATCGACAATGCTAGTCATGCTATCAAGATAAACAAAATCAAGCAACGTTATCATATGATTATTGGATTCTATTTCAAGGGTCTAGCCACCTAATATCACACTTGCAGTGATGACTGTAATAGTATTCTAAAACCTCTGAAAGTACCTCAGTCATTTTCAAGGAAATCCTAGCAAAAGCGCGTTTGCGCTTTGAGGCACGCGTAGTGAAAATTGCAAAAATAGCGCATTCGCCCTCTCTTGCCCCAGAGACTGGCAGAGAGCAATTCTATTGGCTGAGCGTGATAAAAGTGAAATCTAACGACATTTTTTATTTGTTATCGCGTCATAAATGGGCGTGTCTTAGATGAGATTAATCTCGCTGAAATGGTTCTCAGAATACCGACTTTAAAAAGATTTTAAGGGTACTTTATATCACTGGCTTAATATCTCAGATTTTATCTCACGTGAAGAGGTAGGAGACAGAGATCAAATATGAGATAAAATCCGAGATAAAAAGTGGTCTCTGAATACCACTGTCTTTATACAGTTAAAATAAAAGTTTTCAGAGTTAAAAAAAAGGTGCTCAGAATACCACCCCTTGTAAAATCATACTGTTGCGCGCATCGTGCGTGGTGCGTACAAAATGACAGCGACGTATGAAGGTCAGTTGTACTCGGTACAAATGATCTTCATCTGCAGATGAACAAATTGTGGTGACACGACATTTGCTTCTGCGACATTTGCTCCTCCGTCTATATCTCGGAAGGTCAAAGGTTAAGGTCAAGGTCATGATTTGTTTTATTTTGTTTTTCTTAAGGACAATGTGAAGATTAGGGTTAGGGTCAGGGTTAGGGTCAGGGTTAGGGTCAGGATTAGGGTTAGGGTTAGGGTTAGGGTTAGGGTTAGGGTTAGGGTTAGGGTTAGGTTTAGGTTTAGGATTGACATGGCAAAGTTAGACCGGAATCCAAAGTGTAATTATGAACTGGCTAATTGAACGAACCAAACACCCTCTCATCTTTTGTCAAGTGTTTAGGCTGATCGAGTCGACTTTTCAACCACTACTTAATCATGAATGTGCTGTGGTCTAGTGGATACGTCACCGGACGGTAGATCACAAAGGTTCGTGGTTCGAATCCCAGTTAGGCACCAATGTCCTTCGGCAAGACGTTAATATAGATTTGCCATTCTTGCTCCAGTAAATGGGTACAGGTAGGAAATTATTCCCTGGAGCTTCAGAGCCTTCATTAGGGCAGCTAGTCTGAGCTGGTGTAATGATCCAATAATCTTTGGAAGCTAATAGAGACACTGATGAATATGTCATGTAAAAACCGATTATTATTATTATTATTATTATTATTATTATTATTATTATTATTATTATTATTATTATTATTATTATTATTATTATTATCATCATCATCATCATCATTATTACAAATATTATTATTTTTGTTGTTAATATTATTATTATAGGTTTCCCCGGTCCATTTCATAATTTTATCATTCAAGTTCATATTCTGAGCATTCAATTTCACGCATTTCCCGCTCGCAGCACTGAATCGGCTTTCAAATTCAAAATCCGGTCGTTCAGTTTCACTATCCAAGCAATCAATTTTTCATTTGCGTCATTCACATTTCAAATAGGAGCATGCATTTTGAGCAATGAGCATTCAAATTCATTTCAAGCCAGCGACGGAATCTCGTTGGTCATTCATATTTGTGAAAAGGCGACCTGTTCCAAATAAGTGCATTCAATTTAAAAGAATGGTTGCATTTAGTTAGCTTGAGGTCTATGTCGATCTTTTTCACTTAGTTTTGAATAAACTAGGCTTCATTATATTTTCATTCTCAATAAACCTGTTTAAGGATTATACAATAAATGTTTTCTTTGAAACTGATAACATGAACATTATAAACATCTTATTTGTTGTTTATTGATATCTTATTGGCTTCCACTTGTGAGATTGTGAGATCATGTTGTTTATCAGTTGGTCTTTGAATTGACGCATTGTGTGGTTAGTGTTGGGGTGTTGTCTTTTTTATGTGTGGTGTCTATTCAAGGAGTATAAGTTAGAAATGTCGCTGTGTGTTGTTTGGACGCACTGCTGATGGGGGCTTATCATATAAAATTTCTTGTAATGAAAAAAAAAAGGTATTGAAGAATACACGAACATAATTATACAAGAACATGACTGAAGAATACATGAACATAATTATAAGGACATGATATCACTGTAAGGAGATACAACTTCAGAACAATATAGAATCTTTAAAAAACACAAAACATACTACATAAAAGCCTATATGAAAATAAGATTTTTATGTGTGTGTGTGAGGGGGGGGGGGGGAGGTGTGCGGGTGGATTGCGTATGTGTGCTCGTTTTATCAGAAACAACCAACGCTCATCCCCCTCGCCCCCTCATAATCCCTTCTTCAAAAATATATCTTATATTCTCCACTAAATTAAGTGCACGAAGTAGGAATTGATCACCGGAAAATGAAATTGAACGCCCCAAACAGGCTCATCGTGATTACTGCGTGAATTTGAATGCACGAGAAGGAAATGCTCGCATTTGGAAATTGAACGCACATGTGTGATTTTGATTTTACGGAAAGGAAATAAGAGAGCCCATAAATGAAATTGATCGATCGAATTCTGAATTTGAATGCCCGAATATTTTCGCGGGGGTACGGTGTGTGAATTTGAATGCACGTTCATGAATTGGAATGGAAAAAGCATGAAATTGACCGGGAAAGCCTATATTATTATTATTATTATTATTATTATTATTATTATTACCATTATTATTATTATTATTATTATTATTATTATCATCATTATTATTATTATTATTATTATTATTATTATTATTATTATTATTATTATTATTATCATCATTATTATTATTATTATTATTATTATTATTATTATTATTATTATTTTATTATTATCATTATTTTTTTTTAATCATTATTATTATCATTATTATTATTATTATTATTATGATTATCAATATTATTATCATAATTATTATGATTATCAATATTATTACTAATATTACCTTTGTTATTAATATTATTATTATTATTATTATTATTAGGCCTATTATTATTATTATTATTATCATTATCATTATTATTGAATACTTACCCAACGTTTGTGATGAATAAATGGAGCAACTGCAGAACACTCCATCACACAATGAACCCTAATCCCAACCCCAACACAAACCCTAATCATGATGCATTTGGGGGTATTCTGAAGTTAAGCCGAAATAATTATGTTTCCTTTATGTTTATAATCTGCTCCGCACTGCTTTTTCTTTACTTTCAAAATATCCATAATTTCCTGGTTATTACAAAATGCTACTTTCTAGCTTATACCTGGTAAATAGGATTTTCGAAGTGTGATCTCTAGACCTTGGACTAAGATGCATATAAAACGAAAAATTATTCTTTTTTCCAATGTGATGCCTTCCAACAGGATTATAGAAATAATTATCAGGGTATCAGGGTGATCGTATTAATGTGTCTTGTCGGTGATTTTTACCCACAAATTTGCTCTCACCCAATCAGATGCAAGGATTTCAGTAGCTTATAACAGCTATTGTCAGTTCATGAAACGGGGCCCAGGTGTTACCAGGAGGAGAGGTGTGGGGGGGGGGGGGGGTACCCTTCATATTAGATGGATGAAATGCGAGAAAACGAGGCCAACGGATGAGGGAAGAGTGTAAGAGAAGTCGTATCACCTTCCTTTCTTTTTCTTTATCTTTTTTCTCTAGTAATTTTTTTTTCTTCTTCTTCATTGGATTGGGGGTATGTGCCCCCTTGTCCCAATACGCTACTGGGTGGATATCAGCTGGCTTTTACTGTACTTCTTACCTCCTCCCGGTCTCTTCGACTGTCGAATCCTCCTCAATTTCCAGTTTCCTGACTCTGTCTCTCTGTCTGTCTCTCTGTCTCTCTCTCTCCTACGCCCTCTCTTGCTCTCTCTTTCGGATTCTACGAGTAAATTATAATTACCATTTGTTTAATCAAAGCATATAACAGCCCCCCCCCCCCCCCCATGATGTCAACCTTTGAAAAGTCTTGTTGGCTCTTCGAATTCGAGCGATGTTTGTTGCAATACGATTCGTTATATCAAGCAAATCTCATTTAGCTTCTCATCGACAAACATGAATACCTCAACCATCGACGACGCGAGCGGCCTCGCTCAGCGTAACGCAACCCTTCTCGAAGACGAAATCCAGTACGGTGTCGACTATGAGGTCTTGAGGAAGCTGGGTGCCCTCCTGAGGTGGTATGCGCATATCGAGATCGTCCTCGCAGTTCTCGCAATCGTCTGCACATCCATCGTCCTGATCGTCATCGCAAGCCGGAGATCCTTTCACAGTGTCACTCATTCTTTCATCGCGAACCTGATGGTGTCCGATTTCGGGATGGCTGTTTGCTGTATGGTGGATGGAAGCTATTGGTTAGCACGCAATTATGATAATAAAACTTCATGTGGTGGCCTGATCAAATACCTGCAGCATGTGAGCAAATCTAATTTTAGTCCATCTTTTTTTCTCCCAACTTCTTCCTCTTGTTATTTCTTTCTTAGTTTTCTTGTTCTTGTTCTTCGTCTTCTTCTACTTCATCATCATCATCATCATCATCATCATCATCATTGTCATCATCTTCTTCTTCTTTTTCTTTTCCTGTTCTACATTTTTTTTTTTTTTTTAATTTATCTTCTTCTTCTCCCTTTTCGCTATTGTTCTTGCTTCCCCCTTCTTTTTCGTTTTCCTTCTCGTTCCCTTTCTTATTGTTTTTCCCCTTCTAATTCTTCTCCTTCTTTTCATCCTCCTTCCTCTCCTTAAATAATGTCTGTTTAATTTCTTGTAACGCTATAGCCTAAATAGGCTTTGATTTTGTTCGAAGAATGAATTATGAATACATTTTTGTATGTATTGTGTGCTTCAGAAACAGAAGGATGTTCTATTTTAGTATCAATTAGAATTTAAAACTATTACATATTTACTCTTCTCTTTTATTAAGAACCCAACCTTCGATTTCATGTACGTAAAATTAATAAGTTTACTATACAAAGTTGAGGCTATAAATATGTACTCATAAATATTTCGGATATTTTCTCTTTTTTCGTTTGTTTTAGATTTATGCACACATTATCCAGTCCCTTTTATTCTAAAATACAATAAATAAAATGAATAAATAATAAATAAATTTTGAAAATGAATAAAATAACAAATGAATAAATAAATGAAAAATTAAAAAATAAATAACTAAACAGATTTTTTTTTTAGAAGAAGAAGAGAAATCAACAGGTAGGATTTTCGTTATTATGTAATCGAGATAGGAAAAACGAAAGAATCTATTTCGATAAACAAATGTATTCAAAAGAGAAAGTTAATGAATTCCTAGTGCTTTTACATAAACGCTAATCTTGAGCTCAGGTAATGGAATCGCATTTGGAGAGTTGGAGAGAAACTGTTTGAGATAAATTCACTGGCGTAAATCCGGGGGGGGGGGGCATATATATATATATATATATATATATATAAATATATATATATATATATATATATATATATACCCCCTCTTTTCAGGGGGGGGGGGGGTGGCCTGTGCAAATATACCCCCACTTTTCAAGGAAGAAATAATTTCTATATTCATCAGTTATTGATACCATTGATAAAATTGATATAAAATACTGTTATAGTAGTGAGAATTCCTCCTTAAAATGCAATTAAAATGTTAAAGATATGATTTGAATGTCCCGATATTTTCCATTTTATATATTAAAATCTCTCATCCATGTCCATTACTAACATGTTTTCCATTGGTACAAATGGGCAATACATCCCCACCTCTTTAATGCACAGTTAATGCAAAATGTAGGCCTAATAAAACATGGTATTATAAACAAAGTGTAGAAAACAAGCTCAGAATTTTCACGTCATGCTGAGGACACCAGGAGACTTCTCAGGACTGTAGATCATTTTCCAAAATGACAGTCTATCTTCAAGTTCATGAGTCTCTTTTCAGGATTGAGAATGACGCATTAACTCTTTAGAGAAATTTTAGGATCATTTAAAATCAGGCACTCGTGTGGGGGGGGGGGGGGTACAGTGTTCCCCGTATTTCAGAAATTAGGGTTCCCCCTTTCACATAGGAAAGTGTTCCTTTTACTTCAGATAAGTGCCCCCTTTCCTTTATATTCCTGCCTGTTCCACGTTCTTACAATTTGATTATATTATCATTGATAATTGCCAGAGGCCTATCAAAATTTGAGAGGTGCCCCTTCTTCCTTGACAACTGTCCCTTTTCCTTTGTAAGTGCTCCTTCCTCTTCTACAAGTATCGTTTATATTACAACACGTGCCCGTTTTCCAATCTTATAATGGGTCCTATTCTTTCTGATAAGTGCTCTCTTTATTTTTATTTCTAAAAACGAGCCTCTTCCCTTTTAACCTCTCATAAAACCCCTAATAAAATCTTTCCTTCCACAATTCCCTTTTAAATCATTTGCATCAAATATACCTATTAATCCCTTTCAATAGATGCTTTTTTTTCATTCATACTTTTCAGATACAAGAATTATCCCCTTTTCATCTGATAAGTGCATCTTCTTTTGTGGCGATTGCCTCTATTCGAATAATTGCTCTTTTTAATATGACACATTCCTGCTCCTTTTCTATTCTGATAAGTGCCATTTTCGTTCTTGATAAGGGCTGCTTTTTCTTCCTCCATAATTTGTGCCCCTAATTAAGAGCAACTTTAGTTTAATTTCGTCGAGGCTTTTATATTTGATATAGATATGTTACTTATTATAGGTCTTTTCCGTCTCTCATGTGTTTAAAACCTTTCAGAACTGGGTTTTTTCCTCTCTATAAGATGTTATTGATCACCATGCAACCTAATAGATCTTTAAAAAATTGCCCGCTCACTTCGCTCGCTCGCACATTAATAATTATGTAGATCATCAAACCCAAATGCAAACTTTGATGCTTACGTATATTACATTAGAGCATGTAAGAGAGAAACATAATTCAAATCCCTCTAAATGTAATCACAATGCAGGGTATGTATGACAATGTTTAGAGATGGTATATTTCCCCCGTTTTAGGTGCCCCCCAAGAAATAGCCCTTGATTATCGGTCCCCCCCCCCAAACTTTGGAAATTTCCGCTCAATATTGCGATCATACCTCCCACTTCTTGAACCGGATTTACGCTGGCGGATAAATTCTTAAGAAAAATATTCTTTATCATACAGTGGATTGAAAATCAGATTTAGGAAATCTACAACTCTAAAACGCCCCACCCATTTTTTACAACTCTCTATCCATCTATACCCTTTTCGTCGTAACCTTCCCTTCATCCATCAACCTTCTCTCTCTCTCTCTCTATCTCTCTCTCTCCCACCCCCTTCACACAGGTTGCATTTCAGATTTCTTGCAGCACGCTTATCCTCCTTACCTTGACTCGATACGATGCGATACTCAATCCATTACAATCGCTTTACCGATGGAACAAGGGCCGCATAACGTCTGCAATCTGCCTCAGTTGGTTCCGTATGTATTTTCATTTACTTGACGAGGGCTTAACTCTCTTAAGAGTGATCTATCTGCGACGTGACTCCGTGTCGCTTTCGCACAGCCAAAGGTCACTTTATAGCGAACCCGCACATACTCACATACATTACGCAAACTTGCTAACACGCAATACACATTCTTATGAAGAAGTCCTAATTCCTTGTCAAAACAATATAATCGGTGATCTCTATATTTTGGTGGTGCAATCAGCGAATGATAATAGACCTATGTCATTTTAAATGAAATGTTGGTATACAAGGCATTTCTTCCTAAGGTTGTGTACCCTTAATGGGAAATCTAGTTATCGTTATCGTTATCGTTATCGTAGAGGCCTGACCAACCCCGTTACACTTAGACTCGTTAAGAGCCTCGCACGTGAATGGCCTTTCATGTACAATGAAAATGATGCAAAGTTTATCGTTTTTCTCATTCACAGTGTCATTTCTCCTTCAAATACCATCGTACTACCTGGTATGCAATCCAACTACCCCTCTGGAGATCATAAACCAAATCTACATCTACAGCATCATGTTCTTTGTTCCTTCTCTTCTACTCATCTTCTGCTACGCGCGTATCATGTACCGAGTGACGCGCGACACATTCCGCAACAAGCACCTCTCCGCGGCGTCTTCGCAATATGACGCGACGCGCAAGGGACGCACCGCGCAACAAGCCAAACTTACCCGGATGGTGGTGATGATTTTACTCGTATTCTTTCTGCTCCGCGCTCCTCGCTCTACGTTTGTTCTCTACAAGTTCTTGGTCGGTTGGTCTGGTACGTATTGGCTTCGAGATCGCATATTTCTGTTCGCGTTTATTCTGCTTGAACAGCTTAGCTGTGTTGTCGATCCGTTCATCTACGCTTTCTGCGCCCCGCAGTTTCGAGAATATCTGGCGGAAAAGGTGCGTTGCCGCCCATAGAATCGGTAAATTTCGCAAAGGATTACACGAATAATTATGAATAAACGAATCCAAAAGCTCTGATTACAAATATGAAGTAGAAAAAAAAGGACAAAACATCAGGGTAGGGAGAATTTAGAAAAAATATTGTCTCGATCAGTGGATTTTTTTTTTTTAAATCAACGTAAGGTGATGTTTTCCTTTCGCAAGTTCCCTTATAGGAATACATTTGTAGTTTTGTTTTTCTTTGGCTCTCTTTTTACATACAGCCGTGAAATAGAACAGTACCCATCGGGGGTTGTGTTTTTTCCAGCAAGGATTAAAAGTCTCTCTGGAATCCATGACTTCAGATATGCTGTGTATTCAAATTTGTGATATAGGTATATACAATATGAATGTACGTATACAGTATATGTATTTATGTATATATGGGTATATATATATATATATATATATATATATATATATATATATATATATATATATATACAGAGAGAGAGAGAGTTCAAAAGTTCTGCGACGGAGATTAAAAATGCTCTATCTCTCTCTCTCTCTCTCTCTCTCTCTCTCTCTCTCTATATATATATATTTGTCAATTCTGTTGTTTTGCGGCTTTCCTCGTAGTTCAATATAATACGTAATATCGGCCTATCATTATTATTCCTCCATTCTTATTACCTGTATTATATATTGTTATTCATATTTTATGCTTATGTTATCTACACTTATTTTCAAGCTTACACAGCATGACTTGTATAAGATATTATCTTCACGTTCTTTCAAGCTTATACATTTGGGCAATGCTCACATATTTTCAAGCTCATATGCAATGCAGTTGTTTTTCAAGTTGGTCAATGTAGTGTATTCAATTTGTACTTTGCTTGAGGCCAATTTTCCTGGATTAATGACAAATATACATCTAAGTAGTTATTCTTGTTTTATAGAACTTTTACACAAAGTGAATACGAAGAAAAATACGCTTTTACAAACTGTAATACGAATTAAAAGTATGCACGATAATTTCAGATGTCAAGTCAACATTTATTCAACAGAAATTATTTTCATTCCTTTTTAAGCTTGATTTAACAAAAGTGCCTGCTTTATTTAACATCTCTTATCCTATTCATGCTTTGTAAATAGCGATGGCATCGTTCATTTCAAGTATTACAACCAATATACCATGCTCATGTTAAATGAAGTGTAGTGAGAGGAGCTATTCTGTGCAATGATGGAGAGTGCAGATAATAATATGAAATCGAGAATTTATTTATACCATAATTCTATTCAATGTTCAATCCACAGAACGTCTGAAGCCTACCGACTCAATACACACAAGTCATTTTGGTTATGGTTGTGTATGAAAAACATTTGTTATTCTCATTTGAAGGGGTGGTATAGACTGCCGTATGGGTTCACTTGAGTAGAATAATCAATCCCCTCAACATAGTCAATTTAAAATGAGCAGGATGTTTATTGCATGTAGTATAGTTGAAAAGAAAGATAATACAGCTAAGAAAGATTAGTGAAGGAGTTTTCTGAATACACATCAGAAGTTAATACAGCGTAATAGTCACGTGACTCATATTGCAGTATATTAAAATCTTGATATCATAGCAAGGTCCCATGTGAACAGAATCTTTAACGTTGAAACTGGCCTTTTAAAGGATATGACTTCAGAAAATGATTTCTGTGTTGCCATGGCAGATTCGAGTGTAGACATTGGCTTTCTTTTTGTAGAAAATTCTGAAACAAAAATAAACATATTGACCATTATGACAATGAGAAAAAAAAAATTGAGATCAAAAAGCAAGATCTTGATAAGAAATGAGTAAGGCAGATTAAAGGGCCCGTGCCATGCAAATGCAAATTGATACCTGTTGGTGTGCAGTCCTGCATACATCTCATATTTTGATATCAAAACTTATATGTTTCATAGATTTTTAGATATTTAAAAAAATAATTTTCTAAAACTTACTAAGCCCCACCCACCTAAAAAAAAAAAAATCCTCCTTATGACTCCCCCCCCCCCCTCCCCCGGGACATCATCTGTCGATCATCAGTGAGCTAATAAGCTGACACCTGTTACAATACAACATACAATACCAACATAGGAGTTGCTATGTCAGACATGCTGTAGCATCAGCAAAAACAAAGGCAACGAAGAGGTATTGTATAAAAGCATGCAATTCTCTTTGAGTGTGTGCTGAGCTGGGGGACCACTGTCTATTGAAGAATAGATAGTGGTATGTAATTTCCCCCAGCGCACCGATGATTGACAGATGATGTCACAGGGGGAAAGGGATCTGGAGAATTTTTTTGAAGTGGGTGGGGCTTAGCATGGTCTTTAGAAAATTATTTCAAAAAATATTTCAAAATCTATGAAACATGTATCAGAAGTTTAAATATCAAAATATGAGATGTATGCAGGACTGCACACCAACAGGTATCAACTTGCGTTTGGATGGCACGGGCCCTTTAAAATGTGGGTGCACTTTGTGAGTGAAGCTTCGGCGGTTTCTATGATGGGAGAATCTTGTAGGTTAAGTTTTCAGGATCGCTTCATGTAATTACCACGAGCTGTGCACCATGGAATTCAACTGAATTATGTATTTATATTTTTGAGCAAGCGCCATTTTTCGTCTGAGTTGGCGGAAACCGGCGCTGTAGAAGACTTCATTATTATTATTATTATTCTTCAAAAGAGAGACAATGGCGAATAATAAACGTTTATTTCGCACAATGTCAATTTGTTATGACTAATATTAACATCCAGTGCACTGAGATAATATACAGTGAGAGTCCATAAAAAGGAAACCCAGATTCAACCCTAAACCTCGTTGCATCAGTACATGCATGTATAGATCTAATCAAAGACACTCAGCGATGCGGTAATTATACCGCTAATGGGGGTCATAATGGTGTCCTCGAAAAAGGGTCTTCTTGAGAGATCATGAGACCTACGGGTTCTTGACGAGACGAGGAGCCACCATGCACACAAAGACAAGAGAATATATTCCAGCCAGCATCTTGAACACGGTATCATTATCTTGAGGACCAATCAACGACGACAAATAGTACGATTAAAGAAGGAAATACATTTTTATGGTTCAAAAATAATTTGGTAATTAACAGTTCCTAAGAACATAACATAAAGGACTTACTTACGCATAGCTTACTTAGCATCATTAGGCAACTGAGGATTCTACAAACAAATTTCTGCCCTTATTCAGATTTTTCAAAATTACCAATTTCATCATAATTCATAGTTTTCACAATAAACACTCGTTGTGCATTAGTATAGAGGTACAAGTGAAGTCCTGGCCATGGAATGGCATTGCGAACTCTCTAGAATCAATGATTTCTGTTTTTATTTGAAAAAAGAAAACAATCAAACTGGCCAAAAAAAAAAAAAAAAAAATTACAATGTTTGTTCACTAAGAGTGACTGAAAGAAACCAATGCACAATTTTGATGTTGATTTACGCAAGTATGTTTATTTCAGTTGTTGGCAAAGATAAAAGGATTACAATGGAAATAGTGAGTTTAACTTTACAATTAAACAACCCTTTGGGTAGAACGTTTCATATACCAACATAAATACATGGCTTACTTCGAACCATCGTGTGATCACGTTAACGTCACGTCGTAACGTAACACGACCTTTCGTGGATACTAAGTCCTAAATTCACGAAGGGTATAGGTGTAACAGTGGTGAAATACCCCCCCCCCCCCCCCCCCATCTTTATATTGGCGAAGTGTCGGGTTCAGTTTACTCGACACTTTATCAAAAAAAAACTTTTGCAAATTTACGAATACTCATTTCTCGAACCCGACACTTCGTCAATAAGGGGGGAGTATTTCACAAACATTACACCCTAACCTTCGTGAATTTAGGGCTTAGTATTCAAGGAAGGTTGTGTAATGTGACGACGTGATGTGAACGTGATCACACGATGGTTTGAAGTAAGCCTAATAGATGTAAATCTTTGGGCAATATGGCAACTTAAAATGAGGTTTTTGGCATTACCAAGAAAAAGGCACAGTACAATGAATAATTATGAGGCCTACGTCGATCATAGGTAATGAATATACATGTAATGGGAAACTATACAGAAAATAATATTGCTCCCAAGACCAGGTCTCTATCACTATACTTTTACTGCCCTAGAGGTGCAAAGTATAGAGATATAAATTAACTATAATTTATTTCGTTATGAATTGCGACTATGTTTCAATAGACATCTACACTTTGGGTAATGTAAGACTACTTTTAATTTCCACATAGGCATGGCTTTTTAATACTAAACAGTCGGGTCTTGGCTTGGCGCGCTGGGTCGAACTTAGCCCCCCCCCCCCCCCCCAATAATAATAATTTTAAAAAAATAAATCAAAATAAATAAATAAATAAATAAAATGAAGAAAAAATAGAAAAATAATTAAATTGTACTTCTTCAAGGGGACATAATAAAAAATGAAAGAGAAGATGATAAAAGGATAATGCGAAGAAAAACATAACAAATGACAGAGAGAGGATAGAAGGGAGGAAAATGGAAGAGAAGATGATAAAAGGAATCAAAGAATAACATAACGATAGGAAGGATGGAAAGATAATTGATAGAAGGATAAAAACAAGGAATAACATAAGGAAAGATAGAGAGACCAAATTGTTTAGCAAAAGCCCACAGGCACTACATAAAATTTCCAACAAAACAACATGAGTTGCTAATCATGGAATTTGCTTTTTACAAGCTCTTCACATTTGGTTACTGTAAAGTTTTGATAAGTTTTGATGGTTTATTTTACCTGACACAGCTAAGAAAGCTGTAAGTGAGCAACCAGGGGACAGACGGCTTTAAGTTCTCTCCGAGGGACTTGGTAATCTTTTAGAAAACATTTTCCTATGAATTTCTGCACGATTCAATTGAAGAGTAAGAATTTAAAAAATGCTAAGTGTTAAACAGTTAAACTAAAATTATAGTTAAAATTTACTTTCACAGGTATAGAAACTGCAATTCATTTCATGAAAAATTTTTGTGCAAAGAATGTAATTTCAGAAATCGTTCAAGGCTGATTTTGTAAATAAACTGCAGAAGGTGCAGGGGATTATTTCAATCAGTCTTCAACGAAAATGCGATCAGTTTAGCTAACACTGGAATATGAAACAATGACTTCTTTCCGATTCAAATGGCATAAATGGCAAGTTATAACCATCTGTCCCCTATGAAGTTAAATAGAGCTCGACATGTATATAGAGATTACAAAACAACTACATGTATACCGAGATTACCACACAAATAAAAAAAAATAAATGAATAACAGCAATGAATTAAAAGTACATGGATACTATATGACAAGAATGGAAATATGACACTACTACTGAATACATTATTAGCCTACATAAAATGAAAATTAACCCATTGCCCACAGGAACCGGATGGGCCATGTGTTAAGCCTATGGAAATGAGAAAATTCAGTAGTTAACGGGTTGAGTAAGTTACCTTAGCATAAAAAAAGAAGTGACATAAAAAACATGTCCTGAACGCTAACGGCAATATTGTTGATAAAATCGGTGAATTAAAAGTTTCAATTCGACGTAATGTAACCACAGTTTTGGCAATATTGAAGCGAAGCAATCACCCAAGAATATTTTGCTCTGTATAGATAGTCTGGGAGCCTGTCCCGAAATAGTCACCCCATTTTACCCATAAGATTTGACCCCGTAAAGTTACTTAGACCATCTAAGTCATTGACAAAAAGGTTGTCAGCCTGACCGTAGCCGCCGGGTTCAGCCCCCAGAGCCCCCAGTCGGGTCGATTTTACCCCATCTCTATTACTATTTCGGGACAGGCTCCTGGCCTAAGAGGTTAGATGTGGCTATTCTGTATTCAAAATATGAGCCTCAAATGTTAATAGACATATTGGAAATTGAAACACACTCTTAATATACATTACGGCGTCTTGTGAAAAGACTAGCAGACGCACCCGTACGCGCTTGCAGAGAATATGGGCCCACGAGGAACCGAACTTGGGGTTTATGTGATCCTTTATTTGAATCATACTCCTTAACCGTTAACCCACAGAAGCCTACGTAAAGTGTTTTGAAGTCAAGTTTACACATTCTAGCTACACAAATTATCCTTTTAAGTGATTGGTACACTTTTACCCTCAATCTGCCCCCATGTACCAACCCCAGTGCCACAGTGCTAATCCCCCGGGGAGGGGGGGGGGGGGGGCACTCAACATATTGGACAGACGGGTATGTCCGCTTTGACGACCTCCTTTTTCAACGGCCGATTGCCGTTCTCAAGATACCCGATCAGATCAAAAGCGCTCGTCTCTCTCCGTTTTCCCCGACGAGCCCCGTTCCCTTGCTCTCGCGTACGTACGTCCATTCACTTGAGTGCGCAATTGCATATATGCATGCACTATAGAATCCCCGCACTAAGTGCCGTAGTTCCTTAGACCATGTTTTTTCGCTCAGCTGGGTATGGATCCACCGCTCCAAAGGCCGTGTTTTTCGCTTCTAGTCCGTTCCTTAGACCACCGTTTCGAGGGCGGCTGCAGCACACCCCCGTCTGAAAAAAAAAATCTAATAAAGTGCCCCCCCCCCCCCCCCCACCCCATGCCATGTTTAGTTTCAGCGTGAACAAACAATGTGACTAAACATGTATGTGACACTGCTGTGGAGGTTACTATACAAGGTTGTGGCACGCGAGCACGGGCTAGCTAGTAGACATGTACGCGGCACCGATAGCAGATCAGCACACAAAGTTAAAACTTAATCAAGGCAGGAGAGGGATTTCTACCCAATCTATGGCTTAACATTGTGTTTCCACCTTACGAATATTAACAACATGCATTTTGCATTTGGGACGAGTCTTTCCATGCCTCTAGATTTCGCTGAGCTACCTAACTGGCCAAATATGGAATGCAGTAGCTCCACTAGACTGAAACCCAACTTCACTTGTCATTTTAATAAACACAAACGTATGTATACTAATGAATAGTAACTGCTGACTGCTGAGTTCTCTCATTCCTCTATAAAAAGGGAGTACCCACAACCAGATCCTGAATGGGTTAAAAAAAACAGTCCTAAAACAGTCCTAAACGAAAAAAGGGGAGAGTGGAGCATAAATTTGTATCATGAAACCATTCTTTTTTCATTTAACTCGTTGAGTGCCAAGGATCAGAACCAAGCACTGCCACATTGTTTGGAGTATAGTTAGAAATGTATTCTGCATGTGTGCTAAATGTCCACTGTGGCAGTTCCAATGTTGGTACCATTGGTCGACTAAAGCCAGTAGAGTTAAAGTCCATTGAATTGAGTTTACTTCCTGAATGTGCTACATAAATGTAAATGGCAAAAAGGGCAGGCATGCGGACCCGCTGACTACTGAATTCTCCAACTCCCATAGGCTTAATTCAAGGGCCACCCGGTTCCCGTAGTTAATGGGTTAATGACAGTTAATTGTATGGCATCCCACTGCTGACACCGTTTTATTTCTTAAGGTGTTGTGGAATACTTTACAAATGAATGCCCTTGCAAACAAGAAAGATTTATTACACTGACTAAGTAATGCAGTGCAGTATAAAAGCCATAAGGTACTTGCAAAAATATATGAATATTCTATGAATTCACATGAAATATAAGTATTCAAACGGGTGATACTGAATAACTATCACCTCATGTTTAAACAGGAGATGATTAAGCACTCATAAATATTCATGAGCAATAACATGATGTTTACCAGTCTTATAGTTATAACATTCATATATGCAAGAAGGCAATATCATAATAATTCTAATATTCATGGATATTCACAACATTTGAATTTGAGACACTTGTTCATATATAACATACCAGTATAATCATGAAATTCAATAATTTCACATGTCAAAGCTATAGTTATGATGGGATACTTCACGGCAAGAAAGAAATGCAAAATTTATTCAGTAAATAATCATAACCACATAAAATATACATATGGCCATATTGTGCATTTTAAAAACAAAATAACAATAATGAGAGGTAGGCCTCAATCTAAAACTGCTATGCTAAATATGGCACAAAAATGTAAACATGATTATATACTTTGGTCACTTATTTTCTCTTTTGGATCCAGACAAAAAAAAGTTTAAGTGCATAATATAACGTACAAAGATAAGGACAAATAAATAATTGTAGCGATTCAGTGATCTCAAAAAATTTCCTTTGAACAAAGCTCAGAAAATTTATAAGCAACTTGCATAGGTGTCGTGTGACAATGGCAGTTAATTAACTGAGCTGCAGAATCATATAATTTTTTTTCAAAAAGAACATTTAAAATTATGAAACTTTATTGCCAACTGAACAATCAGCTTTTCACCAATCACTGATAATGGTTTATGTTTAAAGAGAAGGTTGAGTTCTGGGACAAGTGAAAATTAATTTGTGAGAATTCTATTCCTTTTATGTCAGTTTGGAAGAACATCATGGTAGAAATGTCCCCCGAATTTTGCTCTTCAAGTGCTCTCATATTTGAAATATGACGAGAAATAACTGAAGTGTCGAGGCCAAACATTTATGCCACATGGGTATGCAGTCCCATATACCCATTTCTGTGTGCAGTGCATGTGCTTTTCAGTGAGATTATGTCAATTTCTCATCATTATAATGATTCCAAAACCTCAAAGTATGCACTAATTCTTATGTAGTCAATTAGTCATGATTAACCTTTCCCAATTGCCTTGAGACAGTTTCTTTCACAATGTAATCGCATATTTAAACCAGAACTCAACATTATTTTTGATTTCTCTTTAAAAAAAACCCAAAACTGTTTATTGCTAGAAAATTCAGTACTTGCATCTTTGTCTGGCTTCCATTTGGCCTCTATCTTTCCTTCTCCTTCAAAAAACAATGCTAAACATATGAGATCCACTTTTTTTTTGCAGCAAATGAGGGAAGAAATCCAGACAAGCTTTAAGGGTAAGATGACCTAATCAGCTTCTTCTTCTTCCTCTTCCTGTTCTTCATCCTCTTCCGGTGAGGTATCTCCTGTGGTCTCTCCGAAGAGTTCCTTCCCTCCTGCGTCTCCAGTCAGGAAATCTGGTGCCTTGATGTCCCGACCCTTTAGTCTCAGGGTCACAACATCCGAAGAGTCCTGGAGACCTAGAAGAATCATCTGTCCAGACATCACCACCTCAACACAGGAGATCCGTAGGTCAGGGGTGAACATGGCAAGCTGTGTTGCGTGATCAAGATCCCAGAGGGTGATGTCACTGGCGACAATGACAGCCCGTGTGCCATTTTCAATCATGAAGATCTTGGTAGCAGTTGTGAACTGCAGGGCTTGCGTCGACGTCCGCAGCCTGCGCAAGGTGCTTCTTCCTCTCTGGATATCCCAGACCTTCAGTTGGTGGCGGTCATTACCGAACAGCACCCTTGTTGCGTTGTCATTCATGCCAATGCAGCAGACATTCGGCTCTCGCTTTAGACGCTTGCGGACTTCCCCTTTGTGGAGGTTCCACACCGTCACGTAGCTGACCTTATCATTGTCATCGTAGTTGACATGGGCTAGATATTTCCCTTCTGGTGAGAGAGCAGCGACATAGAGATAGAGCATGGAGCTTTCGTTTTCGACAGTCTGCATGTGCTGCTGTGTTTCTACATTGAAGACACAGAGATGATGTCCAAAGTAGGAGCACACCAGGACCTTCTCGTCCTGGCTCATCATGTACTGCTGAATGGCATTCTCTTTTTCCTTCCTAAGATCTTCCAATCTCTTCCTCTCCTTCTCCAACTCCAATTCTTTTCTCTTCTGCCGCTCCTCCTGACTCTCCGATCTACAACAAAAAACAGTAATGCAATATTACAGAATTGCTCTGCAAAATTCAAGGTATAAGCCTTTGCAACAACTTGGATCCCTGAAGGCCATGAAGACACAATTATATACCTTGTATACTAACTTCAATTGATTCCCCCTTATATTTGTGACCACTTAATCAGACATGATAAGAAAACATCAATAGACCTTTTCTAGGGTAATTTCAACAAAATGTTGGATGAAAATGACTTCTGAGAATTAGTGAAAGGCCTATGACATATTTAATTATATAGAGTATTTGTAGTGTGCCAACTCCACATGACTAATCTGCTCGAGGTACAATTTAAGCATTTCAATAGGTGATATGCTGGATAGTGTTTGATGTATCCTTAGATATCTAGCAACTGATAGGAACCATAGTCCCCTCCCCTACTCATATTACAACTGCATTAAATGCTTAACATTCTCAGAAAATCTTGATTTTTTTGCATAATTGAAACAAGATTTTAAAAAAGTCTGGTCAGAAAACAAGTTGCATTAATTGAAAACAGGGAAAACAGAGCTTTTGTACAATCAGGGCACTGTTGCAAATGATTTGATTCAGTTAAAACTCTCATTCAGATAGGGCCATGAACTCATTAAAAAACAAACTTTGGTTGATATCGAAGAGCAAATAGCACTTCAGATCAATTATTGTGGTCATTCGACCTGGGATTCTCCTCAAGTACTTCCAAAATTGAAACTGTACCTCCGTTCCCATGGCATCATATCAGCAGTGTTTTGTCTCTTGAGTTTGGAGCGGAGTTCCTCCACCTCCTTCTTCCTCTGCAGCCGATCCGTCTTGAATCCGGTCTTGATCCTAAACTTGATGTGACCAGATTCAAGGTTCCAGGCTATGAAGTGATCCCTCGTCTCAGAAAGTCTGTTAAATTCAGAATGAAAGAAAACAAATATTATTTCTCTTGAAGTAGTCCCCGGAAATCAGAAATAACTACAAACAGAAGGGCCAGGTTATACGCGTTTCAATAAATCCATCATTTTTTTTAAAAATCGATGGGACCAGACTCCAAGGTACAGGCTACAAAGTAATTCATTGTCTTTGAAAGTCAGACCTGGGCCCTGTTTCATAAAACTTGTTATCAGTAACAACTGCCCCATTTCTATGACAAATTTGCTCTCAGCCATTCAGATTCAAGGATTTCAGTAGCATATAACAATCATTGTAAGTTGTCATCGATAGCAAGTTTTATGAAATAGGGCCCTGTTCAGAAACACAACCATCGTAATATTCCATTTCAATTCTATCCAAGTTGTGTTTGCTATGAAAAAATACAAGCTATTCAAAAATGCTCATTTGCAATACAATAAAGTTAACTAAAATAGAAACATAGATAAATAATTACATAACATATTGAGTAGAAGTCAGAAAAGGGAGGCCATTATAAGAGGCCGGTCCAAAAGAATATTTCCACATACAGGGAATAATATGGCTACTGTTCATAATTATTATAGTAGATCAATAGATTCTTTCCCAAGTGATCAGATTTCTACAGAAAACACTTTAGAAGAAGCACCAACAAAAATGATGCATTTCAACTTGTGGCCTTTATATGCAGGGGAGACAGTTATCTACAATGGTCACTTTTTCTGTTTCACTTAGGTGACCATAACAAACAGGTTTCAATATAAATCTGTTCTTACCCTAGGAGCAGTTCACCATCAAGCAGCCTGTACTCATGAGCTGGAGAGGGTACTATGAAGACCCCCGTCAACTTCCTGATGTACTTCTTGGTACCAAGATCATACATGAAAACAGTTTGAAAAACCTGTATAAATATGGAAGATATGACAAGTAGAATATTTATTTATTATTCTGCAATAATCCTTCTGTGCAAAGTGCTTCATATTATAAGATGTACATGCAATAAATACTTGAAATTTTGTAATAATAATAATGATATAGCATAATGATATACATATCAAGCGCATATCACAAGGTCTTTTTCTACTTGCAGTTAGATTACTAGAAAACAAAGAATATTTTGTTTTAATAATAACAAGTCTAGGAAAAAGTGAAGAAGAAAAACTATCACAGCAATAAAAATAAACTAATTCCAAAATACGAGTATTATACAAATATAATATTCCAGAAATAATTATACAAACTTCTATGCTACAATTAATAGAAAGTGAATAGAAATATGCATGTATAATGCAGAAGAAGGCATTAGATAATTCTTGTTTATTCTGTAAATTTCCAGTAAATTAAGGTTTTCATCACTTGCAGTTAGACAGACCTGAGAAGGTTTCTCACTAACACTGGACAGCCGAAGATCAGACAGAATGACCACCTGATGATTCCTGATCAAGACAACGTCATGAGAATCGACAAGCCCCCTCTCAATCCTCACCGCATTCCCAGCACACTTTCCCTTCACAACGTTCCACACGCTCAGCGGGCCGTTCTTGACCGACTTGGCGACGACGTAGCGCGGGTTGTTGATCATGGGTACGAGACCGGTCACTCCAAGATTCTTCTTGGACTTGTGGGCATTCTCGTCTCGTTCGTTGACCTTCTTGCTGATGTTCCAGATACGAAGGGATTTGCTTGTCTGTGAGGCGGTCAAACAGTACAACAGGTCCATGCAGGCACCCAGTTTAGAGATCTACATAGGAAGGGAACATGCCCCAAAATGAAAAAAGCAATTATTTATATATTGTCCTTTTAGCCCTAGATCACAAGGGTAAGATTTATTGACTGTTTTTTTTTCTCTCACCAGACGGTTAAGAAATTCAAAATGTAAGCACATGTACAATCCAGGAAACCTAAGGCCATGAGATTATGTTACCTACATGTGATGTACGATGAATTCTCTAAATTGAACTGAGTGAGCACCATAATGTTTTATCACTGTTGTACTGTAGCACCATCTTGTGGTGTCTGCTTGTAAGATGCGTCTATTTTATGTGGCTATGTCAAGAAACTTTTCTGGGTAGCTCCCTACCTCTTTGGTTTTCTCTTTCATGAAGAGTTTATGTATACTGAGATTGGTATCTCGTCTTTGTCATAGTGTGGTGGCAGTGGTAGGATACAAAGCTCATGTTCTCAAGTCGGCATGGAAGCATTCAATTATTTTCAAAAAAATCCTGTGGAATTGCTTTTAGCCATACCTTCCTCAAACAAAAATACATATCTAGTCCATGATATTCCTCACATCTATTTAAAATCAATTCCATTTTTTTTGTGGGGGGGGGGGGGTGGGTGATGTTAAAGGTCGGTCCCAGAAGTAAATAATTATATTTGATTGATAAACATCTGTCAAAACTCAATTACACACATTATACACCTTTCTGTGGGTAAGGGGAGGGGATAAAATCATCTTTAAATATCTTGGATTACATTCAGAATTCTGTCACTCTGGGGTAAAGTATGATCTCTGTACCAAAGTATATGTAAATCTCGATCTACCTGTGCATGCTTGGCTAGATGTTTGTGATCTTCGGTCTCTAGATTCCATACAGCAAGCGTTGTAGTGTTGGTATGTGGGTTGGGACACACGGTGACAGCATGCGACCCTAGGCGGTTGACAAACAGCTCGTTGACGATGTCTGTCGTGCAGCCTGATTGTGAAAGGTGAACAGAGAATGTGTATGAGTAAAACAAACAGAACAGAGAACAGTCACTTACAAGTGAGTTGAACTGAGGGAAGGCAGTGTTCTAAGCAAGTTCACAAAGCTAGAGCCCTAGCTGAGTCAAGCCTAGTCATCAGGGATAAAGTCTCAAGTCAATTTTTCTTAGCTGTGACTTGGGTTGACACGAGTCGGTCAACTTCTAACTCTATCTAGTCACTGCATCACTGGGAAAGAGGAAATAGTTCAAAGTTCAAAGTTGATTTATTTACACTCAACATTAAAAAATACATAACATTTACAATAATTACATTTACAAATACAATAATAGACATACAAAAGAACATACATCCAAACAAAACATAATGAGAGGGAAGGGAAGAGTTAAAAAGGAATAGCATCTTTATAAGAGAGCCCATCTCTGATGTATATAAATGAATATAGAAATTAACTGTTATACTGGTGGAGGCATGAAATTTAAACAAAATATTTTTTTGGGAAAAAGAAATTTTAAAAAGTAGAGAGCCTGGTAAGTTATTGCACGCGGTAAAATTCAATTAAATACATTGTATACTTTTTCATAAAAGTTTTAAGACTTCAAAAATTTCTAATAACAACGGGAATGGAATTCCAAATTTTTGGACCATCAAAGGAAATTGATCTTGTCATTATAGTTGTTTTAATTAGTATGAGAGAGAAGTTACTTTAACTTTCTGTAACAAGTATAGTGACATACATTACTTATAAGAATTTTCCAAAAGCAGCAAAAACTGATATTTCAGGCCCACCAAAGGTTGGGCACCTTGTGGTGTGGATATGAGTGCTACACGAGGACTCTATATCATTATCATACTATTATTATATTATTATATATTATATTATTATTATTATTATTATTATCATTATTATTATTATACTTATAACTATAATTATAATAATTATTATTATTATTATTATTATTATTATTATTATTATTATTATTATTATTATTATTATTATTTTTATCAATACAATATACAATTATTACTATATTATTATTATTATAGTATTTCCATTTCTTATCCTACCTTGCACTGCCCTGAGGTAGGCTCCACTCTTGATATCAAAAAGTTCTAGCTGATGTATCTCAGAGACCTTCTGGAACATATAGCGACAAGCCACAACGTAGTAGTCCTTAGATACACCAAGGGCAGTGATGGAAGCTGAAGGTTTAGGTGGTGTCAGGTTGTGAACCTGCAAAGGAAAAAAAAATCATGAGAAGAAAACAACAGCAAAATCAGTTTACATTCACCAATACTTTTTTTGTGAAAATAAAGATTATAAGAGATATGAAAAATTCAACTGTAACATCTGCTGCACATCAAATCAAAAGATATAGGGTTATTGTTAGGGTTGTGATTCAGTATAAGATTGGGGTTAGTAAAAGTGTTGTGTCTAGGGTTGAAGTTGGAAACATGTTTACCCCTAGAAAATGACCATGGGGCAACGTTAAAAGGTCGAACAAACCAGTAACAGCATGAACTCTAAAGTTAAAAAAGGTATATTCTTGTTTTCAGGGGAAATAGATGACTGGTATCAAGGTATAGCTGAGGAATGCATAGCATCCTACATGTTTCAAGTAAGAAAGATATTCCTTTTGCTGTGGAGTTGGCTAATCATTACCTTAAATGCCAAAAAGGAATTGCTCAGGCTATGACAACTGACACAACTGGCTGCTACAAGTGTATGGGGATTGTCATAAAAAAAAGTTTCCCCTGCATATTTAAAGTAAGCTAAAATAAACCTTTAGTCTTAACATACATGTACACTTACCTTATTCCCTGTTTTGGCATTCACCACAAAAGCTGCATTACTGCTCCGGTATGCATAGAGCACCCTCTCACCAAAGGGGCTAAACGAGACACTCAGTGACTCGTCTTTGTGTATGCCCTGGCCTCCGATATCCACTTCGACCAGGAACTGGACGTTCTCCCTGGAAACATCCCATGTCCGCATGACATTTGACCCTGTGAACAGTGCAACCACAAGTTCATCGTTTTCATTGGCTGTAGTTATAACAGGAGGATCAATGTACTGGGTGACCTCCATGAGGCAAGTGCCGGTGCTGAATTCATTGAACTTGATACGGCTTGATTCCACAGTGACTGCTATGGCATCCTTCTTGCAAAGCCTTATTGATGAAATCTGTTGAACAAACACAACCAAATATTTTGTACTTTTCTAATCCATGTTGCATTATTTACATATGAGTAGCATAATACTGTTCTTGGTGGCAATTTACATCCAACTGATATAAAAAATATGCCAAATCCAAACTCAAATGATTTATCAGAATGTTTAGTAATCAAAATAACAATATTCCTCTGTCAAAGAATATTGTAGATAAACTCTATTCTTCATACCAGGGTAGATCTTTAAAAGAAAAAAAATCAGTGGAATTGTTTACTTTAACTCTTTATCTTTTCAAACAATGAGCATTAATTACCATTCAAAAATGCAAATTAGTAGTTTAATGCTTTGCTTTATTGTGCAATCAGTAAACAAAAAATTGAATAAAAAAAAACTGAATTTTGTACAACACAACAACCATCCACCATTCTAGACACATTTTGGGCCACTGGGTTTTGCCCAATTTACCTTATCTTAGATTACTTTATCTTACATTACCGATCTTACATTACCTTATCTTATATTACCTTATCTTATATTACCTTATCTTATATTACCTTGTCTTATATTACCTTATCTTATATTACCTTATCTTACATTACCTTATCTTATATTACCTTATCTTATATTACCTTATCTTACATGACCATTACCTTATCTTACATGACCATTACCTTATCTTACATTACCTTATCTTACATTAACTTATATTATATTACCTTATCTTACATTAACTTATCTTACATTACCTTAATATTACCTTATCTTACATAACCTTACTCACCCCCTTCCCTACTCCTTCAATGGTCTTTACAACCTTCCTGTTCTTCAAGTCCCATAGTTTAATAGACCCATCCCTAGAAGCTGTTGCAGCCACACCCATCGTCAACCTCGACACCGTCACCGCGGTGATGACCTCTGTGTGACCTGCCAGGAGGTCATAGAGCACTCCCCCTGGCTGGGCTAGGCAAGACACAGAGGGGATGAGGGCTGGTACTGAGGAACGTTGGGCCTGGTTCAGCATAGCGGCTACCGTAGGGTACTTCTTGGGGTCACCAATGGACATGGGCTTGTCGTTGCTGATGATGTTGCAGAGACGACCGACCAGCTGGGATGCAAGCTGGTTTGGATCCTAAAAAGCCAAAACAAATATTATCATGATGAAAAGAGCTAAAAATATTATATCAAAACACACAGCAGAATTATATCTCAAACCTGGATCTTATAGATTACCAAGATACTGTAGCCATGGTCTATTCAGTGGATCGGAAGAATCAGCGACCTGGAAATTTTCCAAAGATAAAAAATGTGAAATTAAATGCCCAGGCTATACCATGTGAAGGTACAGGGGACAGTTTCAGTAGGCTCAGGAAGCTTTAATAACATTACATTTACCTTCAATAACGCGCTTGTTGAGAGATGAAGCGTGCTGCTCATAAGCCGCAGCTCAAGGTCATCAGGGTGAACCGTGAGGGCGCTCTGCAAGTCATCCTGGATGGCCCGCAGAGAAACAGCCCTGAGCTTGGCAAGGGTCCACTCGTAGTTGATCAGAACCTCAGACTTCAGCTTGTCTAGTTGACTGGCATGAAGTAGGTGGTAGGGCAGTTCATTCAGCTTACGCATGTTGTACTGCTTTGTTCCAACACCTGTATTTCATACAAGAATCAATACTAAAATACTGGCTTTTCATATATAACATGATATTCAGCTACCATGTAACTGAAACCGAATGGTGTGAAATTCTATTCAATCATTTTGATTAGCAAATAACTATTTCCTACCCTACATGTATTCTTTTCTTCAAATTACACAAATAGCTAAGTCATATCTTTGCGTAATTCTATAGATGACATTTTACATCGATATCAAATTGGCGATGGTTAAAAAGGATTTGTGATACTGCTAGCATGAAAATGATAATATCGTCTGTTTGGAGCTAGAAGGGTGTTAACTATAGGTGTTAAAGTATATGAGTTAACACCCTTATCTGGCTACAAACGGATGATATCTTCTCATTTTCACATTCTCTTTTAGTATGTCAGAGCATTATGTGAATTCCTTTCGATCACAAGCTTTACTTAAGTGGTATTGTCAATAACATTTTACTTATTTTTTTTCAAAGAATGGTTCTTTAAAAAAAAATAACTGAAAATTCTAAGATTATCTAAATGTAATCATTCCCTTATTCCCTCTTTTCTGTCTCCCCTACTCTTCATATATCTTTATCACTTTGTACTCTTAGACATTAGAAGTATCTGTTATTATTTTTTCACCCACTGCATACTTTAAAATATGTGGTCAGCTTTATGAGATATATCTTATAATTTACATATCGTCTGTTTGGAGCAAGAAGTGCGTTAACTCTAAACAAATGATGGGACTTAATCCAAACAGACAGTATTTTCTCTTCCTCTTTGTTGCTGCATGCCCCCTCCCTAATCTCCTTTTTAGGTACTTGATCTATCTCCTTACAGGCCTTTCTTTCTTCCTCTCCCTTTTCACTCTTTATACGGTTGTATCTCCCATCCTGTAAGTGCTTTCATATTTTTGTACCCCATTGCAGAGTAATTTTCAGCAAATTTCAGAAATAGAAACAGGTACGATATCTAAGTAGGCATTGATTAACCCATAGCAGTACACTGTCTCCTTTTAGTGATATTTTTGCATTATCTTTTGATCCAGAATGTTAGGAATTAAACATTATACCTGTACATGAGCACAAAATTATGAGTCTACATCCAATGCAATATATTGTGTTGTTCATGGATAAGAGCGATTTAGTTGCAACTAATTGTAAAATCTCTAAATTATAGCAATGCAGTGTAAAATATATGATCACTATTTTGTGTACAAATTGGCAATTTTCATTCACAATGGTTCACTGAATAAACATTTTTAAAAAAATTTTCAAACTGTGAAGGAGTGGAAAATAAGAATAATTGTTGCCAATTTTAGGAGGGAAAACTGATTAAATTAGACCATAAAAAAACTCTGAACTGCTATAGGTTAAAAGAGTGATGGAAATGGTATTAGTAAGCCAGCACTTACCCTTGCGATACGGACGATCTTTAGTGTGCAAAAGGCATGCATGAGAAAAAGACAGAAGCCAGAAGCCACAGAACACCATCAGTGAAATTTGAATAAAACAAACTTATTGAATTGATTACAACTACTTAGAAAAAAAGCATTTGAAAGGGTATTATTTTTAAAAAGAATAATAACACAGAGTACAAAGTATTCAATGAGAAGGATCATTTTTTTCAAACAATTCAGTGTAATTTAGGAAACCCAAAGAAAAGCACACAAGGAAACAAAATGCCAATGCAAGAAAAATTAAGTTGCAAGAGGTGTGAGGATTATAGAGTTTTTTTTAATAAATTTTTGGCTGCAGACACGGGAATGCATATTTGTAGTAGGTATAATATCACAAGTATAAGAAATGTAGGTGTGTTAAATCAATGTTTAGGCCATGCACACATCAAGATCAGTATTATGATATTTCAATGACATTTGGTTTTAATGAGTCTGACGCAGGTGAACTAATTCTTCAATTGACACCAAGAGTAGGGTATGAGTCTATCTACTCTATAATCTGCAAAGCAAAATCAAAGGTACATTGAGAGTAATGCATAACTACACACTTTAATGGAGTTAAAGATTCAGAATAGAGCAAGCTGTTTACTCAAACAAAATTATCAGCCTCGTTATTCTTTTGCCTGCAAAAAAAGCCAGGCTATGTCAGAAGACTGGTAAAGAAGATCAGCCACAGATGGGGAACTATAATAGTAGGCCATTAGTAAAAGTCTCACAAGGCAGACAAAATAATTGTGTGAACATAAAATTATTCTCATCAACTCTGCTAATCGGCTATAACTCTTTAAGGAAATAAAGATGCTGAGCTTGTTAAAGGCACAGAAGCAAGAGTAGCATAAGAATACTAAAGATGCACCTCACTACAGTCTGTTTCCTCAAAGCCATCCCATCACTCACGTCACTCTCACAGTATTTTGCAACATACCTGATGGCTTAACCCTGGTCATCATGAGAGGCTGAGGGTTAATGAACCTGTCAGCTCCGCCTTCGTTGCCAGGATACGGCTTCTTCCTCTCACCCCATTTACCCAGGAAGTACTCAGCCAGGGCACTGTGGTATGAAGGGGCTTTGTCTTTTTGGTTCAGGTACCTGCAAAGGTTAAACACATGACGATATTGCATTCGTAAATGCCAAATTGCGTTGAACTTGAAACATTAAAAAGATATCTATATATAAAGCAAATCATAATACTTCTAGCAGTAACATGAAACAAATGAACAGGGATGATACTTGTCTAAACATGAAATACGCAATAAATAAGAGATAGATAGCCATAGGACAAAAGGAGCATACAAAAAATAAGAAGAAGTGAATCACAAGAAATGTATGTCATACATATGTGTCACATATGCCATATTTTCTATATAGCTGATTACTATGGCAACATAATTAATTGCACATAATTATCCTAAATATGCCTATTACATGGAAATATAAAGTCTTGACTGTGTTGTATGAAACATTTGTCACATACACACCAAAAGCCACATACATTTACAATGTACACTATATGGCACTTTTGGAAAATAATTATGTTATAGATGTAATTCTGACATAGTCTCAATGCTCCATACAATGGAACATACAACATAAGCCACAGGATCAGAAACATCACACTAATACATGAAGTCCTGGACCACCAACCTGTCAGTAGCTGCTTCTCTGAACTGTTGATCAGCCCATCTCCACACCCACACACCATCAACCTTCCAAACTCTAAAGAGCTTCCTGAGGTCTGTCTTGAGTCGACACCAGAAGGCGGGCGGCATGCGCCTCAGGGCTGGTGAGTGGTTCTTGGCAATGTCTGTCATAGCATGCTCATCGCAGGAGAGAATGTCGTTGAGTTCTGTCCATGACAAGCCACTCTTTGCTGCTGTCAAGTAGCCAAGACAACGTCGCACCAGAGGTTCACCATGTTTGGCTTCAAGCGATAACAGGACACCTGGATAGAAAACACATTGTATTCTTATGTTCAAGCCACTCAAAGGAATGATAAAACATTGAATTTTCGACTTGAAACTGTCCATAAATCCAAAGCAATTTTATATTAGTATATGAATTTTTATTTCTTTCTCAACGACAATACTCAATTAATCAAATGGAGTACCACAAGGAACAAAGCTATGACCACTTCTTCTTCTTGTAATGATAAGCAAGGATCGATCTGATCCCATACTCCAAATATTAAACCTTTTTGTCTTATTGCACATAATCAGATCACTCAGTAAATAGATATTTGAGAACCTGTATTTCACTTTTTTTTTCATTTCTAAGGGTTATCATGTTGGTGGATTGGGAGACATTTGGAGGATAGGAATATTGATTTGGTACTTCAAGTACTGCAGAATAACAGCAGATGGGAAATGGACAAAAGCTTAGTGTGTGCATATGATACGTGTTTCATCATAAATAGCATTGCATTTAATGGACTTTAGCTTAAACCAATGACTACTGAATTCTCTTATTCCCATAGGCTTAATACAGGAACCACCCGGTTCCCGTAAGCAATGGGTTAAAAATGCTGAGATATTTCCTATCAGGACCAGACTGTTCCTTCTTTAATAGCAATGTCATACCGTTAATCATCTTTCTCAGGTCCGTGGCCAGGTACGTCTCTCTCTTCTCCGAAAAGCTCTTCCACCTCACAGCCTGATCACAGACCAGCTTCAGATACAGCGGTGATGACACCTCCTCCATGGCCTTCATCACTGTCTCATGCTGCCCCTCTGTGATGCAACGCCCTTCTTGCTCTAGCAGATAGTTGAGAATGAACTTGGCTTCAGGTTGGGTCAGGTCAGGGATTGTATAGAAGTCAGCATCAGGACATTGTTTCTAGAAAGTAAAGTGGAAATGATATCCAGAGAATATGAAGTTAAGAGTAGGATATTTTTAAAAATCCTCTGGACTTCAATTGGTCAATACCTGGATGGTAACAGAATATTTCAAGCCATTGTATACCAAAATTTGAATTTTCTGTTGAGGCATATTTCCTACAAAGAATTCTTTAGCCAGATCTTGTGAAGTGTTAAAGCATATAAGCACTTTTCCTCCATTCTCTGATACATTTTTAAGAATTTGAGATGGCCAGTGCACATCAATCTAAAACATATCAACTATTTCATGAAATATGCAAATGATGTCATAAGCTGTCATAACTCCAACTCTTGATCCAACAATAAACCGTACACTTAGCCTAAATGTAACCCCCCAAAACAATGGCAACACAAACTTCTAATGCTTCATCTTTGATGATATAGAGCCTGGAGCAAATGTCATCAGAGCAAATGTCTCATCACTGTTAAATACCTTCAGAGCTTTGAAGCTGTCTGTCTTCTCCTCCTCCAGAGTTGTACAGGATACCACTATCTTCACATTCGCTGGTAGGTTACTAGGCAACCAAACCATGGATCTAGCCTTGTAGTCATCGCTCAGTTTATCAGGACCATCCAGGTAGATGATGAGAGGATGTTGAGTTGTTGCTATGGCGATACGTCCTTCCAGGTCATTGATCAGGGCATTGAAGTCCTTATGGGACAAAAAATAAAAAAGGATTTGGTATTAATAGTCCAAGAAGAGAACAACTGTGTTAGGGAGAAAGATTAAATCATTGAATATATTTTCTAAATAAGCATGATCTTCCAATTATGTTTACAACATGAAATAACTGCATTTCTATCCAGATTGTTCTATTCCAACATGTTTAGAATACATATCTGGTATCATCTATCTAGCATGACAAATATACAAAGAAAGGGGAACCACACATAAAAGAGGGCTGAAGTTAGTCAGTAAATCTAATTCAAATAACAAAAAGATGCACAGAAGGCAATTCTCTCAGTGCTAACAATTTAAACAGACTGAATTTTGTTCTCTAGAATTCATCTCTAGATGACTGATGAAATAAGCGTCAAGGCCCTGTTCCATAAAACTTGTTATCAATAACAAGTTGCAGTAACTGTTATAAGCTACTGAAATCCTTGCATCTGATTGGTTGAGAGCAAATTTGTCATAGAAATGTGGCAGTAGTTACTGATAACAAGTTCTATGAACTGGGGCCCTGTCCAGCTTACCTCAGGAACTGCAGCAAGATCCATGTTGTAAGTATGACTGATCTGCTGACAGATCCCTTGAAGCAGACAACGGATGTTCTCTGATTCAGCAGTTAGACCTACAAACCTCACCGCTGTTGCTGCATCTCGTCTGGAATATAAACAGATATAATTGAATACATAATTTATTCTTTTACAAACAATCATCCAACAATTAAAACATAAGATATGATCAATACAATTTACAATCAAATTCATGAGATATTCTTTAGTGACATACAATCCACATATAAGAAGATATAGAAGATTTGCCAAGAGCTATATATGAACTTTTATCAAGGGTAGCGTATTTCTATTAAGTAAAACACACATACTGTGGAACATAACAGTAAAACTCTGCTTATTACTGGTGAATAAAAACAAATGATTGGAAACAGCCTAGCGTCAGTGAGTACAATGCTTTGCAAATGGAGTTGCACAACTCCTGCAATAATAACTTGGAAGTAATTCAATCATTTGTCAATTTCTTCTCTTGTTAATGTACTGGCAATTTCCACTCACTCTTTTAACCATGAGCTGGTGAGTTGGCAAGCTTTGGCAATCAATGATGTCTTCCCCCTTCCAGCAAGTCCACAAAGTATGAGTGGTTTACGGCTGACTCCAAGGAGGTACTCTTTTATGTACTGCAGGGGCTCCTTCCTCCCATAGAAACATCTAGACCTAGAACGTGGAGCCAAAGTTTAAGGCTTGGTGAAGTGAAAGCAATTTGTATTGGATGATCCCTGACAATACTTCTGGGGAGCGTTTCATGAAAGGAAGTTGTCGTATATTTCATCCGACAACGGTTATAAGCTACTGAAATCCTTGCATCTGATCGGCTGAGAGCAAATTTGTCGGATAAAATATCTGACAAGTCCTTTCATGAAACGCCCCCCTGTTCACTTTTCTACTCCTCGTTAGGCAGATACAGTGGAAACTCAGTATAAAGGGGTCTCATATAACAATATTCCTGATATAACAAGGTAATATTCCTGTCCCAGCTCTTTATATTCTATTGTTTTTTTAACCTGATATAACGACATTCCTACTATAACAACTATAACAAGGTAATTTTGATGGTCCCAAGGATCTCGTTATACTGAGTTTCCACTGTATAGAGAATGTTTCTTCTCCTTTATAACAAAAATTAAAGTTCTCCTTTCCACATTCCCAATTGTATTTTTTCTCACTTTCCATGTCATCTCCATGTCATTTCCATTTCATTCTGAAGCTAGTATATCCTATGCTCTGTCACACCAGAAGATTTGACTGCCTTTACCCAGTGTGCCTCCTTACGCATCTTGTTCTTCTTCTGTTTCTTCATAATATTAGCATTATTATATTATTATCATTATGAGAAGCATTAGGGGAAGTAGTATTGGTAATGGTAACATTGTCATTACTTCCATCAAAACATTATCAATACTTCCTAAAAGAGAGATAGATATATGAAAATGGAAATAAGAAATAATTCACTTTCATTCTATTCCTTTTCAATACCGAGTCTTTATTTCTAAATCTGCAAATTCGCACACTCCTTTAACTCTATGTCAAAAAATCTGTTTTCACCTTTCTTGTACAAAGTTGACATGCTGCGCGACCTCCTCATATAGACCATATGATGGTACAGTAGTGAGAGATGCATCTTCTAGCATGGCTCTCTCTAGTTTGACTTTCATAGTATCATAGAACTCATTGGCTAGTCCGTCTAGATACTGTGAGTGCGCCCTCACATGGGCAGGATTGACGCCATCTTTGTGCCACATGATGCTATGCTCATGCAAATTACTGAAGCCAATCTGGTAAAAAAAAATAACAAGGAATTACATCATACTGGGACATTCAGATTTTGTTCACAGTTTAAGGCTCCATAATATAGGCTTTTGCAAATTTTTAAAGCTGATCTGAAAGAAAATATCAGAAGCGCAAATTATAATACATTAAAAAGAAGTAAAAAATACCTGCAATGATCTTATAAGGTACTGGTATCATTTTTCATTTCTTGTTTATGCTTAGATTATTTCTAGTAATAATGCAGGGATATTGCTATACATATCTAATTACCTATTAAAATATAAATTATATTACTTTGTCTTTAGAATAGCTGCCCTGATAAGGTGCAAGGAGATGCAGAGAATATCTTTCTACCAGAGCCCATTTACCTCACCTAGGTTGAGTACGGCAACTACAAATTAATGTATTGCCACAGCATTCATGTTCTCTTCAACTCAAGATTAATGTCTTGCCAGAGGACATGAGAGCTTTGGCAAACATTCAAACTTTCGCCTTGTCATATCCACAGCCAGTGACTAATCCACAACACCTTATGAAATAAAAATGGTGGCAGTAGTGGGATGCATTACAATAAAGAGTGATTAACCCATTGCCTACAGGAACCGGTTCATCCTTGTATTAAGCCTATGGGAATTCGAGAATTCAATAGTCAACAGGTTAATGTGTTGTGCATCCTTAGTCTTCATCCTCTGTTTATAGCCAGCAAATGCATTAAGGTGTTGCTCAATTAACTTGACTATATTCCAATTTTCGATATACACTGTACTTAATTGCGTAGTTGTGGAGTCATCTTTAATTTAATTCTTATTTTAGCTTCAGCAGAAAAACTCCTACCTTCTGTGGGACTTTCACATCTCGAAGCTCTTCTACCCTTTCAAACTTTGGAAAGTCGATCTCTGGCTTCAGGTTCTGCAGGTCAATGTAGTCTTTGGAGTTGTAGTCTTGGAGGTTCTTCCTCAGGTCCTTGATATGTCGCACAAAGCTGGCAACTTTCCTGCTTTTCTCTGGCTCAGCTGAAAACACAGCGTGGTCCAGTTCTCTTTCATTCACTAACGGGTAAAGAAAAGGATACCCAATTTTGTTTACACTGGGAAATAATGAATTTTCTTCATTTTTGCTGCTTAGTGTTCCTGTCAATCATATTTCATGGAAGAATTGTATTGTTGTTTTACATCACTTTTAGAGTTGTGAATCTTGCCCGGATTGCTGATCTCCACAACTTTTTCTCACTTTTATAGAAATTTCTCCCCTACATCTACAATTAATTCCTCTCAAGCCTTTATTATTATTAGAAAATGTTCAGTACTCTCTGCCCTACTTATTATGTATATGAGACCCTTTCTGTACAATTCTACATCTCTTATTTTTCTTTCAACATTTCCTATATTCTTTGTATTACAAATTGAAACTCTGTGTCCATATTGACTTGACTGCCTTTACATCTCCCTCTTATTCTTTTTTTGTGTGTCATGGCCGTCTTTAATCAGAGATGTTACTTTCTTTCATCAACATATCCTGAAAAGATAATCACTTTTCTCATAATCCCATGTGTTATGTTGCATAAAAGGACTGATCTGAAGAGGCCTGAAACAGATGGGTGTCAGGGCTTGCATTGAGGCAAAAACCAGTAACTGGAATGCCCATTTACATATTCTCCCTAAGGTATACGTTTCCCATTATACCTGTTTTTTTTTATATATTCTCCCTAAAGTATACATTTCACATTATACCTGTTTGCAGATATGACTCTGCTCTCTTGGTGTCCTTTACCGCCATGGGAATGTATTTTGTGAGTACCTTGATGAGTCTCTTGTACATCACCAGCCACTGGTTCTTTGCTCTGAGTCTCTTCTGCTTGTCATTGCTGAGAATCTCCCGGAACTGAGAGCTATTAGATAGAGAATATAAAAATGATATTGATGCTGAAAAAAGCTTTAAGCAACATGAGTCCAAACAGTGAGGGGGCACTGGCATCGGGGGGGGGGGGGGGGGGGGGGGGGTACTCATTTTTCAGAAGGTTTATGATTCCGAAGGTTCGTGATTCCAAAACACAAATTTCCCATAGTAGGGAGGTCATAAATCCAAAAATGAAATAGGGTTGATAATTTTGAGCATTTGATGCATTACTCCGAAGGTTCGTAATTCAGAAAAATGAAACAGGGTTTGTAATTCCAAAAATGAAAAAGGGTTCACAATTCCGAAGGTTCGTAATTTTGAAAATGCAATAGAGCCCTACATGGTGTTTTGTAATTACGAACCTTCATGAATATTTTCGGAATTATACACCCTATTTCCCTTTCAGAATTACGAACCGTCGAAGTAACAAACCTTCAGAGAAATTAACCTTTGGAAAAACGACAGGTAACCCTGGCATCGTGGGGGGAAAATGGTCTTACCAGGTGGATGAAATGCAATTCAACAAGGCCTTGGATTAGGTGTAGAGTGCAGAAGGGCTACGCTTCATCTTCTTCTCCTGTTACCTTTCTGCTTTCTTTTACTTTCTTTTCTTTTTCTCTTTCTCTCTCCCTTTTTTTCACCAAAGATGAAGGAGGCGGCGCATGTTTTATAAAATCCCTTACCTAATTGGTTGCAAGATGTAGATAGGTGGTACATTATTCTCATCCAGCTTGTACCAGGTCTGAAGGGCATTAAGATCAGCATCAAACTCCTTCTCAGCAGCACCCTTTTCAAAGTCTTCCTGACCTTCGACCGGTAGCTTCTCGACCTCACTGCAAGCAGCAAGAAAGAAATGATTAGTTTGGGATAGAATACTATTACTATTACTATAATATTCCAATTATATTTGACAGATTTAATAAAGAATAATTTTCATTATGCTGGGAACACCAGGGAATAATTTCTCATACATCTGACTCTCAGTCGAGGGGTTGAGGATTTGAAGCTCTGTCCGATGCGTATTTCTTTAGAAAAGGAAATTTATCTTCACCTGAATTATTCAACCCAAGTGTTACATGGGTACCTGACAAGAATTATCAATTGAATTGCACTGTGCACTGATAATGCCTACCAGAGCTGAAGGTATTTTGTCTAGTTTACAAAACACTATGAAAGCACTATGAAATCATCATGTGGTATGCACAAACAAACAAATGAACAAACAAAAATACATTATCCTTAATATCATGAATACTATCATTCATTAAATGGTGTCGAAACAATTTTAAACCATTGCATACAGGAACCAAGTGGGTCCTGTGTAAAGTCTATGGGAATGCACGAGTTCAGTAGTCAACCGGTGAAAAGCCTTACATCAAAATGGTGGCAGCGGTGGGATATGTGCAAAATGAATGAATGAACAAAAGAAACTTACCGCCACACTGAATTCCGACTATCATGAATGAAGCATGCAACAAATGTAAAAGGCAGGTGAAGGTTAGTAAGCATCTAACGATGAAAATAAATTTCAGGCATGCATGATGAACATAATTGTACTTGCGTCAGGCAATATTTAAGATTTTGCTAAATAATTGTAGAAGATGTTCTTTCATCTTTCCCCTTTTCTGTGCTGACTTCTTTGTATGTTTAACATTATTTCCATTTCAAATGAATACAATATTAATTTATTTTCACTTATTTTCATTTATAATTTGTATCATTCAGTAAAGGTGATGCATAATCTTTGTAGGAAATGCACATAAAACAGACATTCTTAAAACAATCAGTTCGTCTTGTAATACAGTTAATCATACGATTCTCCTGTTAATCCCTTACCTCTCTGAACGTAGGTCATCAAATTTTTTAAAAGAAAATTTAATCCTAAATCAATAGCATACATTCTTGATTATATATCGGTTCGATATTGATAAATATCTCTTTTTGCAACAGTAGTATTTATAAAGTAACATAAAACACTTCCTTCCACCAAAAATGAAAAAAAAAAAGAAATCCAAGTGAAACTCCCTCACTATCAACAAGAAAAAACAAAACAGACGTGCTTTACCATCGGTCTATCCCTCCAAACACCTTCATCGAAAGCATCATGCGATTGACACCAGCCAGGAAAGAACGCTTTACTCTTATTGGTGGAAAAAGGAAAGGGCCTCATGCATATTAATGAGATGTAAAGAAGGCATTGGAAAAAGATTGATGGTGGGAAAGGAAAAAAGCCATGCAGTGATAAGGCATGTAAGTAGCAGCTTTAAAGTGAATGTCGTCAAATAAATAGAAGCTTTAAGAAAAGGTGGAAAAAGGGGTGATTTCTTTCTTTCTAGCAGAAGGGGGTAGCATATTATTTTCTGACGAAGAGTGACTGCCTCCACACATCCCATTTTAAGGTATTTTTCCCCAAAAAAGTATATGTAATTGTATTTCTAGCCTGAGATACGATGTGCATAACATTTTAACTTTTCACTGCAATGTGCAAAATGACAAAAGAAAAGAAAAATGCTTTATAAAAAGTCCCTGTGTTTGCTTGAGGATTGCTGCAGGATGGAAAAACTGTGCCAAATTCTAAAAATATACTTTGATATTCTTTACATGATAAAACGAGTACGTCGGATAACCTTGAATCTGGAGAAAAATGCACATATGCAAATAATATCACATAAATTCGGCTCTAATTACAATTGAAATTAAATTCTGTATCCCTGATATTACATGACACATTACGACAAAAAATATGAAGAAAAGATGTTTAACTAATAGAAATCTGGCATTTTGAAGACATTATAGCAAATAAGGTTACCACAATTAAAGCTAATACATTTTAAACTCAAAGCATTAACAAGCAGATGGTTAGCAATACACTTGATTTGAGTAAAACATGAGCAAGCATCATGGGTTTAACCACATGTAAAACAACAACAACTACTTAATGCAAGAAAGTAAATGTACATGGATTTCTTTTTCTCATAGCAGTATATGAGACAGCCACAACACATTTTCAATATACACTTTTTAGTAAAAACATCCTTCACCTAACATGCAAATAACCAAACAAGGTTAAAATCATGCAACAAAAATAAAAGCATTAGGCATACAAACAGCAATATATATTAGCACAACATTTGATGTACACACAAATTTATATGTTTTCTTTTACTGAACAAAAGCAAGGTAAGATCATCTAATTCACTGCTAGTAAAATAAAGACGTCTGGAATTCTATTGATGGCTTGGAACAATATTGTGATGTATCCATGACAGGCATGGGTATAACAGTATGTGGCTTGGCTGAAGTAATATGAAGTGTTGCTTTTAAAATTTGTCTTTGATAGAGAGGAAACACAGGTAATTGAGAATTAAAGAAGATATTCTGTATACCTCGTTCCATCTTTTCTTGATTCCACTGTAATTGGACGATTGTTCACTTGCTCGTCAATACTGTATTAAAGAGTGAACAAAAATATAAAAGAATAATGCTAAGGTAGCTTAGCAAAATGCAATGGTGCATAAAGACGGAGGAAAGACTCAAAGAGAAAAATTGTTGGTTTTGTCTGTGCTTTTAGATTTATAATCAGACATATAAATGTGTTCATATTATTTTGCTTGAAAAGCATTCAAAGAGGTAAATACTAAGTCTTCACCCTAATATTTTGGTTCTGACTCTATAAAACAAAATTATGATTTTGAATAATTTTGTTGTATGCATCTTTCCCGTGGTTTTACACACCATGACCATTCTAAAGACATCAATAAAGCTTGATGGGAAACTTTTTTTTTTAATCCGAGGATTAATCAAATTCTAACCTGTAGTACATGTATCACTGTTTCTCAATAAAGATGATGGAAATTTGGAAGCATGAATAATTTTCCAGGTTATTATGTGTTTGCTGCACTAAACTGGAAGCAATGTTCAGAGACCATAGATGTCAAAATACCATGGGTGCAAATCCAGGGGGGGACAGAGGCACATCTCCCCACACTATTTTGAAGATAGGCCCATGTCCCCCCCCCCCCCCCCCACAAAATCTGATAACCTTTTTTTTTCTTCTTCTCTTGCTTGTCAGAGAATTTTGGAAAAAAACTAGAACCCAAAAATGTGATAACTTTTTTTTTGCTTGCTTGTCAGAGAATTTTCGGACATTTCGAACAGGTACAAAAGTTAAAACATGTGGTGACCACCGCCCCCCCGTACTTAAAAATGGATTTGCGCCACTGCAAAATAACATACATGTATTTGCGATTGTTGTTCAACAGCTCAACATATTCAAACCAATTAAACCAAAGTAATTCAAACACATAATTTGACTAACTTTGTTCAGACAACAACTTCTAGGTCAAGTATACAATCTGCTATGAGCTAGCATTCAATTCATAGCGCCGAATTCGAAAACTATATGAGAACCGCTTTACCTCTGTGTAGGGAACATGGATGGCCTCCTGGTAGCTAAGTGGAGAGCTCTCTCCTTCTCGATTGTCGATACCAGCGATGTGAAGTCTTCTTCTGGGAAAGAATCTGGAAGAGCTTGGAACCCCATCTTTTGTCCCATAAGGGTCTAAATGAAAAAAAAAAATAAGGAGGAAATAACCAGAATGTAGTGGGAGTAGTAGTAGTAGTAGTAGTAGTAGTAGTAGTAGTAGTAGTAGTAGTAGTAGTGGTAGTAGTAGTAGTAGTAGTAGTAGTAGTAGTAGTAGTAGTAGTAGTAGTAGTAGTAGTAGTAGTAGTAGTAGTAGTAGTAGTAGTAGTAGTAGTAGTAGTAGTAGTAGTAGTATACAAATATACAATGGCACTCGAGGATCTGGCTAAAACTATTCGCATCGAAGGAACACCAATTTGTAGTACTACAGTATATGGTGTTCTTGAGTGTGAATAGTTTTAGCTTGTTCTGAGAATGAGTCATTGTATATTTGTTTTATATCCGTCATCTTTGAACAAAAGCTAAATTCTACTCATCTACTTGATCATCTGCACTGTAGGTATAATAGACCGCACACGTATACACAAACAGTTTGAAGAAGGGGTGAATTTGCATGGATATCAAACGCGTAATGATGACATCATTACGCATGCCTAAAACAATGAAGAGTTCATGATTTCCTGCTGACGTCATCGAATAGTTCATCTTTTCCCTCTGGTGATGGGGGAAAAATGAACATTCGTTGACGTCAGCAGGACAAAAGAACTAGACGGCAAGAAACGAATTTTCTGGTAAAACTATTCATTTTCTTGTTGTGTACACTCATAATGCAACAATCTTACGATGAGGGATATAATACTAGATAGTAGTAGTAGTAGAAGTACTAGATAGTAGTAGTAGTAGTAGTAGTTGTAGTAGTAGTAGATAGTAGTAGTAGTAGTAGTACTAGATAGTAGTAGTAGTAGTACTAGATAGTAGTAGTAGTAGTAGTAGATAGCAGTAGTAGTAGTAGTAGTAATAGTAGTAGTAGTAGAAGTAGATAACAGTAGTAGTAGAAGTAGTAGTAGTAGAAGTAGTAGAAGTAGTAGTAGTAGTAGTAGATAGTAGTAGTAGTAGTAGTAGTAGTAGTAGAGGACTTAATGCATAAACATCTCACAAAATATTAAATCAGATTTCTCTGTCCGTTTCCAAAACACCTTTTTGTAAGTAAATGAAAGGACCTTTATGGACTTTCAAAGACCACTTGCACTATAATTGGAAGCCCTATGTGATCCAACATTTGCTGCAATGACTAATGCTCCAGGCTTCTGCGCATTTGCATTGAAGACGTAGGGTTAGAATTGTGGTTGCAATTAGGTTCTAGGTTAGGTTTTGAGTTCGGGTTAGTGTCAGGGTTAAAACTGGTAAGGCCTATAATGTTTTGTTCAAGGCTGAAATTCGCAATTCGTAAAAAGTCTACGTAACTGACCATGGAGCAAACTGTAGCCAGAACATGTGTCTACAGCATTTCAATTAATAAAAACCTTGTTTTCAAGACCACAAAAAATTGGTAGCCAATCTCTCTTATTCATCTTACCACAAAGAATGGCCCCTTGGACACCTTCTCACATTCTTTCAGTTCTGCCAGACAGCTACTAGCATACGAGTGATCATCGTTGGAGTAGTCCTTTATGCCCCAGTTCATGTCACACACCTGGAACTCAAAGCCCCTTTCACGACAGAACGCCCGCAATCGTGGGTAGGCCTTGGCTATCAGAATAGTACGCTCAGCTCCAAGATCTATTGATAAATAACAGCAAAGATAGACAATGAAAGGAATTGTATGCTCCAAAATTTAAATAAAAAATGAAAACTAGAGAGTTTTCGTATGGATATGAGGGCATTCAGACACAAATATACTTCGTATAAATATAGGATCATCGTATGAAACGATGCTTTTAGCATCGTTTCGATATACAACGTATGAGATATGACGTATCGATATAAGAGCATTCAGACACATAAAAATGTCCTATATCCATACGTCGTATAAGTTGGCAGGGCTTATATAAACACAATGCGCAAAGCCCGCGAAAAGTTCATACTGCGCAAGGGAGGGACTCGTACATATTCATGAGCTTCCCATGAAACTTGACAGTGCGTGAGGTCTGAATGCTGCCATACAATTATCGTGTAACGGTAAGTTGTTTCCGAATGTTCTCATATCAATATGTCGTATATCGATACATCGTATATCCATACATCGTATGAATGTAGGATAACATCGTGTGTCTGAAAGAGGGGATAATTATGTCAATTTAGCATTTATCTTATTTTGATCTAGGTAGCCTGGGCAGGCATGCACCACAAGTACTAATTTTCACAAGATTGCAGCATGCCTGCTACATGTATATGAAAAAAAAGATCCAGTATGAAAGAAAGACAAGTTTTGATTGGCCAGATGCGTTCGATTGTTGGAAAGTTGCAATATTAAATGCTAATAAGTTTGCTACTAAAGCAAAGCAACCAAACCAAAATGTTATCATCTTGAAGATCTTCTATATGCCATATAGTTTTCTTACCAGTGAAAGTGGATGAAACATAGAGTCTGAATATATTGGACACCCAGGAACAATGGACATCAACCCTACTCTTCAGGACACTGTCAACAGCCTGTTGATATTCCAGAGACCTCTTGGAATCAAGCACATCATCAAGGTCAGGATAAGGTGTAGGTACAGGAGATACACAAGAGCAGACATCATGTTCTTTGGCAGTTCTTTGGGATCTACCTTCGGGAGACTCTACTGAAATTGTTGAATGGCATCTGGTGTCTAAACTGAGGGCAGGAAGCTTCAGGTCTTTACCAGAGTGTGCAGCAAGTGGTGACGATACTCTACTAGTACTGATTGATGGCAGATGAGACAACTGACTTGGTGACTTGGTGAGAGGAGACGCAGGTTTACTTTTCCCTATTGCTTTATCAGGCTTGATTCCTACTTCTGGTGGCCTTGGGGTTCTTGAGGAACTGGCAATAGTGTTTGACATACTTCCATCCCGACTTATGCCGCTAGACAAGCGTGACCTTCCTGACGAGTTCCTGGACCCCATCGAGGACAAACTGTCTGATAACCCAGTGATGGACTGAAGTTCAAGTGTTTCAGCAGGAGACTTGTCCTGGCTTCCAGCAGTCGCTGGAGGATTTCCCTTCTGGAACAAAGGTTGTTCTCCACCGGCTCCTGCTCCATGGACTGTCAATGGTTCAAGAATTGGAGTAGCCGGGATTTCATCTCTTCTGTGAACTTGCTCCTCTGCTGTTCCTTGAGCTTTGTTCCCTGCATCACCTGCAGTGACAGATTCGTCATGATCAGGTGTTGCAGGGCAACTCTTTGGCAAGGGGGTGAAGGAGAAGGCTCCAGGATACAACCCGTCATGGACGTGCCCTTCCTTGCTGACACGGCCTCCGATCTCATTGTACTTGGCAAAGATGTCAACCTGACCAGGGGTCTGTAAAACAGGAGATGGAGAAAGAAAACAAATGTTTTGCATGATATAGTCACAAAAGTTTACTCCAAACAACTTTGCATACATATTTTCCAATAATTAATAATTTGTCAGTAAATGCATGTACCTTTCAATATGTTGCCTTATCACTGCCAGAGAATCTTGCAATATTTGTGATAATAACTTTCTTTTCTAGATCAGCCCCATGAAATTTAATTTAAAGTGACATGCTAGCTCTTCAGTTAACTGACCCTCAAACTAGCATTGGAAGGCCCAATGTTCCCAAATCAAGTGTTAAATCCTAAAACTATAATGCTACATTTTGGTAAATTGATATGGGGGGGGGGGGGGGGGAGGGGGTCCTAATCTTCAAAACACTGCAAGGCCTCATTCACCAAAGTTATCCTTGTATTAATGTTATACAGCTCTAACTTCTATTTGCCACATGAACTTGCACACACACACAAAGAATTAAAAATTCAAACTTGCGCCATAGCTGTATAATTCATCCTTTCATCCAGAGAAAGGAGGAGTTAAAATTTAAATTACCTCAGTACAGAAAATGAATCCAAATTCATAATGACATTAGATAGAAAGATAACATACTTTATAACCAAGCAAAGTTTAGGAAGACAAATATATAATTAAGTGGAGAATTCTGAAACAAATTATTTCATATCAGTCTACAGACATAATAAACTACTGTTATTTTATTTGAGTTTTCACCAGTATATTTGTTATATGATACAAATTTGAGGTGTTAATCTGTTTTTCTATACTCTGATCATCATTTTATAAACAAAGTAATGACACATCATGATTTTTATTATGATAAAAAATTAAAATTCAAACCTTTGGCTTGAACGTGTACACTTTATCTCCTTGGCTGTCAGATTCCAGTATGTCTTCATCCATCCATGGTTCTCCTCGCTCTCGAAAACGTTTCTGAGAATGAAACAACAGAAACAATCTTGAACCCTTTCATGACAGGAATTATTTAAGGGCTAAATTGATTACATTTTGTTCTTCAAATAGGCAACAAAAATATTTTTCTTTTAATGCTACATGGTTGTAATAAAATGTAATGTCTTTGAAAACAACATACATGGCCAATTTGACCAAAAAACAAAGATTTTGAACCTCTCAATGTGATGCCTATTTAAGGATTTTCAAGCTTATTTCCTTTTTTTTTTTAATTCCTGGCATATCAAATGTAATATGGTCATGCAAAAAGAAATGGACACAGTGTGTGCAGAAGTTTTTGCTCTATCTACTGATGCCTCTGGTATATTTTTGTAGGGATCTGAATCAAAAGTTATTGAGCCAAACCACAAAAAAAGTGATCAATTGTCTCGAAAGGGTTAAAAGTCTTGGAGCCATGCTACATTATAATGATATTTATCTTCTCCACTGCTAGTATAAAATTTGAGATTAAAGGGCAATCCAGCCTTGGTAATGAGATGATTTGTGTGAAAGGAGAAAAATAAGAAAAACAGGATGGTGAAAGTTTGAAAGAAATCGGACAAGGACTAAGAAAGTTATGGATGTTTGAAAAATGAGATCACTACATCTATGCGAATATCAAATTGGCAATTTGGTGAGTCAATTGTGACATTCTTGTGGACAACTCTCCCATTTGTCGTACACAAAAATATCATTAATTTGCGGTTTTCTTCGAGGCGCTTTTACCCTCGGGGCAGTACTCAAAATATACTGGAGATAGCGTATTGTTATGGGTCCTCATGAAGGAAAAGATCCTACTGAGTAATGCATTTTGAAAAAAAGTAACATTTTAGTCATTTTGTGTGATAGAGCGAATGGGGGAGTTGTCCACAGCTACATCACAGTGACATTACCTATTCGGCCAATTTGAAATTCCCATATGTATAGTGATTACAAATTTCAAAAATTCATAACTTTCTTATTGCTTGTCCGATTTCGTTCAAACTTTCACCAATCTGCTTCTCTGATTTTTCCTCTTCTTTTCAAAGCAACTTGCTATTAAGGTTGGATTTCCCTTTAAAGCCCATGCATTATATAAAATTTCATCAACAATATGAAAGTAACAATATACATGTACAATAAAAAAAAAAAATTAATCTGGAAATGAGAATAAATGGAGAGAAATTTATTGAACACCATTGTTGATGAGATAAGCCTTTATTTAAGTTAATTAAAATTGAAAATGAAAAAAAAATTTGAAGAAACTCTGATTTAAGTATCAAAGCAAGCTGTATAAAATAAAAAAAGTGCAGTTGGATATTTTAAACATAATCTGGGCCATGTTTCTTAAAACTTGTCATCAATAACAAGTTACAATAACAGTTATAAGTTACTGAAATCCTTCGAAAGCAAATTTGTCATAGAAATGGGGCAGTTGTTATTGATGACAAGTTTTATGAAACCGGACCCTGTAGTCAATACAAGGTACTACTCTTTTCTGAAACGTCTGGTTGAAAACTGTAACTTACCCGCAAATAGGATATTATCTTCCTGTCATTGTTCAATCGCATTTTCTTTAAGGCTTTTCGTCTGGAGTACCGCTGGCTTGCACTCTGTCAAAATAGAATCCACAGACATACAAAGAATGTCATCGAAAATAAGTTCATAACAAATTGGAAACCATGGGCCTAAGGCAAAAAACGTGTGAGGTGATTCATCAACATGTCTAGGAAACTGGGGTCATAAATATTGTCATACATGTACGATGTTTAAAGTCAAAGCCTAATATCTCTACTCTGTGAATGTAGATTCTACAAGTTTCATTGTTAAGTTTAAATTTGAATAGCTCATTGCAGTATCCTATTTTTGAGGAGATTTCCTTTTTCTTTTGCTTCTAGAAAAAAAATCTTATTTCAGAGACATTTACTTCACATTTTATTCATCTACGCCTACGGTATTGCTCTTTTTCCAATTTGTAATGCAGCTTTCAATAATAAGACATTTAGCATTTAACCCTTTCAAGACAATTGACAACATTTTGTGGTTTAGCTCAATAACTTTTGATTCTAAAAAAATATACCAGATGCATGAATTAGAACAAGCAAAATTCCCGCGCAAACTATGTCCATTTTTGTTGCATGACCGTATTGGGTTTGATGCCAGGAATTTAAAAAATGAGAATAAGCTTTACAAGTGGCAACAAATTGAGAGGTTCAAAATCATTGTTTTGTAAAATCAAAATTTACAATTTTTCAACTATTTGAAAAATTTGGCAACCATGTATATTGTTTTGAAAGACATTACACCTTATTAGAACCATGTAGCACTAAAAAAAATATTATTGCTGCCAATTTGAAGAATAAAATGTGATCATTTAGCCCTTAAATAATTCCTGTCCTGAAAGGGTTAACCCGCTGGATACAATTTGATTTTGGTATAACACACATTTCCCATAGACTTCAGCCAAAGTTATCTCGGGCCTAGTATTCAAGGGGTTAAAAGTTTAACATATAAAACAAGGATCATGAACTTCATTAAAAAAAAATCCAATCAAGATATAATGTGAAAACTAAGTCTACTCCTGAGGATCAAAGGTGGTGCAAGAAGGGCAATTTGCTTCCCCTTTCAAAAGATATATATATATATATATATATATATATATGTTAGCAAATATATAAATTGTGTTACCCACCAGAGGGTATCTTAAAGATGATGTCCTGGAATCGTTGAAAATTAGGAAATCTTGGTGGTTACTTTATACTTGAAACGTTTGCTGCTATGATTGGTGGCAAAATGTGTTTAATTCCAACAACCCCCTCCCCCTCCCCCCCCCCCCTCCCTCCTCCTCAACTGTGTTGATAGCCCTATGGGCCTATCAGAGCCCTTACTCCATTGGTGTCAGGTCCTGCATAAGAAGCCGAAATGAACTTTGACCTCTGATCATCTGTTTTGGTGTCTGTGGTAGAGTCGACAGAAGATGATGCCTGGTCAGTCTGCAAAGAACAAAAATATATGGAAAGAGTTTTATAAGATCACATGAAACAGAATATTCAAAGTTTTATTACACTCTTATATTGATATATTTTTCCTTATATCTTTCTTAAATAAATCACTTATAACTGAAAATTGTGGAGAGAGTGGATGAACCCAGTGCATCACATGAGCTCTGAAGATTTGGAAAAGAAACTGTAAAGTAGCCATGGACGCCTTAGGTTACAGGATTTTAATATCTATTTTACAAACTCTAATCTAATTCATTGGTTATTGACACTTTTTTTTTCTTCAATGTTTTTTCCCCAGGAGAAATATAACGTAGGGAAAAATAAAAACCGAATAAATACTATAGCAGTATCGGTACCACTTTCCATACCACAAGTAAATGCATAGTCATTATTTCATTAAAACTATTTAAGAGATAACATCCCTAAGGGGCGAAGCAACCAACAAAGTTCCAACTCTCCAACTGTCCAATGAAACCATATAATTTGTTATATCACCTGCAGACTGCAGTGATAAGTATCTGTTTGGTGTCTTGCTCATTGACCGGTTATCAATAAAACGAAGAAACTCTATTAACCCACAATACTCTGCTTTTCCCCAATTACAAAGAGCCGTTGCCCCAATAGCCCTTGCATTTGGTAGGTTTCTCTGCCATCCCTTTGTCTAAAAGTACCTGGACTGGGGGCATTTGGGGCTTCACAGCCACACCGCCAAACCGACCCCACACCGACTCCGAACCGACCGATTCTTGGCCATTGCCATGATTGGTGGCAATGCAATTTTTTGTTCGGTCTGGCGTCGGTCTTGTTGGTGTGACTGTGACACAAAAGATAGAGATAGAACTATTGCTCGAAACTAGGAGATCAATCCGTTGATAATGAAAAGGTCAGAACAAAATGTACAATGCCCATGCCGCCATCGGCTTTTAGGTGTGGTTCTTTTTTTTCCTTCTTCATGAAGAAGAAAGAAACAAATTGTCGACAAATACTATTTGACCCATACTCTACCAACAAGGTTATAAAAATGTTTCCAAAAAATTTTTTTTTTAAATCGTGGCACTATACTTTGTTATCATTATCCCTTTTTAAAATGGGCGAAATCGATGTTCCATATCAAATACATATATCATTAATATTAAGCTGCACGAAAACATTTTGAAGTTCAAGAAACGATACATGTTCTATTTTTTTTTTTTTTTTTTTTTTTTTTTGGGGGGGGGGGGTCCTAAACTTCAAAAAGCAACTAATCATATAAATATGCAACCGTTACACTTTCACCGAGCTTACAAACAGCAGGTTTCGAAAAGAATCACGAGTCTACAGTTTGTAATCATATCAATTCCTTTAATCTGCATGGATGGAATCAGTGTTCTATATTATCAAACTTTAAATACGATTCATGACCCCTTTTTCAAGTTCAAGATATATGATATATAATGTAGGATATTATTGGTCCAAATATATCATATGCGATATCACAATTCGGCGATTGAGAACGCCTGTAGATATTACGGAAATATCAAACAGACAAAATGCGCATGTATAGGCATTATATACACGTGGTTATATTTCAATATGTCGGGTATTAAAGTTCCCATGATAGCCTATTTTTACTTCACGGCAAAGCAACCGTAATCTCAAGAAAAGTAATAAATAATGGTAACCCGGGCCTTCTATTTACCAAGGGAAGCTATTCACTCACGGGTGCATTCAGACTCCTTTCAATTAATAGTCCTTCACATCTATTGATCGGGATCTTGATGCCGGCCGATTCACTGGAAGATGCCAACATCGATTAATATAAGTCCTGCACTAAAGTGTCATTACCCATATCTCCCCCCCCCCCCCCCCCCCCGATTCAATGAAGCCGTCCCTCGATAAGCTCTCGCTGTACCGTCTAAACTGAAAATTGAAATAAATTAAAACGCCGATACATACTACGCCTTATAGGACAGGATATTGCGATGGCAATGAGCTGTACATACTCGGAAGATCAGAGGTGTCAATAGGTTTTTTTCTAGCAATTTGTCATGCAGCAAATCCGCAAAATAAAAGCTATTTTAGCCCGTATTCAGGACGACTGTCCTTTGATTATAATCAGGGGACCACACTTCTGTAAGGACATTCGTTCCCGGACGAAATGACAACTAAATCCATGACATCATGATAATTCCCATCCAAAATCCGCTGCTTTTGAAACTACCCCCGGGCAACTAACCTATTCAAATTGGTAAATGGGCAAAATCAATGAGAGAACATTTTAAGCCTTTTCAAGCAAATTTCACATCCCCTTATCTCACACAGTATGGACAGCGGAACATTTTAAAAAGGAAACCTTTAAGAATACATGCAGTCCCACCATTAACAAAGTCAGAGTGCTAATTAACCGAACAATACCGTAAGGTGTCGAAAAAAAAAGTCGATAGCACCCTCCTAAAAACATGTCCACTTACTACTGCAACGGCGATTTTTTTTTTTTTTTTAATAATTATCGTTTTCATCATTATTGTAATTAGTTATATATTTTTACAGATGCAATTACGCCCTATATTTCTGTGTGTTAAAGATATTGTAAACCAAAACAAAAATATTTACAAATATAAGTCCGCAAATGTTCTGAATATCTATCAGTGACAATTGACTTTTCGAAGAATAGCCGATAGGCGATTGTATGGTACTGTCGTAGCAATTGATAATCCATTACTGTGATAGCAAAGAAAACGATTGAAGGCATTTCGTTTGTTCCATTAATCCGCCTTCACACCGTACCACAATGGTGTGGACGTCATCTATGACACGTAATCAATATGATCATGAATGGCTGCTGTATTCCAATGGGGGCAAGCAGTAAGTTGAGTTCAAGAGATCATTCTAGCATAAACTGGTATTGTTCCTTTGTTACCCTTGTATAGTATATCGATTTCACCCTTTTTCTGCTTGAGTTTACTGATTGGGATGTTTTCTCACGTTCGTCATCTCGTTCATATCATTTTGATTTTCCAATGTTGATAATTATAATTTCCTACCATGGTTGCTAATGATAAAGAACCACATAACAGCCCCCCCCCCCCTCCCCGAACAAAAAAGTGAGATTTAAATAAGTCAGATTTCTAAGTCTATATTTATGTGGAGATCAAGTTTTCGAGAACCATGTAGTCTAGACTATTATCATGATCATATTTGTAAATAATAACCATAGACGTGCCGGGTATCTTTTCAACTACGCAAAGTAAAAAAATATGTCTCAAGGACATTAATAGTTGTCCGAAGGGCTGCAAGACCGAAACTTTTGGTTTAGGGCCGTCCTGTCAACTGAGATGCCCCTGCGTTGTACCAAGCTGGTAGGCTGTCTTCTAACGTGTTTTTTCCAGGGCAAATAACCATCGAAATAAATGAATTTTATGATATTTAACGAAAATCGAGATGAAGAAACTTCGGAGGCAACATTTAGAAAACAAAAAAAAAGAGGGGCCGCGCTATAAACCTTATTACTAGACTTGTCCCACACTTCACATCCCTGCTTTAATACACGCATTTTCTTGTCACCCTCTCGTTAAAAGCACAATTCTCAGCGGCAATTTCTAGTCATTTATCACACATTAAGACATAGAAGTCAGACCTCATCTTGGCACGTAATGGAAGCTGAATGCATTGATCGTTTGCTGAATAATAATGATATAAATCACTCACGATCGCGATCAATAGGCAGGTCGATATCACGGCGTCATTATTAAAAGATTCATTTTATCTCCTCATCTCCATCTGGCACTGTCTTCTACTGTTATTACTACTATCAAGGATATCAACAATCAATCTCAGTCAGTTATTACCACTGGCGTATATTGTGTAGCCAGACTTGTGGAAGGGGGTGGGGGAGGGGGGGGGGGGTGGCGCAGACGGAGGTGACACACAACATCACAGAGTCACATGATAAACAGGAGCACCCCTTCCCCTCGGCTACGAATAGAAATACAGTTTTAAAAATAAACCTGCTTTAGCGACCACCTGTATAGAAAGACCACCTGTCTATAAAAAGATGAAGACCACAATTTTTGTTCCCCTTGAAAAGTGTTTCCCATTGAAACATGTACATGTACGGTACACATTTATTAAAGCAACCTGCACATAAAGACCACCTGCTCATAAAGAACAATTTTCATGTCTCCCTTGAGCGGTCTTTATATGGAGGAGTCAGTTCAGGGCCATAACGTTGCGTAAAGTGACACAGGTTTACGCCCTTCGAACTATCAGCAGACGCGTTCCCGTTAATTATCACGGCAATCAGTGACAATTATGATTGAATGGAAATCATAAGGCTTCCAGAGTGAAGGCACAGTGAACGATGTTTCTCTACCTGTCTATGAGTTATTGTTTCAAGATTTTAATTACCGCCAATTTGTAGCTATATAGCGTTGACTGCGTTTCTACTCTTGCCCAAGACTCTTGAACAATCTTCCTATCTTCCTATCGACATTCGTGAGGCCCATAGATTCTTTCAAAACATTTCTTAAAACTAATCTTATTAGGCAATCGGTGTTCTTCCCATGTTCTTTATCTCTCTCTACTTTTCTTCATTCTTTGAATTCTTGCCTGCTCCAAGAAACGTAGTATTAAGCTTTACATAAATAAATGTATTATTATTATTTCTTTTTAATTTTTTTTTTTTTTGCCTAGTCTGTGATTGCACCGACATTGTTTTACTAACTCTTGATTGATCACTTTGATGTCTTAATAAAATATCGCTGTCAGTAAATCAATTAAATTAGCACCATCGCCATATTTCATCGAAATATAAATTGATATCCTGTCTTTTGAGAGGGCCGCACCATTTAACCAAAAAAAAAAACTGGAAAAGCAGTAATATATATATATATATGTCACTGTCAGGGAATTATCGACAGCAGACAGCGCTTTTGTAAAATGTGAGATCCTTTTTTTTTTCTCTCTCTCTCTCTCTTTTCTTCTTCTCTTCGGGAAAGGTTCCCCCCCCCCCCCCCCACTTGCCCCATTCCGGACGATTCTGGATCCGCCCCTGTTAGGGCTCGCAAACGCCCCGGTCTGGTTATTCATTGCAAGGTCCAACCAGGGAAATGCAACTGGTCCAACAGACTCCCGTTTGTTTCTCAAGTACTTGTGATTTTTCGCAATTACATGTATACCTGCAGTACGTAGTATACGCACTTAATAAAGTTCTCAATATATAATTGGAAAGACGGATCCAGGATTGCTATAAGTCAATAATAGAGGCGAGCGTGGACAATATCTTCGTTATCCTATTCCACAGCGGCGTAGCCAAGATTTCTTTTCTTTTATTTTTATCGTGATGGGGTGCACTTGCAGCTCTCGTTTTTTTTTTTTTTTTTTTTTTCCTTTTCCGGGGACACCCAACAAATTATATGTGGAGCATAGCTACCGTGAACAAAAGAGGATTAATAAAAACTTGACATTGACTTTAACATTCTAGTGCATTAAAGAGCTTATAAAGTGTTGCCTTAAGGATTAATTAATTGTTAACACATTATAATTTGATCCCCCCCCCTTCATTTTATTAGGGTAGCCCAACCTGGTAGGGCAAAAGCAATGTGGGGGCACTTGCCCCATCCACTACTCTCTTGAATATCTGTGCCTGCACCAATATCTGCTCAGCAGGGAGTCATGGACTAATTGTGGGCACAAAACACCTTACCACTCAGTGTCCGTACGCATTTAAGGGCTGGTCACATTTTGTCCCATAACTATAACGGTAACTATTAGCATACACAAGCATACTTCCACGTACACACAACATTGTAAGGTATACATGTACCTTCACTTGAAAATCTTGTTATCGTTATCGTTATCGTTATCGGACAAATGTGACCAGCCCTTTACGTCTAACGGCAAAAAGCCTAGGCCCAACTCATTGTCGATGTTTGCCCGAGCATTCATGTCAAAACTATAACCATTAATATTCACTTACAATACTTTACACATGTCACAAAGACTAAAACCAATATACATGTACATTATAATGTCACTAATCATTAAATACATGTACGAGGACTGCCCCCATCCCATTATCTCTCTCTCTCTCTCTCATTTTTTTTTTTTTTTAATCTCTCGTTTGTTTCAGTCATCAAGCCCTTGTACATGACTGGGTTTTGTTTCGTCATCGTGTTGTTATTTACTTCTTCCTTTTTTCACTCTTAGATCATTTTATGGTCAAAGTCTCCCATGAAGGGCTATTAAAATGGTCCGTGACACTCCACCTCCCTCATTACACGGACACCTGACGACCTTTCATGTTTGCTCTGCTGTGAATAAACGGAAAGGGTACATGAATATTGAAGACATCGACCTTGCAATTGGGTTTACATTGTTAGTTCGAGGGCCATAGCTACATAGGTTGTACTCCGTGTTAAATATAGGTAAACAAGTACAACGACATTTACATAACCTGTACAGTACCGCCCTGATGAAAAGCTCAACACTTTACCTTCAAAACATGCAAACATGTAAATTTGAGCCATGAGTGTGAAAAATTGAGTGTTGCCCTACCGTTTACACAGTAAAAACTTCCTGTTACAGATTGGGAAAGTATTGTGTCTACATGTTACACTTTTCTATTGTCTTCCAATTAGTGGCATCCTGAAGGACCCTTTTCCCTTCACTAATCCTATGTTGGGATTAGTCTATTGTTCTTCAAGGAGTATATGTTATCTATGAGAGTGTGTGTGTGAAGGTGTGTGTATGCTTGATAAGGTCCATGTTACCTACAACTGCTTTACACTCTACCTTACAAAAGTGTCAGCTTTATCTTTTACACTATCTGAATTTCAAGGTAAAGCTTGGAATTTTGAGTGTTGAAGATAAGACTTTCTTTCGGGCTTAACTGTAGGTAAAACTGTCGCACTTCTGATCCATTAACAATAAACATAAACAAAACTCGTAATGGAAATAAAATTGCACACTGTACTGTGGTGTGTATGAAAGAAGTTTTCTTTCTTTCAGAATTAATTTTTCTTCCAACACTTTTTACCAACTAATATGTTCATGTATATTGTTGTTTTTGTTGATGTTATTTCTGTTGTTGTTGTTGTCGTTCCTCTTTTGAAAAAAATCAACTTTGATCCCCACCAATATACATTTTAGGGTGCTGTTATTTGGAGATTTCCGAAGTTGAACCTGTCTCTTAATAACGCATACAAATCGAAGAAAGAGGGAATAACTTGTTCAAGAAATCGATTGGACAAGTTCCCAATTTATCTGCATAAAACGCACGACAATAACCTTTTCAACTTTCAAAATGATCCGATTATCCCGTGTTTTGTTGTTGTAGCTGATCGTTTATCTCATGTTGGGAAGGAATTCAGATCAGTTATCGATAGGTACAATACCAAGCAATCAGGCAATTGTGATTATCGATCCGACCAATTGTGAAGAAGCCTGCAAGTGCTCTTGTTACAATGTATTTACACAGGGAGGCAAATAGACCTGTACTCACTGCAGCAGGTGTAATTTGAGTCCCATACGTTACCAAGTATTGTCCAATTACGAACATAAATTGACATCAAATGCATCATTTCCTTAATATTATTTTGGTGTAATCCTAGCTCGTGTGTATATATAGAGCTATTGATTAAAGACAATCATCAGAATTACCAAGCTATGACAAAAAAGCTTGGACTTGCCCATGTATACATGTACAGCCAGGGAGTCTCATAAAGTGACGGTCATGAATATGTTTACCACTGAACCACTCGGGACCTAGGATCCAGGAATTTTGGGTGCTGCAGCACCCCTTGAAAAAAAAAAAGTGGGGCTGGAGGTGGATGTAGGGAGGGAGGGGGCGGGGAGGGGTCTGTCAGTGAAGTTGGAGTGAAAGGAACCCACCCCACTGAAAAGGTTGCGCCAAGAATCATGGGGATAAGAAGACCCCGTTTGAAAGTGGTCATGTCTATAATATCCCGTCAAGACAAAGTTCTTTTGCTTGCGAATTATATTTTTTACCCAAGTATATTAGCCTACACTTGATAACTAAAATCAAATCAGATTGTCGTATTCTAATACAGCGTTTGATTGCCACTGTAACATATTACATTGACTGGTGAGTCGAGAAAGTTGCTGAGACCGACATATTTTCTATGAATGTGAAATGAACAGAAATGGCTTAATGGGTAAACACATTCAAATTCTGAAGCAGCATGATGTCAACAGAACAAAGAGCGACATTATTTCGAAGGTGCCGTGCAAAAGAGGCGTGCGGGAATGTGAATTTGAATGTCGTGGAAATTTTTACCAGGAGCTAAAAAGGGAAAAAAATGAGGGAATCCAATTCCTAACAATCCGACAATTTGGCACCAGCAATCGAAATACATGAAGGTGATTCAGAATTCGTTGGTACAGCGGAGATCTAGATAATGATACTTCCATATATTTTATCACCATCATGTGTGATACCGTAATATGTTTTGTAAATATTTATATAACAATCTTGGTATCCTAAGTGTGTTTCTATATACTGAGCTTAAGTAGTCTATACTTTGTGTATAATACTGTCAAAACTATAAATTGCTTTTTCAAAATGACTCACGAATATATACATGGTTATTTTTCAACGGATTTTAGAAAATAATTACCTTCTCAATATATGATGATATAATATTATTAAGATACTAGAGATGTGTAATGACATTTTCGTTAGAAAAAACCAAAAAAAAAAAATTAATTACGAGGATACCAAATATGTATATATATTTAGGTATGTTCTTATTTATTTTTTGTTATATGAGTTTATTTTCATGATTTTTTTAATATACAGTACTATTACTGTTACTTTTTATTGCTATCAGGGCCTCATAAAAGAGCAACACTATTGGTGATAATGAGCCATCTTGCTTAAATATCAGAAATAAATAAATAAACAATACAGCAATAATAAATGTTGCAGCCTATACAGAAAAAACGAAGTCAGTAAGTCACAAAATCTAGTGTCATGTTATCATGATTATGTAATGGTTATACCGAATGAAGGGTGCAAGGGCGTGCACATATCATGAAGAGTTTCTGAAGATCACATGACTTGACCAAATGTATGTCTATTTATTGATTACCAACAACAAGAAAGGGGCATTTGAACGGCCACCAGTCTAAACCACAATTATTTTACCCAATGCCAATCCCACACGTGCCCATTGGCGTTGCCTGAACATGACAACGAATAAGTATTTGTGGTTGGGACGGGGTCAATTCCTAATGACCGCGAAGGTCGTATATTATCTTCGGAGAGCAAATTGTTTACACCGTTGTCATGGCAATGTGTACATCTCGGATCACGACCCCGGATTCGGGTTGGACGCGAAGATAACCGAAACCTGATCCGGACATGATAAACATCTTCCCTTTTGACGTCAACTGCAGTAAAGGCAATTCAGGACATCTCAAATTATAGCAACACCATTATCCTACGCTCGAATATAATCATAAATACATAACAAGATAATATAGGAGGAGGAGGGTGGGATATAGAGAGAGAGGGGTAGAAGAGTGACAGATGGGAGAAAAGTGTGCAATGGCGTAGCGACCGGGTGGCGGGGGGGGGGGGGCAGGGAGCACGGGGCTACCCCCTCTCCAACTCCAATCCAATGACATAAACAATGTATACGTAAAACATCAGGGGAAAATGGGAAAGAATGAAAAGGAAAGAAAGGGAGAGAGTTTAGACAACGTGACAAGATCATGTACAAGCAGATATTTCATACACAATGTACGTGTTTATGCTTGTGTATTTATATATATTGATTATTGCTGATGTTATTTGTTTTATTGTTACCAAACAGGGCCTCATGGAAGACCACCAAATTGGTGATATGAGCCACCCTGTATAAATATCAGAAATAAATAAATAAATAAATATCACATTTGACTGTGCTTCAATTTTATCCAATTCAGTTATCATCATAATAACCAACATGTGAGTCATTAACACTTTTTTTTAATTATTTATAATTATGTTTTTATTGGGAGTCATTAACACTTGATCAATAATGGCAAATTTAAAAAAAAAAGTTGAGTTCTGGTAAATGTGAAAAATTATTTGTGAGTTTTCTTATTCTTTTTATGTTTGTTTGGAAGAGCATCGTAGCAGAAATGCCCTTTGAAAATGATCTCATATTTGAAATATGACGATAATTAGCTAAGTGTTCTGGTCGAACATTTGTGCCACATGTGTGTGCAGTCCCGTATACATATTTCTGTGTGCAGTGCATGTGCTTTTCGGCGAGATTTGGTCCAAAACCGAACAGTATACACCAATTCTTGTGAAGACATGATCAACCTTTCCTATCGCTTCGAGTTTTAGACATTTTCTTTCACAAAATATTTGAAATCCGGTTGTTTCTATAGGAAAGTCAAAGTCACATTCGTCTATTTACAGACAATGATATTCTCTTTTGCGTTTAGCTTATCACCCTTATCAACTAGCAACATAACACAATCATATGCTACATGCACATCGCATGTTTACCATTATGATAATTATGATGATAATTGTCAGGAACATTGAGCAGGTGCGAAAAGGGTTACGAGGGTCAAAGAGTTAAGGTGTTTGCACAAGAACTGATAATTAATAACAATATAGCACCAGAGACAATGGTTCCGCAATATATGCAGTGCGTCCCAGAAAAAAGAACGAAACCCTAGAACAAATGGTTACTGTGACTAAACCACGCGCTCTATGACAATAACTTTTTATTATCCATAACGTAGAAGTAATTTGCTCTCAGTTGATACATTGATGACATTTACCCTTACATGTACATGCTTCATTGAGCAGCATCGTTTTGAAAACGACATGTAAAAACCCACTTGTGCCAGATTTGGGTAAAACCATGAGAACCTTTATCACGCAAGAACATGACCCGGAGGAAACATGGAAGTTAAAACCCACTGAGCATGCTGAGAAGATTGTTTTCATGTGCTTCATTTAATTATGAGGACAAGGATAAAGCCCTCATCATAAACTGTAAAAACGGTTGAATTTTTGTCGATTAGGGCGTAAAGAAAGGGGATACATGTATCTTGTACTTAAATGGTACCTGCATTCGTTTTGAACAGCGATTTTTGAATTTTTCAGAAGTGCAACTTTTTGGAGAACAAAGCGCCCAGCAAAGGTGATATCTATACAAAAGTAAAGGAAGGAGCGCCTTTCACTAAATATCATATTAAAAAGGTGTGGTATGAAGGGCACATAAAGCAGATTAAAAATTAACAGACTGTGGTAATTCACGTTTTCATCGCTCGGGGAATATTTTATTGATTATTTTGGGGAAATCTGGGGATGTCTGCTCCTGAAACCCACGGCAATTGGCATTGGCCCATGTTTTATGCCATTATGAAATTATTCTGATTGGATGCATATCATCATAATTTATTGGAATCTCGTGTATCCATCTTTTTATATCTTACATTTCCCTTACGTCATGTTTGAATGTGATACGAACGTTTTCACATTTTTACCAAAATCTGGCACAATAATTTTCACATGCCATTTTCAAAACAATGTTACTCTTTGAAGCATGTATGGATTAATGTCATCAATGATTCTTTATGAAAAAAGAAAAAATAAAAATCATATGGCTCGTACGATTTTTATAAGCCTTTGTTTTTGGGTTTCACTTTTTCCGGGGTGCACTGTAAAACGAACCTGACTCTTTATATACAAATTCCAAAAGGCCTACATCGGGGGAAACTCGAAATAACTCGTGTTTTAACCCAGTGCATTTGGCATAATTCGCTGGATTCATTCTGTGAACATTATGAAACATAAACTGTGAATATAGGCTTTTAAAACATGTGCTTGCTTTAATATTGTAAATGCACCTTGGAGGTTTCGGAAGAAATATTTGCGGTAATGCTAATGGCAAACAGTTCAATACTTAATGAGTGCATCTATTGTGAAAAATCGATTCCAAAAGAATACACGCATGGATTATAATGCAATCCTAGAAATATTTGGTTTGAAAAAAGAGATCTCACTCAGAGGACAATAATGTATTAAAGCTATTTCATGCGTACGTGTGACTTCGGTGACAGTATATAGGCCCTCCTATTTTTGGCAATCACTGTCACATGCAACAAAATACATATTATTTTCTCGAGTGAGGTATTATTGCCAAAAGAGTTGGACGGACACATAATTTCTCTCATGCTGGGCAACTTTTTCTAACAATGTGTTTTTTTTTTTTTTTTTTTTTTTTTTTACAGTGTGTCGCATTACTCGAATAAAATTCAAAACGATTTCTCTTCTCCATAAAATTTGCTGCATAGTGGTGTCTGGTGAGCCGTAATATGTATTTTTTTTTTCTCAACTAATATCATGAATTTTCAAATGTAATAATATATCTGTAAAGAGGCATCAAACGCAGTATAAAGCCAGAATAGGGATATTTTTTTATTATTACTATGAATATAATCATTATAGTCATCATCGTTATTAGTAGTTGTGTAGTAGCGAAAGTTTCATGCCGCGAAACAATCAAATCACAATTGAAACAAAATAAAATTTATTGCAATTCGCGAAAGTTTTTTGCTGCAAAATTGGCAAAATTAACAATTCGCGAAAGAATCTGGTTTTTCAGCAGTTAGCAGTAATACTAAAATTACTATTGTTGTTGTTGTTGTTGCTATTAAGTATACTTGCTCTATAACTTCGAATACCTGCTTGTGATTTCGGAATGTACATGTACGCGAGTCTTTCATTCTCTCACATACACTTTCTCAGCTTTGATTTAACTACACGTATTTTTTTTTGTGGTTTTGAAAGTAAACGGGATTAGACAGCAGCAAAACACTGAATAGTGATAGAATGAAGGTTATATATTGTAGAAACACTTGCAATACTACAATTTTTCGTTTGCCCACGTCACTCGGATTGCATAGCCATGGGCAATGGCATGACTTTCAGAATCATGTCTTCAAGACGAAGAAAATGAAACCCGACACAAGAAAACAGAAATGTCAACTCAAATTTGCCGGAATGCGTCAAACTCAAAAGCAGCAGCAAGTATATACCCTACATGTATGCTGTAAAATGAATTTGTGTTAAAATGCTGTATGTGACTACATGCACAAACTATTATGAAATAGTACTTTTTTTTATTAGAAATTCAACACGACGACAATAAAGAAGTCCACAGCTAACAACGGGCTGAGAATAACAGATTGATTTTTTTTTAATTATTATTATTCAGTGCAGATCTTCAGCTCATAAATCAATGTTATGAACAACAATATGTACAAAATGGGCATACATAGTTCAAAACAAATATATGAACGAATATTTACTAAAATGATTCCAACAGTCCACCACATCACACAAGCAGGCCGCACCACCACCACCTGTTGTGCTACCGTATATTACACGTTAATAATCACACGTCCTACAAGGCTACACCCCCTATCAAACAGTGGTAAAAGTGGTAACAAAAATGCCATGTTAGCACAAACAACCTAGACTTCACATACCTTTTTACTATAACTCCACGATCTTTCACTGTACGACCCCCGCCGGTAAAACTCCACAGCAGACTCGGAATAAAATCTGACATGCCCGTCTGGTCCCCGGAGTCGGTTGCTAGGGCGAGGGTCCCCCATACTGTCCCGGGACGAATCCAGTTCTGCCGGGACGGTGCAACCCACCACGCTGCCAGTCTTACTGGCGAGATTTACCGAGTATAATTCCAAGATTCCACCAAGCCCAGACATAGTGGATCCATTATTCCACCCGCAGTTCTAAATATCTATAGCCAATTCCGATTAACAGTTGGTCAAAAGTAGCTTTCACGAACAAGGTTTATGATTTCGGTTATTTTCGGAACGGGAATAATTATATTCTCTCCCCAACTAGTTCCTGTACTGCGTGTCGAGCAACCGAGCGTTTATTTAACAAAGAAGAAATCACAGATTTTCATTCATGTGCATTGTACAGCGACGAACTTACTCCGCAAGCTCCTCAAACTTGTATCATTCCAGATATACGTACTTATACCTCAGCATAAATTACAGACGTTTTCAAAAGTCAGTTATGTCAAGAAAAGTTTACTCAAAGGACGGGTATGAGAATTCGTCCTGTAATGACCGAGAACCTTGGGCCAGTATCGACTGCAATCCTGTCAACCTGTGATCCGAAAACTTGAAACAACATAAATCGATATTCTGAACCGCTTTACTTCGCACGTGTAGAATTTCTCAATGGGGCGCCGTTGAGTGTGTGCACATCGTAAACAAGTGGTATACAAATCACTCGACGTTTTGTTGCACCGATCAAAGAATTACAGGTATTAGGAGTGCGGGATACACTGATATAAGTGCATGAGGGGGGAAAAGATCAACACTGCAAGGATATAATGTAAATCGTAAGATTTTGGTTGCGAAGGTGGATTTTCTATAGAGCTTCGCGTAAGCGAAACTCAAATGGCTTCTCCTAATAATTACCGGGCTTATATATGTATATATATATATATATATATATATATATATATAGTAAGCTCTTTTACATTTCATTTTTGTACAATATTTTAGAGCCATGTTTTTATCATTCACACAAGTTAATTGTAATATTTAATGCATATCACCATATTATGCTTATATAAATATGTAATTGTACGTATTTGTTAAATATACAAAATTATACGAGTGTGTATGCTATGTTTGCATTGTATTGTCTTCAGATCCTGAAGAAGGCCGGGAAGGCCGAAAGCTTGAATAAAGTTGAAGTACAGCTACGTCCCACGTCTCTGTCTCCTCTCTCATCCTCACACTTATATATATATATATATATATATATATATATATATATATATATATATATATATATATATATCAATGCGATCTATGTTTAACGGATAGATATAAGGAAAGATACTTTGGTAAAATTGCATGATTTGTCTTTGAGTTGACATATTTATAGAACTCAAGTTTTAACTAAATACGAAGTAGTCTCTTGTTTGCATATTTGTAAAATTTTTTCTGAAGCGTTATTCCTATACGAAAAAAAAATACATAATATTGTATAGTCAAAACCGATCGTGTACAATATCTTTTTTGAAGGTATTTCATCCTTTTTGAAGCCCCAAATTTTGAAGTTGTGTGAGTATGCGATGAATTACAAAAGAACGATAATTGGAAAACTTGTGCGGATGTGAAAAAGAGTATAATTTCTTTTAAGTATAAATAATAACAATAATTTGGTAACTGATAAGAACTGATAAGAACCAATTTCCTGTCGTCACTTATTGATTGGCCTTACAAACGATCACGTTTTATGCAATGTTCATGTAGGCCTATCCATATTTGTATATCATCATTAAAGGGCTTTGGTAACTTTCTGGGGGCTTGATTTAATAAATTGTTGAATTTTAAATATCTGTCTTGTATAATGATGTTCAGAAGGATAAATAAATAGCCAGGCATAGAAAGGTTTTCAAATATATAATGTTATTATTAAGATATCTATGACTGAATACTTCCATTTACGAAAGCGTATGGCCATAATTATACGCTTTAGTCCAACACTGAGTCTATGGGGAAAATGAGTCTGGCATTTCCGGTCACTTATGTTTACTTTTGTGAAGCACATGATGATTTTGAAGTGCTCCCCCCCCCCCCCCGGGTTTCATTTTTACACCATATTACATACACTGATAGCATGTAAGGCCAGGCAGCTTAAATTTTATCAAGCCTCAACAAAGTTACCAAATCAAAGTTACTAACCCTAACCCTAACCCTAATCCTCCCCTTCTCTCTCTCTCTCTCTCTCTCTCATTCTCTCTCTATCGCCCTCTTCCTTCCTTCTCCCTGACTTTTTCTCCCCCCCCCCCCCTCTCTCTGTCTTTCTCTACCCCAGTCTCCCACACACCCATCTACACTCCCATACCTACGTATGTTACTATAGTATGGAGCAATATTAACAGTATAATTACCCTGTCTTATAATTTGTTCGGATGTTTCAGATTTCAGGGCGTATATCCCTATCTCTTTATTGTTAATGATAATAATAATAATAATAATAATAATAATAAGAAGAAGAAGAAGAAGAAGAAGAAGAAGAAGAAGAAGAAGAAGAAGAAGAAGAAGAAGAAGAAGAAGAAGAAGGAGAAGAAGAAGAAGTAGGAGAAAAAGAAGAATTATAATACAATACTAATGATAATTTTAAAAAAATAATGATAATAATTTTAACAGATAATGATAATAATAACAATAATAATACGCCATTCTTATCTAGCAATTCATACGTAAGTATATCTCTATGAGCTTAAGAAAAAAAAACATTGAGAGAAAATAGGTTACTGAGTTTCGTTTATCTGTTTAACATTTGGAATAAGTGTGTTTTAATCTATTCTATTTATGTTTCTAGAGAGTCGCGGAGGCTATTCCATAAAACTGGGACAGCATGGGCAAAATAACGTTCACCATAATGTTTTTGTAAGAATATGACGAATAATAAACAAATTCTTTTGACATGATGGAAGATTTCTTGTTGGTCTGTACGCAGTGAGTAATTCATAGACAAGAGGGAGCTAGTCTATTAAAAAAAAAAACATTCATAAGCTAATAACTACAGTATCTTGAACTGGATGCGAGACTGGACGCGGGTAACCCATGTATAAGACAGAAATATCGAATCATGTTTCTTCGTACGTGTAGCTAGTCGCGATGCTGAATTTTGGATGGTTTGTAGTCTTTGAATTTGAATTTGAATTTGAATTTGATTTATTTATCATATAAAAATAGATTCATCTCTCTCTCTCTCTCTCTCTGTCTTTATGAATATTTCAATTTTGTTTATACCCACAATATATAAAATTTTGTCACAACAACAATAATATTAGATACTATTTTCAGAGGTTTCATAAAGTTCAGGGCGTATCGCTATCTCTTTCATTAGATAAATATAAGTCTCTCTCCCTCTTTCTCTCTTTCTCTTTATGAATATATTATTTCTATTTGTTAATTCCATCTCCACGACAACGGCATTTCTCAGCTGTTCAAATAAACCGTTAGAAAACTGCCAAACAATACAAAAGATGGCGATGCTCTCACTCGTATACAACTTTTCGTAAGTCTGACAAAGCATCTTCATAGATCAGGTCAAATAGAGTGAACAAGACCGATACTGAAAAGAGTGAGCTATAATTATGCTCTCCTGGGGTGTATTGGTATTAGGCCATTTACCCGAGGGCAATAATTTGTTTTGTCATATCGCTCTATTTAATTTCGCATCGATTTCAGTCGGATTCATATTGGGAGATATAATCAGTGTCTTTGATCCCTTTCATACCTGTATTTTTATTTTCATTTACTCTTTAAAAAAAAAAAATCAGTGGCTATGATTTGTTAAAATGGGGAATAATCAATGATTTTGGTGAAAGGATGGATTGGATTTGTTCATTACCCCCCCCCCCCCCTCTCCCTCTCTTCCTCTCTCTTTCTTTAAAACCCTCCTCATCATCATCCTATTCCCCTCGATTTTCTCTCACCCTGCCACTTCACAGGCAAGATATACCATTTCGATTGCGTCAGAAATGCGCTAATTCAGCTTGTGAAAGCAATCAACACATATGCCAGATAGTATATTGTTTCCACTATTCGTTTTGCAATCACGGAGTCTCTTTAACCCTTTCAAGACAATTGACCACATTATGTGGTTTGGCTCAATAAATTTTGATTCAGAGCTCTAAAAAATACACCAGATGTATGAGTAGAAAGAGCAAAAATTTCTACACACACTATGTCAATTTTTGTTGCTTGACCATATTGCGTTTGATGCCAGGAATTCTAAAAAAGAGAATTTTTATAAGCTTTAAAATCCTTAAATTGGCAACACATTGAGAGGTTCAAAAGCATTGTTTTTCATCAAAATTGGCAATTTTTTCAACTTTTCGACAAAATTTGTAACCATGTATATTGTTTTCAAAGGCATTACATCTTATTAGAACCATGTAGCACTAAAAGAAAAATATAATTGTTGCCAATTTGAAGAACAAACTGTGATCAAATTAGCCCTTAAATAATTCCTGTCCTGAAAGGGTTAAACTATCCTTCTTTCATGAAGCGCAAAGACCGCGCAAGTCACTGAGGCGGTCCTATAGCGTCAGAAAATTAGTGTACTGTCTCCTCGTGTGGGCCAGTATTTGCATGACTGTGCGCTTTAATACATGGCGCACCTTCAACCCTTTCAGGACAGGAATTATTTAAGGGCTAAATTGGCAACAAAAATATTTTTCTTTCAGTGGAAATTTTTTAATAAGGTGTAATGTCTCTGTAAACAATTTTCATGGACTTTGATATTTAGTCGAAAAGTTGAAAAAATTGCCAGTTTTGATAAAAAAAACAATGATTTTGAACCTCTCCATGTGTTGCCAACTTAAGGATTTTAAAACTTATTCAACTTTTTAGAATTCCTGGCATCAAATGCAATGGGGCAACCTCGCTAGTCATAAGGACCGCTATTCATAAGGACCACTTATTCATAAGGACGGCTATCCATAACGCGTGACTAAATGAATAGCGGTTTTGTATGAACAGCGGTCCTTCTACATAGCGAGCCAACCATAGACAAATTACCTCGCTATTCATAAGGACTTCCGTATAAGGACCACTATTCATAACTATTCATAAGGACCGCTATTCATAACGCGTGTTAAATGAATAGCGGTTTTCTATGAATAGCGGTCCTTATGAATAGCGAGTGGATCCCAATGCAATATGGTCATGCAACAAAAATGGACATAGTCGTGTGTGTGCAGAAATTGTTGCTCTTTCTTCTCATGCATCTGGTATATTTTCTAGAGCTCTAAATCAAAAGTTATTGAGCCAAACCACAAAATGTGGTCAATGTCTTGAAAGGGTTAAATGAATTTTAAATTTTTGTTACGTGAGCAATTGTAATGGATATTGTAAAATGTGACACATGAAACAATAAACTAAAACTGAAAATATAATGTCGGTGGGCAAATTCGTAATCCTGTTTTAATTTTTGTTATTCATCAAATGTTTGTTTTGAGAGGAACTGTTTTGTGGTTTCAAACCAACGTCAAAGACTTTGGCATTGATCATTCGCGAGGGGACATAACACCGTATATGCAAACTGTATCATGATGAATCTAAATAATAATGTGGTAAGACTTAAATAACAAAAATATTCATGAAACAGTAATAAATACATAAATTATTGATCTTTGTATAGACATATCCCCAAAACATTGTGGAAGAAGTCAATGGATAATTTCAAAGTATAATATTAGTCTTCACAACATTCACAAATAATAGAATGTCAACAAAAACAGTAATACCAATATAAATAATAATGTGGTAAGACTTAAATAACAAAAATATTCATGAAACAGTAATAAATACATAAATTATTGATCTTTGTGTAAACATACCCCCAAAACATTGTGGAGGAAGTCAATGGATAATTTCAAAGTATAATATTAGTCTTCACAACATTCACAAATAATAGAATGTCAACGAAAACAGTAATACCAATAACAACAATAATAAACTATTTGAGCGATGATATTGACAATATATATGATAATGATAAAAACATCAATAATAAAAAAAAATAATATGAATAGTAAATGATGGCAATAACAACAATCATGAAGACCATTCATAACGATAAAAAGAACAACAATAAAAATATAAACAATAATAACGACTCCAATAACAATACAACAGTAATAAATATTGTTAGCAACGATAATAACTATTATTTTATAGGATTTGAAATAAAAACCAACACAATAATATAGTATACAAACAATATTAATTTAAAAAATAATAGTAACAAGATACCTTTATGAAGATTTAATAAAATCTTATGACCCGGTACCCAAAACAATAATAATATTGTCAATATTAACGACAAAAATAAATATTTCTGATAAAGATAATGATAATTAGATCAATAATTCATGAATTCATATGCCTGGTACCCGTAAAAACGACAATAATAAAAATATTAATTACAAAAATAAAAATTGGTGATAATGAAAATAATGATAATCCACCAACATTTCATTAAAAATCATAGGCCTGGTACCAATAACTAACAATATTAATGAATATGACAAATACTTCGTACCAATATAGATATTGGTGATGTCGATAATGATAATATGTCATAATATTTTCGAATTCAAGTCAATTCTCTACCACCTCTCTACCACAGAAATATTAAACAAGGACAAAGACGTGCAATAAACTGATTTTTTTATTATTACATGTACTTTGAAATAATTTCAACGACACATTAATGAACGTTCCCTTTTATTATGTGTTTGTGGGTGGGGAGGGGGGGGGGGTCTCTTGAGTAAGTTAGAGTAACCTATTCTGTTTTGTTACAAGTATAAAGTGGTGTGATGTTATAGCAAAACATTCAGGGTGATAAACACATCCCGTATAGTAATAAGAAGCCTTTGGGCCAGGAAACGTGTGAGAGGTAATACTAATGAAAATAAACCAAACGTGAAATAGTAGTAATAAAATAAGAAACAATAATAATTATGGTGAAAGCAATGGAAGATTCAAAAATGAAATGTGATAAAGTGTGAATTACGCTGCAATTTAGACTCTAATGACGTAAAAAAAAAAGTTTTGAAGGGCTTATTTCATTCTCAAAAAGGTAGGGTCAAAGACTACATGTATATCTACATCTAAAACATATAAAGTCACCTTTGAAAACTTGAGTCTCGTAATTTATACGTGTATCATTAAATTGGTATCTGTTGGTGTTTTATGACTTCTACCCCCTTCACAAAACTGATTATGATGGAGATGATAATATCAAAATAAATGATATCTAAAAAAAAAAAGTATTAATGATGATAATAATGATGATGATAACAATAATCATAATGATAGTTATAACAACAACAACAATTATAACAATAATAATAATAACGGTATTGATAATAATGAAAATAATAACAATAATATTAATAATAACAATAATACTCATAAAAGTAGTTTATAATAATAACCATAAAAATTGATAAAAGAGGATAATAATACAATGAGAAAAACTAATTACTCAAAAATAGTAAGTAACATATATTGATATCAATAATGGGGAAATAATAATCCTATAAAGATGGTCAGTAATAAATAACAGCTGCGGCAACAAAAAGTACAATACGAAAATAATTTTATTTAAAACAATGGTAGTGATAGTAATAATAATAATAATAATAATAATAATAATAACAATAATAATAATAATAATAATAATAATAATAATAATAATAATAATGATAATAATAATAATAATAATAATAATAATAATAAAATGAATTAACTACAGAGTAATAATAATAATAAAAATAATATTAATAATAACGATAATGATAGCAGCAACAATAATAGTAATGGTGTAAGTCGCAGTGATAGTAGCAATGATGTGGATGATGTTCATGACGATGATTATAATTGTAATAATAACAACATTAATAAAAATAATAATAATAATAATAATAATAATAATAATAATAATAATAATAATAATAACAATAATAATAACAATTATACAACTAATGATATTTGTAACATGATAGAAGCGATTATAATATGATAACTAATGATAATGATAACATTGTTGTCATGATAATAAGAAATATAATACTGAAAATAATCTTAATAATAGAATGGCAGCAAGACTCAACGATAAAAATATCTCACATATGAGAAAAAGTCAAAGATTAAGTATGGTGATAGTCCTATGAAAGTCCTACTTTCTTACTGGCATGACTGGTAAGTACTAAACATCTACTCGCTTCAACTTTACGATTAAAATTTAGAACGACGCAAGGTCATTTTTCATTGTCTTTCGTGGGCAGTGAATTTTGGAATAGATTACACCTATTAAAATCATATGAGCCAGGTCTAGAAGCAGGTTTTCGGAATTCTATTACAACAAACTTGGTGAGTAAATCATAAATTGAGATATCCTTGCAAATATTCTGTATATGTAGAACAAATAAACTTAACATCATTACCTTGCACCTTTTTGTAATTGATTGTTAATTATTATTATTTTTGATAATGATTGTAATGATAATTCAATAATTGTTTGTTGAACTTTACCGAAATACTTGGTTTTTCTGTTGTGGGTCAGGCTCGACAAGCACATGTGCTATTCATATCTGGCCCCTTGTACCAACCAATGCTTTTCTTCCTTTATACGTAAATATCATTGTATGAAAATGTATTGCACTTATTTCCTGTTGCAAGCAAATAAATAAACCAATCAATAAATCAATCAATAAATAAATCAATCAACCAATACATAATTGTGTTAACATACAGTTCACCGTTTTATAATACGTATACGGCAATGTAAAACGTGTTGCAGGGATGGTATTCTGAAAAACGTTTCCTATTTATTTGAGTGAAATTAATTTAATTCTAATAACAAAATAAACTGCAAGTCATTGTCGGTGTTTGGGAATATATACCCCAGCACGGAGACATAAAACAGTGACACACAATAATTTTAGATTTGTTGTGATAATCAAAACATCTTTTGCTAAAATAATTTGCGGAATACGACCCTAGGCTATTAACCATAACCTTAACATGGAAGAACTTACCACATTTTTTAACGTGCAAAGATCGTATTACCTCTTGGTGAAGATCGAGCTTTGTACGTAGCACATCGTGAAGAAACTACAGAAATTACCTCTTTTTTTTTTTTTTTTTTTTTTTCTTTTTTTTTTTTTTTTTTTTTTTTTTTTTTTTTTTTTTGGGGGGGGGGGGGGTTGTATAACATTGAGGGAAATGACACCATGTTACGCAAAGGTCGTATTTTAATTCTAAGTAAACATCGTACTTTGTCCGTAGCTAATCGTGAAAATGATCATAGCGAATTTGAACCTTTGGGGAAGGGGGGGGGGTAAAGTTTTTTTTACTACACTCGCTGAAATTACACAGTGTTATATATGTCGTGTTGAGCGTTGCCAACTTAGGAGCTTGGATTGGGTTACTCTTGAATTTCTTCTTAGTTTACGATCTCACTGTAAGGCACCAATACGGCTTTCCCGACATCACCTGTCATGGGTCAACAAGATGGAGGAAAAAAGATTTTAAAAATATTTCAAGCTATATCAACATGATCATTACATGGTCAGACAACCTAAAAAACACAAACCTCCATAGTATTAAAAGAAACTAAAGAGCCTGAAAATCGAGCCCATATATATACAGGTTATCTACTATAGAATATGTGGGCTACTGTTAACTGAAATGAAATTAGAGTTTAGTGATTCAACATCGCCCCCTCCCCCCGAAAAAGAAGACTTATAATGGATTAAAAAATACATTTAAATTGACATTATAATACTTTCACACCTTTGTATATATTTGTGATACGGTACATGACTTTTTTTTTCTATGATAAAGAAAGCAATGAAAGAAAAAATATTGCAAATATGAAGAAGAATATTTGACCAAATTAAACTTTAAAGTATTCCTGTTCCCAGTCACAACGCCAAACCGACTCGAATCCGACCCCAGACCGGCTGATTCTTGGCCATTCGGGGTTAATGCCATTTTTGGTTCGGTCTGTTGTCGTTCAGGGGAGCGTTTCATGAAAGGACTTGTCAGATATTTTATCCGACAAATTTGCTCTCAGCCAATCAGATGCAAGGATTTCAGTAGCTTATAACAGTTGTCGGATAAAATATCCGACAACTTCCTTTCATGAAACGCTCCCCGGGTGTCGGTTTCTTTCTTGTGACCGGGGGCCTACATCATGACAGTTTGTGTTGTATTGTACCATACCTGGGCAAGCCCCTTTCACCTGGTGCTGAAACTCGGGCAGATCTGCGTCTCGAAGCTCAATGTTATGAAGCTCCATGAAACACCTATCAAATAAACAATAATTTTTTTCTAGATTAGATAGCTGACCAAGTGTAAGGGTCAACACTTATTAGATTAATGTTGAGTGGGTGCGAACCACGTCGCAGATCATCATATCTGGTATGACGAAAAATGGACTCCACCAAAATTGGATATTTTTAAAAGTCACGTGGATGCTTTGAAACAGATCAAAGCATTCATCAGTTCATCACAGCTCAAACCGAAGAAAATATTTTGATTATTGATCATTCAAAAGTTTTGAAATCGTATGAGATTGACATTTTGAAGGCGCAAGATATTAAATTTGGTCTTGATATTTTAATGACTTTCTGAGTCTTTATCACTTATTTTCATTTCATTCCTATCGAATTATCTTCTGCTTCACAGGCGTGTATTTTGTCCGTATTGAAGCACTAAACAGTGGAACACGCGGATGTAGTCTTTATCGTCGCATGTTGGCGCTCTTCCAAAAGCTCATTCGTACTTGTGAGATCTTCTCGGTGTTTGGTGGGTTCAATCAAATATATTTTAAGCCTACCTTTTGTAGATATACTAGACTGACATACTACACTGTTGTTCATTCATTCAGTTTTCATTTAGCCATTCATGAATGACCTAAAATGGCGCAATGGATACAAAACAAAACCTTGTGCTGGGCCCTCGCACCCTGCTTCAAACGGATTGCTTCTGTGCTCGAGATATTATATTGCCCCTGGACGTGTTCTGTGCTTTGTATGCCTGAATGGGAATAACGCCTCATGCGCAACGAGGTATAATTTTGATTGCTTTATCTCATGCGCTAATCACGATTATAAAACGGGTTCAAGAATGTAGCCATCCTGATTGGTCAATAACACCACGTGACCGTGCAAAAAAAAAGTACTTACGCACGGCGAGGGGACTAACGCACGGCTAATCCGGATCAAACACTAAGATTGTAAGAAAACACTAAGATTGTAGACCCGTTTTATAAAACTATTAATACATGGTTGTGAGTTCGTGCGTTAGTGCGATCCAGCAACATGCAGGTTTTTATGGTGGTGTCTAACACACTCAGCTACGCCTCGTGCGTTAGTACACCACCATAAAAACCTTTGTGCTGCCAGATCGCACTAATGCACTCCCAACCATGTATTAATAGTATACTGTGAAGGCATTTAATGCATGCATACAATATTAGCACTGCTCACTTTGCATTCACCTATAATTTTGTACGATATCATGTACTCCCAACACGATAAAAACTACTTTCGATAAATAAACTCAAGACAATTTCAATAGCCCTGTCAATCACCTTTAGAAATGTGCGAACATTATAATGGTGTATTACGTAATCCGAACCTGATTTCTATGGGCAGTACAATAGGCCTTTGAAACTGCCCTTGAGTTTATTTTTCGAAAGTAGTTTTTATCGTATATATATCGTTTTTATTGTATATATGAGCATTTCGCACACACACCTCCTTCTGGCACATTGTACGTCATCATCCCAGTATAGCATCCAGTGTGAGCTGCAACAGGGATTATTTCAACAAGTAACAAGTATCGAGTTTCCCAGATCATTCAATTGGCTGACGCAGTACGTGTCAGTACAAGAAAATGTCATTTGCTGACGTAAGGACCGCGTCAGTGACTTGTACGGTCTTTTGTCCGTCATGGAAGAGTGATATCCTTCAAATAGTCATTGCAATATGAACAGTGATAACACTATTTTCAATAATTGGCGTATGATATAATTGCCTTCACAGTACCCGTGCTTATCGAGCCTGCATGTGAAGGCAATAAACCCATAGGCCGGTTATTAACAGTATTATTTGAACTGTTCATTTTGCAGTCATGTGAGTCGGGCTTTTATGATGGCCGGCTCACACGAGGCTTCGTTTCGATTGCGTCATTACCTGCATTAACCCTTTCAGGACAGGAATTATTCAAGGGCTAAATTGATCACATTTTGTTCTTCAAATTGGCAACAATAATATTTCACTTTTTAGTGCTACATGTTCTAATAAGATGTGATGTCTTTGAGGACAATATACAATGATTTTGAACCCCTCAATATGTTGCCAATTTAAGGATTTTGAAGTTTACTCTCCTTTTTAAAATTCCTGGCATTAAACACAATATTATCATGCAACAAAAATGGACACAGTGTGTGCAGAAATTTTTGCTCTTTCTACCTGTGCATCTGGTATATTTTTTAGAGCTCTGAATCAAAAGTTATTGAACCAAACCACAAAATGTGGTCAATTGTCTCGAAAGGGTTAATAGAGCATGTGAAGGCAATTGACCAGTACGCCAGTTATTAAAACGTATTCAGATTTCAGATTTAGATTTTATTTCATTACATTTTCATTTTTCAAAGTATATAACAATAAGTATTATGAAACTGACAATATTCAAAATAATTGACAACACAACTTAGTGCATAAACATTTTTCGATCATTACAAGCAAAACAAAGTGCATTAAAGTTTGAGTTGTGAGAGAGAGAGAAAAAAAGTAACATCATTGAAGACTACGTAAGATTAATTTTATGAAAATGAGAATGAAAACAGAGACCAGCTTAGAAGCAGAGCTTGTAGAAGCGCTGGTCCCTGGCAAAAAGATAAAGCATGAATACAGTACATAAAAAGAACTAGACTGGGCAATCATGCATAAAATGCCCAATAAAAGGGAAAAAAGAAGAAGACAGATACATGGCCATGGAAAGCAAACAAATTATAGACATAATACACTTGTTATCGAAGAGAAAGCACTGAGAAATATTGTAAACACAAAAAGCTGGAAATAGTAATAGGAAAATAGTAACGTTTTAAAGAAGTAAACTTTACAAAAGACGGAACAAGAATGATAAAGTGACAGGTGGGGGTTAGGACGGGAGGGTGGGAAAGGGACAAGATCTTGAAGGTTTCATTTCGTCTATTGATTGCGCTTTTCATTTTGCAATCACTTTTCAAATGATATCACTCTTTCATGACGCACAAAAGACCGCATGCACCAGTCACGGACGCAGTCATAACGTCAGCTTAGGCCCTGAGCACACAAGGTGTTATTTAAATTGCTTCGTTCAAGGATATTCAGGCATGTATATAACTGCATGCATAGAACAGGTCTAGGCACAATCTCTAGACACAATTAACGCAACCCCAAGCACGGTCAATGGTCGAGCGCAAGGTTTCAGATGTATCGGAAAATCGACTTTCGACGGATGAATCTAACGTAATAATTTACACACACACACCCACGCACACGCACACACACACACACACGCGCGCGCGCGCGCGCACCAGCAACACACACACCACCACACACACCAGTGAGTGAATACAGAGCATTAATTTTGTGTGACAACACCGGGTGCAGCTATCATTAACTGTAGTTGCTATTGTTCATAGCAAACTCTGAAATATTATATAGAACCGAACACTTTGATAAGCCCAACTCACACGAGGCGGCTATTTGAAGACGTTAGGAACGCGTCGGTGACTAGTCCGGTCTTTTTGCGCTTCATCATGAAAGAGTGATATCGTTTAAAAAGCGATTTACAAAATGAACAGTGCAAACAATAGTTTGAATAACTGGCCAATGGGTTCATCAGTGGCGGATTTAGGGGGGGGGGCAATCCTGGCCCGTGCCCCCCTCCCCTTTTGAGGGAAAACAATGCATTGTGCCCCCCCCCCCCCCTTTCGACCAGAAAACCTTTTTTTTTTTTTTTGTGCTTGTTAGAGAATTATGGAGGGGAACTGGACCCAATAACCCCCCCCCCCCCCCCCCCCCCCCACTGAGCGACTTTTGGAGGGCTGGCGAGACCAAAAAAAATATGGGTCTCCCTCCAAGCAGTTTCCCAAAGTTGACAATCCTGCATTTGTGTGCCCCCCCCCCCCCCCTTATACGAAATCCTGGATCCGCCCCTGGGGTTCATTACCTACACAGGCTCGAATAGCGCAGGAAGGCCTATACTGACGCAATCGAATTGACGCCTCGAGTGAGCCCGGCCCTACTTGGCTCAACTGAGATGAAATAACGCCTTGTGTGCATGGGGAAAATGAAACTGGTGTATAAACATACCTGTTGACAAACGTCACATTTCTGTTTCCGTCATTTGCACATACAGGGAAGTAGACCCAAGACGCACACTGTTTTATCATTCTCTCGCAGTAGGGAGACCCGTCTTGTGTCGGCACGCATCGTTCGTATAGATGGCACTCGTTGAACTCGGGATCATTACCACATTTCGCTTCAGGGGAAAAAAGAAAACTGTTATTGTCAAAGATCCCATTTCACGATCTTTGGTATTGTATAGGCTATACCTTTAAATTTTTTTTTTTTTTTTTTTTTTTTTTAAATAACACACATACACACGCTGATATCAATATGCCTATAGCACTTCATTTATTTGATGTACGATAAAAGAGCAATGTAGATGAAATGCCTTGCTCAAGGGCATAAGTGCCGTGCCGGGGATCGAACGCCCGATCCTCGCATCTCCAGTCAAGCGCCTTAAACCACTAGACCACGGCACCTCTAATGAAAAAACTCGTTATCGTTATCGTTATCGTTATCGGACAAATGTGACCAACCCTTTATCATAAACCTCACCTGAAAGCCTATTGTTACGCTAACCGTATATCTTGCTTCCGATATAAAGTACTTCCGATAATATACCAAATTGGTAAATCAAATTATACCCGAAGAAAATTTAATGTATCAACAATCTGTACAGTACATTTTCTCCGGCTTGCATGATGGTACATAGTCAGTTTGGCGGTCTGCCTGTGCCGGGACTACCCGCGACGGTTTAAAGTTTCAAAGTTACAAAGTTTATTGATTTCCACAAACATATACATACATATCTTTAACAGTAAAAAAAAACAAAAAAAAAAAAAAAAAACAACAACAACAACAACAACAATACATTATAAAAATTAAGAACAGGAACATAATCAATACATGAATTGAAACAGAAATAACAGAACATTATTCAATGGACTTGGTTGAAAAGTTACAGTCCTTAAATTAAAAGAAAAAAAAAAGAAAGAAAGAAACGTTATAATTTGGGCAACCGCGTAGCCAGGAATCAATTTTAGGGGGGCGGTTGGTGATGAGCACGCCAAACGCGAACGCTCTGACGTTTAAACAAATTTGAGAGAAAGAGAACGATTCTTAGCACCTTTTTTAGGCGAAAAGTTAGTTCGACGCCCTGACTGCTTTTCAATTCAATTCAATTTCAATTTAAAGACATTTATTTCCAACTTTTCAATATACAAATTAATAAATGAACAAAATAATGTACATATATTTTGAACAAAAAATATGACAAAATATACACTAATGTGATACATACATAGTTGGAGGACACACCTCTAAAAGCAAAAGCTTGGGGCGAGGGTGCCCTTAGTACATAATACATTATTACATAATAAATATATAAAAAGAAAATAGCTACATACAAAAGAAGAAAGAGACCGCTGAGCTTGATTGGAGGGGAAAAAGGGGGAGGAGAAAAGAAAAGAAAAAGAAGGGGAAAGAGGAAAAAGAGGGGGAGAATGGAGGTGCAACATGAGAATTGTACGGAAAAGAGAAATATTCACGAAGAGGCAGAGAGAAGAAAGAATAGAGAGAATAGATACAACGGAGGGTGTGGAAGTGTCTTAAACCATATTATTTGTAAGATGAAGTGAAATATTTTTTCATCCTTCTTGAGAAGCTAGCGAGAGATGCGGAGTATTTTATTGTGTCAGGGATAACGTTCCACAGCTTGGGTCCTGAGTACCGGATATTATGTTGGAATAATAGGGTTCTGTGCTTGGGTAAATGGATGTGATTTGCGTGTCTGGTTTCGTATTTATGAAGCGTAGAATTTAATTGAAAAAGATTACAAAATTCTTCAGGAAATAAATTGTTTGTACATCTGTACATAAAAATGCTTTGTTGATGTTTATTTATATCGGTAAATTTTAGTATGTTAAATTGTTTGAACAAATGGTCGACGTGAGACCGGGGAGCAGTACCTGTAGTTATACGAATTATTTTCTTTTGTAGAGTGATTAGTTTTTGCAATTTGGAGGTTGTAGAGTTCCCCCAGGCCAGGTTGCAGTATGATAGATATGGTAGAATAAGAGAGTTGTAAAGCATACGGAGGATGTTGTTTGGTAAAATGTGCCGCAGTCTAGAAATGATGCCAATGTTTTTAGAGACTTTGTTTTCTGTTTCAAGAATATGTTTTTTCCAAGACATAGAACTGTCGATGTGCACACCTAGAAATTTTGTGTTTTCAACTCTAGATAGTAGTACGTTGTCGAGATATATGGAAATGCTGTCTAAATCAATGTTTTTATTGTTGTGAAAAATCATATAGTTGCTTTTTTTTAGATTGACGGACAATTTATTAGCCTTAAACCACTCGCATACAAGGCTTAGCTGTTGATTAACATTACTGCACAGAGAGGTAAGATTTGATCCACTACATAAAATATTCGTGTCGTCGGCATAAAGAACAAAAGTTAATGTTGCTGTTGATTTGAAGATGTCGTTTATATAAAGAATAAAAAGTAATGGACCAAGCAACGACCCTTGAGGTACACCACATGTGATATTACTCATGTTTGAGAAAACCGAGTCAATTTTAGTACACTGGAGGCGATTTCTAAGATAACTGGCAAACCAGTCGTATGCTATGCCACGGATTCCATACATGTAAAGTTTATTTAGTAGAATTGAGTGATTAATGGTATCGAAGGCTTTCGATAAGTCTATAAAGATTCCAATTGAATATTGATTTTTTTCAAATGAGTCAATTATATCGTTTGTTAGTTTAGATAATGCCATAGCTGTAGAAAAATTTTGGCGGAATCCAAATTGGTTTTTGTAAATAATGTCATGTTTAACAAGAAAGTCGTAAGTCCTGGTGTATACAATGCGTTCAAGAATTTTAGAAAAAACTGATAGAACAGATATTGGCCTGTAGTTAGTAAGCTGTCTTTTGTCCCCAGTCTTAAATATAGGTGTGACTCTAGCGATTTTCAGTTGGTCTGGAAAAATCCCTTTATTAAGTGATAAATTGAAAATATGACACAGCGGTTTAGATATATACTGAATCGCACTTTTAATTACCCTCGGACTGAATTCGTCTAAACCTGCAGATTTATTATTTTCAAACGAGCTGACAATATTACTTATTTCATTTTCATCTGTAGGATATAAAAATAGAGAATCATCAGGCGGAATGTTCATGTATGTCCGAAAGTCAGTATTACACTGTGGTATTTTATTAGCAAGAGTGGGACCAATTTTTGTGAAGAAATCGTTAAATGAGTTACTTATGGTTAAAGGATCAGTCACAATTTTATCATCAATACTGAAGGCAGTCTCTGGGCATTCATGAACTTTCTTTTTAATAAGGTTGTTTATGGTATCCCATGTACGTTTAATATTTGATTTATTACGCATGAGTTTGTCTGAGAAATATCTGATCTTTGTCTCCCTGAGGAGTGTCGTAAGTTTATTTCGATATTGTTTAAATTGCAACTCGTTTTGATGAGTCGGGTTTTTTAAGTACCACTTGTATAGCTTATTTTTATGTTTTATAGATTGTAATAAACCGTTTGTCATCCAACATTGTATTTTTTTGTTTTTGTTTCTCTTTTGTATTAGGGGAAAATTTAAATTATACAATTTACGTATTTTTGTTGAGAATGTGTTATATGCTAAATTAGGATCCTCATTCATTATGACGTCACTCCAGTCTATGTCTTGGATATCTTTATTAAAGTTCTCGATGTTTTCTTGATTTACAACACGGTAGAAGCTATCTTGATTTTTTTTTTCATTCTTGTATTAGATGATTTAATTTTAGATACCTGAAATACTGGTAGGTGGTCAGAGACATTACAAAAGAATAACCCCGAGTCGATTGGTTCGATTTGATTGGTTATGATGTTGTCGATAAGTGTTGCAGTTGATTTTGTAATACGCGATGGTTTATTGATTAACGGATAGCATGAGTTACTGTAGAGGACATTCAAAAATTTCATAGATGAGTTTGTGCTGTGTTGCAGGAGGTCAATATTGAAATCACCCATTATGTAAAGTTTCTTATTTTCTCTAGATAAACAAGTTAGGAGTTTATCTATGGCATCAGAAAAATCGTCTGGATTTATAGAGGGCGGTTTGTAAATTGTCCCAACTATGGTGTGCTTGTCATCTTCATTATGTAATTCTATAAATATTGAGTCACAAAGCGCGTCATCTATACAAATGTCATCTCTTCGAACAAAATTATGATGGTTACGGATATACATTCCAACTCCACCACCGCGTTTTGCTTGTCTATGTTTAGAAATAAATGAGTAACCCTCCATATTTATTAGAGGGTTATTGTCCTTTAACCATGTTTCGGAAAGGCGGATGATATCGAATGGAAAATTTAAAAGGTGGAGGAAGGTTTCAAAGGGATCAAAATTTTTTAAAATGCTACGTGCATTAAGGTGCATAGTGGAGAAAAAATCATCACTGCCAGTGTATTTTTGAGCAAATTCTTCGATTTGATAGTATTTAGATGTTGCATATGGATAGTCATTAAAAAAATTGTTGTCCGGGTCTATGTTGGCGTTTCCGATTTGCGTATCTCCTATTTGTGTATCAAATGGGTCAAAGTTAAGATTTCTAACAAGAGCCGGAATATCTAATTGACTCGTATGAGTTGTATCTAAATCTTCGACGGACTGAAAAGGAAATGTGTGTCCATAACAATCAGAGCAGATTGATAAACATTCGTTCCAGTTGTTAAGTAGCACGTTATTATTGCATATACTACAGTAAAGCATTGGATTACGTAACGGAGTGGAATTCACGACAGTTGCAAGACTATTCATAAATGTACGTGTAGGAAAGGTCGTTAGCCAAACGGTTTGAACGTTGGTAAAGTTTCGGAGTGAGATGGCTGAAGCTATTATGCACAAAAAGTGAACATCCGGTACGTTGCAATCTGTACGAGAAGTAGCAGAGGGATGAAAAGTAGAAAGAAAAGTACATGTAGGAAGAAGAAGACAGAAAGAAATATGTTGAGAGGGAATAGTGCACCTGCAATGAGAAGGGAAGATAAAGGAAAGTTAAAGAGTTTACAGATAAGCTCGGCGGTAAAAAAGACAAGACATAATTTGTGAAGAGAAATTCAAAGTACGTAATATAACATGATGTTGTCATCATAGAGACATAGAATCGTTAACGGAGCTCCCGTTAAATAAATGGACAGTATATACAAAAGCATAAAGCTTTACGATAGAAGCACGGCAATAATTATATCGTTTACATAATTACTGGATAAAGTATTGTTATTGTTTATCATGTTCAGTATGGTATTTAATCAAGGCGTGTAAAGATGTACACATGCATGTTGCTTTACATGGTTATCACTTTCAGAAACATGAGATGAGCAAAACCTATAAACTGTTATGTAAGATAAATGCTCAAAACATGTTTCAAACAGGAAAATAAGAGCCAAATATGCTTGCATTCATGGTATTCGTTTGGCTTTCGAAAGAAAAACTTTGAAGATATTGGACGCAAAACGTGCACTTTATGTATAATAGGGGTAACAGGGCTGGATGCAGGGAGGAGGGAGTTTCTCTCTTTCCGCGCGAAGCGCGAAAACTTTTACGTTTTAGCAAATTTTGAGAGAAAGATAACGGCTCGTAGCACCTTTTTAGGCGGAAAGTTAGTTCGACGCCCTGACTGCTTTTCAGTAATTTGGACGCAAAACTGCACTATATGTATAATAGGGGTAACAGGGCTGGATGCAGGGAGGAGGGAGTTTCCCCCTTTCCGCGCGAAGCGCGAAAACTTTTAAGTTTTAGCAAATTTTGAGAGAAAGATAACGGCTCGTAGCACCTTTTTAGGCTTTTTTCTCTCACTTCCTTCCGCTTCTTTGCTCTCGTTTTTTTTTTTTTTTTTTTTTTGGGGGGGGGGGGAGGTGGGGGTGGGGGAGGGGAAGACCACCCTCATCGCCCCCCCCCCCCCGCCCCGGCTACGCGCCTGGATTTGAGCACTATTAACCATTTTTTAAATAGAAAGTTTAACTTACTTCTACAGTACCCGGGAGCGCTGATAGTTGAGCGATCCGAACAGAACAGGCCCTCCTGACAGTCATATCTTGTCTGACACTCCCCGCCGAGTTTCTTCCCGCAGACACAATAGCAGACTGACCGTTCGTACCCGTCCACATTCCATACTTGTTCGATCACATCGTTGTTCAGTTGCCAGCCAGAATTCGGGTCGTTCATGCCCTGCGGCGGTAGGCAGTCGCACGTCTGGATTAGGAAAGAGAAGAGTACATGAGAAACAGTAGTATGGGGGGGGGGGGCGGTGTACACGCCCAAATTTGCCGACAATTATGCACCCTAATCCCGCACCCCACAAATAATAATAAAAGAAAATCACAGATGTAGAGATCTTGATCATGCAGGCCCATTTTCGCAAGGAGGGGGCTGACGCCTTTTGCCCGAATATCAACTTTTCAATTTCTAAATTTTTCCGAGAGAGCGAAGCGAGAGAGCAATAATTTCTTTTATTTTTTTTTTACTTTAAATTCGTTTATAAAATGTACAGAAGTTACATACAGAAGCTACATAATTATCTGGGAACCACGTTGTCCAGATATTTGGATATTCTGGCACCTCATGCACGTTGCTGCCCGAATATCAAGTGGTGGTTGCCCAAATATCGGAACTTTCAAAATCCTCCTGGGAGGGGGACTGCAGCTCATTGCCGAAGGGAGAAAATGTACAGAAGTTACATGATTACGACACCCCACCCCCTCCCCCTGCGACGCCCCTGGGTACGTTCTTTTTTAAAACAAAAATAGTGCAAACAGTACTTGTAATAACTGGCATGGATTAATTGCTTTCACAAACTCGATTGGCACGGTATACTGACGCAATCGAAATAACGCCTCTTGTGAGCTGGGCTCACACGAGACTCATGCGATTTCATGCGGCATCGATCCAGCCAACTATTGTTTTATTCAACATTATTCTTATGCGGCAGAAAGCAGTGAACAATAGGCCAATACAAATAGCTAGCACTAAGAAGGCTAGCGTTTGGCCACATCCTTTGGGTTTGTGTAATTACTATAGGCTCGTTTTGCGCTGGATATTTTCAATTTTTTTTTTTTTTTTTTTTTTTTTTTTTAATAGAGCAGAGCACAAACTGAGTTTCTAGCGCATCTCTAGCGTAGCATTAAAGTAGAATTTCATTGATTTTGAATATTGATTTAATTTTTATTATTGCATAGGTGAAGCTTAGATTGAACAAGGTTATCAAAATTCAACGCTTGGAAACATTTTAAGTAATGATTATTATCAATTATAAAATGATATAACACAGCCCCGCTATAGCACCTCTTTGAACGCTGCTGAGATATGTGACGTCATACCGGGGAACAATCCTTCCTAAGCAGACGATGCCCCATAACATCTTATACATCTTCAGTGCCTGTTTTGTCATCTCATCTTCACTTATTTCTCTTACTTCACTAGCGTCAGTATAAATGCTTATTTGTTGCCTCACTCTAAATTTCCTGCATGCTATTATTTTGATGAAAAATGCAGCGTTAAAAAAATAAAGGAATCAATCGCTTGTAAACAAAAAAAGATGCCATTGTGTTTTCAGCTGCATGCACCGCGGCATGTCGGCGTTTCAAGAGGGAACGAATACCATCCATGCTATAATTCAGCGGGCTTTACAATTCGAAAGTGTGATTTCTTTGATTGATCATTGACCCTTATCTCACTTTTTACAAACAAAATATTTTAGTTACTAGAAACGGTTTCACTTCCCTTTTAGAATGATGTGAAATACGGTCATGGTGAAACAAACCAAACTCTTTATAATTTAAAAATAATTGCATTGCAGTTACGTTCACTTGATATAGGACGTCGTCTGCTTAGGCAGGATTGGCACCTGATGTTGCGTCACGAAAACATCGGTATATTTCTGGCGAATCGCTCAGATATCCCAGATGCTGAGAAGTGTTTTTATTTGTGTTATTTTTTAATCATCAAACACGCAGTTAACGTAAAACTTATACGATTACCATCTGCAAGCTTTCTAGTTTCTAGAGATACATTATTGAGCATATTTGTGATTTGCTTTGAATATCTAAAGTAACCAAGCCCTCTGCCCAAGCCCACTGAATGACAAAAGAACAGGGGGGATATTGTTAAAAAGTAATAGAAAATGAATAGATCAACAATACTTTTGATAACTGGCGTATAGTAGAGTAATGGTTTCGAATGCTCGATTCGCGCGCGTAATGACGCAGTCGAAATGACGCTTCATATGAGCAGGGCCTAATGCCATGCAGTTACGTCATTTTTCAGAGGTACGACGGCATCAATGAATGGCACGCCTTGGGAGAGTGAAATTGTGTAGCAAGTGATTGCAAAATAAACTGAATGCTATTAATGCGTTTGAAAACTGAAGTATGGGATGATTTATAGCCCTCATAGGTCCGATCAGCAAACGTAATAACGCAGTCGAAATAACGCATTGGGTGCAACGGTCACTGGGTTTTGTAAAGTACAATCCAGTGGAAAAGTTGTGAACCCTAATTACAATGCTCGAAAGGTTTAATCATATACTTTTGTAATATAAACCTTCGATTTAGTGCATAATGTGTATTATTTTTTATTTCTATGTAAAATTCTTTGACACCAAATCCGTTTATCCTTCGATATGCATCATTATTAATCATACTGTGTTTATTACTCCAGAATTCACAATTTATAATGAATTATCAATATCTGATTGTTAAACCAGGCTAGTAGTATATGGATGAACTTATTTCCTTCGAACTAGATTGAAGAATTAGAGGAATAAGTAAGTTAGATGCATTTGGGGGGGGGGGGGGGGGACCCACAAAAAAACGGCATCCCTTTTTAAAAATAATCGAATTTAACCCATTGTCTACCGGAACCGGGTGGTCCCTGTTTTATGCCTATGTAAATTAGAGAATTCAGTAGTCAACGGGTTTTTAAAAAAATCGAATAATTGCTTACCTCGCACCAGAATTGATTTAAATCATACCCGGCTGAAGGAGCAGGAAATATGAACGTCGCCAAAAGTGCGAGTGCTAGAGCTTGGAAGGCCATCTTGAGACGATTCGTCGGGCCAAAAAATTGTCTCTATAAAACTTTGCTTGCTGTTTAACCGTTTGTGATTAGAACACTATCTAAAACACGAGGGGATGTGCCCTTTCTCTCAGTTACAGATGAATTAGTTCGCCTCTATGAAGTCTGACGGTTGATCACGATCCAGTATTGCGCTCGACTTACAGGTTGGGGCGTGGCCTAGCTAAGGTGTGACTTTATGCTAAGCCAATCATACGATCTGCCTAGAAACGAATATGAATACAACATGAGTTGGATGAAACCATAAGTTGGAACAAAGGAATCACTCTCCTGGTAACCAGCCACTCTGTAGTTCCCCAAATTAAGAAATTGCTTACCCATAATGCCCCCACAAATGAAATTTGAAACTGGGATCGATCAGTGTCTAACCATTCTAAAATGTTTTTACACTACCCCCCCCCCCCTTTAAAACTACGCCAACGAGTACCTGTTGAAATGCACAATTAGTACACGTGATATGAATAGTTGTAAAGCGTAAATCAATATAAACAAAAACAGTAACAAATAATAATAAAAAAAAAAAACAGAGAAAAAAGAAAGGGGAAATGGGGAAACAAAATTAATGAAGAAAAAATTACAGGAAGTAAGTCATCAATGTTCCTGGAGCAAGTGACATGTCATCTGCTCATGCGCAGAGACATAGATATATTTTTAAGAGGTATACATATTACAGAGATAGAGTGAGAAAGAGAGAGAGAGAGAGATGGAGAGCAAGATGGGGGCATGATGGGGGGGGGGCAGGAGAAAGTGGGAGGTCGTATGTGAGAGAGGGGTGAAACGGAACTCTGAAAATAGGAGAAATAGTTTCATAGAGAGAGAACAAAAATAGAGGAGTGAGAGAGAGCTAGAGAGAGAGAGAGAGAGAGAGAGAGAGAGAGATAGAGAAGTGGGGGGGGGGGGGTGGCCGTACGTTGATAAGAATCATGTTCACTTGAAAATAAAGTCGGTTATGATGGGAGGGAGCGAGGGCCATGCAGACACACTCATCGTAAACATCCTCTGCATAGGCCTACTACGTGTATATTTCATTCCTGTGATATGGATTTGGTTTCAGTCAACTGACCTAATATGATTTGATGATTTCATTTATCACACGAAGTCAATGTCATGATCATTCAGGGGCTACTGGACACAATTACCCCCAAGTTTACCCAAGCCATCTTAAGCATTTTACTCATAGCAGAAGACTTTGTGTACCTAAAAATCAATATATCCGGTATACTTTGGAAGAGCCTCACATATTCGATCGATGCTATAGCAGTATATAGCAATGCGATCAATCCCCAATGCAGCATGTGGTGTTGAACGTCAGAATGCTATTTAAAGTGTATAGACGAAACAAGCGGATTGCAGTGATTTCATGTTTGATTTGAATCTGAGACAGACAGCTGACGCAAATATGAATTCATTCTCCGTTTCTGTTATTTTTTCACAATTCCCCCGTTAAATTTCCGTTTCTTTTGGTGTATTTATCGTTTTGACAGATCGTCCGCTTCTCACTGACCCACTTTCCTAACTATGCCCTTCGTTATTCTCTTTGACCCCCCCCCCCCCCCTTCTCTCTCTTTCTCTCAATGTCTCCTCTATTTTCCTCTCTCTCTCTCCACGAAACTATTTCTCACTTTCTCCTATTTTATGATTTTCATAATTCCGTTTCATCTCTCTCTCACATACGACCTCACACTTCCTCCATCTTCCTCTTTTTCTCCTATCATGCTCTCCCTCTTGCTCTCCATTTCTTTTTCTCTCCATCTTTCCCCCTCTTTTCTCTCTCTCTCTTCCTCTTTTTTTAGTTCTCTCACTCTCTCCTCTTATTTTCAATTTCTTGTATTTTATGATTTTCAGAGTTCTGTTTCACCTCTCTCACATACATCCTCCCACTTCCTAACTCTTTCTCTTTCTCCTATCATGCTCCCCCTCTCTCTCTCCATCTCTCTGTCTGTCCTTCTTTCTCTCACTCTCTGTGTTACTCTTTCTAGATCTCTCCTAGTTGTTTCATTTCATAATTGTTTCATACCTCTCTCTCTCTCTCTCACATTCACACACACACACACACACACACACACATACGCCTTCACACTTCCTCTCTTTCTTTCTCCCTAGCATGCTCTGCCCCACCCCTCTCTTTCCCCCTTAGTTCCTACAATGCTCTAAATTAAAGGAGAATGAAACCCTGGGGAAATATCCATTTTAATGAAAAGAGAGGATAGAGGGAAGCAATTTAATAAAAGTTCCATCAAAATCAGTTACAAAATGAAATAGTTATGAAAGTTTGAAAAGTCTCAATTTACTTTCTATGGCGATCCTCAAGTTGGCAACGTTGCTTCAAAATGGTAGGTTTAGTAAAACAACTCGCAATATGTTTTGTAAACAAAATTTCATTTTTCTCCATTATCTCTAAAGATGCTCCTTGTCGTTTTGTGAACTCAACATATGTTGTGTCAAGTACATTTGAGCTAAGGAGACAAGCTGCACCTTGAGAGATATTGGGGAAAATATGATTTTTTTTGTGTACAAACATATGGAGAGTTGTAAGCTACTAAACTTGTCACTTTGAAGCCCGCCATAGAAAGTAAATTGAGACTTTTCAAACTCTCATCACCAATTTTGACAGAACTTTTTAAAATTGCTTCTCTCTATCCTCTCTTTTCATTAAAATTGATTTTTCCCCAGGGTTTCATTCTCCTTTAAAAGTAGTCATTAAGCAGGTAAGTACAATGTAGACAGATCTGGAAAGACATCTGGAATTATATATAAACACAAAAAATAGCTTTTTCAAAGCCATTTATTATCTAGTAATATATACAAGCCTATTTACAAAGATCCCATGTTTTGGTATATCACATTTCAAGCTAGCATACTTTTAAGCTGTATCACTGTATATGCCAACATCATACAAAAATGGCATATTTTCAGAAGGATGAGTTACAACTGATCGATTCAATAGGGGTACACAACCATCTGCTATCACATATGGGGTCCAATTCTCACATATTATATTCAAAATATCAATATCCATGATTTTGAACCTATTTCTGTGATGCATAGACTTCATGCTGTAAGCAAGAGGAACACTAAGTTCTCTCAGTTAACCCTTTCAAGGCCATAAACCACATTTTGTGGTTTGGCTCAATAACTTTTGATTCAGAGCTCTAAAACATATACCAGATGCATGAGTAGAAAGAGTAAAAATTTCTGCACATCCTATGTCCATTTGTGTTGCATGACCATATTGCGTTTGATGCCAGGAATTGTAAAAACGAGAATAACCTTTAAAATCCCTAAATTGGCAACACATTGAGAGGTCCAAAATCATTAACAAAAATATTAAATTGGCAATGTTTTCAACTTTTTCAACAAAATTTGTAACCATGTATATTATTTTCAAAGCACTACAAGAAAAACATTACTGTTGCCAATTTGAAGAACAAAATATGATCAAGTTAGCCCTAATTCCTCTCCTGAAAGGGTTAACAGAATTTATACCCTTCTGACCCTCAAAACTGGATATCATGTTTAGTTTACAGAGCAGCAATTATTTTCTTGGAGGGAAAATTCATCTATAAGCCTTCACAAATACAGGGCTATAAATTTTGAAGTTAGATAACATTGAACAACATTTGTATCAAGTTGAATACTGAAAAATATGGTGCTTTGATTTTAAAAAAATATATCACAAAATATATTCTGTAATACAGGTTTTTAAGCTTGGTGGTACTGTAAGAGTTAACAGTATCTCATCAATGCTTGTTCTAGTCTTGGTATTGGCATTATTTCTTAATCCGTCAAGTCTCTGCTCGTGTTGTAAGCAGTGATGTAGCAGAGTGCCAATGGTGTTATGAAGCACAGACTTTGCAGTAAACTGTACCAAATTACAAGCAGACCTAATATCACATCATGAATATCATTTTGGACCCCATCTCATAAAGATTTGCGATTCGAATATTAATCACAACTCCCATCTCTTAAGTAAACAGTTGCAATTAATTTCAAGTTGCAATCAATATGAGTCAACCACAACTCTTTATAACAAGGGGCTCGGTCTTCCAAAAGAAAATAATTTCTTATTCCATTGAGTCTGCAGTTGTTTTGTACATGTAACTGGGGAAGTATGAATATTTATGCTGGTCACACAAGCCCATCATTTCTTTTTTCCCTTTGAGTCGGTTGTTGTGTTTTAAGCAGCGATGTAGACGAGGACAGACACCCTTTCTGTTGTACACTTATTCCATCGAGTATGCAGTTGTTTTGTACCTGGGGAAGTACAAATATTTATTGCAGTCACACAAAGGCCCATCATTTCTCGTTCCCTCGAGTCTGTTGTTGTCTTGTAAGCGATGACATTGATGTAGATGATGGCTGATCCTGCTTTACTAAGACTTTTTCAAGAAGTGTAAAAATGTACTGTACAATCAAGCCTTCCAACATCTCATAAATACTTGTTCTTGACTTACAAAGTCCCATCCTTTCATGCATTTCATATTCCCTTGTGGTTGTGTGGTGTAATAAGCTGTGAAGTAGATAAGTGCTGACACTTTTAATGTCATAAATACTTATTCTGGTCTGGGAAAGGCTATCATTTCTTGTTCCCTTGAGTTTGTTGTTGCGTCGTAAGTGGTGATGTTGACGAGGGCTGATGCTGTTTCTGCTGCTCGCTGTCTAACGTCTTCAGTAACCTGAAGAGACCCGCTGCTTCCCTGATGTGGCTGAACTCGATGCAGAATGCTTGCATCTCAATGAAGAGATCCTATGGAAGACACCAGGAAAATAAGGACCATATGTGAACAGATCAATTTGCAACATATGCACTCTTATCTTGAATTATTATTCCTTTCGATCAACTTTATTCAAAACTGCCTATTGTCTTGTGGGCCTTAATACCAAAATTAATTTACACATTTACGTTTACAGGTATGTTCTCAAAAAAGAATATTGTATTAGTAAATCCTACTTAGATCTACATGTAAATCACCAAAGGAACAAAGTTCAGAAATTAACCAGTCGAATACTATGCCTCAGGTAACAAAAAATCTACACTACTAGTATATCAAAATTAAAATTGTATCAGATGGGTTAAGATTCAGCTTTGAAATCACCACAATATAAAAAAGAACTTTCAAAAAGCAGGCTTGTTAGTTTGCTAATAACTCTGTAATTTCTAAATGTCTGACGAGTGAGCCTATCCTGAAAATGCACATCTCATGATATCTAACGACAAAGTCATTGTAAAAAATTTACTCGACATTGACAAAACAACTTCATTATTTGGAAAGTTTTTCATCACAGTCCAGCACTATCTACTCACTTTGACATTGATGATCTTATTGCGTATGAGAGACTGAAGAAACACGCACACCTGTTCATAAAAAGATAAACAATCGTTAGCAAACTAAAAACTCATTCAAACATCATGATGCACGGCACATCTAAGATAAAGTTGAGTTCTGGGCCCCGTTTCATGAAACTTGTCATCAATGACAAGTTGCAATAACTGTTATAAGCTACTGAAATCCTTGCATCTGATTGGTTGAGAGCAAATTTGTCGGTAAAAATCACCGACAAGACACTTGATGAAACACCCCACTGGTCATGCGATTACATTGTGAAGAACCATCTCAAAAAGGAAAAGGTTGATCATGTCTACATAAGAATTGGTGTATACCGTGGGGTTTTGGAATCATTCGAAATCATAAGAAATTGACCTGCACATGCACTGTACACAAAAATGGGTATATATGGGACTGCACACACATGTAGCATGAACGTTTGGCCAGAACATGACAGCTATTTCTTGTCATATTCCGAATATGAGGGCATTTGAAGAGCAATTGCTTTTCAGGAGACATTTACATGTATACTATGATGTCCTTTCAAACTGATGTGAAAGAAATGCTACATGTACCTAACTCAATTCCCCTCTTCAAAAATCATTCGGTAATGAAAACCCAAAGGTGCTCAGGCTGTACAGAGTTTATGTTCTTTCTACTCTTGTGCACTTGTATGCAAACATACATGTACATGTAGGTCTATTAATCAAAAGTTCACATATAAAATTTGGAAGTTTGTTGTTGATGGTACCAGAGAAATTGTACAAATACAGATACAATTTCCTGTGTTGCATGCACGTCATTGGGTCATGATTTACCGAACATCTGTTGCCTATTACCCTATGTACATTACCAAATCAATGACTTTCAAACAGAATATTCAAGTCACGTGCATCACATCTGATCAAATATTGAAGTTTAGGGCCTTGCTGAGTAATTATTTACTCCAAAGCACAGAGCAAGAGGATTAATATTTGATGACCAAGAAAGAAATCATACAAGCAATGTCATGTAGTGCATGCAAGGGCAGTAGTTGATTTACATGGAAAATAGGGTAGGGGGAGGGAGAAAGTGAGGGAAAAGAGGCAGACAGACTGATGGAGAGGGATGGACGGAGAGAGGGAGGGAGGGAGGGATAGAGAGAGGGACAGACAGACAGAGAGGGATGGACGGAAAGAGGGAAGGAGGGAGGGAAGGAGACAGACAGACGGAGAGGGATGAACGGAGAGATGGAGGGAGGGAGAGATGGAGGGAGGCTGGGAGGCAGAGAGGGATAGAGAAAGATAGACAGAGAGGGATGGATGGAAAGAGGGGAGGGAGGGAGGGAGAGAGAGAGACAGACAGACGGACAGAGAGGGAGGGAGTGAAGAAGGGGGGGGGGGGGAGAGAGAGAGAGAGAGAGACATAGTTACAGACAGAGAGGCTCATTTCTGCCCCAGCACCCTAAGGGTTTTGTGGAGCAGCAATCCTCTTCATCAAGCAAGCAACAGAGCGGAGCTAAGTGCTTGCAGGAATATAAGGTGACTCTGCCCATGTAACCGTATATACAGTATATTCAATGAGTTTCATCACACTATCTTTATAACAACCCTGTGTTCAGAATGTACAAATTATTTTAATATTTTTTACATGAAAATCAAATAATCAAATGATTCCTACCCCCAAGACAAATTCTGCCGCCTGTTACGAACCACTCTATTTCATGCTACACCACTTTCTGACTTTTTTCTTTCAAGTCTTGCGCATATTTTGACATCAAGTTTACGAAAATCGGTTGTTTCGTTGCCAAGTCACATCACCTTTTGCAACCTCATGTCAGCTAGTAAACGGAGAATTTCTGAGTTTTGTGTGCAATATAAATGGAAAACTGCATTTCCGTATGTTCTTTCTCAATCCCTTATTAATTTCTTCTTTAGTCTGTAATTATCTATTCTAACTGATTTTTGGTTCAGATAACACCCTCAAACAGCAGACCTTAAAAAGCACTGAAATAATGAAGTTGAAAGACAAGGAAATACATAAGAAATTTGTAAAACAATAAAATACAAAAGAATTGAAAATCACTTTAAATTTTTTTTAAATTAATGTTTGGAAGTTTTATAAGGAACTTCTTGCATAAAAACTTATCTCAAAGACATTTCTTTACCTGATTTTCAATGAAAATGTATGTTTATGCATATAATTTGCATATATCATGATATTATATAGAAAAATAAACATTTACAAAGAATAAACATTTACAAAAATGACGATGAATTTATGTTTCTTATGCAATATTCAATGTCCGTGAAAAAATTTCGCAGCGATCGGTCATGTCATGGCCCCAACCCCCCTTGGCAGAGAGGAGCTCACAATAAATGTAGCCCAGTACAGTAAAGGGTTAAATGGTATTAAAGTGTACCAATCACCTGAAAAAATAATTTGGGTAAAGCGAGAAGGTATAAAATCAACCTCAAAGAACTTTGTCTGGTATTCTACAGGTCAACAGTTAATGAGTATGAAGAAAATAAAGGATAACATGAAAATGCTCGCGCGGAACCAAACTCCTGAGTTTGGTTCCGCACGAGCCTTTATCTTGACGAGCGCATACGGGTAGGTCGAGTAGTCTACTCGCGAGTCACTTCTACGCTTATAGAGAATGTAATTAAAATTGCAGTATCTCTTTATAGAATCAATATTTGAAGCCCATATTTTGAATATAGTATAACGACATGAAACCTCTAACATACCGAGCAAAATATTTTGGGGTGATTGGTACCCTTTAAATGGTATTAATTCCATGGCTGAAGGACAATGTAATCCAGAGATGTGCTTACTCACCAGTCTGACTAGTCTGTTTTGCATTGACTTGTCTTTTATTGTCTCACAGGTTGATATACAGTTGGAAATATATAGGTGAACAAACTCCTGGGGCAAGTCTACTGCCTGCAAGCAAGAAAGAAAATTAAAGTGATTTGGTAACTTTGTAGAGGCTTGATAAAATCTGAGCTGCCTGGCCTTACATGCTATTAGTGTATGTAATATGGTGTAAAAATGAAGCCCAGGGGAAAAAATGCACTTCAAAATCATCATGTGCTTCAGAAAAGTAATCATATACAAGTAACCGGAAATGCCAGAATCATTTTTCCCCATAGAGTGCAGTGTTAGACTAAAGCAGTACCCCTGTACGGTTTCGTAAATGGGAATATTCAGTCATAGATATCTTAATAATAGCATTATATATTTGAAAACCTTTCTATGCCTGGCTATATATTTATCCTTCTGAACATCATTATACAAGACAGATATAAAAATTCAACAATTTATTAAATCAAGCCTCCACAAAGTTACAGATTCCCCTTAACGAAATACAGATGAAAATATTGTCTGCTTGGAGCCTGAAGGGCATTAACTCTGTGTTAAAGTTTAGAGTTAACGCTCTTTTGGCTCCAAACAGTACAGATGGCAGATGGTACATGTATGCAATCAATTTTCCAATACTAGTCAAATTTCAACACTCAGCCCTTGACCCCATCACTACAATACCATTTCCCTAAGCTAAACCTAACATTTAACACAATTGTAACATAAGCCCTATTAAAGGGCAATCCAACCTTGATAATAAAATGATTTGTGTGAAAGCAGAAAAATAAGAAAAACAAGATGGTGAAAGTTTGAAAGAAATCGGACAAGGATTAAGAAAGTTATGGATGTTTGAAAAAATGAGATCACTACATCTATGTGAATCTCAAATTGGCAATTTGGTGAGTCAATTGTGACATTCTTGTGGACAACTCTCCCATTTGTCGTACACAAAAATATCATTAATTTGCGGTTTTCTTCGAGGCGCTTTTACCCTCGGGGCAGTACTCAAAATATATTGGAGATAGCATATTGCTATAGGTCCTCATGAGCGAAAAGATCCTCCTGAGTAATGCATTTTGAAAAAAAGTGACATTTTAGTCATTTTGTGTGTTAGAGCGAATGGGGGAGTTGTCCACAGCTACATCACAGTGACAATACCTATTCGGCCACTTTGAAATTCCCATATGCACAGTGATTACAACTTTCAAAAATTCATAACTTTCTTATTGCTTGTCCAATTTCGTTCAAACTTTCACCAATCTGCTTGTCTGATTTTTCCTCTTTCTTTCAAAGCAACTTGCTATTAAGGTTGGATTTCCCTTTAACCATATATCTCTGATGTAGTAAAGCCTAGAGAATATGCCTATTGTACGATGCATGCTCAGGCAATAATTGCTCTGCGTCTATTTCATACACAAAACTCATTCTTAAAGGGAAGCTTCAGTTCTGGGAAAGGTAAAAAATAATTTCTGAGCTTTCTCATTCTTATTATGTTAGTTTGGAAGAATATCTATTGTGGATATGTCCCCTGAAAAGGATTGCTCTTCAAATGCCCTCACATTCAAAATATGACAAGAAACAGCTGAAATGTTTGGGCCGAACATATGTGTGTAGTTCCACATACACATTTCTGTGTGCAGTGCATGGGACTCTCAGCAGGACTGAGTCTATTTCTTATTATTTTGGTGATTCCAAGACCTTACATCATACACCAATTCTTATGTGCTATACTGTATATTCAACTTTTCCCAATTGCTTTGAGACAGTTTCTTTCACAATTCAGTCTCATGACAAGAACTTTATCTTCAAAGTTTCCCCCTGGACCAAACGGCACACCTAACCTGAACCCAAAACCATGGCCCCGTTGCATAAAACTTACCATTAACGTTAACTTTGCCATCAATGGTAACTCCCATGGAATCCTTGATTTTGATTGGCTGTTGAGTGATGTTACTATGGTAGTTACCACTGATAACAGACTTACCATTAATGGTAAGTTTTATGCAACGGGACCCATGTCAGTGATTTGTAAAGTGCATCACAAAAGATTGATGTTGTTTTAAAAGTGATTGTAAAATGGACAGAGAAACTATACTTTCAATAGCTGGTGCATGGGTAAATTGCCTTTACAGGCTTGATTAGCGCAGGTACTGATGCAACCGAAACGACACCTCATGTCAGCTGCGCTTAAAGGCCACCGCACACCTTACGATCGGTCTGTGATTCGATTTCAGAAGAAAATGTAATATCATTTGACAAATCATTTAAAAACGAAAAATACTTTTGATTGAGGGTCTAAATAGTCATACAGATAGTAAAATCGATATACGGCCTTTGCTGAGTTTTCTAATCGGTGGAATGGCCACATCGGCTCCGAGTCGTAGTGACGTCACAAAAATCGTACGACTGACTATGATTTGAAACTAATTTTGCCTTTATTCCCTGTAGAAAGGTGACAGCTCACAAAAACCCTATGTTTAGTATTTATATTACTTTTCAAAACCTGAATAGGATAGATTTCATTTGTTAAAATGCCAATATTTAATGCCATAGCTATTCACAAATCGGATCGCAGACCGATCGTAAGGTGTTCGGTGGCCTTAAGATGTAACACTTGTGTGAAACTGTGTGAGTGACTTACCGTTGTGAGTCTGTTGACGACCTCCATCGAGTGCAGGGACATTTCCATGTTGACGAGGACTGCAAAGTATTCTGTGATCTGATTGGACTGAATCAAACGTAGCAAGATCTCTATGGCAACCAGAGGATTGCTCTCCACCAATCCTGGAAGCTGTAAAGTGATAAAAATACATTGGCGTGAATAATAAAATATACTTTTTGCAAGGGTGTATAGAGCAATTCTCCCTGTCCACTCAGCAGTCTTTGCTACTTCTGGATTTTTGCCTGCTTAAGATAGTAAATATGCGCACTATTCTTACCTTTGTAGGTGTAAGTCCTATGTGGTAAACCAGTTTGGGATCTTTTTCCAGTTCGCTAAGCAGCTGTTGCTGTTGCTGTAGCATGAGTGTCTCTTTGAAGGCTTTGGCCATGAGCCTCTTAACCTCCTGCCCAGCGCTGTTTGTCAGGCACATCGTGGTGTCCCATGCGATGGTATGGTTGCCATCTGAAGGGTTCATCCACAGCAACTGGAAAGGAGGTTGATAAAAAAAGAAAAGATCACAGAGAATTGATTAACATTAAACACTGCTGGGAAAACTGTAACTTTTACCTCAGAAAATACCCCTCAAAATGAGCTCCCACAAAGAAAAATAACACTTACGTAAAAAGTCAGTAAATGATAGATTTTTGTGTCAAGCAAAATGTATTATTAAACTTACTAATAAGCATCAAATAAAAGACTTGTGAGTCTATAAAATATGATGTTAAAATCCATATGGACAATGGTACAATGGATGATTTAAAGTTCTGATTCAATTCCAAACATCATGTAAATACAAATATATGATAACAATGCAAATTGTGAAACAAGGCACAATGTTTTAGGGATAAACTCCTTGTGAAATAAAAATAACACTTTCGCAAGAGTTATAATTTGTATATAGTTTGTAATTTTCATTCCTTTAATGTGGGAAGCGCTGTCAATCTGACACTCACTTCTACTCAATTCTAAACATTATGTAAATACACATATATGACAAAAATGCACATAGTGAAACAATGCACAATGTTTTAGGGATAAACTCCTTGTGAAAATAAAAATAATACTTTTGCAAGAGTTATAATTTGTATAGTTTGTAATTTCAATTCCATGGAACAGCTGTCACTCTTGTCAGTAATTTTTAGCGACAAATTTGCTCTCAGCCAATCAGATGCAAGGATTTCAGTAGCTTATAACAGTTATTGCAACTTGTCACTGATGACAAGTTTTATGAAACAGGGCCCAGACACTCACTTCATCCTCACACATGTGCAGAGGGGGTGGAAGGCGGATGAACTCTGGGGTAAAGGTCGTTTCCATGGGAGGCTTAGAGCCACATATAAGAGCCTCCACCACTGGCTGGGCTATCTGGGGTCAAAGGTCGAGCTGAAGGAAGAAGATTGAAATACACAGGTATGGTATGATTGTTTCTTCACTTTCAACCTGGTATTACTGAAAATACAATTCTGAACAAAGTCATAGAATTTCATCATTAAAGGGCAATCCCACCTTGGTAATGAGTTGATTTGTGTGAAAGCAGAAAAAAAAGAAAAACAGGATGGTGAAAGTTTGAAAGAAATCGGACAAGGAATAAGAAAGTTATGGATGTTTGAAAAATGAGATCACTACATCTATGCGAATCTCAAATTAGCAATTTGGTGATTCGATTGTGACTTTGTGGACAACTCACCCATTTGTTGTACACCAAAATATCATTAATTTGCGGTTTTCTTCGAGGCGCTTTTACCCTCGGGGCAGTATTCAAAATATATTGGAGATAGCATATTGTTATAGGTCCTAATTAAAGAAAAGGATCCTACTGAGTAATACATTTTGAAAAAAAGTGACATTTTAGTCATTTTGTGTGTTGGAGCGAATGGGGAAGTTGTCCACAGCTACATCACAGTGACAATACCTATTCGGCCAATATGAAATTCCCATATATATAGTGATTACAACTTTCAAAAATTCATAACTTTCTTATTGCTTGTCCGATTTTGTTCAAACTTTCACCAATCTGCTTCTCTGATTTTTCCTCTTTCTTTCAAAGCAACTTGTTATTAAGGTTGGATTTCCCTTTAAGCTACAAAGCTTCTCATTATGAGAAGTCGCTTTCACCTTTAGTGTCCTTAGAGAGTTGTATTTCAACTTTCATGATCATACTCTACTAGCCATATTTGAAGCTGATATTTGTATAACAGCATGAACCCAAGAAATAATGCAGAGCGTTGTATGTTTGATAAGAATACGTGTCTCCTTTAACTCTTTACCGACTTTGGTTGACTAATGGAACAAACGGTGGATTACCAATACCAACTTTTGCCACACTTACACTTTCATTAACTCCAATAAATGTGACAGTCAAAGGTTACATTCATAGCAAATAAAGACTATGGCCAGTATTCTCTAAAGTGGCCTAAGTTAAGGCTGGCTTAACTAAGGCCATTGATTTATGGAAGGCCATTCGTCAACCTCTAAGTCCCGTACAAATTACTATATCTATGTAAAAAAATAAAGAAAGGAAAGGAAATAAGCATCAGAATGAGCTTAATGTTAAGCGCCTTTTGAGAATATGGACCTAAAACATTAATCAGCACCATACCTTGCATCTGGGTCAGGATCATTCATAATACATGACAGGCCGGCTTTACTGAGACTTGGGAGCTCTGATTGCCGTTCCGCTAGGGCTAACTGAAGACCAGTGATGTCGATGTGTGGGGCATTGGGACCAGGATCCATTGCGACAATCTGACGTGGAGATTTCTTGAAGAGCTAGAAATTAGCAAGAAAACTTGATGAAAATCACAATCCTTCAGGTATGAAGATGGACACATATTTAGCAGAATTGTCTGCTAGTTCACCAGTGAAGTCGGAGTGAGGGGCATTCGAGACCAGGATCCATTGCAACAATTCGATGTGGGGATTTCTTGAACAGCTAATGTGAAACAAGACTTTCTAGAAAACATCTGATTTCATAAAATCATTCATTCTGCCCAAGTACAAAAATTTGCAGTAAAAATATCACATGGGAATTTCAGAATATAACAGCATACACCAGGTTTTTAAGCAATTACTTTCCTTCCCCAAGATTTAAACCTTTTTCTGTACTTAAATGCAGATGAAAATCTATGGAAACTATTGAAACCAACTCTCCCCCCCCCCCCCCCCTTTCACTTACACTTTGTAATTCGGTTGAGGACTTCCACTGATTTATCCAATGTTGCTAATGGGAAAAATCCCTAAGCAATACTGCATTATAAGGCAGGTCCTTGTATTTCAACATCAAAGTAAGAATTAGAAGTTATTCATAACAAAGTGATGTTTACCTCTCTTGGTGGGTTAGTTGTGGTGATTAGCTGAGACAGGAAATATTTTTCTGATTTCCCGATTGGCCCAACCAGAGTGGGTCCACTGATCTTGTCATCCTCAGTTCGTGTCTAGAAAAGGAACAAAATTTAATTTACAGATAAATTTGAGTTCTGGACATTAAAATTATCATTATTATTTATTATTATTATTATTATTATCATTTTCACTCATATCGCGCTTTTCCCATTAAGCGCAAAGTACTTACAATAAGTTCAAACAATTAAAAATACTTGTAGAAAGAAATACAACGTTACAACTACAAACTGCCAAAGAGATGTGTTTTCAAGGAATATTTGAAGGCATTGACTGATGAAGACTGTCTAATTGTAAATGGTAAATCATTCCAGTATTTTGAAGCAGATACGGTAAATCTCCTATCACCGGCCAAGGTGCGAGTAACTGAATTGTGAGACGGAGAGGTTCACTGGATGACATCAATCACCTGGTAGATGTATATAAATTCAAATATTCAATTACATTGAGAAAGAAACTGTCAGAAAGCAGTTGGAATAGTTGGATTATGTACTACATAAGAGTTGGTGTATACTGTGAGGTTTTGGAATCATCAAAAAGCTCAGAAATTATATTTCACCTTTACCAGAACTGAACATTCTCTTTCACCCTTTCAGGACAGAAATTATTTCAGGGCTAAATTGATCACATTTTGTTCTTCAAGTTGGCAACAATAATATTTTTCTTTTAGTGCTACATGGTTCTAATAGGGTGTAATGTCTTTGGAAACAATAGACATGGTAAGAAATTTTGTCGGAAAGTTGAAAATAATGCCAATTTTGATAAAAAACAATGATATTGAACCTCTCAACATGTTGCCAATTAAAGGATTTTAAAGCTTATTCGCCTTTTTAAAATTCCTGGCATCAAATGCAAAAATGGACATAGTGTGTCAAGAAATTTTTGCTCTATCTACTCATGCATCTGGTATATTTTTAGAGCTCTGAATCAAAGTCATGGAGCCAAACCACAAATTGTGGTCAATTGTCTCAAAAGGGTTAATACCACATAAAAGCATAAAATCAATCATGATGACATTGCAAAACCTGGGGGGCATTTCATCAAGTGTCTTGTCAGTGATTTTTACCAACAAATTTGCTCTCAGCCAATCAGATGCACGGATTTCAGTAGCTTATAACAGTTTATTACAACTTGTCACTGATGACAAGTTTTATGAAACAGGGCGGCCCTGAAGCTTTCTTGAATTTGCTATTGGTTTAGACTCGTAAAAAATCTGCGCTACAGAATGACTGAATCACAACACCGACTTTTTTGCAATTTTTGCAAGTTCATATTACAAAGGTTTTAGCAAAACAGAGAAAATATTACTAGGTTTCATACAATCAATGAAAACAGCTTGGAAAATACATTTGTGGTGTCATATCTTCTAATATGCTCATGGGCTCAGTTGATATACCCTCTTATCCCACTCAAGGCCATCTATGGACTTGCAAAAGATTGTATCCTACACTTACCAAGACGAGAGAGAAAAGTGGTGCAAACGGGTTGTTACCGATGGGTTCCGATCGGTACATCTCCCATAGTAGGAACAAGGCTGCCAGCCGCTGAGGGGGTGTAGGTAAGAGGTCTGGGCTGCTTAGTAGAAGGACCTAGGTGTGAAATATTAATTAAGAATTGCCTTACAATATACAAATAATTCACTTTTAGTAAGGAAATAGTAAACTATTTCATGACGGTTTTTAAGTATTACATCTCCCACAGGAGGGAGAGAGCTACCAGCGGCTGAGGTGGTGTAGGCTAGAGGTCTGGGCAGCTCAGCAGAAGGACCTTTGTTTGAAACGTAATGAAGAATAGACATATAATATACTGTTACAAATCTTATGCATATCAATGTACAGTGGAACCTCGTTATAACATGGTAAGTTTCCTGGTCGCAAGAAGTTTGTTATAAGGAGGTTCCACTGTAATATGATAAGATTTGATGCGCATGTGCAGTGAGAGGAACTGGAGCAAGTATAAAGGCAACAAATCAAGGAGATTTTCTAGGGTTTTGTAAGCAATTTTGTCACTTTATGTTGTCTTTCTTACTTCAGTCGTGGTTTGAGGCTTGCATGAGTATGTGTTGAATGCCCTGCATTTTGACAAGACAAAAATCTCACATTTATGAGTGATATATTAAAACTATTTCATGAGGTGAAAAAGTTTTCCCCATCTCACAAATGACAAACAATAAACAACTTTTATATCACACTGATAATCTTCATCATTCACAAGGGCAAGCTTTACTTTGATTTCAACTTAAAATCCTCCTGATTTTGAGGCCTTACTCATAATTAAATGTATGAAAAGGATCCATGTTACAATGGCAATTGCAAGAATTATATGAAAATCTGCATGGAGGTGGCTAAAAATTGGGCAGCGTGGAAAATTTGTCTTGCACAGAATTGAAGATAAATTGATCAGTCAATGACAAGCACCAATCACCGTGAGGGTTTATATCGGTACATGTAGTCATTATTTCTGGGTGGTAATTGTCATAGGTCATAGTCTTGTTGGGGGGGGGGGGGTGCCTTGGAAGCATGTGCCGCGATTTCTTGACACTGCTGGAAAGTTGTCTAGGTGCTTATTGTTTTCATTGTCCAAAGTGGTAGGGGTCCTGAGGGTTGTTGTCCAGGAGTAGTTGTCTTTGGAATACTTGTCCAAGGAGTTATATCCAAAGGGTTGTTGTTTGGGTACTAGCTCTCTTGGAGTAGTTGTTTAGAAGATTATTTTCCTACTTAGGTTAGTAATCCTCAGGCGCAGTCATGGGGAAGGTTTCCTTGTTTACATTATGTATCTATTCCTCAGCCCTCATTTCAAACTTAGACGATGAACGTACCAGTGATGATCCAACCTTGAAGTGTTCTTGTTTGTTGAAGCTCCCATGGAACGCTTGGGCCAGGGACTCAAATGATTTATTGGTAGTCGCTTCATCCCACAGTAACCTGTAAATACAAAAAAAGCAGTTGTAAAGACTTTTCATGGAATAGATCTACATGTACCTACAATAAGACCACATGTACACAAAGTGACAAATGACAGCAAATGCTCAAACTCCACCAGAGCACACCCTAACTGCCTAAGCAATACACTCATATTTCCCATGGTATGGAACAATTGTAGTGACAGCATTGTAAATTCATTAATAAGCCAGTATTTTACAATTTGTACATGTGCAGTTAAAGCTTATTTTTGTGTGCACCATGAAGTGCGTAGAGATGTACCAGTATGATTTTACATGTTAAACAAGTAGCGCGTCCATCAACACAAATGCGAGTGCGCGTACAATTGGGGACATTTCAGAGTCATTTGTACCATGAACTAATTACGAACTGATTTATTAGCACAACTTTAATATTAATGTCAAATTAACCGCTGACAGAGCCTTCGATTCCAACTAACTTAATTAGAAGCACACCAAGTAATAGTGGTCATATTGACCACTAAGGGGAACAAATGCAAAAATACTACTCACTTTCTATCGCATGTAGACTACTAAAGGTATGGGGAAAAAATAAGATGAAATATTGCAAATACTTCCTTTCAAATTCAGCTCTTAAAAATATCACTCCTACCTTACATGTAAATGGCCATTAGGAAGAACTTCTGATATTTCCAGCAAAATCCAAAGTCAAAATCATGTCCAAAACCGAAGAAATCCCCGCCAATTTTTTTTCCCGTTATTTTCATTTCGCCGATGTTTTAGACTAAACTTGGCCAATAAAATTTTGTCCACGAAGGCTTCAAGGCTAGTTGTCCGCTAAGTGTTTCACGAAACCCTCTTAGCTAACATCAACGACAACTAGCGAGAAGGACTTATGACGCCTCTAACCATGTCATATATTTTTTAGTCGACATGCAGTGCCATCACATGTCATTTATCGGGTATATTATGGTCAGCAAAAAGGGAAGCTACATACAATTACAACTCCTTCAAAATTATCTTTCTGTGCATTCACATAATCTGGAATTTATCATGTTTATATTATGAAAATCACATGAAAATCAGCAGTTTTTCTATTCAAGGCTTGTCTCCACTGAGTGAATCAACACTCTTTCCATATTCTAATGGAAAAAAATACAAACACTTTGACTGAGGTCATTTTAACAATATGAAAGGAAAATTTTTAAAAATCATGAAAATAAAGAAAACCAAAATAGAAATTTATGAAATAATAATAGACTGATAGTAATAGGCCTACATGTATATGAAACTGTGGTGGGATGGAAAAAAAAAAGTTAAACCAAGAATTAAAGGGTACCAATCACCAAAAATATTTTACTCATACTGTGTACAGGTATGTTAGAGGTTCCACCTGTTCCATGTCATTCTACTATATTCCAAATATGGGCTTTGAATTTCTATAAAGAGATATTACAAGTTTAATTATACTCTCTATAAGCATAAAAGTGATTCGTAAATAGACTACTCAACATACCCGTACGTGCTTGCCAAGATAAGGGCTCGCGCGGAACCCAACTCGGAGGTTCGGTTCCGTGCGAGCACCTTCATGTTATTCTTTAATTCCTTCATACTCCTAAATCGTTGACCTATAGAATTCCAGATTTATAAAGTTCTTTGAGGTTAATTTTATTCTTCCTAGCGGTATACAAATTAATTTTTCAGGTGGTTGGTACACTTTAAAATTGAAATTAATCCCCTTATGGGAAACTGAAAAAAAATTACAAATGAACAATGGGCAAGAAAAAAATACAAGCCTACTGATAAGCAATGCGAAGTATTATAATCTAGAAAAAAAAATATAAATTCATAACTATTGCTAGGTATGTCTTATATTAAAATGGATTTAGTATAAGTCTCTTAACTTCTGAAGGCAAAGCTATTTCAAGATATGAGTCCTTAATATCTGATCGATTAGCATGAAAAATGGCGTGCTATTATAATGAACTTGAAAATCACATTTTATTTCTTATATATAATGACAAGAGTGCTTTTTGTGTGAAAACAAATAATTAAACGATCTTAGTAAATGGTTTCTATAAAGATTTATTTGGTGAACTAAAATCTGATGAGGGAACTGTAATCTGACACCGCAGGCCCGCCATAGTCAACAGCATACGTGTATTCTGTGATTTTCAGACCCATATCGGTGATATGGCTAAATATACATAATTACACATTTTCAAGTTCGTTATGGCATACAGCACGTCATTTTTCCCGGGCATTTTTCATGCTAATCGATCAGATATGGAGGACCCATATCGCAAACTAGCTTTGCCATCGACTTACTAAGTCCATTTTAATATAAAATATACCTAGCCATAGTTATTAATTCATATTTTTTCTAAATTAGATCTATAATACTTCGCATTGCTTATCAGTAGGCTTGTAATTTTTTCTTGCCCATTGTTCATTTGTCAATAGTATCAGTATAATTTTTTTTCTTTTTCAGTTCCCAATAATGGGATTAATTTTACAAGTCTTGGTTTAACTTTTTTTTCATCCCACCACATTTTGATATAGGCCTACATGTACATGTATGGTGGTGGATCCAGTGTCTGAACACTTTTCAGAAAATCAACGATAGCAAATAAAATATCAAACAAATATCTGTCAAACTTACATAATGAATGCTACAGAAGTCCTACAGAAAAAGAAGTTGATGGAATTTTAAAAAGACAATGTAGATTTAATACAATATTCCCTTACGAGTGAACCCCTTCCCAACGACGCGGCGTTTTGGTCCCTTGAAAAAGGTACTGTATTTCCGAACGTGTGAAACCTATGGGAAAAAGACACAACCTTTGTTTTATAGTGTGGTTTTCATACGCGTAATCCCACGCGTATGAAAACCCATTTTAGGCGCTTAACTGTACACGTTCGGTAATACAATCTGTTCGGAAATACAATCCTTGACTATATATTGTTTTTCGTTTTTATTTCGGTTTTCTTTATTTTCATGAGTTTGAAATTTATTAATTTTTTTTTTATACTGAAATGACCTTGATCAAATTGTTTTACCTACATGCAGGGGATACCTAGGGAAGATACTGAACGCAGGCACTAGGCCTCTGTATTCAGTTCCAAGTTCTTCTTCCTTTTTAAGATGGCTGGATCATTTCCTGGTGCAGGTGACTCATAGTCGTACTTAATCGGCTCACTTTTCCAGCACCTATCCAATGCTACTTCAAAACTGTGCACACTCGGGGCAGTAATGGTGTCGTTAGAGAGATTATTCCATGGTTTACGTATTCGTACATAAAAAGAATTTTTGTACCTCTGAGTTTTGGTCCTAGGAATAAACAGTTTCTTACTATGCCCTCTTGTCTGATCTCTGGATTGTAATACAAGATTTGGTGTTACATCAGAATCGTATTTATTAAAAATCTTGTACAATTCAATCATATCACCTCGAGCCCTCCTGTAAGCTAAAGTAGGGATATTCAACTGTCTCAATCGTTGTGCATAAGGCAGCCCCTTTAACTCTGGGACTAATCTAGTCGCTCTTCTTTGGACATTTTCCAAAGCATGAATATGTTTTTTTAGGTGGGGGCTCCACACCGCATGAGCGTATTCTATTTGAGGGCGAACAAGCGATTTGTATAAAAGGGAGAAATTTTCCTTATCTAAATAAACAAAGGTTCGTCTGATTAAATTCATTAGACTATTTGCCTTATTGATCTTTGTATGAAGATGTTCTTCAAAATTCAGCTTATCATCAATCACCACTCCCAAATCTTTCTCAGATGACACTTGCATGAGGGCACTTGGTGAATTATCACATGTCATATTATTATACACAAATGGCCTTGTTGGGGCAGACTGGGAGCTACCAATGGTGAGAACACTACATTTCTTAGAGTTGAATCTTAGCAGCCATTTGTCAGACCAGCATTGGAGCCTATCAAGATCCCTCTGAAGGGCAATACAATCATTTTCATCTCTAATATACTTGAAAATCTTAGTGTCGTCAGCAAATAGATAAACACTACTCTCGGCAATAGCGTCAGGTACATGTAGATCATTTATAAACAACACAAACAACACAGGCCCAAGAACACTACCTTGTGGAATTCCACTCGCGACAAGACCCCAACTGGAAAACTCTCCATTCGCACATACACGCTGTCTTCTCCCAACTAGAAATGCCTCAATCCAATTTACCACCAACTCACTTATGCCATAACTTCTAATCTTGGCAAGCAGCCGACGGTGGGGCACCTTATCGAAGGCCTTCATAAAATCTAAATAAATCACATCAATTGACCCATTTTCCTCCAGAGCGCTAGACCATTCATCAATTACGTTTATCAGTTGGAGCATTGTTGAACGACCAGGCAAGAAACCATACTGCTTGACACTAAATAATTTGTTCATAGTCATATGATCCAGAATCTCATCACGAATCATTGATTCCATAAGCTTACACACTATACATGTAAGACTAATGGGTCTATAGTTCGACGGCAGCGATCTATCACCTTTCTTAAAAACGGCACTAACATTTGCTGATTTCCAGTCTGATGGAACCACTCCTCTCCGCAAAGAAGTTTGGAAAATAACACACAGGGCCAGCTATGCTGGAGCAATCTCACGCAGCACCCGAGGGTGAAACTCATCTGGTCCCGGAGACTTCGAGACATTAAGTTTGGAAAGCAAAGACAGGACTTTGTCTTCAGTAATTTCAATATCACAAAATTCTTCCAAAATGTTTTGCTGAGGGAGACTGGGAATGTTATCAACAGGCTCATCCGTGTAAACAGTAGAAAAATAATCAAGTAAGATATCAGCCTTTTCTTTATCAGTCTCACTAAGTTCTGAAGAAGATGAATGTGAATTCACAAGAGGAGCTACTCCAGATTTGATTTTAGTCTTTGACCTGGCATACTTCCAAAATTTCTTCGGATTTAATTTCACAGCTTTCGCAATATTTCTTTCATAGTTTTTCTGGAGCCACCTAGTGGCAGTTTTGACCCGATTACGGAGTCTGTTATACTCTTTTTTCTTGCTTTCTGTTCTATCCCTAAGATAACGCTCCCAACTCCTGTGTTTTTTCTTAATAAGCTTTAGCGTGTCATTATCAACAGGGAAATCACCTTTGTTTCCCCATGCCTGCCCTCTAGAAATTACTCTAGATGAAATAAACTTCTCCTGAGCAGATTTTACTTCATATTTGAAGATGCTCCACTGACGTTCAACGTCATCTTCTGCTGGCGCCAACAGACTAGGCCAATCTTGTTGTCTATTTTTCCCATTAGAATGTGGAAAGAGTTTCGATTCACTATAGTTCAAGAGGAGAGAACCCTTGAATAGGAACATTGCTGACTTTCATATAATTTTCTTACTATAAGTATAAACATGAATAAATTCCAGATTAAGTGAATGCATAGATAATTTTGAAGGAGTTGTAAAAGTATTCAGGGTCCCTTTTTGCCGACCATAATCTACCCAATGAATGACATGTGATGGGGCTGCACGTCGACTAAATAAGATATGACAGGGTTCGATGCGTCATAAGTCCTTGTCTCGCTAATTGTCGTTTATTCTTAGCTAAGATGGTTTCGTGAAACACTTAGCGGACAACTAACTAGCGCTGACTTAGTCAAGAACTTAGACATACGACAGTCTCGAGAAACAGGCCCCAGATTCAGATAGAACAAAGAAGAAGAAGAAGAAGAAGAAGAAGAAGAAGAAGAAGAAGAAGGAGGAGGAGGAGGAGGAGGAGGAGGAGGAGGAGGAGGAGGAGAAGGGGGAGAAGGGGGAGGAGGAGGAGGAGGAGGAGGAGGAGGAGGAGGAGGAGGAGGAGAAGGAGAAGGAGAAGGAGAAGGAGAGGAGGAGGAGGAGAAGGAGGAGGAGGAGGAGGAGGAGGAGGGAGAAGGGGGAGAAGGGGGAGAAGGGGGAGGAGGAGGAGGAGGAGGAGGAGAAGGAGAAGGAGAAGGAGAGGAGGAGGAGGAGAAGGAGAGGAGGAGGAGGAGAAGGAGAAGGAGAAGGAGAGGAGGAGGAGGAGAAATAGAAGTTGAAGAAGAAGAAGAACTTAAGAAGAAGAAGAAGAAGAAGAACTCAAGAAGAAGAAGAAGAAGAAGAAGAAGAAAAGGAAAAAAGGAGGAGCCGGAGAAGGAGAAGGAGGAGGAGGAGGAGGAGGAGGAGGAGGAGGAGGAGGAGGAGGAGTGGCTACATCAACAATAGCAATAACGACGTTAGTCAATCTCTTTCGTCTTTTTCTTAATTATTTCGAAAATCATTTGATTTACAGTACAGTCCCATACGTGTTATTTCGTGTATTCTGGTAGTAGACTTTCTAATTCTATTTCTAGTACAATTTCTAGGCCAAATAAGGACGATTCAAACACTCAGACGTTCAGGTCTATGCAAAACATCATGAATTTAAAAAAAAATGCATTCTTCAGTTATGTTCTTTATGAATGTAAGGGAAATAATCGTTCACTTACCCAGTAAGATTGACGCTGTCTTTTTTAGATAAACCTTGGTCCATTTTCAGATAAGGTTGAAAAGGTAAAGTTGACTGAAATCACTGAATCAGAATCACTTTATTTACCGCCCTCTTGGGTCAAAATTGATCAGCGCTCCGATCCGGCTTCACCACTGAACTCTGTGATGTGTGTGTGTGTGTGCGTGTGACCGTTTTTTATATGATTGTCTGATTTATTGGGATTTACGTAACTGAATAAATTTTGCCGACTAAAATATTTTCTCATAAAACCAGTGACAGTAATGGTAGCGATAAGTTTATCCAAAGGTTTTAGAAAAGACAATGGTAATTTATAAGCAATGTAGATTGGTTTATGAGACAAAAAGTTTAAAATGTACAAGATTCACAGATGAATATTAACACATAATATGAAAGAATTGTTACAATTTATTCAAAATTAAAACAATAAACCTACGTCATGACATTTCCACATACACCCCACCCCCCCCCCAACAAAGAAGAAAAAAGAAAAACAAGAAATCATGCACTTCATAACACATGAAGCCCAGTGGCGGCACCAGGATTTTAAAGTGGGGGGGGGGGGGCAAATGGGGGGCAAAATAAAATGTTGGGGGGGGCAAGGGCGGACAAAAAAATTTTTGACACTTTTTGTAGTGAAAATGTACAGAATATTCGGCTATAAACCTACCCAGATATGAGGACATTTTGAGCATCTAGCTGAACTGCCCGATTATAAAGAGGTGTTAGTTATATACTGCGAGCGAGCGAAGCGAGCGAGCAAAAATTTTGACATTTTTCGTAGTAAAAATGTACAGAAATTACATATTCGGCTATAAAACTACCCCAATATGCATGAGGACATTTGAGCATCTTGCTGCCCGATTATGAGATGGTAGTTATTTATTGCGAACACTTTTTGTCGTGAAAATGTACAGAAATTATATTCGGCTATGAAACTACCCAGATATGAGGACATTTGAGCATCTTGCTGCCCGATAATAAGGTGGTAGTTATACATTGCGAACGGGCAAAAATTTTGAAACTTTTTGTGGTGAAAATGTACAGAAATGATTATTTGGCTATAAAACTACCCCAATATGAGGACATTTGATCATCTCGCGGCCTGATTATGTGGTGGGAGTTATAGGTCTGTATTGCGAGCGAGCGAAGCAAGCGAGCAAAAATTTTGACACTATTATAGTGGAAATGTACAGAAATTATTCGGCTATAAAACTACCCAAATATGAGGATATTTACACGAGCTGAGCGAACAAATTTGCCCCATGCCCCCCCCCCCCCCCCCCCCCCCCTTGATGCCGCTGTCGTAGTCGATTTGTTCCGGGTTCCGGGGGAACGAAAGGACTAGTCGATTCGTTCCAGCGGATTCAAGCAAGTGACCATGATGACTGCATATCGCTTTTGGCTGATTATGTAACGAAAGCCGCCGTTTGATTCCGACATTAGCCAACAATTTCGGGGTACATTTTGATTATCAATGTTGGTAAAATATGTTGAAATATATTTTCGTATTTTTATTTTGTCTTTTCAATATCAATAGGTGTATGACATTCAATTTAATTCATATTGTAGCCTCTTACATCTTCAAAGGGGCACACAATTTAACCCCATAACACAATATATCAACAGGTACACTCTACCAAGGAGTTATTACCCCGGGGGGGGGGGGGCACTCGAATTATATTTTGACGGGGGTGTGCCTCACGAATCCCCGAAAAGGGGTCTAAGGAACTGACTTCAAGGTGTAAAATACGGGGTCTTGGGAACTATGATCTATTGGGTAGAGTGAAAAACAGGGTCTAGGGAACTACAAAACTAACCTCGCTTTATCGGCGGTACACCTTCGCTATCGCAGGATCTCGGGACGGGCCGCGCCGGGGGCCGCGCCCGCGCCGTGTAGCGCTAGTAGCTAGCTAGCTGGAGCAGTTTTCAAGGCTCGCGCGATGAAAGGGCCTAGGGCGCGAGACCAGGTCGAGCGACCACTGCCTCCGCCACGCTCCCGGCCGCATGCGAACGGATATGTTTCATAACGGGGGTCTTCAGAGCGGGGCTGAGCGGCTCCTGAGCGGAACTGAGTATCTAGAGAACGGAAATCGGGGTCTGAAAAAGGGGGTCATCAAAGCGGCACGTCCCCGTACCACCAATATACGTGAGTGCCCCCCCCCCCGGGGTTATTACTCTACTACTAATTACTAGACTAAAGGTGGATCCAATCGGCGGGTAAAAATTCAGACGATTGGTTCCGGAGGATCCAATCGCCTGCCCGGAACCAATCGCCTATGACACCGCCACTGTTTTCCAAGTTTCCGTTTTCTTTCTTTTTCCTTCTTTTCTCCATTCCTTTTTCACTTTTTTCTTTCCTTTTCTTTTCTTTTTCATTTTATTTTTTTTCACTCCGAAAATTATTGGGGGGGGGGGGGAAAAATGCCCCCCCCCTCCCCTTGGTGCCGCCACTGATGAAGCCTGTGTCCTTTACATCTCCACAGTGCACGCGGCTGCATATGTGCTTCTTGGGGGAAACAACATGGCGGCCAGTATACGACGCCGGGGTCGTGCGCTCAACCGTGACGCCCATTCCAGTCATAGAGTTCAGTGGGCTTCAAGCTTTTGACGCGCAGTATCCGTAGCCCTAGGAGAGCACGATATGATGCGTAAATGATAAATTATGCATAAATTGTGATGTCATTTTTCGTCAGTTGTTTGTATCCAACCGAGCACAACTTACATACATGTAGGAAATCACACGGTACACCTGAATGTTTCATAAATTATTATATCACATATAAACGTTGGAGTAGTCAGTTCCTCATTACTGGGAGGGGGGGGGGGGGTGATTCTCCCTGCCAAAGGACATGAATGGATATTATTATATGGGTGTGCGTGTTTGTGTGTGTGTGCGCGCGCGCGCGCGCGGGTACGTGCATATATATGGATCCGGGCTAACTCGGCACTAGGGCGAACTCGGCACTGCGCGGTGACTATGTTTCAAGAGTTGAAGTCCACGCTACGCACCGTACCCTTTTTTAGCCTTAAATTTCATGTTTTTAATAATTTTACTTCTTGAAATTTTCAACATTACTTCTTTGCGAATCATTTTACATATTGATATCAAATAATTTGAATTTAAGTGTTTTGAAATGTGTATTTAATGCGAAATTCAACACGAGTGTTTGCGATCAATTTCTGGGCTCACTCAGCCGCGATTTTCCGCCAAGGCCAACATTGCCCTAGTGCCGGGTTATTTTTTTTTTATTATTTATTTATATTTTTAATGTGGATGACGACAGAATTGTACTTGAATATAATTTTTCCTCAATTTCCCCCCTGAAAGTTGGGGGATGATTGTACACACCGCCCCCTTCAAAAAGCAAGGGGATGCAACCCCCCCCCCCCCCGCTATCTACGCCCCTGCATATAAAAACATGTATTAAGCAAATTTGGCAGAGTGCCTAAAGAAGCTCATTATATAGGGAATGGACACTGAAGTAAAAATAAGAAACTACAGAGTTAGCTATTATCATTAGGGCCTATTAGTATTGTTATTATTATTATTGTTATTATTATTAATAGTAGTAGTAGTAGTAGTAGTAGTAGTAGTAGTAGTAGTAGTAGTAGTAGTATAGTAATAATGATAATCATTATTACTATTATTATTTGTTTTGTTTTTCATTATTATTATTATTATTTCTTTTTATATATCGTTGACAACAATAGGCATACAGTTATTATTGTTATTATTTTAAAAAGCGGTAAGTGAAGGGGTCGGTGCAATATAGTTTTATTATTTTACAACACAGGTAATACCCATTAGCAAATTGTAACACCTCGTCACTTCAGTGCCCCAGCGTGTCGACTGGGCTATTTCAGAGGTTTTGAGGACTGGGGGGGGGGGGGGGGGGGGCCTCATGGTCCCACACTCACAGCTATACAATGTCCGATCGTTACAAAATTTAGAGTGCACTTAGTTTATGATGTAACGTACAAGAATGCATAGTTACTTTTTTATTTTTTAAATACCATATTTTGAAATTAATGCTAGTTATTTATGCAAATCATTAAATGATTTTTATGTGAATGTATTAAAAAAAAATCGTATGGGGGGGGGGGGGAGGTCAATATGGACCTCCGAAGCTCTCCCATTCGTGAAATATATTTGAAAGGAAGTTATTTAGTATGTAGTAGTACAAATTACAATGTTGATTTATGCAAATTATATGCATATATTAATTTTAAAAAATTGTTATGTATTTCTTTATTTGTATCTCACATGTAAATTATTGTTTTATTCCTTTTCTTTTCTGTTGCTTTGTAATTTGTTAGAGAAAGCAGAGTTATTTTCAACTTCAGTTCAGGTTTTAATTGTTCAAAAAATAAAAACACGCGGTAAAAAGAAGCAACAAATTAGAATCCTCCCGAATACGAATCGGCCATTTTTTATTGACATGTGATGTTTAAATGTTACGTAACACCATAACCGCGGAACAAAATAAAAGACAGAAAAAGGAGGGGGAAGGGTGAGGAGAAGAAGAAGAAGAAAAAGGTCCCGTACCGTCACTTGTTAACGTGCCAGATTTGCTTAAGCTTTTGACAACTATATTCTCTCATTCCCATAGGATTAACACTAGAGCCACCCGGTTCCCGTAGCCAATGGGTGAAAATACAAACATTTTACAGCATACACTGATATTCCCCTTTGAAAACCATGACCATGATGACCAGAAGTCAAATTTTACTTTCTATGTTTAAAAAAAAAGTGATTCCAAAATCATTTCATTTTAATCCATTCGGTCATCTTAAGGTCTTTCCTGAGGTAAGATAGGACAAACGTGAATGTATAGAACGGTGGAGGTACAATTAAGGCCTGTTTAACCTAACTTTGTACTTTTAGCCCAAGTGCTTTCCTCTTAAATGGAGCCCAATTTAACTTGTAAAAATCGGATCGGCTTTTTATAGTGACATGCTGCTTTGTTCATACCATTGGCGTAGGCAGGTCCTCATAAGTGGGGGGGGGGGGGGGTATGATTTCCCTTAATGACCATATATATACTTAACTTGTCTTTGTTCAAAACTCACCTGCCCCCGACAAAGGAATTAATTAATAAGGTTGAAGATTTGTAAATCTGTCGGTCAATTGAATCTGATGTCGCCAAAACCATGGCCCGTCTCCGTGGTCTAGTGGTTAAGGCATTGGCGTTCTAAGCCAACGACCCGGGTTCGATTCCCGGCGGAGACATTTTTTCAACCTTTGCAAAAATTTCAAAAAGGGAGGACAGCTCTGGGGAACTTTGATTTAAGTTATACGCAACCATTATTCTCTCATTTCCTTTCACATTGTAACACACACACACACACACACACACGCGCGCATATATATATATATACATATATTCATTCATACTTATATCTTCAATAGGTTCAGTAGGAAATTACAAAATGTCCCCTTTGAGAAGAGCATTTTTAATACTGCAATGTAATATTTATTATTATTTGTTTATTTTTTGTTTGAATGGGTAGCAAAGAGATTTTGTATATGACTGAAAACCACAACAGAAACAAACAAACAAATGAAAAAGAAGAGTCGATGTATATATTATTTCCACAGCCAATTGCATTCGACCTGTAATACCACACTCCGATGCAACTTTACCAACTCCTGAACTCCTTGACGGCGAAGGCATGACTGTTACATGTGATGTCGGTTACTCCAATGGGGAAACACGGATCACAACATCGGTGTGCCATCGCGGGATCATGTTACCACCCATTTCCGGTTGCTATGGTAAGAGAGGAATACTAAGCAAACATATTTGGCTTTATAAGTCTCATGTATACTATAATTATACAGTACGTTTAAACTATTAAAAAAAAAGCATCAAGAACAAAAACAACGATGATAAATGGCATTCGAAATGTACCTTACGAATGATTTAACCTTGAGTGCAAATTAACAAAAGGATATGCACTGTCCATTACAAAAAGCTTTGTACAATAACCCACTCCCTGTCTTGATTGGCTATCTGATAATCCCTTAATCACCTGCATGCATGTACTAATCTTATAGTGGAAATTGTTGACTTATAATAAAGATGTCGGCAAAACTACCCCTTGAGAAAAATACTGCGGCATGGGGATGCCATTTAAGTGGCATGTAAAGGCTAGCATGTCATTTAAATTTGTGATAATGCAATAGAAAATCTTCCTTTAAAGTTACATTACAAAGTCAGTTACTCATTAATACTCAAAGATTTGAAGAAAAAAAATCTCAATCAACTCAATATAATTTAATTCACAAATATTGCATAAATATTTTATTTTTCAGCTAACTGCGTACCCCGAATCATACCATATTCCGATCATTCCACCCAGCAACCGGATGTCCTCAACAGCCAAAGCACAACAATCACTTGTTGGAAGAACCATTTAATGGGACCTACATATCAGAGTATCACACTCAAGTGTGACAATGGCGAATTGCATGACGGGACAGTTAAATGCTATGGTTAAGATTTATGGAAAATTGATTTTCTTCTTCAAGAACTATTATCATGTAGAAAGCAGAAATGCTATCGTAGCAGTACTGCACTTTAAAAAGCTATACTGAAAAAGTAAAATAAACAAAAACAACGTAGGTACCCTCCTGACGCTTTTTAACATATCACAAGCTGTAATTATTTGATATCATTTAATCATTCAAAAACCAAAGTATTGCAGAACTTTCTTACCCACATTTAGAATGGTTATTTACTTTACCAGATAGATTTTGACCTTCGTTCAGATGTAATGATTATTCGTAATGTTACTCATGGCAACATAATTATGCGCATTGGCAATGCGCGGTACGTCTTTTGACGCCAGTGTGTATCTAAGCAGTTCAAAATAATTTGAATTATTTCAGTTTTTCAAGACATTCATAACTGACTTTCTATCTTCTATGTGTCTAACAGGTGAAGAGTTTCATTCAAAAAGGGACCAAATCCACTTTTAGCGTTTTCGAGTAAATCAAGTATTTCATTTTAACTTACCACTTTTTCTTGTAAATCTTTTTCATTATTATTACTTTAGGGTCTACACAATTAAGGCCATTATCTTAGACCATTTTAATTATGTTTTAAAAAATCCAGCAGAACATTTCGATTTTAGAGAAAATTTGGGTAATTTGACTGTTAATGGATTTAGTGCCTTTTGGAATGAAACTGCAGTCGATCTTCTTTTTCAAGTGTTTAAAACAATCTTACCCTGTTAGATTTCATAGAAAATGTTCTTTTTTGAAAACATCAAATTAATTTCCCCCCTTTTTTAAATCCAAAACCAGCAAATTGTCCAACCGTAAGGGATCCGCTTCACGGCAGGATTATTAAGGGAACCAGTCCCTTTTTTCACAAGGAGGTGGTCGACTTTGAGTGTTTTACAAATTTCACTCTAATCGGTGAACATGAGATCACCTGTTATGATGGATCTTGGAACAGTGATCCACCGAAATGTAAAGGTAGGCTAGTGGAAATGTCGGAGAGACAGGAATTAAAAGAAAGAAAGAAACCAAGAATTAATTGAAAAAAAAAAAAGGGAAAAAGCAGTAGTAGTATTAGAAAAAAAGCACGTTTTGCCTCCTTCATATCCTTTATTATCTGTTCTCCAGAATCGTCCAAAGGCCAAAGACTGACTTTTCTGTTTCATTTGCCACAAAGGATTATCCACCCGGACACAAAATTCATGACCCTCTTTTTTTGAAGTCTACTTTCTCCCATTGTTCGTACCGTTCGAGCACCTTCTGGCCTTTGTATCACACGATCTTGCACCCCTATTACGTGAAGGGACAAGCAAATTAGTAGTGAATGTGAATAAGCCCCTAAAAACACACCTCAGCAATATAATTATATATACTATATAATGTGAGTCCATATAAAGGAGATCTATATTAAAGCCCCAATATCTTAAAAACCAAGTAAAATCGCTGAACTGAATTATAATGGTATGATACTTGATAATATCCTCTCTAATATGATAGGCTGCTGACCAAAATGCGATCATGTATGACTGAGCATTGGCCATTTAAAGTTTAGGCTGTATGGTATTCAAAAGTTACTTTCAATTTTGTGAGTGCATTCGACTGGAATGGAGATCAACAATTAAGCAACCTTGAGTTCGGTTGACCATCCATTTCACTCACTGTGACATAAATCAGGAAAAAAAAAAGTTAACTGTTCAGCTGTCCAATGTCGGATTTTATTGATTAAAGTGCCAAATTAAAGGAAACATGGTAGGCTAGCATATGAGTATCCTTTATTAAAGCTGTATGTACTTATAGCAAAGATATTTAGGGTTGAATCTGGTTTTCTTTTATATTGGCTTATATATATATATAATTGTGACAAATGAAAATGAGAGAATAATGGTTGCTCAGCTTAAATCAAAGTTCCCCAGAGCTGTCCTTCCTTTTTGAATTTTTGCAAAGGTTGAAAAAATGTCTCCGCCGGGAATCGAACCCGGGTCGTTGGCTCAGAACGCCATTGCCTTAACCACTAGACCACGGAGACGGGCCAGTGATTTCGGCGACACCAGATTCAATTGACCGACAGATTGACAAATCTTCAACCTTATTAATTAATTCCTTTGTCGGGGCTGGAATATATATATATATATATATATATATATATATATATATATATATATATATATATATATATATTTATATTCCTCGAACACAACGCTGGTGGTTTCTCATAGTTGCTTATGATTTTTATGTCATTTCCTTATACATTTTAAGACAAATTGTAAGACCCTAACCCTAACCCCATACCATGTATACTTTTGATGAGATAAAGCCCGGAGTAGTAAATGTGGGTTCACAGAAAACAGAACTTGTTGCTTACACATATGCCCACCTTGTGTATAAATTATAAACCTGAATTCCCCCTGGAAGTGCCTAAAATGAATGAGTGAAAACTAGTATGAATGTAAGAATGGCCCAAGTCCAGGACTTGGGTCATTTTTACATTCATATCATAGCGCCCTCTCTCATCACTCCTTGTCTAAGCTTGCTTACTCCCAAACTTCAAAGATGGCTGGCATACATAATGGACATGACTTGTTGGACAGTGGTGAGGAGATAAGTGGTAAAAAACACAGAAATGAATCAGAATGGAAGCAGAATCAGAGGAAAAGGCTTAGAGAGTTGGGTCAGGGTGTCTAGAAAGAAACAGAAAGAAATGTGTTATGCATGCACAGTGCTTGGTTTTGCAAGTTTTTGAACTGTTGGCATGCGACCTCATTTAACACACGCACACACACACACACACACGCACACGCTATCCCATAAATTAACATGGTAGTTGATGAGGGACATTGTGTCATAGCATGCAACCACAGATTTGTAAGCAATACTGATTAAAAGCTGAAAAACATAACACAACTCTTTAATGCATTTTTTCTGTAATACCTATTACATGTAATACTACAGGTCTGAGGAGCCTACTCTGTATATGATTCAAAGAAAGGCCCAAGTCCATATGATTCAAAGAACGGCCCAAGTCCATCAAACAAAAGGACCCCCCCCCCCCCACAAGTAACGAGAACTTTATTTATGATAACAATGTACACATAAACTTGTATTTACGATGTTGTCTTACCATCATAGTCAAATATAATTTTATTGGACAAATAAAAAAAAATATTAAGTTTTTTTTAGTTTACTCGAAATGACCTGCCATGGACTTGGGCCGTTTTTATATTCAGATACTCATATGTTTACTTTGATTATATCCCAGATCTAGAGATACTCATCTTTAACCTTCTTGAATTCAAAGATAATGTGATCGACAGCAATAAATGGGAGAAAGGGACCATTGAATGTCTGGCAGAATGACTCACCCCTGCCAGATCTATCCATCGTGCGCAAAAGCACATATAAGTGATTGAAACATGTTTTCCCAATGGCGGGAGCACTCACACTAATCTTATGCAAGGTTATTGAACTACGATATAAAAAAAACTTGGAGTAATTTTACTTAAAATATTCACTTCCTTAAGTCAGAATACAAAAAGTGGATCAATTAAGATACTGCAGACATGATAGTGGAGGGTTCGAAAGAGGAATGTTATTGTAGGCCTACATCCTCGCTACGTTTATAACTCATCTTAATTCATAGTAACATTTACTGTCATCCAATATCTACGTTTATAACTCATCTTGATTCATAGTAACATTAACTGTCATGCATATATATATATATATATATATATATATATATATATATATATATATATATAAGTTCATATTCCGAAGCATTCAATTTCACGCATTTCCCGCTTGCAGCACTGAATCGGCTTTCAAATTCAAAATCCGGTCGTTCAGTTTCACTATCTAAGCAATCAATTGTTCATTTGCGTCATTCAAATTTAAAATAGGAGCATGCATTTTGAGCAATGAGCATTCAAATTCATTTCAAGCCGGCGACGGAATCTCGGTGGTCATTCATATTCGTGAAAAGGCAACCATGTTTTAAATAAGTGCATTCAATTTATAAGAATTATTGCATTTAGTTAGCTTGAGGTCAATGTGGGTCTTTTTCACTTAGTTTTGAATAAATTGGGCTTCATTATCAAGACATTTGCCTTAGGTCTATCTTTTCATTCTCAATAAACCTGTTTAAGGATTATACAATAAAATTAATTTTTTCGTTGAAACTGATAACATGAAGATTATAAACATCTTATTTGTTGTTTATTGATATCTTGTTAGCTTCCACTCTTGAGATTGTGAGATCATGTTGTTTATCAGTTGGTCTTTGAATTGGGGCATTGTGTGGTTAGTGTTGGGGTGTAATGTTGTCTTTTTTATGGGTGGTGTCTATTCAAGGAGTATAAGTTAGAAATGTCGCTGTGTGTTGTTTGGATGCATTGCTGACTGGGGCTTATCATGTAAAATTTCTTGAAATGAAAAAAAAAAAATACTGAAGAATACACGAACATATACAAGAACATGACTGAATAATACATAAACATATAAGGACATGATATCATTGTAAGGAGACACAACTTCAGAACAATACAGAATCTTTAAAAAAAAATAAGCATACTACATAGAAGCCTATGAAAATAAGATTTTTGCGTGTGTGTGTGTGAGGGGGTGATGTGCGGGGGGATTACGACTGTGTGCTCGTTTTATCAGAAACAACCGACGCTCATCCCCCTCGCCCCTTCATCACCCCCTTCTTCAAAAATATATCTTATCTTCTCCACTAAATCGAGTGCACGAAGTAGGAAATTGATCACCTGAAAATGAAATTGAACGCCCCAAACAGGCTCATCGTGATTATTGCGTGAATTTGAATGCACGAGTAGGAAATGTAATGCTCGCATTTGGAAATTGAACGCACATGCGTGATTTTGATTTTACGGAAAGGAAATAAGAGCGCCCATAAATGAAATTGATCGATCGGATTCTGAATTTGAATGCCCGAATATTTTCGCGGGCGTACGCTGTGTGAATTTGAATGCACGTTCATGAATTGGAATGGAAAAAGTATGAAATTGACCGGGAAAACCTATATTATGACCACTACACTTGGGTCATTATGACTTTGAAAAAACAGGAGACGATTGGAAACATTTCTCCTTTTTGATGCTCATCACAGGAAACTATTTCATTCAAATACCATAATGTTGATGTAAGGATCACGCATGAAAATTTACTCTATTAATTGTCTCTTTTGCGATTGAATGATAATTGTGGGCCAGTAGGTTACATATAGGCGGACGCTGTAATTAAATGTGGAATGTTGTGTTTAAAGGACCGTGGGCTATTTAACATTAAACAGTCCATCGTCGAAAGTTAAAGTAATACGTGACATGACATTCTGATTGTGAATGTAAACTTATGTATTGAAATTTTAACAAAATTACGAATAGGTTTCAATATTTCTAATAGTCTTTTATTCCTGCCTTTATTTTGCCTGCCCAGCTGGTCTTGTCTGTAATATTTACTGTAAACGGAGTGCATACAAAATAGTGAATTGAAAAAAACAACTGGATGAACAAACTTACAGGTAGGCTGAAACGGGGTAACTTCGCTATTCATAAGGACCACTTATTCATAAGGACCGCTATCCATAACGCGTGACCAAATGAATAGCGGTTTTGTACGAATAGCGGTCCTTCTGGATAGCGAGTAAACCATTGATAATTTACCTCGCTATTCATAAGGACATCCATTCATAAGGACCACTATTCATAACTACTCATAAGGACCGTTATGCATAATGCGTGTTAAATGAAAAGCGGTTTTCTATGAATAGCGGTTCTTATGAATAGCGAGCGGACCCCG